>CM051456.1:84258607-84301893 GCA_028274465.1 Plantago ovata | reverse complement strand
ATGAGGCAGAATTCGTAATTCGACACATCTGGATAAGCTTCCATAGCTATTCCACACACTTCTTTGCCAATCTCCACGTCTAGAGTGGCTTCCTCATCGTCGGTGTCTGAACTTTCATCCTCACTGTCTTCGGAGCTTGTCTCAATGCACAATGCATCGATTTTTGCTTGAAGGTTCTTCTTTTCTTCAGCAATGAAAGCTCTTTTGAACTTCTTCTTCTTTTCAGCAGATTTGCCTTTCAGCAAAGGGCAATTAGCTTTGAAGTGTCCAGGCTTTTTGCAGTAAAAACATAGATCATTTCCAACTGCTGGTTCTTCTGATGATGTAGCTTGCTGAGCTTGCTTGTTCAGCGAGCTAGTATCATTCTTGTACTTATGGTAGTTATTACCAAGATGCTTTTTCAGCTTCTCTTTTGCTTTTCGCCTTTCAAGTTCCTTACTGATGAATTTCTTCATGTTTTTAACAACTAAAGCATTTTCATCAGCAGGCTCTTTATCATTCTTCTTTTCAGAAGATGACGGCTTTGCAGCAAGAGCAATGTTTTGCGATTTTTCAGCAAACACATTTTCTCTTTGCTTTGTCTCATAATTGACAGTAGCAAGATGAGAGAACAACTCAGTTGGTGTAATGTCAGGCATTCCTTGGTTATAATAGAAATTCTGAGTATGGATCCATTCTTGATTCAAACTTCTGATGATAATTTTCACTTTCTCAGAATCTGAATAAAGATTTCCAACACCTAGCGCTGCCATTTCACTAACAAGAGTTGTGAATCTGAAGTCCAAATCTTCCAGTGACTCGTTAGCACCTTGCTTAAAGTTTTGAAACTTCAGCTTAAGTACTTCAAGTTTGTTTTCCTTGGTCTTGTCAGATCCAGCACAAAGATCCTGAACCATTTTCCAAGCCTCCTTAGCAGTCTTAGCACCCCACAGTTTGCACTGTATGGTATCCGGAGTTGATCTGATGATGATATTTCTTGCTTGGCCATCAAGACGGAATCTCTTAGCTTCGTCAGAAGTCCATTCCTCTCTTGGTTTTGGCACAACCGTATCTGATGGTTCGCCTTGGATGGTTTCCTTTCCAGCTTCAGTGGTTCTATGAGGGAAACTCCTTTCAACCTTGGTGATCTTGATAGGTCCATCATTAATGACGGTGACCATCTCATCACTAATGGCCTCAAGATGTAACATCATGTTGTTTCGCCATTTCTCGTAATTTTCCAGCTTCAGCAAGGGAGCATATCCTAAATACATCCTGTCAGCAAAGCACTACCAAACTGATCAAGTGAAAGAGATTTACGGAAAGCACTTAAGGGGATCTAGGTTCAGTGCAGAAGGCTAAAGAACCTCCTGTTCTGATACCACTTGTTGGTCCCTTTAAACAACAAGAAAAGACTAGAGGGGGGGGGTGAATAGTCTTTTCAAATTTTTGTCGTTTAAAACTTTCTCAGCAAGTACTTATTACTTTTCAGTAATGAGGTTGCTGATACTTAACTTTCTCAGCAAGCGTAAGTTACTTTACAGTAGCTTGGTTTGCTGATACTTAAAATCAGAGAGCGGAAGTCTTTCAAACGATAAGTGCTTTTTCAGCAAGTAAAGGGTTTCAGCAAGTGATGTGAGTGACTGTGTACAAACAGGTATAATTTGCTGAAAGCTAAATGCAGTAAGTAAATCACACAAACACTTTTAGAGTGGTATCTGAGAGTGGCGTAATCTCCCAACTAATCCACTTTGTCCTTTCTAGGACTGAATCCACTAAGATATGCTTGAGGTTCCTTACAATCTCCTATCTAAAGCGATTCAAGAGAAACCAAAGCACACTTGCTTTGTCTCCAACCTAAACTAGAGAACTCAACCTTGTTCTCCACCAAACTTGGTACTTTTAATCAGCAAAAGCTTGCTCGATTAAGTTCCCCCTGAATGTCACGCCTGAAAGGGTGTATTTTCAGTTAGAGAGTTTTGGGGTGAGATAACTTAATTATAACTTATTCAGTTACAACAAGTAATCTAAGAAACACAACTTGGAATACTTTGCAGTAAACAAGTTTGATTGTTTCTGGTGTCAAGACTTGTTCTTGTTCGAAAGAAAGAACACTTAACTAATTTCTTAGCCGAGTTTGTTCTACTTCTTCACAAGTAGCTTTTTCAAGCTTTAAGTCTTGGAACGGATCAATGGCAGTAAGAGTGTTTGAAGGTTTGTCAATTTTAAGCACAAGTGAGAGTTTGATCATGTTGTTGACACACTTCAACTCTTTGCCGGATGACCTCTATTTATAGTGCAAGTAAGGAGCCGCTTGAATTTCAAATCCTAAGGCTTTTGTTCCTTAACATGTCACTATCTTGCTTTTGTACTTTCAGCAGCAATCTTTGTTTGTCTTCTAGTCTTCATGTCCTTTGTGTGTAAGCTTTGCATTAAATGCACCTTTGAATAGAATTCAAACAGTAACATTGGAGCGCAAAATCACATACATTCAGCAAGAGGTCACATATGTTCATCAGCAAGTGTTCATTCTCAGTTTCAGCAAGCACAAACTACTCTGTCTTTCAGATTTTCACTTATGCAATGATGTTGCTGAAAATTTCACTTTCTGAGCAACACGTGCCTTACCAGTCTTCAGCAATCTTCAAGTCTTCAAGTCTTCAAGTCTTCAGATCTTCAAAAGTCTTCAAGATTCTGACCGGTTTCTTATTTGCTTCAATAATTTGTTTGTAATAAACAAAATACATCTTCAGCAAATCGCTTCAATAGGTCATTTTCTTTTCAGAAAAATAAGATACATCAAAGCTAAGCATCAATAAGATATTTTCTTTTCAGAAAATAAAATACATCATACGCAAATGTGTCAATAAATTAATTTCTTCTCAGAAATTAAAGTACGTCATCCACAAAAGAAATAACTTATCTAACACCTATCTAAGTCATCAACAAACGTTCCTCTTTTACAATGTCCTTAAAATTCTAAATTCCTATGGACTTTAAGAGTACTAGTTACTGGACTGTTCTTAATTTAGCATGGTTAATTGCTCATCAAAATTACAAGTTTCCTAACACATATACAACACACACATATTTATACTACTAGTAAGTCTATGTCGGTCATTAATATGATACTCACCAGAATTCTTCTTGCCGCCATTCTAGATGATTCTTGCAGCTCCTAGCTTTATCTTCTCAAGTTCACCGACATACTAGAATCCTCTTTATGTTTCTTGGTGCTCTTATGATTTTCCAGAAACTATTATTTGTATCCAGGTCCCTTTAGTTCCTTCTTTATGGCACTAGGTCCTTCTAGATTTATTTAATTATAAATTGAGCTTATATTTTCAACATCCTCCCTTAAGCTCAATTTATCAAAATTCACTCGCATCATCCACGTGCAATTTGCTTACCTCGTACGGAATGTACCAACTCCACTTCATTGCATTCGATTTCGATCTCCACCAATCATGATTTCTATATTCGAACCTTTTCGATGAAATGTTTCCATGTCTATACGAACTTCTTGCACCAATTCATCTTTTGCCTTCGGTCAGCTTCCTTGAAAACTGTGTATTACTTCTCTTCATGACTTTCCTTCTTTTATTCACCGTACTCGGCTATTTCTTCCCTCGTGCAATGTCTTTGGACGTTTTAAGATTGCAATTTGCATGAAGACAAATTAGATTCGCATTTCCATCTTCTTCTTGTGCTTCCGTTGCTTCATAGATATAACTCAAACTTCGTGTTCTTCTTGGTGGCGACTCTGGTTCTTCGGCTTCTATGCGAGCTTCTGCTTCACCTTAAACAACAATAGACTTTCCTTTGTCTTCTGGATCATTCCAATTCCGCATTTGGTCTTCTACGAAGACGACATCCCAACTTATGATATTCTTCTTCGTAATCGGGTTGTATAGCTTATAACCCATTGTCCTATCTCCATATCCAACAAAAATACACTTCTCACCTTTGTCGTCAAGCTTGTTCCTTCTGGCCTCCGGGATTTTCACATATGCAATGCATCCAAAATCTCTCAAGTGTGAGACGCCTGGCTTTAATCTACTCCATACTTCCTCGGGTGTCTTGAACCGTACACTTTTTGTCGGACAACGGTTCACTAGGTACACACTCGTTGCTACGGCTTCTGCCCAGAACTCTCTTGGCAAGTTCTTGCCTTTCACCATGCTCCTTGCGATATCCAATATCGTGCGATGCTACCTTTCTGCCACTCCATTCAACTGCTGTGTGTAAGCAGGCGTCAATTGGTGAATGATCCCATGATCTTTGCAATATCTCTCGAACACCTCCGATGTATATTCGCCACCTTGATCAGACCTTAGGACTTTTACACGGTAACCACTTTGCTTCTCCACGAGATTCTTGAACTCTTTAAAGACTTCAAATACTTCTGATTTCCATATATGTCAAAGAATACAAGGTTTCAAAATTATATTGTCGTTTGATTATTTTTGCATGGATTGTTACCCAATGTTATGTTAAATGTGAAAACGTTTATCGATTTTCTATGGGTAAAACAAGTAATGGTAAACGATTTTTATGATTAATTATTATATTGTTTCAACATGAGTCACGTTACATGGAAAATTTGAAAAACCACCACTTCTTCTTTTTCCTTTTTGTTTTCTTTTTTAATATTGTTACGTACTCGAGACCTATTTTCAAAATTTCGCATGGGGCCTCTAAATTCTAGATCCGGGTCTGGTTACTAGTAGTAAATCCAACCGGCCTCTACATCATGTATTTATACTGATCTGGAACAGGAACAACAATATTTCGAGTAATTGCACTGTTGTTAATAATAGCTGGGGCCTCTGTGGTCACTTGATATGTCCCAACAACTTTTCAACATTCTTAATTATTTTGTTCTGACTTCTGAGAATTGGGTTTTGTGGTTAGAGAAGGTTGGGAATACATATACTGTGTTTGGGTTGTATGTATCCAGTTGGAAAGTTACCTTAAAAGGACCATTATTTTTTATCTATGTTATATTCAAGGTAACAAGATAAATAGTAGTAATACTTATCAAGTTAATATATGTATGCTTCACTATCCTTCCAAGCTATAAAGGAACAATATCTAAGATTTGTACCATTTTGTAATCCCCACGTCCAATTTCAATGAAAATGAAACTTTGTGCAGTGAATGGAGTGTTAATTTTGCGCTTCATTTCACTAAAGATGAAGTTTTGCGCTTCATTTCACTTCACGTTGGGAATTTAAGAAAATGCGAACAAGTTTATTAAATCTCCACCACCCGATAATTAAGTACATTACAGCTAGGTACAATGAATTAGTTGTGCAATAGCCAAAGTATTTAGAGTTTTTTTTTTCAAGGATCACCAGTAGTAGATTTCTTCTTCTTGGTCACTGGAGCAGGAACTGCACCAGATTTTCTATCAATCTTTGGAGTTTCTTTCGGTATTTTTGCTTCGGACGATATTTTGATCGATTCTTGATCATCAATCAGCAAGTCAAAAATACTAGGACGGCGACGCTTCTTGTCAGAAGCAGAAGTAGCCAATTGGTGTAATACTTTTGCGCGTGGCTGGCAACTTGCTTAGCATTTCTTGGCTTAACAAATTCGTCAGCAATTAGTTTCCACTTACCTTTGCCATGTTTGTTCAGTCCTTGAAAGAACGCCATCTGCTCCTCGTCTTTCCACTTTTCAGGTGCCTTAGGTTTTCGAAGGGGTTCTGCTGGGTGGCCATGAACAACAAGATCATTCTTGTTATTTTCCGTAGCATATGCAGTCTGAATATGAACGCCAAACAGTTTGATACTAGTGCTGTAGTGACCAATAACAACTTGTTTCGACATTGTTAATTATAATTAATTCTGAAAATTGGGTTTTGTGGTTGGTTAGAAGGAATACATATTTATATATTGTGTTTGGGTTGTATGTATGCAGTTGGAAAGTTAGCTTAAAAGAACCTTTATTTTTTATCTATGTAATATTCAAGGTAACAAGAAATAGTAGTATTACTTATCAAGTTATTATATGTTCCTTCACTATCCTTTCAAGCCATAAAGGAAAAATATATAACCTTTGTACCATTTCCTAATTCCGAAGTCCAATTTTAATGAAAATGAAAATTTGTGCACTTTCATGGAAGATGAATGGAGTGTTTTGCGCTTCATTTCACTAAAGATGAAGTTTTGCGCTCCATTTCACATCATGTTGAAAATGCAAACAAGTTCATGAAAATCTCTACCACCAGATAATTAAGTACTATACAGCTAGGTACAATGAATTGGTATAATATTGTCCAATCGCCGAGGTATGTAGAGATTATGTTCTTGGATTATCGCTAAAAGGGCTCATACGGATACTATATACATATGTTTGCGATGCTGGACTGTGGCATCAAGGAAACATTAAGAATTTAAGTTAGTTCAAGGCTCCTGAACATGAAAAGACCTGCAAACATTCTCCTCATTACATGTCTTCTATCTGTGATTATGTTTCTGTGCCTGATTCTTTTGCTGCTCAACATTGCAACCTTTGGGAACTTATTTGTTTCAACTGACTCATATAAGTCCTTGTGTTCGTTATGTTGAATTTTTTTTCCCTCCGAGAAAATGGGTTTCTGTCGGATTATTTTGTTGGTTCACATTGCAACCATTGGGAACGTATCAGTTTCAACTAACTGACTCAGATCAGTCCCTGTGTTCGTTATGTTGAATTTTTTTTCCTCCGAGAACATGAGTTTCTACCTGATTATTTTGCTGCTCAACACTTAAACCTTTGGGAACATATTAGTTTCAACTGAATCATATAAGTCCTTGTGTTCGTTATGTTGATTTTTTTTTCCTCCGAGAACAATGGTTTCTGCCTGATTATTTTGCTGGTGAACATTGCAACCTTTGGGAACGTATCAGTTTCAACTAACTCATATCAGTCCTTGTGTTCATATGATGAACTTTTTTTCCTCTGAGAACATGGGTTTCTGCCTGATTATTTCGCTGGTCAACATTGCAACCTTTGGGAACGTATCAGTTTCAACTAAGTCATATCAGTCCTTGTGTTCTTTATGTTGAATTTTGTTTTCTCCGAGAACAGAAAGTCGCTATACTCTTTGTCCTTAATCGTTCTGTTACTGAACCTCTTAGGAGTGTAGTAAATGTCATCTGCAATATATAGTCCCAGCTTCATCAGAGATGGCGTTCTTTTATGAACTTACAGCAACAATAGGAGAGAAATAAGTTAGTATGAAAGCTTTGGGGGAGCACATGCCAGTGCTGATTACAAGAAAAATTGTCTTCTTGTTACAAGTGATTTTTATGAAAATTTTTGGAGTAATATGATGCTGCGCTTAAGCTGAAGCCCATCATACTGAAGCGGACATGGTTTAAGAAGGCCTATCTGAAAGTAGTTAGATGGATCTATCATAGGGTCCATATCTTTTTAGTACCCTGCAAGATACTCTAATATCATATTTGTTCCCACTAGACTAACAATTACATTTTGGTACCAAAAATTGACTTTTTCACTTTTCAATTGTTGAATATTGGCTGATCCAAACAGCCTTAGTGAAACATGATTTTCTTACTTTTTTTTCATAATTTTTCATAGATTGAATAAGAATTTTTTCATAATTTTTTTTTTCTTCCTTTTTCTTTTTATTCTCACCCTTATTCTTTTCTATTTTCTTCTTTTTTCTTTTTACATCTTGTTCTTCTTCAATTTTCCGGTACCGGAATTATGTCTGGTACCGGAGCTCCGACAGTGAAGCTCCGATCGAGCTTCACTCATGGAGACAGTGAAACTCTCCGACCGAGCTTCACTGTAACAGTGAAAGCTCCGATCGGAGCTTCACTGTTACAGTGAAGCTCGAATCGGAGCTTCACAGCCCCGATTTGGGGATGTGAAGCTCCGATTTGGAGCTTCACAGCTCCGATTGGGGATGTGAAGCTCCGATCTGGAGCTTCACGCCCCAAATCGGAGATGTGAACTTCCGATAGCTCCGGTCACCGGAGCTCCGATCTTCTTTAATTTTTTTTATTTTATTTTTTAATATATATTTTACTTTTTTTTATATTTCATTTTTAATATTAAGTTTATAGGGTAATAAAGTTTTAGAAATTATGTAATTTAAGAAACAAAGAAAAAAGAAAAAGAAAGTTAAGGCCTTGTTTGGATCACCCAATGGCAATTGTGTAATTACAACAAAGTCAACCCAAAAATCCATTTTCAGGTACTAGGATGTAATTGTTGATCTAATGGGAACAAATATGATATTAGGGCGTCTATCAAGGTACTAATTTGAGATTAACTCTCTATCATATTCAGGGGCTTCTCTACAAGGGAAGTTGACTTGGTATAGTTATCATGTCATTGTGGATGAACTTAATTGGCCGTGTTTCGATTTATGTTTGCTGGATGTTGAGTATGTGATCTTTTTTTATTCAAATTTTGTAATTTGTATGTATCTAGTTCTCATAAATGGAGTAATGTTGAGGAAAAAACTCTGAAGCAAAAGTCGAAAATCCATTGGTTACAAGAGGGCGATGGTAATAATCGTTACTTTCATGCAAGCCTAAAAACAAGGAACCCCATAGCTATGTCTGTCTTGTATGATGCGCATGGAACAAGACTGGAAATAGAATTGGATATTTAAACTGAAGTGGTTAGCTTCTACAAAGGACTTTTAGGCACTGCTGCGCATACAAGTATTGCTGTAGATGCTAACATAATGTGGGGAGGTCCAGTTCTCTCAACTGACCAAAGGCAGCGGCTTATGTCTCCAGATAATTCTCAGGAAATTCATGAAGCATTAAAGTCTATTGGGGAAAAGCCCCTGGAACAGATGGTTTTTCAGCTAAATTTTTCAAGTCTGCATGGCATATCATTGGACCCGATGTCATGGAAGCTATTCAGGAATTCTTCTATTCGGGTAAGATGTTGAGAAGTATAAACACTACAATTATTACTCTTATACCGAAATCCCAAACTGCCTCTACTCTAAGGGATTTTCGACCAATAGCGTGTTGTAGTGTTTTGTACAAAATCATCTCCAAAGTAATAATAAACAGGATGAGTGTTGTGATGGGTGGATTAGTTGGTGATGAGCAGGCAACCTTTGTCCCAGGGCGATTTATTGATGATAATACTATCCTTGCGCAAGAAATTATCCGAGGCTACGGGAGACGGAACATTTATGCTAGATCACTACATGAAATCAGACATTTAGCGACGGATAAACAGAGAAGGATCTAGTCCGTCTCTAATTAGCGACGGATCGCTAAGCTTAGCGACCGATAAGCACGAACTGCGCTCTAAGCTCAGTTCGTGCATTTGGAGACCCAATCCGGCTCATAGTTAACGACGAATAAACTTTATCCGTCTCTCATTGAGCGACGGATGAAGTTATCCGTCGCTTTAGTGGTTGACCAGACTGGTTTAATTTCAAAGGAAAAATGAAAAATAAAATAAAATAAATACATAGCGACGGATTAGGTTATCCGTCACTAAGTAGTTATATACAGACGGGTTTCCCCTCTTCTTCCCTATTTCAATTTATCAAATCCCTAACTCCTCATCGATCGACCACCACCACCACTCCTCATCGATCGACCACCACCACCACTCCTCATCGATGGGACCACCATCGCCACTCCTCATCGATCGACCACCACCGCCACTCCTCCTCATCGACGCGACCACCACCACCGCAACTCCTCATCGACGCGCTCACCACCACGACCACTCCTCATCGACGTGCAATCACCACCACCAGTCGATCTGCCACGCCACTAGTGCACCGGAGTTTCTCCTCTGCCACAGGCCACCTCGTCCTCCTTTGCTCATTCAATTCAATTCAAGTTAGTAACTAATTACCGAGGCCCTTTCCTATTGTCTGTAAATCGATCTATGATTTTATTTTTTTACATATTATTAGTTGCATCTGTAAATCGATCTGTGATATATTCTTACTAGTTTTACTGTCAGTATAGGCTAGTGAAAAAATATGTGTTGGTTGGGATTGCAATACAACAACTTGTACATTGTTTATGTGTTAGAATGAGATACAATTCAATTCAAGTGAGTATCTTATTCTTTTTTTTTTTAATTTCAGTTTATTGTTTTAATTGGTCAATTATTAATTATCTTGTCTTTTTTTAAAAAAATTTTGTGATGTTTATTGTGATGTTTATGTGAAAGGAGAATAAGCCCTATTTTTGTGATGTTTATTGTTTATTAGTGATGTTATTAAATTATGGAATTGAAGTGTTATTAGTTATCTTGATTTGCATATTGGTAAAATAGTATTTGTATGGGAAAAGTTCAAGTAAGTAAGGTTTGCACTGTTGTAACTTGTAAAAGTTCATTGTTGTGAGAATTGGTAGTAGTACATGTCCTATGTTGGAATTGTTAGTAGAATTGTTTAGTATTACATGTGCTATGTTGGAAGTAGTAGTAGAATTGGTAGTAAGGTTTTCTCTTTTCTTTCCATTTGTCGTTTCTTACGGTTGTTCTTAAATGTGCAGATCATGCCGAGGCCAAAGAACCGGGGAAGCTGTTGGCGGCCAGCAGCCGTAGCTACGCAGAGCCAGACTCGCCATTCCGCACCCCCTGGTAGTCAGCCGGAGTCGGGGGGGGGGGGGGGACCTCGGCGACTCATGTCAGCGAGACCCTCTCACCTGGCCCATGTTCTAACAGCAGTGCAGGGTCTACTGGCCCAGATATATTTGCAATCCTGCCGGATGATGGGTACAGGGGGGAGGTGTACAGGGCAGGTGAGCGGGTGAATGGAAAGCTCGTCGTCTGCCCCATGCCTGGGCATGCGTAAGTACATGAATATGTCTTTACTTGGTATTGTATGTTTTATTTAGTTGGATTAATTTGTGTATGTTATTGCAACAGGCTGGTGCCGAGGGAGGCTGCAAAGTTCATCAGCAAGGAATCCACAAAGAAAGTGGATCTCCCACCACGTGGAGCTCAGTGGCGTACTTTCTCTACGGAACGGAAGGTGGAGATTTGGAATGCTCTGGAGGTTAGTAATCTTTCTTCTTCTCTTATGGTTTAAGTGGTATGTTCTCAATTACTTGGGTGATATGTTAGTCACCGTGTGTTAGTTGAAATAAGACAATGTGCAATTATTTGGGTGATATGTTAGTCACCGTGTGTTGGTTGAAATAGGACAATGTGCAATTGTTTGGGTGATATGTTAGTCACCGTGTTATATATATGTTAGTCTGAATTTTGTATACTTTCTGAAATGTAGGAGAAGTTCTTCCTCCCCAACAAGTTCAAGGAGGCGCTGTGGTATGCCTTCGAACATGAAGTCTCTGAAGCCTTCCGGAAGAAGGTCGCCAAGATCAAGGCATCGGGGAAGAAGCCGGGGTCGATTGGGGAGGAGGAGTGGCCCCTGTGGAAGAAGTATTGGGAGGAGAAACTTCAAGCCCAGAAGCTATCGGAGCAGAACAAAGAGAACCGGGCCCATAATGAAAGTATATATGTCCTAGAGACAACCTACGATAGGGACGATATGTACTTGATCACATTCAGTTATTGTTATTTATTTATGTTCATTTATTTATACATTATTAAATACAATTGGCATTACATTTTTATGAATACATTATTTGGTTGTTTGAATTATTCGATAAAATGTTCCCAAGGACTTAAGGTAATCACCAAGTTAGTGGGAGCTTGTGTGTCAATAATTAAGTCCTAAAATAAGCCACTAGCTGAAGGTCATTGAGATACGGGATATCAATGATGCGATTGAAGCTAGCATATGTTGCATTTGATCCTTCGAGGATGTAGTAGGTCTCACTGCTACGAATGAACTTGGTTATTCATGATGAACATATGGACACTTTGGAGAGTGTTGGCATACCCAACCGAGAAACCATTTGGTAAAGCTATTTAAGTGTCTATGGTAGTATCGGTGTGTAGGGTGATGCTAGTAGTCCTTAGACTTGAGGCCAATACTACATCATATGTGGAATAATGTACTTTGACCATGCGCAACGCTTGCACTCTTAAAGTAGGGTAGATACGGCATGTGTTGGGTACATTAGGAAGCATATGGTGTGAGTGATTGGGCCAAGATAGGATTCATTCCTCCATAATAGATACTAGGAGAGAATACTCACTTCTCATATTTAGTGCGATCACAAAACCGGTGGCCACCATATGTGAATATGTCAAAATGGTATTTGGACATAATTCATAGATCGACTAACAAGATTGAGAGACAATGAATGAAGTTATTAGAATAGACACATAACCATATTCTAGACTCATTCGAGTATTCGTGAATGAAGGGGTCGTATCATCAAAGTGCCTTACGCTACAGGTGGTTTGTTTTCCTCACAAACGTTCCTTGCCTATTAATATTGTCTGATAAATTGTCTAGGAATTTATTATGACCTTAATTGGATTGTTGCTTAATATGCAAGGCCCTATGGGTCACACTTCAAGGTGGTGTTTCTACAAACGAGCTATGTATATTGGATTAAATATTAATTAGATTAATGTTAAATTATAATACAAAATATCTAATGGAATTATTATTAATTAGATTAATATTAATTTATTATATGTGAAATATATTTTAGAAATATAATTAATTGAATTGAATTGGATTTGATTAATTAATTGAAGACTAGTGCACTTGGGCAGGATTCAGAGCAGCCCAAGAAGAGCCAAGAAGAGAAAGAAGAACCAACAATCAGCCCAGCTGCTTTGCCAGACCTGGCGCGTGCATGGCACGCGCCAGGCGAGTGACAAATGGCGCGTGCACTGCACGCGCCATGTGAAACGGTTGGGGACAGCTTTCAGCTATCCCCACGTGACTCTCTCTTCCTTTTTCTTCTTTTGACTTATTCTTTTATTTTTTGACTGAGATAATTAATTATTATCTCTTTGTTGGTTAGTTGATGACTTTTGAAGTCTCCTAGTCAATAAGATTTACTTGGTAAAAGTCTTACGTGATTTTCTGAACTAACTTACTGACTAAATCAGAAAGAAAAAAGAATTGTCTTCATTCACAACATACGTAAAAAATACTTTCTGATAGTCAGAAAATACTTTTTCTCGATTAGCTCAAAAATAAACAGAAGAACATCCTAGCGTTCTTGATAGAAATCACTGCCCGTGGATACCAAGGTCGAAGGAATTAATCAACCTGTTGATGAGCCATCTTGGAGATTTTGTTGACGAAGATTTCATCTCTGACGAAGAAGAAATCAACCAACCGGACGAGGATATTGCAAGGCTCTGTCTGGAGATTGAGGAACAACTACCCGGTGAATTTGCTTATCTACTGGAGGACACGTAAGTGATTTCTTCTAGTTTAATAAACGAATATAGTCATATCAGTTTAGTGAGATTAAAAAAATTTAAACTTCCGCTGCTTAGCCTTAGAGGCAATTTTTCTCACTTTTACTAACACATAATCCACCGGATGGGATAGGCTCGGTGAAGCATCGGCTGGGTTCGAAATCCTAGTTGGCGCGCCACCTAGACTCGGTAAGTCACGTACTATGTTAAAGTTTCTTTTTCTTTCTTAAGTCTTATTTCAATTCAATCATTACTTTATTAATTTATATATATATTTGATGAAGATATCGGAGGGGAGGGAGCAGACCATGTGGGAGCACTTCTGTGAGGCTCACATGGAGCTGGATAAGGATGGCAAGATGATCTTCCCGGCTGATAAGGCCAAAAAAATCACGGTATGTTTTATATTTTTTCGATTCCTAAGCTTCTTGTTGCATATTTGATTCTTCGATCAATAACGTACTGATTAAATCTTAATTGTTTGTTTGAATTTTCAGGCGGAGTTCCAGGCCAGGACTGAGAACCTTGATCTCACGGCCGAGGAGGAGAACGCCATCTATCTCGAGATCGTGAATCTCGATGATAATGGGCGTGTCTTCGGCATGGGCAACCTCTCGCAGGCGATAGCGGAGACGGTGAACCATGGTGGCTCCTCTTCCAGCTCCTCCAAGCGCCGAAGGGGACAAACCGATGTGCCTCCCGAGTTCCTCCAGAAGCAGCAGCAACTGAAGGCGACTGTCCATCGGTTGAGGACAGGGCAGGACAAGATGAGGCATGGATTCAAGAGATCCATCGAGTGGCTCATGGAGCAGTATGCCCCCCACCGGTGGAGCGGCACCTCCCGACTTCTTTATGTTCGATGCCGATGCCGATGCCCCCCCAGATACTCAGCAGTAGTTCTCTTTTTTTTATTTTTTGAATAATTTTTTTCTATTTCGAACAATTTTTTTTCATGTTCCTTTAATTTGCTTAGGACAATTAGTACTTTCATTTTATTAATGCTTAAAAAAAATTATTTTTGTATATAATGTTTAGTTACGAAAATGTTTACGTATTTGCGGTGCACAACTACCAAGAAAAAATTAAAATACAATAAATAAATAAACAAATAAAAAAAATTCCAGACCAGTTAGTGACGGATAAAACCAGGTGTCGCCAAATCTCAGTGACCCATACCCTCACACGTGTTCTATAAATATAGCGACGGATAAAATCATCCGTCGCCATATTGTAGAGACGGGTCAATTATCCGTCTCAAGTTTGGTCAACGATGAAAATAGCGACGTATACATTTCTCCGTCGCTAAATATAGGGATGGATGACATCATCCTTCGCTTTTTGAGTTAGCGACGCCACTTTTCACGACGTCCTATTTAGCGACGGACTATCCGTCGCTAATAGCATTTAGCGACGGATCGCTTACATATAGCGACGGATCAAATCCGTCGCTATATTCGGTTTTTCTTGTACTGGATGTATGATAAAGATGGATCTCCAAAAGGCCTATGATTCTATTCAATGGTCTTTTGTGGATCAATTGCTGCGATTGTTTGGGTTTCCGGATGTGTTTGTTAAATGGATAATGGAGGGTTTAACTACTGTGGCTTATCAAATTAACTTGAATGGTAAGCTTACTGAATAAAGGTGGGAAATGTCTTCTGATGAACGTGTATTTTACACTTTCATTCGAGTCTTTTTTACCAATTTAGCTATCCTCTAGGTTAATTTAGCTTATATTTTAGTGCATTTTATTAGAATAGTGTCACGTTTCCCTTTTCTTTGCATTTTTTAGGTTTTAGGTGAAAAACGTACTTTTGATGGGCAATTATGGTGAAGAGAACGAAGTTTTGGTGCTTCAAGGTCATCCGTGGTGTATCTAGAAGTTTCCAGACGAGTTTTTAGGCCTAGGGGACGAGTTTCAAGGCTTAAAGGCCACTAGAAGGCAAAATCGAGTCCAAAAAGGAAACTGAAGCCAAAAACTCGCTACCACCGACCTGGAGCTCCCAGGCGGTTCGCCCGGCACCCGGGGCGGTTCGCCCCCCGTCTGTCGACAAGTATATATAGTTTTGCCTATTTTATTCGTTTTTCATTCCTTTTGACCTTATTTTGAGAGACAAATTCTCCATAGCTTGTTCTGGGAATTATTAGCATAGAAGACTCTTTTTCTTATTGATTTGGAAGCTTAAGCATAGAGATTGGACATCTTTGATTCTCAATTCTTGCTTGTGAGTTAGCAATTCACCGGAGATTGACAACCTTCGTTGGTAACTTGTATCTCACGATTTTACTGCTTTTGTTTATCCAATTCAACATGTTTTCATTGATTCTTGATTTGATTATGCTTGTTGATTGCGATTTATACATGAGTAGCTAAATCTAAGGTTGGTGATAGTATGTGAATTCATAGCTAGGGTTCTTAATTATGCATGAGTGGCTTCGCGCGTTTAAGACTTGATTTATTGTTTTATTTCTTTGATCTAAGTAAGCCATCTATCTTCGTAGATTATCGTTAAATTGAAAGAAACACTAGCACAATCCATGATCATAGATTTCTAAACAAACTTCAAGTACTTCATGTGTAATTGGAACCCGATGCTTAGAACGATCATACTATCACTAACTTCCATCATAATTGATAAGAAAAACCTTTGCTAAATCGTTTTCTGATTTTATATTTTAAGTTAAATTACTTAAAGCTAGTTATAGTCCTTAGAGATCGACACTCGGGGTTATCTTACTTCTACACAACGTGCCTTGGTTTTCATTGTAGTTGTGAGTTGCCTTTGGCTAAAAATAAATTTATTTGATTAATTGAGTCTGACAATCTCGTTCATCAAATTGGCGCCGTTGCCGGGGACTATACTCCTTTTTTCTCTTTAGCTTATTTATATTTTCAGCATTCAATTCTCAGAGTTAGTAGTTAATTTGTTTCAAACATTTTGCGACTTCTAACAGGACTAATTTTTAGTTTTGAGTTACTCCTGTTACAGATATTCAGGTATGACGTCCATGAAAGCTCACAAGATGCCCCAATTCTCCCAAGTTAGGAGAAGTTCAACTATATACTTGGAGGAAGAGTTGAAGTGGTACGAAGCGACAAGTTCAGTGGTGAGAGACATACCGAGGTTTGAAGATGGAGTGGGGATGAATCCGTTAAGTTTCATACGATCCTATGAGGAAGAAATAGCAAGAGTTCCAGCAAAGGGGTTCACTGAGGACCAATTATGCAGGAGATTATTTTCCTTCGCTCTCGGATATGAACCAAGGCTTTGGATATCAAGGTTAGCACCAGGATCGCTGAAAACATGGAGCCAAGTAGTAGAGAAGTTCTTGGCGCGATTTATGCCTTACCATGAGACAATTGCCTTACGATACCATGAGACAATTGCCTTACGAAATAGGATCGAACACTTCAGGCAAGGAGAGTATGAGCGGTTTTGTGACACCTACGAACGTTTTGAGTTGTATAAACGTGAGTGCCCCCATCAACGTTTCGACGATGGGGAGTTGATTTGGTATTTTGTTGGTGGTCTACGTGATGATGTTAGGCTTCAAGTGGATGGGATGTGTGGAGGATTAGAAGAATGTACAATTGAAGAGGCAGAGAAGGTCCTTCAAAGGTACGCCAGTGGTTCTGCACAATCAGAGAGGCTAATGTCGAGTCAAGTCACCAATGGGGATTCAAATCGGGGTGAAACTGAAGGCTTATACGAAGGATATTCTGAAGACGAAGATATCAGTGAGGAGGATGAACTTGCATTTTACGCAGGAATGAAGGACATTGAAAGTGTTTATGAAATTGCACACGCCGGGCAAGTTGAAGATAATCTCCGTTTAGCAAATGTTTTTGAAGGGGTCGAAGTAACTGAGTAGCTACTGGAGAAATTAAGCTTGTTAAAGTGTGAAAAAGTAGAGGAGGTTCATAAACTCGAAGATGGGAAGATTTTTTACGAAGATGCCCCCCTGGAGGTGGGGGGCGAACCGCCCAGCATAGGGGGCGAATTGCCCCCCACAAACAGTGAGCTGGGGGCGTCCCAGCTCGCCCCAGGCGATTCGCCCGGGGCAGGGGGCGAACCGCCCCCCCCAGCTCCCCTGTTTCGACACCCGAAGTTGATTTTGTCGATCCCAAGCCACTTCCAACAGTTACTACTGAGGTTCCTGAGTACGAGGAAGTGAAACTACTCCTCCGAGGTGGAAAGGTAACTACAATTCCTAATTTTGTACGTCCTAAACATATTAAATCTACTGTGACTAACAATGCAGGAACAAGCACTAAACAAGAAGTTGGTCAAAGTTCGAAAGAACCTCAAGTACAGGACGATACACCTCAAACACCCGAAGGAGACGTTTTCGATGATGAGGTTAAGGGGGATACGCCTAACAATACAGAGGTACTTCACAAGTCCTCCAATCCATATGTGCTCCCAAAACCTCATTTACCATTCCCTAGTAGAATCAAACCGGTCAAGAAGGATATAATGGAGTCACCGCCGTACCAACGCCTCTCTAAAGTCGAAGTCAATGTATCTCTTTTGGAGTTAATTCAGAATATTCCCCCCTATACGAAGTTCTTTTGGGAGGTGAAGAGTAAAAAAATAATTACTTCGGGGAGGGAAGTGAATGGGATCGAGACGGTGAATTCCATTGCGGAACTTCCAACGAAGCAACGTGATCCGGGAAGCTTCATAATTGACATTACTATGGGCAATGGGCGGTCCACCAAGGCTATGCTCGACTTAGGAGCTAGCATCAATCTCATGCCATACTCAGTCTATAAAGCTCTAGATCTTGGAGAAGTGAAGCCAACCGAGATGGTGGTACAAATGGCAGACCATAGCGTGAAGCGTCCTGTGGGAATAGTTGAAGATATCCTTGTAAAAGTTGATAAACTAATAATTCCTGCAGATTTTGTGATCATGAAGTCGGTTGATGAAGGGAAGAGTCATGTTCATGAGCACGTGGTGTTGCTTGGAAGACCATTCATGGCCACTACCAATACATGCCTTGAACTCAAAGGCAAGAAAATCTCCATGGAGGTAATGGGTGAGAAAATTGAATTGGTAGGATGTAGCATAGGAGATAAGGAAGTCGTAGAAGAATTAAATTTTGTCGATTGCTATGATTCTACGATTTCTGAATTTCATCATTGCTATGATAATCGTGAACCTCTTGAAGAGGCACTAACCATGCAGGTTGAGACTTGCTACTTATCCGAAGAAGCAAGGGAGATAGTTGAGATGATGGATAGTACGCCTGAAATTCCCGTAGGAGAAGAAGTGCTTGAACCTTTAGATGAATAAGAGGTAGAGAGCAAATTTCCTGAAGAGCCTAGCTTAGAATTAAAGCCCCTTCCTGCACACCTCAAGTATGTCTACTTAGGGGAAAATATGAAAAGACCTGTGATAGTCTCTTCACACCTCTCTAGCGATGAAGAAGGTAAGCTAGTTGAGGTCTTAAGAAAAAATTCTGCAGCCATAGGATGGGGGATTAGTGATATAAAGGGAATTAGCCCAACATGGTGTGTGCACAATATCACTCTAGAGCAAGATGCCAAACCCGTTAGGCAACCTCATCGTAGGATAAATCCTGCAATGCAAGAAGTAGTGAAGAAAGAGGTGATTAAGTTGCTAGACGCCGATATGATCTATTCCATTCCTGATAGTCGATGGGTGAGCCCCGTTCATATAGTTCCTAAGAAATCTGGGATTACGGTAGAAGAGAATGAGAAGGGAGAGTTAGTACCTGTAAGGAAAATCACGGGATGGCGAATGTGAATTGATTATAGGAGGTTGAATGCCGCCACCAAGAAAGACCACTTCCCTTTGTCATTTATTGATGACATGCTAAACCGCCTTGCGGGGCGGCAATTTTATTGTTTTCTTGATGGTTTGTTAGGTTTCTACCAGATTCCGATTGCACCGGAGGATTAGGAGAAGACGACATTCACTTGCCCATTCGGGACGTTTGCTTATAGGAGGATGCCATTCGGGCTATGTAACGCCCCCGCCACTTTTCAAAGGTGCATGCTTTCTGTTTTCTCTGATATGGTGACCAAATTTGTTGAAGTTTTTATGGATGATTTTTCTCTTTTTGGTGATTCTTTTGATGAGTGTTTGCATAGATTAGATCTTGTTTTGAAAAGATGAATCGAATGCAATCTAACTTTGAGTTGGGAGAAAAGTCATTATATGGTTAGAGAGGGCATTGTTCTAGGACATGTGGTTTCTGAAAGAGGGATTGAGGTTGATAAAGCTAAGATCGAAATAATTGAGAAACTTCACCCACCTACTTGTGTGAAAGAATTGCAGTCTTTTCTTGGTCATGTAGGTTTTCATAGGAGGTTTATTAAAGATTTTTCGAAAATTGCTAAACCTTTAAGTAGCTTACTAGCAAAAGATGTGGTTTACCATTTTTCTGATGAGTGTTTGGTTGCTTTTAATACCCTTAAAGAAAAGCTTGTTACTGCCCCTATTGTTGTGCCACCTGATTGGAAACTACCTTTTGAGATAATGTGTGATGCTTCGAATTTTGCTAAGGGTGATGTTTTATGCCAAAAAGTTGATAAGAAGTATCGTGTGATTTATTATGTTAGTAAGACTTTAGACTCAGCTCAAGTTAATTATACAACTACTGAAAAGGAATTTTTAGCTGTTGCTTTTTCTTTACAAAAGTTTAGGTCTTACTTGATTGGTCATCCTGTGAATGTCCAAACTGATCATGCTGCTTTACGACATTTAATTGCCAAACAAGATTCTAAGCCAAGGTTAATCCGTTGGGTCTTATTGTTACAAGATTTTGATTTGACCACAGTTGATAGAGCTGGTAGGGAGAATTTGGTTGCTGATCAGTTGTCTAGAATTCCTAATATTCCCGTAGATTCGATTCCTATTAATGAGGATCTTCCGGATGAGCACTTAATGAAAGTCAATGAAGAGCCATGGTATGCTGATATTGTGAACTATTTGGCTATGGGTATTTGCCCAACTAATTTTTCAGCCTCCGATAGGAGAGCTCTTGCCAAGCATTGCAGGTATTACATATGGGACGATCTGAATCTTTTTAAAGAAGGAGCTGATGGAATTATGAGAAGGTGCAGTCCGCAAGAAGAGCAACAAAGTGTGATGAGTCATTGCCATGAGCTTCATTGCGGCGGACACTATAGTGGCATAAAAACGGCTCGCAAGGTGCTACAAGCGGGATTTTTCTGGCCAAGTTTGCACCAAGATGCTCGAAGTTTTGTGAAAAATTGTGACCCATGTCAACGAGGGGGTAATATTGGCAAGAAGGAGGAAATTCCCCTTCAGGGGAATCTAGTGGTCGAGCCTTTTGACGTATGGGGCATTGATTTCATGGGACCGTTTCCATCAAGTGGGGGTTACGAATACATTCTTGTCGCGGTGGATTATGTGACGAAGTGGGTAGAAGCGATTCCCACAAGAAAGAATGATGCCGCGGTTGTTACGAAGTTCCTAAAGGATGTGATCTTTTCTAGATTTGGATGTCCTAGGACAATCATCAGTGATGGAGGTTCGCACTTTGTCAACAGAACCTTTGCTTCTCTTCTTAAGAAGTACGACGTCACCCATAGTGTTTCTACACCATATCATCGACAGACTTCGGGACAAGTTGAAGTTAGTAACCGTCAGATTAAGAAGATTCTCGAGCGAGTGGTGAAACCTAGTAGGAAAGATTGGGCTGGAAAATTGAATGATGCGCTTTGGGCGTATAGAACTAGCTACAAGACGGTGATTGGAACCACTCCGTATAGACTTGTGTATGGGAAAGCATGCCATCTTCCCGTGGAATTGGAACACAAGGCGTATTGGGCTATTAAAGAGCTAAATCTTGATTTGGGAAAAGCTGGCGAAGAACGGTTGTTACAACTTGATGAGCTTGATGAATTACGCCTCGGTGCCTATGAGAACGCCAAGATCTACAAGGAGCGTACCAAGAAGTATCATGATCGTGGTATAGTACGTAAGGAACTGATTCCTGGTCAAAAGCGTTGGTGTTTAATTCTTGCCTTCGTCTATTTCCTGGAAACCTCCATACTCGTTGGGATGGACCATACAAAATCGTCCAAGTTGCTCCCCATGGAGCTGTAGAACTCTTGGATCCAAAGACAGGCAATACTTTCAAAGTGAATGGGCAACGAGTGAAACCATACTTCGAGCTTCCTAGTGATCAAGTGGAGGTTGATCATCTCGAACTAACCTTTCCCACCTCTACTTAAGGATAGGTACGATGTATTTTGTTGTTTTGAGCATGTCATTGTGTTTTATTTTATATTTTCGTATGTTTTTGGTGATAAAATAGGTTTTAAGATGATAATTTTGCGTTTTGGGAGGAAAAAGTCGTCTCCAGGAGTCTGGAGATACCAGGCGAACCGCCCCCCACGTGGGGCGATTCGCCTGGCAAGTCCAGGCTGTCTGGGACGTTTTGGAAGCCCCAGGCGAATCACCGCCCACCTGGGGCGGTTCGCCCCGGGTGTCCAGAAACCCGGAGGTCCGAATTTTCATTCGGAACCCCAATTTTCTCCTATTATGCTAAACTATTGATCTTTTTACTTCTTTTATCGCCCGTTTTGGTTTCTCACGAGTTTCCTTGAGTCATATAGGTTACAGGTACAAGTTAGCTCTCACCTTAAATCCACTTTCGACGTTCGGGACGAGCGACGACGTTCAGTTTTAGGGGGGGGGTTATCGCTGGCTATCTCTGTACCTGTTTTGCTTATGATAAACTCGTGAAACCCTTTGTTTGCATTTGCACGTTTACCGCTTTCTTAGTATTTAGTTGCATACACTACATTCATCCTATTCTAGTTTTGCATGTTTTTATGTAGAGTTTATTGCCAAATTTTTTGAACTTTTTTATTGGGTAGATTAACTAGTTATGACCTTTGACCATGCGTTTCATCTCTATGAATTTGTTTGAGGATTTTCTCGCTTGACTTGTCACATTTATATATGCACTTAGTTAAACTTGGTAGTCTCGACATCACTTAGTGGTGTTTTCTCTACTGCGGTTCACGAAGGCCTTTATAATAAGATGATGCATGTTAGAGTCTTGTGGTTGTTTTCCCGTGTAATTATGTACCTAAGAGGCAACAAGTCTTCACCTCGCTTTGAGATTGCTAAAAGCCTAGGAAGGAGGTATTGTGAGATTGTGTGATCCTTTGTTTGAAACCTATTCTAACGAAAAGGTTTGGGGAGGGGGTTATGCTTTCATTATGACTTGTTTGTCGATTTTAAGTGTTCTGAGTTTGTTTTTCTTTTTCGTAAAGTTTGTTCTCTAACCTATTCTTTCGGATAGGTTTGGGGAGGTCGTTTTTGTGTCATTGTAATTTATTTTTCGTTGTGCTACGGCTGGCACCAAAAAAAAAAAAAAATATCGAAAATTTCCAGAAATCTGGAAAAGCAAAAAAATAAAAAAAGACCCCAAAAAAGCAAAGAAGGGTCCAAAGAAAGCCGAAAAGCAATTTAGCAAAATGTTTGTCTCATTTTTCAGTTGTTGTGATGTTCGTAATCGAGTTGGAAAGTTTGTCTTTTATATGTTTGAGTGTCATCTGTTCTAGACCACCCTCGTCCTGCCATTCAGGAAGTGGTGATTAGTTTATGACTTTGCTTGAGAGATGGATAGAATAGGGGAGTGTGATCTTTTAGGGAACCCTCCTTCGTTTGATGAGAGCCAGTATTGGTTCGGCCTCTTTGACGGAAAGTCTTAACTTGGTGAACAGTAGTAAGTCCTCAATTTCATAGGCACGGGACAACCATTCGTATTCTAACATGTTTCATTGCGTCGTCACTGACTAGGTCCAGGTAGAGAACGTTACTAGAGACTATCTTGTTTAACATAGTGCATATGTGAATGTGTACGAGTCAATCGAGGCATTCTTCAACCAAAACCCATGTTATGATTTGTATGGTCATTGTTCATAAGTTTTTGATAGATTCAATAGATTAGTTCATTTCATTTGGCATGAGACTCCACTTTGTGTGTTGGATTGGTTTTTTGCATTAGAGTGTAGCTAGTTGCTTATGGACAAGCAAAGGTTCGGTTTGGGGAGTTTGATGAATGTGTATTTTACACTTTCATTCGAGTCTTTTTCACCAATTTAGCTATCCTCTAGGTTAATTTAGCTTATATTTTAGTGCATTTTATTACAATAGTGTCACGTTTCACTTTTCTTTGCATTTTTCAGGTTTTAGGTGAAAAACGTACTTCTGATGGGCAATTATGGTGAAGAGAACAAAGTTTTGGTGCTTCAAGGTCATCCGTGGTGTATCTAGAAGTTTCCAGACGGGTTTTGAGGCCTAGGGGACGAGTTTCAAAGCTTAAAGGTCACCAGAAGGCAAAATCGAGTCCAAAAAGGAAACCTGAAGCCAAAAACTCGCTACCACCGACCTGGAGCTCCCAGGTGGTTCGCTCGGCACCCGGGGCGGTTCGCCTGGTGCCAGGCGGTTCGCCCCCCGTCTGTCGACAAGTATATATAGTTTCGCCTATTTTAGTCGTTTTTCATACCTTTTGACCTTATTTTGAGAGACAAATTCTCTAGAGCTTGTTTTGGGAATTATTAGCATAGAAGACTCTTTTTCTTATTGATTTGGAAGCCTAAGCATAGAGATTGGACATCTTTGATTCTCGATTCTTGCTTGTGAGTTAGCAATTCACCGGAGATTGACAACCTTCGTTGGTAACTTGTATCTCACGATTTTACTGCTTTTGTTTATCCAATTCAACATGTTTTCATTGATTCTTGATTTGATTATGCTTGTTGATTACGATTTATACATGAGTAGCTAAATCTAAGGTTGGTGATAGTATGTGAATTCATAGCTAGGGTTCTTAATTATGCATGAGTGGCTTCGCCCGTTTAAGACTTGATTTATTGTTTTATTTCTTTGATCTATCTAAGCCATCTATCTTCGTAGATTAGTGTTAAATTGAAAGAAACACTAGGACAATTCATGATCATAGATTTCTATACAAACTTCAAGTACTTCATGTGTAATTGGAACCCGATGCTTAGAACGATCATACTATCACTAACTTCCATAATAATTGATAAGAAAAACCTTTGCTAAATCGTTTTCTGATTTTATATTTGAAGTTAAATTAGTTAATGCTAGTTATAGTCCTTAGAGATCGACACTCGGGGTTATCTTACTTCTACACTACGTGCCTTGGTTTTCGTTGTAGTTGTGAGTTGCCTTTGGCTAAAAATAAATTTATTTGATTAATTGAGTCTGACAATCTCGTTCATCATCTTCGCCAAGGAGACCTCACTTCTCCCTTGTTCTTTGTCTTATGAATGTAGTATCCCTCAAGGCTTCTCAGATCTCTGTCTCATGATAACTCCTTCAAATTTCATCCAAGATGCAAGAATTTGGGCATCTCACGTCTCATTTTTGCGGATGACCTACTTTTCTTTTGTAAAGGGGACCTTAAGTTTGTTACTGCTTTGTTAGCTAAGTATGACTTGTTCAACAGATCCTCTGGGTTGATAGCAAATAGACGTAAAAGTGAGATATATTTCGCAGGGGTCCGACAGGATGTGAGGGCAGCTATCTTGAGGTTGAGCCAACTACAAGAAGGGCAGATGCCTTTCAAGTATTTAGGCATACCTCTCACTTCTAAAAAGCTATCTATCGCCCAATATCAACCCCTTTTGGATAAATGATTGGAAAGGTTACTCATTGGACTGCGAGGTTGTTAAGCTATGGAGGGCGTGTGCAACTTGCACAAAGTGTGCTCTATGCGGTACAGAATTACTGGTGCCAGGTTTTCTACTTCCCTAAAAAGATTATGAAGGCCATATAAGCAATCTGCAGAAATTTCTTATTAACTGGACTGGTTGCGGAAAGTAGGAAATCAGTTGTTTCCTGGGATGCTGTCTGTAGACCCTGAAAGGAGGGAGGTTTGGGGCTAATCCACCTTCCAAGTTGGAATAAAGTCTCATTTATCAAACTTCTTTGGGATCTTCAAAATAATAAAGAGAAACTTTGGGTAAAGTGGCTTCATGAGTACTATATTGATGAACGCGAGATTTGTCGGGTCCCGATTCAGCAAATAAATTTGTTATTTAGCCAAAGGCAATCCACAACTACAACGAAAACCGTAGTGTAGCAGTAGAATGACCTCGAGTGTCGTTCTCTCAGGACTATAACTAGCTTTATCTATTTAACTAGAGAATATAAAAACAGCAGACGTAAAGGCAAAGGTTTTTCTAACAGATAATGGAGATTGGTGATAGTATGATCCTTCAAAGCATAACGGGTCAATAATAATGCGTAAATTCCTCGGTCTTGCATGGAGATCTTTGCTCAATCGAATGTCTTGTTGCAATTATTAAGTACTACGAAGATAATGATACTGACAAGTCAATCACTATTGTCCTATTGTGTTCCGTAATTATTCAACACTACGAAGATATAGATGTGCATAGGTAGACGAGGGTCCAATTGTGCATAATAATTAATACAACATACG
Organism: Plantago ovata; assembly: GCA_028274465.1. Lineage (NCBI taxonomy): Eukaryota > Viridiplantae > Streptophyta > Magnoliopsida > Lamiales > Plantaginaceae > Plantago > Plantago ovata. The sequence goes on along the minus strand of CM051456.1, from coordinate 84,276,117 downwards.
AGAATTTAGGCTGAGCCTGATCAACGAAATAAAGCAATAACACGGAGTATAATGCGCGATATAGCCATTAGAATGATTACCTTCCCTTCGCTAAGAATTCACATACTACCACCAACGATAAGTTTAGCTACTCATAATAGGCATGCAATCAACAGAAATCATAGAAGAAAACATGTTGAAAGATATATAAAAATAAGTAGAATAAACTGTAAGAGACAATGTTACCGAAGGGTATCAATCTCCGAAGAATTGCGATCCTACAAGCTCCAATCTGCTATGAAAAAGTGTCTCCTAAGCTACGAACCCCCAGAACAGGCTCTGGGAAGTCCCTACCTAAAACTACAGAGAGAGGTGAGAGGATAGGTCTGGAAAAGTATGAATTTCGGAGAAAAACTGAGCAACTATATATAGGCTACGAAATAGTGTGGGGCGATTCGCCCCACACACCGGGCGGTTCGCCCGGGAGAATATTTCGCGGAATTCCGCATTTTCGACGCGTTTTTGGATTTCTTCCCCTTTACGGACTCGGTTTCTGTCTTCTAGTGGCCTTCTAACCTCCAGATTCGACCCCTAGACTCCAAATCCTATCCGGAAACCTTCAGATACTCCAAATAGGCTTCTGGAACACCAATTCCTTGTCAACTTCAATATAATTGCCCGGAAATCCTCGTTTTTCAACCAAAACCTGTAAAATAAAATCTAAAGGGAAACGTGACACTATTCTAATAAAATGCACTAAAATATAGCTAAATTAACATAGAGGATAGCTAAAATAAGTGAAAAAGACTCAAATGAAAGTGTAAAATACACATTCATCAAACTCCCCAAACCGAACCTTTGTTTGTACTCAAGCAACTAAGCTAGACTCTAATGCAAAAAACAATGCAAGACACAAAATGGAGTCTCATGCCAAATTAAATGAACTAATCTACTGAATCTATCAAAAAACATATGAACAAAAACCATATAAATCAAAGCATGAATATAGGTTGAAGAATACCTCGATTGACTTATACACATCCACATAAGCACTTATGTCAAGACAAGATAGTGTCTCGTAACATTCTCTACCTGGACCTAGTCAGTGACGACGTAATGAAGCATGCTAAGATACGAATGGTTGTCCCGTGCCTATGAAACTGAGGACTTACTGTTTGTTCCACCAAGTTTAAGACTTTCCCTCAAAGAGGTCGAACCAGTACTGGCTCTCATCAAACGAAGGAGGGTTCCCTATAAAAGATAACACTCCCCTATTCTACCCATCTCTCAAGTAAAGTCTTAAGCTATTCACCACTTCCTGAATGACAGGACGAGGGTGGTCTAGAACATATGACACTCGAAAACAAAAGACAAAAATAGAAAATTACAACACGATTACGAACATTACAAGAATTGGAAAATGAGACATAACACTTTGCTAACTGCTATTTGGCTTTCTTTTTGGATCCTTCTTTGCTTTTTTGGGGTCTTTCCTTTTTTTTCCTTCTTTTTCTTTCCAGTTTCTTTTTCCTTTTTTTTCTTTTTCCTGGAATTTTTCTTTCTTTCCCTTTTTTTTTTTTTTTGATTTGTTCTAGCGAGCAGTAGCATAACAAAAAGGGAGAAAATGACTCACACGACTTCCCCAAACCTATTCGAAAGAATAGGTTGGAGTACAAAATTTACGGAAAAGGAAAAAAGAACTCACGATACGGAAATGAAAAATGAAAACAAGTCTAATGATGGTGTAACCCCCTCCCCAAACCTATTCGGAAGAATAGGTTATAAACAAAGGATCACACAACCTCACACTACCTCCTTCCTAGGCATTTAGCAATCTCAAAGCATGGTGAAGACTGGTTGCCTCTTAGGTACATAATTACTCAGGAAAACAACCATAAGACCCTAACATGCATCATCCTATTATAAAGGCCTTCGCGAACCGCAGTAGAGAAAACACCACTAAGTGATGTCGAGACTACCAAGCTTAACTAAGTGCAATACATAAATGTGACAAGCCAAGCGAGAAAAACCTCAAACAAATTCATAGAGATGAAGCATACGATTAATGTCATAGTTAGTTGATCTACCCAATAAAAAAGTTCAAAAAATTCGGCAATAAACTCCATATAAAACATGCAAGACTATCCTAGGATGAATGTAGTGAATGCAACCTAAAAAATCTAAGAAAGTTGTAAACGTGCAAATGCAAATGCAAACAAAGAACAAGATACTAATCAACACAAAGCCAAACAATACCTAACATCACGGTTCACATCCCATCCCCCTTACGATTCTTAAGCTAGCCCCTAGCAAAAGAGAATGAGTAATAAGAAGTGATACTAGATGTTACCGAAGGGTTTGGCCTCGGTTGGCTGAGAGTGGACATGTTGAAGGACTAATCATCGGGATGATAATCCCCATAAAAGTCCCTCCACATGTCAGACATGAGCTCATTGGACTGACGTAGAGCTTCCTGCTGTTGCTGCTCCCACCTTTGTTGCCTATCCTCTCGGCGATGCTCCTCGAATGTCTCCCAATCGCGGTGGTGCTGGGAAATGTGCCTGTCGAGGTCCTGTCGCATGGCCGCGTTGTTGGCATCAATTCTATCGAAACGGCCGTCGAGGTAGGTACGGAATTCAGAGAAGTCAAATCCTCTAGACCCCTGTGGTGCTCGGGGCGGTGCATGCGGTGCTCTATGGACAAATGGGATATCTGGGATAGGTGCTTGGCCAACATCGTCCTCCATAGCATCCTCATGATCGGAATCACTCGGCTGGAAGGGTGCTCCTACATCAGCAGCGGCAGCCGTGGGGTTCTTCAACTGATACCTAGACAGCTGCACCTCAATAATGGTTGAGGGTGAAAGGGCAGGGACCTCGCCATCCCCCTCCTCAATGTCATCGACCCCATGATATTTGCAGTAGGCTGTGATGAAGCTTGGGAAGATGAAGGGCTTCCTCTTCTTTTCCCAGTGGCGCTCGTACTCCTCATACATGATGTGCCCTATGTCGATCCGATGTCTGTCTATCAGGCAGTAGAGGAGCTCGGCGTAGTAGGGCTGAATCCACGTGTCATTTTTCCTAGGGATCAAGTTGAAGATGCAAAATTTCATCATCACCTTAGCTTCAATGCTAAGGTCGTTCTGACTGATCTGTGTAGGTTCTCCCTCGATTTCTGGATATCGGTACTCCCTGTTGCAGATCACGTCTGTGATATGTCTTCCTATCCCCCTAGAGGCCCTCGAATATAGGTAGGCATGGTCGCTCCCTGTGAATTCCTGATGCCCAAAATGGATGAATGAAGAAATGTGCTCTGGTGTCCACGGTATTATCAGGCCTCGGACTAGTACCTCGTTCTTCTCCTCGAGATCTGTGTATCTAGTGTAGAACTCTTGGAGGAGGCTCTCGTCGTACCCCTTGAACCTGTTGGAACTGTACCATACCCAATTCCTTCTTGACCCCAATCGTGATAGCGTCCTATACCCCGCTTCTAGCCTTTGACGCACCTCTATCGCAGCTACAGACAACTTGTACATATGGTGATATGGTTGGGAGCTTGAAGCTACTCCCTTCCCCTTTTTGTTCGAGCCGGATCTCCTCGATCTCGGTGCCATGATTCCTACAAACAACAATTAGTATCTTGTACGATGCAAAACAGACCTATGCATATGTAAATATACGAGCGAACAAACGAGCAATATCTCAAAAATCCAACTCCTCAAAAACCCAAAGTCTAGTCTAGCTATTTCATTACGAAAAATATAATGTAACTACTACAATAACATATCACATTATGCTCTTGCTAAACAACAAATGCCTTGAATCACAAGGTTCAATCCATACCATAATAATCAAAAATCTAACATAAATCCTCAACTCCATCAATCATGCATTCTACCAATACATCCATCATTATCATATCAACAAACACATGTTTAAGCATGGAATGATAGTAAGAGATACATTTCCTAACAAGATATATCATCTAATAGCAAAAATCTCAAATCAACAAACCAAGCCTAATTGAACATGCAATTGATAATGAATAACGAATCTAATCACATAAAACATCAACCCATACATCAAACATACTTAATTGAAGCATAAATCAAAAAAACCCCAAATTTGAAAAATTAGGGTTCATGTGATAATACCTCAAATCCGGAGTTTGAATGAACTAGGAAGAGATTTATTCGAATGAAAAGAAAGAGCACATAACGGGCTTCGATTGAAGCTAAAGAACACACAAATTGATGGAAACATGAAGAAGTTATGAAGGTTTGAAGGTTTTGTGAAAATGGAGGATTTTTTTGAGTTTAAGGGAAGAAGGAGAAGTGAAATGAGGAAGAAAGGGGAGAAATCCCGACTTTTGGGTTCTGCAGAACGTGGGGCGATTCGCCCCACGCCTGGGGCGAATCGCCCCGTGCGGGGCGAATTGCCCCACACGTCCGGAGCGCGCGCGCGCGCTCGCTCTCGACGTGGGGCGATTCGCCCCCCACCTCCTGAGGTGGAGAGACGATCGTTTCGAAATAAAATGCGGTTTTCAGTCCCCGAAAACCATTTTTCTCAAAAAATCACTCGAAAAATCGCACTCGAACATAACATAAGCACATACGACACGGAGATGAACAAATTCACATATGAAAAGCAAATTGTTCAAGTATAAATGCATGCAATAAAGCAGTAAAGAAAGCGATAAAAAAACCCCGGGTTGCCTCCCGGATAGCGCCATTGTTTAAAGTCTCTGACTCGACTCCTGTCTTCGCCTAGCTTTTCTTTTTGAGGGTACTAGACTTCCCCTTCACGGATCTCCTTCCATGCCTCAAACCTGTGAATAAGAATGAACATAGACATTAAGACCACTGTAGTCAATAGTGTTAGAAGTATCAGGTGGGTCAGGTGGATCAGATATGGCTTGCAACACATGTTGCTTGCCATCCACTTCAATAGTGCAAGTTCCTTGGTAGATGTCCATCACGGAGCGTAGCTTAGTCAAGAACGTTCGCCCCAAGAGAATGACATCCCCTGTCCCAGGTGTAGACGCCGGCATAACTACAAAATCGGTGTATATAGAAGCTTCACCAATCTTGACCAATAAATTCTTCACAACGCCTTCGGGTTTCACCAGGGATCCATCCGCCAGTTGCACGATAGCCTTATGCACAAATAGTTTTCCAAGGTTACTCTTCTCGAAAACATTCAAAGGGAGCACATTAGAGTAGGATCCCGTGTCTAGTGTGGCACGGACATCTTCAAGTTCCCCAATCCAGATCTTAACATCGAAACTTTGAGGGAGTGACTCGGGATCCTCTTGCTCTTCTTCACTCTTGTCAGTACCATGGTCCTTCTCTTCCTCCTCGACCTGTAGGGGCATTTCCATCTAGCAACTCTCGCACTTAGCAACCTTCTTGATGGTGATTTCGACAGGTAGATCACCCACCAAGGTAATGGACATCGACTTCTCAGTGTTGCTAGGCAGCTCGCCTTGCGCTCTACTTGCTCCTCGGTCGATCAACTCTTGCATCTTTTGATGGGCAAGCCTAGTGTTCTCTTCCAACCTATCAAGCCTTGCCCTAGTCTTCTCAGAATCTTCTTCATAACGTTTGAGAAAACTTTGGGTGTGATCAACCATCTTTTGCAAGTTCTCCATCAGTTGAGCCGACTTCGACTTTGGTGGCTCTTTCGGAGCGGGGTTTTCGCAGTGATCATTACCATAGTTTAGCCTACTACGGTCTTGGTTAGGGCCATAAGTTTGGTTAGCCGGTGCATATCCTTGATTGTTTCGGAATCGACTTCTCCAAAATCCACCTCGAGGATTCCTACCGTCTTGTCCGTAGCTAACTTCTTGAGTACCAAACTCCGTAGCAAAGGCTTCCTCTTCGCCTCCTCGAGCCCAGTTGCCATCATCATATGCCAGCTTCGATCTACACATATGAGCCCCATGCCCATAGTTCTTGCATATTCGGCATACTTCGTTCGAAACAGTTATTCCGGTGGCGCTCTTGAGGACTTGCTTCAATTCGTTGATAAAGCACTCGAATTGATCCCCATTCCCCCTATACATAGGGGCTTCTTGAGTCGGTGGAGCTTCAGGTCCACGTCTCCTAACCATTGCTCTTGGGTCCTTGAACTGCGAACCCTTAGCAAGCCTTTCGAAAACTGCCCAGAAGGCTTCTGAGGTTTCCTCCCAAGTATTGCCTCGGCATTGGAAATCCACCACTTGTTGGTTCTCGAAGGTTAGTCCATTGTAGAAGTGTTGGACTAGGTCAGAAAGCTCAAAACCATGGTGAGGGCACTTGTTCGTGAGATCTTGGAACCTCTCAAACACGGTGTAGATGGTCTCATCATAGTCCTGCTTGAATCCAGTGATTTGCGCCTTTAGCGCGGTAGTCAAGGTGTGTGGGAAGTATTTTTCCATGAAAGCTGAAAAAACCTTCTCCCAAGTGTCCAGCGAGCCTGCTGGTAGAGAACTCAACCATGACTTGGCTATGTCGCCAAGTCCCATAGCAAAAACCTTCATTCTCAACTCATCCGTTGTTATTTCAGCTCCGGGTCGTGGTAGTTGGTTGACGAAATCATCGATATCGTGCAAGTACCCCATCACATCTTCCCTTGATAAGCCATAGAACCTCGGAAGTTGTTAGAATGCGTGGTTCTTGATTTCCAGATCTCGATTTGCAGACGAAAGAACAATCGCCGGTCCCCTCATACGATCCTTGGTGGGTTGAACCCATGCTTTCAGTGGTCTAGCTTCTGCCATTCCGTCGATTTCCTTGAAAAGACTGTGTAGAGATTCAGAGAAATCGGTATCCTCTATTTCCTCTAGTGCACGTCTTTGAAGTAGTCGCCTTCTTTGGTGGTAGACTCTGTCGATCTCAGCAATTGAATCAGAAAGTGGTGTTCCTTTAGATCGTGTATGTGGTATACACTATCTGTAACAGACTAGGAAAGCAGTGTCAGAGAGAGATTAAAAAGGAAAACTAAAACTAGTAGAATTAGGAATCGAAAGCTGAAAATATAAACAAATTAAACAGAAAAAAGGAGTATAGTCCCCGGCAAAGGCGCCAATTTGATGAACGTGAGATTTTTCGGGTCCCGATTCAGCAAATAAATTTGTTATTTAGCCAAAGGCAATCCACAACTACAACGAAAACCGTAGTGTAGCAGTAGAATGACCTCGAGTGTCGTTCTCTCAGGACTATAACTAGCTTTATCTATTTAACTAGAGAATATAAAAACAGCAGACGTAAAAGCAAAGGTTTTTCTAACAGATAATGGAGATTGGTGATAGTATGATCCTTCAAAGCATAAGGGGTCAATAACCATGCGTAAATTCCTCGGTCTTGCATGGAGATCTTTGATCAATCAAATGTCCGTTTGCAATTATTAAGCACTACGAAGATAATGATACTGACAAGTCAATCACTATTGTCCTATTGTGTTACGTAATTATTCAACACTACGAAGATATAGATGCGCATAGGTCGACGAGGGTCCAATTGTGCATAATAATTAATACAACATACGAGAATTTAGGCTGAGCTTGATCAACGAAATAAAGCAATAGCACGGAGTATAATGCGCGATATAACCATTAGCATGATTACCTTCCCTTCGCTAAGAATTCACATACTACTACCAACGATAAGTTTAGCTACTCATAATAGGCATGCAATCAACAGAAATCATAGAAGAAAACATGTTGAAAGATAAATAAAAATAAGTAGAATAAACTGTAAGATACAATGTTACCGAAGGGTGTCAATCTCCGAAGAATTGCGATCCTACAAGCTCCAATCTGCTATGAAAAAGTGTCTCCTAAGCTAAGAACCCCCAGAACAGGTTGGGGGAAGTCCCTACCTAAAACTACAGAGAGAGGTGAGAGAATAGGTCTGGAAAAGTATGAATTTCGGAGAAAAACTGAGCAACTATATATAGGCTACGAAATAGTGTGGGGCGATTCGCCCCACACACCGGGCGATTCGCCCCACATCCCGAATATTTCGCGGAATTCCGCGTTTTCGACGCGTTTTTGGATTTCTTCCCCTTTTCGGACTCGGTTTTTGTCTTCTAGTGGCCTTCTAACCTCCAGATTCGACCCCTAGACTCCAAATCCAATCCGGAAACCTTCAGATACTCCAAATAGGCTTCTGGAACACCAATTCCTTGTCAACTTCAATATAATTGCCCGGAAGTCCTCGTTTTTCAACCAAAACCTGTAAAATAAAATCTAAAGGGAAACGTGACACTATTCTAATAAAATGCACTAAAATATAGCTAAATTAACATAGAGGATAGCTAAAATAGGTGAAAAAGACTCAAATGAAACTGTAAAATACACATTCATCATATATGAGGAACCAGAGTTTGTCTTCCATGCGGGCTAATATGCATGATTCCTACCTTTTCAAGAAATTGGTTAAATGTAGGGATTTGTCGTTGAATGTTGCGAGTTTGGATTCAGTGATGAATGCTGTCTTTTTTGACCAAAAAAAGGTCTATTTGCTGCTTAGACCTGGAATCAATCGTGTGCCTTGGAGAGAATTGGTTCTAAACAATAAGGCAACACCCAGGGCTCATTTTTGTCTATGGATGGCATCTTGGCAGCGTCTAGCTACTAAAGATTTAATCCGTGTTGGTCCCTTTAAACAAAAAGAAAAGACTAGAGGGGGGGGGGGGGTGAATAGTCTTTTCAAACATTCGTCGTTTAAAACTTTCTCAGCAAGTATTTATTACTTTTCAGTAATGAGTTTGCTGATACTTAACTTTCTCAGCAAGCGTAAGTTACTTTACAGTAGCTTGGTTTGCTGATACTTAAAATCAGAGAGCGGAAGTCTTTGATACAATAAGTGCTCTTTCAGCAAGTAAAGGGTTTCAGCCAGTGAAGTGAGTGACTGTGTACAAACAGATATAATTTGCTGACAGCTAAATGTAGTAAGTAAATCACACAAACGCTTTTATAGTGGTATCTGAGAGTGGCGTAATCTCTCAACTAATCCACTTCGTCCTTTCTAGGAATGAATCCACTAAGATATGATTGAGGTTCCTTACAATCTCCTATCTAAAGCGATTCAACAGAAACCAAAGCACACTTGCTTTGTCTCCAACCTAAACTAGAGAACTCAACCTTGTTCTCTACCAAACTTGGTACTTTTAATCAGCAAAACTATGCTCGATTAAGTTCCCCCTGAATATCACGCCTGAAAGGGTGTATTTTCAGTTAGAGAGTTTTGGGGTGAGATGACTTAATTATAACTTATTCAGTTACAACAAGTAATCTAAGAAACACAACTTGGAATACTTTGCAGTAAACAAGTTTGATTGTTTCTGGTGTCAAGACTTGTTCTTGTTCGAAAGAAAGAACACTTAACTAATTTCTTAGCCGAGTTTGTTCTACTTCTTCACAAGTAGCTTTTTCAAGCTTTAAGTCTTGGAACGGATCAATGGCAGTAAGAGTGTTTGAAGGTTTGTGAGTTTTTAAGCACAAGCGAGAGTTTGATCACGTTGTTGACACACTTCAACTCTTTGCCGGATGACCTCTATTTATAGTGCAAGTAAGGAGCCGTTTGAATTTCAAATCCTAAGGCTTTTGATCCTTAACATGTCACTATCTTGCTTTTGTACTTTCAGCAGCGACTTTGTTTGTCTTCTAGTCTTCATGTCCTTCGCGTGCATGTTTTGCATTAAATGCTCTTTTGAATGAAATTCAAACAGTAACATTGGAGCGCAAATTCTCGTACATTCAACAAGAGGTCACATATGTTTATCAGCAAGTGGTCAGTCTCAGTTTCAGCAAGCACAACCTACTATGTCTTTCAGATTTTCACTTATGCAATGTTGTTGCTGAATTTTCCACTTTCTGAGCAACACGTGCCTTACCAGTCTTCAGCAATCTTCAAGTCTTCAAGTCTTCGAATTCTTCAAGTCTTCAGATCTTCAAAAGTCTTCAAGATTCTGACCGGTTTCTTATTTGCTTCAATAATTTGTTTGTAATAAACAAAATATATCTTCAGCAAATGCTTCAATAGGTTATTTTCCTTTCAGAAAATAAGATACATTAAAGCTAAGCATCAATAAGATATTTTCTTTTCAGAAAATAAAATACATCATACGCAAAAGAAATAACTTATCTAACACCTAACTAAGTCATCAGCAAACGTTCCTCTTTTACAATGTCCGTAAAATTCTAAATTCCTATGGACCTTAAGAGTACTAGTTACTGGACTTTCCTTAATTTAGCATGGTTAATTGCTCATCAAATACAAGTTTCCTAACAAATTTCCCCCTTTTTGATGTTAGCAATCCATGGCTAAATTAATTGTTACCCTTTTAGAGGTTTCTGATGTTGAATAAATCAGTTGATTAATGCAAGCATACTAGAATAATTAAACAGTAACCATAAGTAAATTGCATAATCAAACACCAATAAGAGTCAAAAGATTTCATTGCTGATAGTTATCATTCAGATGTTTACAAGAAAAAGCATAGATAACATAGAATCAGCAAACAAAAACTTTAACAAAACCTATTGCAGGGACTTAAGCTCTTTCAGAGGATTTTCTCAAAATCTCTCTTACACTCTTCTCAGCAAGTGCAGTGAATTCAACAAAATCCTTCTCGTAGTTTCCAGAAGCCTACGGACTTGTAGTTGAAGAATTCTTGCGTTTTTGCAGGCAGTATGATGATGCTTTTCAGCATTCATTTCCATGTAATTAATTACCCACAAATGCATGCCCCAATTGCTGGCATGGAGAAGTTGTGTATCTGAAATGCTTTTCGGATGAATCTTTCTTAAACAGAGAAGATCTTCTTCTTGATCCTTAGCAGTGAGATAGAAGTACTCATAAGGAATCAGTCCAAGTTTCTTCTTAGGTTTCTTTGATATCGGGTCAGCATAGTAAGCAATGCCAGGTGGTTTGATTAGATTTGGTTCTTGCTTGTATGTCTTACCAATGGCAACTCTTCTTACATAGACCTCTAGATTCAACCATTTCCCAGCAACATTTATTGGGAGGGATTCTTCCCTTTGATTTCTTTGGACCTTGAGTTCAATCCATTTGAACATTTGATTCAATATGGCTGTAGGAAAGAACTCATTTACCAGCAAGTCTTCCAGCTTTAAAATCCAGCAACCATGAATGTTTCTGATTACTTTCTAAGTGGTTTCCTCATTGCTGGTCTTTGTATATTCGATGCCGGAGCCATAGCAATGCTGGCCAGCCTTTTCTCTTCCTGTCTTTGCCTTCTTCTTCTTGTTTTAGCATTGTCTTGATCTCTTGCTGAAGAGTCAGACGAGAAATGCTTTGAGTGGCCAGACGGAGTTATGGCTGTTAAGGGTCTAGCTCTTATGGCTTGAGCTATTGTTTGATTGTCATCATCTTCTTCATCATCTTCATTCAGATTGTGATGACTTTCAGTATGACAGAAATCTTGAGTTTCAGCAGCGGTTTTTCTCTTTTTGGTACTTGCTGAATTTAAATCAGATTCTGCTTGTCTTTTAGAACTTTGCTCTTTTTCAGCAAGAGGTTCAATTGGAAGTGGCACATCAACAGCAGGAGCAGGAGGGGATTGGTTTCTTTTTCTAGTATTCTTCTTTTCCCCCTTAGACATGGATTGCAACATCGGAGTGATGTGCAGAGAATAAAACTCATTGCAATTTTCAGCAAGAGTGTTGAGACTGTTATACTTCATGATGATTGCTTGTTGGTCAGAGTTCATTATTGACAACTCTTTTTGAATATTCATCATGTTCTCTTCATGTCTTTTCTCTGTTGCGGCCTTCTCATCCATAATATTCTGAGCCTTGACAAGAGCATTCTTTGCAAGCTTGAGCGCCTGACTTACATCTTCTTCATAGCTCTTGTGATAAAGACTGATGTCTCTCTGAGCTATTGTCAAAGTTGAAGTGTGTCGCAGCACTGTAGCCAATATCTTTCCAATGTCAAGTGGGCTCTCAGCAAGCAATGCCTCATCTTCAGCTTTGCAGGCATCATGGACTTGCTTTAGTGCTAGAATTCTGGGAGTAAACTCCTCAACTCTTGGGAACGGCACTAAATGAGGTGTTAAGGAGTGAGCCTTAATTTCAGTAGCAAACTGATCATCTTGCAAAAGCAATTCTGCTCTTAGACCATCGTCTAAATCATTGATGTAATCAGGAGGAGGAATCTGAACAACTTTTGGGTCTTGCTTGGATTGTTCATCCTCATTTTCTGACAATTCGTCATCATCCTCAGATTCATCAAGTTGAGCAACTTTAGAACCTTTATCAGTAGCTTCACTTCCTTTTTGTTGAGTGGTTGCTGATGGCAACGCTTCAGACTCAACGACTGGAGTTTCACCAGTAGATAGTTGTTTCAATTGAGTTTGTGGCTCAATTACTGGAGTTTTGCCAGTAGTTAGTTTTAATTGAGTAGTTGCTGAAGGCAACGTTTGAGACTCAATAACTAGAGTTTCGCCAGTAGTAAGTGGAAGGGATGGAACTTCCTTTGATTTTGGTCTTGAAGATTCACCAATTTCCAGATCCTGCGTATGCCTTGCATGGATCACGAGACTGTTTTGCAGAGCTCGTTGGTAATCTTCATCTTCTTCATCCTCATCTTCAAGGTTTTCTTCAGTAACCTTGGCATCAGAAACTGGACTTTTGCCATTTTTCAAGGTAGCCCTTTTTCTGGCGTATTCTTCTTCAGTATCAGCACCTTGCACAGGTGCTTGATTTTCAGCATTAGCAGGAGGAGGTTGAGATTCTTGCTGAGATTGTTGTTGATCAGCTTGTTGATTGTCAGATTGAGTATTTTCAGCAACTGTTAACTTCAATCCACCAGCACTAGGACTTGGACCTTGATTGTCATCATTGTCATCTTTCTTGTCCTTAGAATCTTTCCCTTCATCATCACTGGGATCAGTGGGAATGTTCTCATCTTCTTCTTCTTCTTCATCATCTGTCAGAATGACTAGCTCAACGTGCTTATACAAAGCAACACTTGTCACTTCCTCTTCCTCAGTTAATTTGTGGGGATCAGCCACCACAGGAACAAAAAGACCTTTGAGCATCACAGCTTGTTCAGCTGGAGAGGCACTCTTAAATTAGGCCTTCATATTCTCTCTGATTTGAGCAATCAGATTTGAGCTCATTTGCTGAGAATATGTCATTTCTTCAGGAAGGATGGAGTCGACAAATGTTTCGATCTTTAACAGTGAAGATCTCTTTTTCTCATTAGAGAGATGAAGGTGAAGATCTGAGAAGTCCATTCTCCTGTACCTTTGCCAGTTTCTGACGGACTTAGCAACTCTTGACAAAGTTGTCCTCTTGAATTTCAAGTAAAGTTCTTCAGAACTTACTTGCTGATCTTCAGTGATGAGTACCACTTCAGTGGTCTCCTTTTGAGCCTGAAAAAGAATTTTATTTAGATCAGTATTGGTTTGGAGAATTGTTTTAGAGTTTAAATCTGAAACATGATTTACCTGCTGAGAATCAGCAAGCTCATGTAGTACAATTTCCATTCCATGAGGAGCTTGAGTAGCATCCTCCATTTGTTCATCCTGAAATAAATTATAATTAGACACAAGTACTAAGCTGTCAAACTTAGTTTTTATACCAAAATTATTAACTACCTGCTGAGCAGGGAGTGTTGGTTCTGGTGCAGAGGCTTCAGCAACCATCTGACTTGCATCTTGAGAAGTCTGTAGAGAAAGAATAATTTTAGCAAAAGAACAATTTTCAGAAATTGAATTTTTACTGATGGTTGAATTAACTACCTGCTGAGGAAGGACAGGTTGTGGCTCAGTCCTTTCAGCATTAACAGTTTCTTCAGCTTCTGGGACTGTTTCTTCAGCAGACTTCTGATTTTGCTCTAACTGAGAAAGCTGTGCGGTTTCAGCAATCTCCCTTGTCTCTGAAATGACAAGTTGAGCAGAAGCATCTTGACCTTTAAGCTCACTGCTTGTCATGAAGAGATCAATTGATTTTTTGGATGATTCTTCAATCTCCAACTCCATTTGTTTGCTTAAATCTTCCAGTACAAGCTGGACTTTGTCAATTGATGTCTTGGGTGAACTTGGGCCAGTATTCTCAGCATCAAGAGATGCGTCTTTGAATAATGCTTCTTGAGTTTCAGCAACTTCAGGAACTGGAACCATTGCTATTTCAGCAACTGGTTCTTCAGCAAGCTGGGTTTTAGCAACTTGATGAGTTGCTTGTTCAGCAACCATCTTTTCAGCAGCATCAGCAAGTGCCGCTCTTTGCAGATCAGCAGCAATATCACTTGCTGGTTCCATAGTTGGATCATCTAAATTATCTACAATGTAGATATCTGGGACTTGGGCAGGAATTTCATTTTCACTGCCTTGTGGTCTATTCTCAGTAGAGTTATCAACGTTGAGTTGATTGTTGAAGGCTTCCGCAAACACTTCAACATTGTTGATATATGTTTCAGTAATTACTTCAGCAACATCTACTGGCAAATGCGTTTCAGCATTTGTTTGGGAATTGACTGAGGAGTCTTGGACATCAGGGACTGACTGGGAGGCCAGTGTCTTCTTTCTTTTGTTACTTGTCCGTTTCCTCTTAGGTACGGGGTTTGCTGATGACGCTGCAGTCTGAGTGTCATCATCAGCTTTCCTCTTTTTCTTTTTAGATTTCTCCAGTTTCCCAGAGTCATCTATTGTTGCCTTTTCAGCAACAGGTGTTGTGCACGTACCTTGTTGATTTTCTACAGCAGTTTCATTTGTGTTACCACCATCCACAGCAGTTTCATCTCTAAGTTGCTGAATGGTAACATCTGCAGCTGTTGTATACCTTTCTTGCTGGCTTGAGCTGACAACATTTGCAGTTGTTGTCTTCTTAGTTTTCTTTCCAACAATCTTAGGTACATTCTGCTTGTAGAAAGATCTTCCCACATTGCACACAGATTTCTTGATTGGCAATGGGTTTCTTAGCTAAATCCTGAAATGTTCAAGGATATAACATATCTTGATTCCATACATAACTGGAAAGGAAGGTGAGACCTTGTTGTCTTCTACTTTTACCTTAAACTTAGTGACACAATCAACAAGACTGTTGAAAATGTACTTAGCCCAGTTAAGTTCCGATTTATTTTCATAGATATGCATCGGCAATGGCCATCTTCTCAGGCCTACTTGGTCAATTCCTCCAACTTGGGAGTCAAGAACTTTTATCAGTAGCAGAGCTACTAGACCAAGTGAATGGCAGAGATGCTTTCTCTTAACGTGCTTTGTCCAAGTCACGGGAGCTATCTCGCCTTTCTTCATTTTTGCATTTCTGACGTCACTGTAGAAAGCTTCAATTTCTTCGTCAGAAGCAGTGACGTAATCTTCAGTTCAAGTGGTTGGAATCTGAAAAATTTCCGCTAAATCAGTCCATTTCAGGACGATTTGCGTCTTCTGAACATAAGTAAGGATCACTTTTTCAGTGACTCCATTACTGTCTGTAAGGGACTGGATTTCTGCATTGTTGTAGAATTCCATTGTGTCAATCATGCTCACTTGCTTAGTGCGAGCAGAGATAAAGTTCATGAGGCCTTGCTGCTTGATGAACTCAAGCGCCTCTTCATTTTGGTCATCAAGTTCTTGTTCATAAAAGTACCTAATGTACTTTTCTTTTGCAAACCCTCCCCATTGCATCAACATCTCACACTTTGCAGTGTCAAGATATGATGGAGGCATAGGTTTTACAGTGATTCGGTCGTTTTTCAAAACAACTTTCGTTGTGTCTGGGGCCAGAGTAGTCACCGGAGCAGTGCGTGTTTCAGCACTATCAACCTTTGACGATTTTGAGGACTTAGATAACTGTCTCTTGGGAGCCATTTCTTATATAGAGCAAGAAAGATTGTACGAAAAGAGATAGTTTGCTTTTTGACCGGAGGTACAGTAGATTCAGGCTAGAATTTGCAGAGAAAGGCAATGTGAGTTAAAGAATTTTGTCATTTCTCTAACTCCTTGTTTATATAGTGTCTCTGGTGTATGAGAAACTCAATCGATTTGAGCTCTCAGCAAGGGTAAAACAGAGAAACACTGGAGTTAGTGGAGCCTTTGCATTGAATACGTAGTGGCCCACTAACTAAAACCGTCAGAGCACTCTCTCTCTTTGTTTTGTTAGCCGTTAGATTAGTAACTCCTTTTAATCAATGGCCACTATTGAATTTCATGTCATGATTATTGCGAGTTTATCTGTGCCAGCTTAACGTCACAAATTGATTTTACCGAGTAATACGGGATAGATTATTTGCTGAAATAGACAAGAATCTTTTCAGCGAGTTTGAATTAACAATCTAGATACTTCCTGAAAGTTCCCCCTTACTTAGATATCTCATATTTTCTTTAAGTTTAAAAGACATTTCTGATTTCCTGTATCAGTAAATTCTTTTGCACTTGAGACATCCTTTGGTAACATCTGAGAGATGAGCTTTGCTCTTTTTCTGAGTTCCCGTCTCAGAAAATTCCTTTGATACTTGAATACCTATTTCAGTATCTTTTGATTGTCTGAGTACCCGTCTCAGCAATCCTTAAGTTCTTTCTCTTACTGAGTGCCTGTCTCAGCAAGGGGTCAAGTTTCCTAACAAATACCCGTTTTGAAGGAATTACTTGCTGAATACCTGTTTCAGCAATCATGTAGTGACTTATCATTTCATAGAAGAAACCTGTGACTTCGTCTTTAGACAGGAATACTTTGGCTTGCTGAATATCTGTTTCAGCATTCTGCCTAGTGTATCCTTTATTGAGGTAGTTCAATCAATCCAAGGTTATACCTTAGCATTGCGAACCTATTATCCGGTAGGGGCTTGGTAAAGATGTCAGCAAGCTGATCTTCAGTACCTACTTTCACAACCTCAATATCACCTTTTTCCACATGATCTCTAATGAAATGATGTCTAATATCAATGTGCTTGGTCCTAGAGTGAAACTTAGGATTTTGCGTAATTGCAATAGCACTTGTATTATCACAAAACATTGGTGTTTTCTTTGCAGAAATACCATAATCTCTTAATTGTTGCTGAATCCATAGGATTTGAGCTGTGCAACAACCAGCTGCAATGTATTCAGATTCAGTAGATGAATTGGCGACACACGTTTGCTTCTTGCTGAACCATGATATTAATCTAGTACCCAAAAACTGACAAGTTCCAGAGGTACTTTTTCTATCAAGAGTTGATCCACCATGATCAGCATCAGAATAGCCAACAATTCAAGTCCAGAATCTTTAGGATACCATAATCCAACATTGACTGTACCTTTAACATATTTCAGTATTTTAATTGCCTTTTTGTAGTGTGATTCTCTTGGATCAGATTGGAATCTTGCAAACACACAAACAGCATACTGAATGTCAGGTCTACTTGCTGTTAGATACAACAAGGAACCATGAGCTTCCTATACTTGTGTTCTTCAACACTTTTGTCCTCTTTAGTATAGCCATTTGGTACCAACACTCATAGGGATGTTTTCAGGTTTCTCATCCCTTGATCCTAACTTTATGAGCATTTCGTTCGATACTTTGCTTGATTTATGAATATTCCC
>CM051456.1:84167057-84258507 GCA_028274465.1 Plantago ovata | reverse complement strand
TTACCCTTCAACAAGATCTGGCAGATGGATGTAAAGACTGCCTTTCAATGGCAACCTTGAGGAAGAGGTCTATATGGTACAGCCGGAAGGTTTTATTAGTAAAACCAGGCCAACTGCTGTATGCAAATTACAGAGACCCATCTATGGGCTAAAGCAAGCGTCTAGGAGCTGGAATATCCACTTTGACGAAGCTGTCAAATCGTTTGACTTCGTCAGAAGCGTAGAAGACCCCTGTGTCTACACTAGGCACAACGACAAGGGAGTCATTTTCATGATCATTTATGTTGATGACATTTTGATCATGAGAAACAATGTCTCTATGCTATAAGAGGCTAAAGTTTGGTTATCAAGTACCTTCTCAATGAAGGACTTGGGTAAAGCGAACTACATCCTAGGGATAAAGATCTATAGAGATAGGTCCAAGAGGATGTTAGGATTGACACAGTCCACCTACATCGACAAAATACTGAAGCGTTATAAGATGGACGACTCAAAGAGAGGCTTTCTCCCAGCTAGGCATGGGATCGTGCTATCAGTTAAGGATAGTCCTAAAACTGATGAAGAAAGAAAGGCAATGATTCGTGTGCCCTATGCTTCGGCAGTAGGGTCTATTATGTATGCAATGAATTGCACAAGGCCAGATGTGGCATATGCGCTTAGAGTCACTTGTCGACACCAACAAAATCCAGGAGTACCTCACTGGACTGCTGTAAAGAACATTCTTAAGTACCATCGACGGACTAAGGAAATGTTCTTGGTGTTTGGTGGAGAACCAGAATTAAAGATGTCTGGTTATGTCGACGCTGGATTTGAGTCAGATCCTGATGACTTTAAGTCACAGACAGGATACGTATTCAAATTGAACGGAGGAGCTATCTGTTGGAAGAGTTCTAAGCAAGCCACGATTGCTGACACAACCACAAAATCCGAGTACATTGCTGCATCAGAAGCATCGAAAGAAGCTGTCTGGATTTCAGAGTTCTTGAAGGAATTGAGGGTTGTTCGTGGTCCTAGTCCAATAACGATTTATTGTGACAACACGGGCGCCGTCGGTCAAGCCAAGGAGCCTAGATCTACAAACAAGAACAAACATGTACTTAGAAAGTATCACGTTATACGTGAGATCATTGATAGAGGAGAATTTAGTATAGAACGTGTCTCGACCACGGACAATGTGGCAGATCCTTTCACCAAGGTCTTATCAGTGGATGCCCACTTAAGACATTATGTTAATCTAGGCATTAAGCATAAAGGTGACTGGCTCTAGTCCAAGTCGGAGATTGATAGTGTATATGTCCTAGAGACAGTCTTTATTAAGGGCATGCAACCCTTATTAAAGGGCATATATGTACTATTACACAGGTCAACGCATTATAATATATGTTTGTTGTTTGACTATTGTGTATCGCTTTCATATTTATATTACACCAGGCATACAGCATGTCATATCTCTATTTCTGTTTGTATTGTTATTAAACATGTCCCCTCGGATACATGACCGATCACACAGATAGTGGGAGCTATGTGAGTTATCATCTATCCCAAACTCTCCCTAGTCGAGGTTCATCTCGGATGTAGTGGTCTGAATGAACCAACTGAGACTAGTATGCGTGGAGGTTATACTTGTTAGAGCTAGTGTGAGCCGATCCCACGGCCACGGAACGGATTGTTGGACAATCAAGAAACGTTCCCATAACTCCACATAGTTGTTCGAAGGGTGATTACCGAACAATGGAAATGCCCAGCGAAAACTCCCATCGATGTATACTCTACACCGAAGTGTCTATGGGAACTGGAAAGTTGTCAAAGTGATGCCAGTCGTCCTTTGGACTTACAGGACTTTATCATCACATTTGTTGCCCCATATCCTTGGTGGACCCGTCGATGTCAGCTCTGAATAAGCAGTTGACCCAAGACACGATCCAGGATTATGGCTACATACAAATGGGGATGATATGTGATTCTGTGAAGGATTCATCTCTCATGTGTAGCACATGAGAGCACTACTCATAGTCGTTCATTGTTGTGATTGGTTAAACCGCTGGCCAGCCTATCAATATTATTATGATAGTCATAATAGATATTGGATTCACCAAGCAACTCACTGAAGACGCCCGTGGATGTATTATTGGGATAGACACTTCATTGATCCTAGATGCATTCGAGTCAGTCAGATGAAGGGACGTTACCATCGCCGCGCTGAGCGCAACAGACTTCACAACGAAAGGGTTTGCTTTGAGATACCTCTCAAACGTCCTCATGTATTAATATTGCAAATGGAACCGTCTAGGAATTCCATGTTGCCTAGTGTAGCACTTGCTTAATACAATGAGGCCCTATGGGTCACACTATGTGGTGATTCAGCTTATCCGAATATCCTTGAAGATGGAATCGCAATTAATTTAGAATTAATTGTGATTGATGAATTATAATTGATTTGGAATTAATTATAATAATTTGTGGCTCAATTAATGATTTGGAATTGTTAATTGAATTGGCTGATTAATTGTATTTTATGTAAATACAATTAAAGATTATATTTTAGAAATATAATTGAGGTTTGATTTGAAAGTATATGTTAATTTAGAATTAATATATGAACATGGGCAAAATCTACTTGGAGTTTGAATTGCCTTAGAATTATAAGTGGGTCCCAAAATCGGGACCCACCTGACCCCCCCTTAGACGCGCGCGCAGAAGTAGTAGTAGGGGAAGGAGTTGAACTCCTTCCTCTATTAGAAGTCAAGGGATAAGTTAGATTTTCCTGATTGAGTTCTAATTTGATTGGGAATGAATCTAGACTTGAATTGGTTTTCTAGTGCGATAAGAATTAGATTCTTATTCCTTTATGAAGTCTAATTTATTATTCTTTAGACTTCTATTGACTACTATATACAGTAAACTATTAGAGAGCTTTTAACATGGTTGAATACAGTTGATTGAAGATCATTCTGAATCATTCTTTCTACCAGTTTTCTTAGAGAAAATAAAAAGCTCTCCCCTACCTCTCTATAAGCCGCGCGCGCCACTCCCACCGGAGGAAAACTGCCGCCCCATCTTCTTGGCCACATAAAGAATATCCTAGCATTCTTTCTGATAAGATGTTCATCCGTGGATACCAAGGTTGAGGTTCAAAGAGCTGGAAACTAACTTTTATTGTCTTGCAGATAATCAAAGTATTGCAGATATCTTCGACTTCGACGAAGGAGAAGATTCACCGGATTATTACGAAGACTTCATCGATTGGCGTATCGATTCAATACCTATTCTTGCTTTTGGAGTATTGTAAGTCTTCTGATTAACGTATCGATGAAGTGTCTATCCCAATAATACATCCACGGGCGTCTTCAGTGAGTTGCTTGGTGAATCCAATATCTATTATGACTATCATAATAATATTGATACGCTGGCTAGCGGTTTGACCAATCACAACTATGAACGACTATGAGTAGTGCTCTCCTGTGCTACACATGAGAGATGAATCCTTCACAGAATCACTTATCATCCCCATTTGTATGTAGCCATAATCCTGGATCGTGTCTTGGGTCAACTGCTTATTCAAAGCTGACATCGACGGGTCCACCAAGGATATGGGGCAACAAATGTGATGATAAAGTCCTGTAAGTCCAAAGGACGACTGGCATCACTTTGACAACTTTCCGGTTCCCATAGACACTTCGGTGTAGAGTATACATCGATGGGAGTTTCCGGTGGGCATTTCCATTGTTCGGTAATCACCCTTCGAACAACTATGTGGAGTTATGGGAACGTTTCTTGATTGTACAACAATCCGTTCCGTGGCCGTGGGATCGGCTCACACTAGCTCTAACAAGTATAACCTCCACGCATACTAGTCTCAGTTGGTTCATTCAGACCACTACATCCGAGATGAACCTCGACTAGGGAGAGTTTGGGATAGATGATAACTCACATAGCTCCCACTATCTGTGTGATCGGTCATCTATCCGAGGGGACATGTTTAATATCAATACAGACAGGAATAGAGATATGACATGCTGTATGCCTGGTGTAATATAAATATGAAAGCGATACACAATAGTCAAACAAAAAACATATATTATATTGCGTTGACCTGTGTAATAGTACATATATGCCCTTTAATAAGGGCTGCATGCCCTTAATAAAGACTGTCTCTAGGACATATACACTATCAATCTCCGACTTGGACTAGAGCCAGTCACCTTTATGCTTAATGCCTAGATTAACATAATGTCTTAAGTGGGCATCCACTGATAAGACCTTGGTGAAAGGATCTGCCACGTTGTCCGTGGTCGAGACACGTTCTATACTAAATTCTCCTCTATCAGTGATCTCACGTATAACGTGATACTTTCTAAGTACATGTTTGTTCTTGTTTGTAGATCTAGGCTCCTTGGCTTGACCGACGGCGCCCGTGTTGTCACAATAAATCGTTATTGGACTAGGACCACGAACAACCCTCAATTCCTTCAAGAACTCTGAAATCCAGACAGCTTCTTTCGATGCTTCTGATGCAGCAATGTACTCGGATTTTGTGGCTGTGTCAGCAATCGTGGCTTGCTTAGAACTCTTCCAACAGATAGCTCCTCCGTTCAATTTGAATACGTATCCTGTCTGTGACTTAAAGTCATCAGGATCTGACTCAAATCCAGCGTCGACATAACCAGACATCTTTAATTCTGGTTAACATTTCCTTAGTCCGTCGAAGGTACTTAAGAATGTTCTTTACAACAGTCCAGTGAGGTACTCCTGGATTTTGTTGGTGTCGACAAGTGACACTAAGCGCATATGCCACATCTGGCCTTATGCAATTCATTGCATACATAATAGACCCTACTGCCGAAGCATAGGGCACACGAATCATTGCCTTTCTTTCTTCATCAGTTTTAGGACTATCCTTAACTGATAGCACGATCCCATGCCTAGCTGGGAGAAAGCCTCTCTTTGAGTCGTCCATCTTATAACGCTTCAGTATTTTGTCGATGTAGGTGGACTGTGTCAATCCTAACATCCTCTTGGACCTATCTCTATAGATCTTTATCCCTAGGATGTAGTTCGCTTTACCCAAGTCCTTCATTGAGAAGGTACTTGATAACCAAACTTTAGTCTCTTCTAGCATAGAGACATTGTTTCCCATGATCAAGATGTCATCAACATAAATGATCATGAAAACGACTCCCTTGTCGCTGTGCCTAGTGTAGACACAGGGATCTTCTACGCTTCTGACGAAGTTAAACGATTTGACAGCTTCATCAAAGCGGATAGTCCAGCTCCTAGACGCTTGCTTTAGCCCATAGATGGATCTCTGTAATTTGCATACAGCAGTTGGCCTGGTTTTACTAATAAAATCTTCCGTCTGTACCATATAGACTTCTTCCTCAAGGTTGCAATTGAGGAAGGCAGTCTTTACATCTATCTGCCAGATCTCATAATCATAATAGGCAGCTATCGCAAGAAGAATTCAAATAGACTTCAACTTTGCTACCGGTGAAAAGGTTTCATCGTAATCGATGCCATACCTTTGTGTGTAGCCCTTCGCCACAAGTCTAGCCTTGTGCGTTTGTACCTTGCCATCGACATCTGTCTTTCGTTTAAAGACCCATTTGCACCCAATAGGTCTAACCCCTTGGGGCAAGTCTACCAAGCTCCAAACTTGGTTAAGGTACATGGAGTCCATTTCCAATTCCATGGCCTCTTGCCATTTGTCTGAGTCAATATCATTTATTGCCTCTTTGTAGGTCTCGGGGTCTTCCCGATCTGATACGCCAACATCAAGTTCACTGATGTCTTCTATCATAAGGCTTTGCTTCTGAGGTCCTTTTGGGATCCTCTTCGACCTACGGACCTCGACTGGTGCTTCTGTCGGCGTTTCTGGTGCTTTTCTTTTCTGGCTTCGTGCAACACGAACATTATCAATGGGCACTGATGCAGTCGGTCGCGTGCTGCGACCCTGTTCCCTAGCGGGAGGCTGCTCTTGTGCAACTTGTTGCACAGGTTGATTGACAACGGATTCTATTGGTGTGGTTTCAACTGTTGATCTAATCACAGGACTCCCACAGATTATGACATGCCTAGCAAGTGTCATATCATTACCCTTGTCTGCTTCGAAAGCTCCCACTGAACTTGAGTCCAAATCAGAAGATTTAGAGAACTCATGTTCGCGCGTGTCAAAGTCTTGAATTTCTTCAAGTTCTATCATATCATCTAACCTCTCTTCTTCGAGGTATTCCGCTTCTAAAAACTTGACGTTTCTAGATACTATCACCTTGTGATCTTCAGCATGATAGAATTCATAGTATCTCGTCTGACGAGGATAGCCTATGAAATATACTTTGACACCCTTGGCATCTAACTTATCAGTTAGCAACAATTTGACTATCGCAGGACAACCCCAAGGTCTAAGATAGCCCAGTGAGGGCTCCTTTCCATAAATCATAAGGAGTTTTCTCCACTGATTTAGATGGTACACGGTTCAAAATATAGATTGCAGTTTGTAGCGCATATCCCCATAGATATTTTGGAAGAGTCGAGAATCTAATCATTGATCTCACCATGTCTAGCAGGGTTCGATTCCTTCTCTCAGACACACCATTTAGTTGTGGTGTTCCAGGAGGGGTCCATTGCGATTGAATTTCATTCTCCTTCAAGTAGTCGATAAATTCTTCACTAAGGTATTCACCTCCTCGATCTGATCGAAGAGTGACTATCCTTAGCTTCAATTCATTCTCGACCTCATTCCTAAACTCCTTGAATTTCCCAAAGGTCTCAGATTTATTCTTCATAAGATAAATATATCCATACCTTGAGAAATCGTCAGTAAAGGTAACGAAGTAAGGATAACCTCCACGTGCTTGGACTTTAAAAGGTACACATACATCGGTATGTATGAGATCTAAGCACCAAGTGGCACGAACACCTTGTCCAACAAAAGGTTTGTTCGTCATCTTACCCTTAACACATGATTCGCATGTACCATATGATTCAAAATCAAATGGCTCTAAGTAGTCCAACTTCCTTAGTCTTTGAATCCGTGTTTCATTGATATGGCCTAGCCGACAATGCCATAGATAAGATGGATTATTCTTCCTACTTGAAGACGGTTGTTTGTTATGTATTTGAAATAAAGGTAGACTACTTTGCAAAATATATAAACCATTCACTAACCGAGCTTTTCCATAATACTGGTCATTTAACGAAAAATAACAAGTATTATTAGCAAAACGAAAGGAAAAACCCAAATTGTCCAACAATGGAATGGAAATAATATTTCTGACAATGGATGGAACAAAATAAACGTTATCAAGTTCTAAACATTGTCCTGATGGTAAATATATCTTGCAGCGTCCAACGCGTTTGGCTTCAACTGGATTGCCGTTCCCAACATGCAAGTCGATTTCACCTTTCTTGACTAGCTTGTGTTCAATTAGCCCCTGCACATTATTACAAATGTGTGAGCCACAAGCTGTATCTAATACCCAACCATTGGAGTCAAAAGTAGTCATGTTCATTTCAATAACAAACATACCTGAGCTAGAAGCCGGCGACTTCTTAGCTTGATCTACCCTTAGCTTAGGGCAATCTTTCTTCCAATGCCCTTTCTGTTTACAGAAAAGACATTCATCTGTGCGTACCGTTCCGCTCCTCTTGAACTTCCTTTTCTGGTTCAGACGCTTAGGCTTATCACTCGAAGTGTTAGCCTTGGCTCCCGACTTTCCCTTACCCTTAGCACCTTTGTTTCTCGGGTTTGGGTTAGACGGTTGCGCAACATACATGATCGATTTCTCCTTCTTAGGAAGAGTTTGATCATATGTCTTCAGCAGATTATGGAGCTCGGGCAGTGTAACATCCTTCTCATTCATGGTGTAGTTAATGATGAACTGTGAATACGAACTCGGCAATGATTGAAGGACAAAGATCACCATGATCTTATTCTCCAGCTTGACACCGGCATCAGCAAGCTTCTCAAAGAGACCAATCATCTTGAGAACATGTTCAGACATGTTCCCTCCTTCATTGAGCTTGCATCTGTGTATCTCTTTGATCAAATCAAATTCAACACTTCTGGCTGTCGTCTTAAAGAGTGACTCAAGATGCTTCAACATCTCATACGCAACATGCTTTCATGTTGTCTCTGCAGCTGATTGCTCATTCCCGCCAGCATAATACACTGCGCGGATCTAGCATCCTCTTGATGCTTATCAGACTTTTCCTTGTTGGCTTGATTCCAAGCAGCAACTTGATCGGCAGTCTGATTCTCGGGACACACGGGATTAGCCTCGTCCAAGACGTACTCAATCCTTTCGTACCTCAGCACCAAACGTATATTCCTGATCCAATCTAGGAAGTTTGGTCCGGTCAAAATTTGCTTCTCTAAGACAGCACGGAGCGAGATACTCGCCATTTTGGTTTTTCTAAGGAGAAATAGTATAGAACGAAAATAATAAATCAACTATTGAAATACTATTTCTAAATACACAGTCAACATAACTAAACAACAAGGTCCTTTAGCTGTTTAGCTTCCACTATTTTCACATATGATTGGCCCCAAAACAAACATACGGGTAATGTCCAACAATTTACCGTAGTGGCCAAGATCCAAATCCATACTATGCTATACTCCAACGGGGGCTGGTCGCATAACATAATATGACCGGTAGGACTATCCAATTGTGTCACGCAACTCTTGGCTGTTAAATCTAATTTAACCAGACGCTCTACATATTGTACCTATCGAGGTCACTAGATACAATATGCAGTAAGTTATAACCATAGGCTTACTCTAATCTGACGATCACTGCGAGTCTGCAAGACGAGGTCGCCAATACAGGGAAACGCAATGAAAGTTCAGAATTAAAGCACCCCATGGAAATCATCTCAGAAACACATACGTATACATATTTATGCACTTATATTGGTTGGGGCTTGTAGCTTGAGGGTTGTTATCAGTCATCTACAAACAAATAAGGGCGTCGCCTACCCATCATGCATGAGCGGTCTACACGTAATGGATGCCGCCTATCCATTCTAGTTCTAAACGCGGTCAAGCACATAATGGGCGCCGCCTACCCATACATTAAAATATGCGGTCCGACAAATAAGAGGACGCCGCCTACCCTCGCATGCATAGCGGTCGAACGGAAAGTAAAATACATGGTATTTAAACATGCATTGTCAAACAATAGCATATTGAGCAAACAAACAAGTAGTAGCCTATGTGGATGCCAAATGACTTCATAATTTCATTATGAAAATTACAATCCCATACTTATAATCTCTATGAAAAATTGAAAAATATTTAGACTAGATTGAAAAATCGAAAATTCTATTGACCAGGTAGCAATTTTCGAAAACCCGAAGGACTCAATTGTAATTTTCGAAACCTTGGAGGTGTTAAATTTAAAATTCAAAAGTAGAAAGACTTATTTGTAATAAACAATAAATTAATAAATCACAAATAAGCCCCTTGACTTAATACTAATTAAATTTAACCCCTCTAGTGAACAATAATTATAATTAAATCATATTTATATTCCAAATATAAAATTCAATCCTCAAAATTTCCAAAATTCGATTTTGGGTCCAACCCAAAAATATATATATATATATATATATATATATAATATACGGGGACGGGATCGAATCCCGTCCCCTAGGGCGCCTGCGTCCGTAGGCGCCTGCCTGCGTCACGCAGGCGGTGTATATATATATATATATAAAATTTTTCTTTTTTTGAAAAATATAAATTCTAAATTTATATAAAAACAAAACTTTTGAAAATCGAATTAATCATAGAATCAATTGCATCCACATAAAATACAAAATCACATAACATATATACGTATATACATAATCAATTAACCTAGCTCCGATACCACTGTAAGAAAATATTTCAAAAATTTTCTTAACATGCAGGTTAATTGATCATGCATATAGCGTATATAACAAACACATTAATCAGAAGACTTACAATACTCCAAAAGCAAGAATAGGTATTGAATCGATACGTCAATCGATGAAGTCTTCGTAATAATCCGGTGAATCTTCTCCTTCGTCGAAGTCGAAGATATCTGCAATACTTTGATTATCTGCAAGACAATAAAGGTTAGTTTCCAGCTCTTTCAACCTCAACCTTGGTATCCACGGATGAACATCTTATCGGAAAGAATGCTAGGATATTCTTTATGTGGCCAAGAAGATGGGGCGACAGTTTTCCTCCAGTGGAAGTGGCGCGCGCGGCTTATGCAGAGGTAGGGAAGAGCTTTTTATTTTCTCTAAGAAAACTGGTAGAAAGAATGATTCAGAATGATCTTCAATCAACTGTATTCAACCATGTTAAAAGCTCTCTAATAGTTTACTATATATAGTAGTCAATAGAAGCCTAAAGAATAATCAATTAGACTTCATAAAGAAATAAGAATCTAATTCTTATCGCACTAGGAAACCAATTCAAGTCTAGATTCATTCCCAATCAAATTAGAACTCAATCAGGAAAATCTAACTTATCCCTTGACTTCTAATAGAGGAAGGAGTTCGACTCCTTCCCCTACTACTACTGCTGCGCGCGCGTCTAAGGGGTGTCAGGTGGGTCCCAATTTTGGGACCCACTTATAATTCTAAGGCAATTCAAACTCCAAGTAGATTTTGCCCATGTACATATATTAATTCTAAATTAACATATCCTTTCAAATCAAACCTCCATTATATTTCTAAAATATAATCTTTAATTGTATTTACATAAAATACAATTAATCAGCCAATTCAATTAACAATTCCAAATCATTAATTGAGCCACAAATTATTATAATTAATCCCAAATCAATTATAATTCATCAATCACAATTAATTCTAAATTAATTGAGATTCCTTCTTCAAGGATATTCGAATAAGCTAAATCACCACATAGTATGACCCATAGGGCCTCATTGTATTAAGCAAGTGCTACACTAGGCAACATGGAATTCCTAGACGGTTCCATTTGCAATATTAATACATGAGGACGTTTGAGAGGTATCTCAAAGCAAACCCTTTCGTTGTGAAGTTTGTTGCGCTCAACGCGGCGATGGTAACGTCCCTTCATCTGACTGACTCGAATGCATCTAGGATCAATGAAGTGTCTATCCCAATAATACATCCACGGGCGTCTTCAGTGAGTTGCTTGGTGAATCCAATATCTATTATGACTATCATAATAATATTGATACGCTCGTCAGCGGTTTAACCAATCAGAATTATGAACGACTATGAGCAGTGCTCTCGTATGCTACACATGAGAGATGAATCCTTCACAGAATCACTTATCATCCCCATTTGTATGTAGCCATAATCCTGGATCGTGTCCTGGGTCAACTGCTTATTCAGAGCTGACATCGACGCGTCCACCAAGGA
Organism: Plantago ovata; assembly: GCA_028274465.1. Classification (NCBI taxonomy): domain Eukaryota; kingdom Viridiplantae; phylum Streptophyta; class Magnoliopsida; order Lamiales; family Plantaginaceae; genus Plantago; species Plantago ovata. The sequence goes on along the minus strand of CM051456.1, from coordinate 84,247,122 downwards.
TATGGGGCAACAAATGTGATGATAAAGTCCTGTAAGTCCAAAGGACGACTGACATCACTTTGACAACTTTCCGGTTCCCATATGACATGTTGTATGCCTGGTGTAATATAAATATGAAAGCGATACTCAATAGTCAAACAACAAACATATATTATATTACGTTGACCTGTGTAATAGTACATATATGCCCTTTAGTAAGGGCTGCGTGCCCTTAATAAAGACTGTCTCTAGGACATATACACTATCAGATTCAGCTTATCCGAATATCCTTGAAGATGGAATCGCAATTAATTTAGAATTAATTGTGATTGATAAATTATAATTGATTTGGAATTAATTATAATTATTTGTGGCTCAATTAATAATTTGGAATTATTAATTGAATTGAATGATTAATTGTATTTTATGTAAATACAATTAAAGATTATATTTTAGAAATATAATAGAGGTTTTATTTGAAAGGATATGTTAATTTAGAATTAATATATGCACATGGGCAAAATCTACTTGGAGTTTGAATTGTCTTAGAATTATAAGTGGGTCCCGAAATCAGGACCCACCTAATCCCCTTGTATAGCTGCGCGACCAATTGTAGTATGGGGAGGAGTTCGACTCCTTCCCATATTAGAAGTCAAGGGATAAGTTAGATTTTCCTGATTGAGTTTTAAATTGATTGGGAATGAATCTAGACTTAAATTTGTTTCCTTGTGCAATAAGAATTAGATTCTTATTCCTTTATGAAGTCTAATTGATTATTCTTTAGGATTCTATTGACTACTATATAGTAGACTATTAGAGAGCTTTTGACATGGTTGATTGCAGATCATTCTGATTAACCGAATTCTTAGACAATTATTCTACACGTTTTCTTAGAGTAAATAAAAGCTCTCCTCCCCTACACCACTAGCCGCGCGCGCCACCTTCCAACCGGAGGAAAATTGTCGCCCCATCTTCTTGGCCCCATAAAGAATATCCTAGCATTCTTTCCGATGAGTTGTTCATCCGTGGATACCAAGGTTGAGGTTCAAGGAGCTGGAAACTAACTTTTATTGTCTTGCAGATAATCGAAGTATTGTAGATATCTTCGAATTCGACGAAGGAGAAGATTCACCGGACTATTACGAAGACTTCATCGATTGGCATATCGATTCAATACCTATTCTTGCTTTTGGAGTATTGTAAGTCTTCTGATCAATGTGTTTATTATATACGTTATATACATGATCAATTAACCTGCATGTTAAGAAATTTTTTGAAATTCCGCTGCGTACCCTAGGTGTAACTCTGACCATATTTTCTTACAAAAATGGGCCAGAGAATGAAATTGGGACTCAATTCAGATTGCTAGCTGATCCAACGAAACGAATTACTGCTACGTGAACTATTAAATGACGAATTCGATTGCGCGGAAAAGAAATTAAATAATTACCGAATAAAATAAATTACTTAGGTAATTAAATAATAAAAAAAATTAAATAAATGAATAAAAAATACGGGGCGTTACATTGTCGGTCATTAAGAAGATACTCACCAAAATTCTTCTTGTCGCTATTCTAGATGATTCTTGCAGCTCCTAGCTTTATCGACATACTAGAATCCTCTTTATGTTTCTTGGTGCTGTTATGATTTTCCAGAAACTATTTTCTATATCGAGGTCCCTTTAGTTCCTTCTTTATGCCACTAGGTCCTTCTAGATTTATTTAATTATAAATTGAGCTTATATTTTCAACATCCTCCCTTAAGCTCAATTTATCAAAATTCACTTCGCATCATCCATGTGCAATTTTTTTACCTCGCACGGAATGCGCCGACTCCACTTCTTTGCATTCGATTTTGATCTCCACCAATCATGATTTCAATATTTGAACCTTTTCGATGAAATGTTTCCATGTCTATACGAACTTCTTGCACCAATTCCTCTTTTGCCTTCGGGCAGCTTCCTTGAAAACTGTGTATTACTTCTCTTCATGACTTTCCTTCTTTTATATTCACCGTACTAGGCCATTAATTCCCTCGTGCAACGTCTTCGGACGTTTTAAGATTGCAATTTGCATGAAGAAAAATTAGATTCGCATTTCCATCTTCTTCTTGTGCTTCCGTTGCTTCATAGATATCACTCAAACTTCGTGTTCTTCTTGGTGACCACTCCGGTTCTTCGGCTTCTATGCGAGCTTCTGCTTCACCTTCAACAACAATAGACTTTCCTTTGTCTTCTGGATCATTACAATTCCACATTTGGTCTTCTTCGAAGACGACATCTCGACTTATGATATTCTTCTTCGTAATCAGGTTATATAGCTTATAACCCATTGTCCTATCTCCATATCAACAAAAATACACTTCTCACCTTTGTCGTCAAGCTTGTTCCTTCTGTCCTATGCAATGCATCCAAAAACTCTCCAGTGTGAGACGTCTGGCTTGAATCTACTCCATGCTTCCTCGGGTGTCTTCAACCGTACACTTTTTGTTGGACAACGGTTCAATAGGTACACACTCGTTCCTACGGCTTCTGCCCAAAACTCTCTTGACATGTTCTTCACTTTCACCATGCTCCTTGCCATATCCAATATCGTGCGATTCTTCCTTTCTGCCACTCCATTCAACTGCGGTGTGTAAGTAGGCGTCAATTGGTGAATGATCCCATGATCTTTGCAATATATCTCGAACACCTCCGATGTATATTCGCCACCTTGATCAGACGTTAGGACTTTTATACGGTAACCACTTTGATTCTCCACGAGATTCTTGAACTCTTTAAAGACTTCGAATACTTCTGATTTTCTCTTTAAATAAACCCATTTCTTTTTAGAAAAATCAACAATAAAAGTAAGAAAGTAGTGGTTACCTCCAAGTGAGACGGGCGTTAGTGGACCAAAAACATCTGGATGCACTATTTCCAATGGACGTGAGGCTCTCCATCTCTTCTCCTTTGAGAAACTCGGCCTATGATGCTTTCCAAGAATGCATCCTTCACAAACTTCATTCGGGTGATCAATATGAGGCAGACCTTTCACCATATTCTTTGTGGACAACAACTTCAAGTCTCCAAAATTTAAATGTCCAAACCGTAGATGCCACAACGAAGACTCATCTTTTATGACACTTTTCATACACTTCGGTGTATCATGCCTTAGTGTTATGGGAAATAGCCTATTCTTCGTCATCTTCACATGTGCAATTAAATTTCCACGTGAATCTGTAAGTGTTAAGTGCTAATCTTTCATAGTGATGTTAAAACCTTTATCCAATAGTTGACTAAGGCTTAAAATGTTGCTTTTCAAAGAAGGTATGTAATAAACGTTCAATATATCACCATGATTACCAGATATAGATTTGTAAACAATCATACCTTTGCCTTGGACCGAAACTTTGGAGGAGTCTCCGAAAGATACATCTCCTTGTGAAGTTTCTTCCAACTCCGTGAACATCTCCTTCTTTCCGCAAATGTGATTGCTTGCTCCTCTATCGAGATACCACGTGATATATTCGTCTCCATAAACGCCTTTATGGATGAATAACGATGTTGCTCCGTCATATTTTTCGACATTGGCATCTACATAATTTACTCGTTGCTGATCTCCGTTGAATTTTTCTTGTCGACACTCATTGCTATAATGTCCAAACTTGTGACAATTATAGCACTGAACATTTATTTTATCAAAAGTCTGATGACTTACAAATTGGTTGCGTCCGCCTCGTCTATAGCCTCGTCCGCGTCCTTGACCTCAGCCTCTCGGTGCAAACACTTCTTGACCAGCACCGTAATTCTATCCTCCCTGTCTCGGATAAGCTCGACCACCTTGGCCTTGATAATAACCGCGTCCATGACTGACTCTACCTCGAGTTGCTGCAAACTCCAACTTATTCTCTTCTCTTATATTCATCTTTGCTTCTAGATCTTTCTCCAACGATCCAGAACATTTCTTCTTCATACGCTGCTCATGCACCTCCAGATTACTCTGCAACGGGTCCACCGTCATTCTATTGAGGTCCTTTGACTCCTCAATCGCCGCGACTACGTGTTCGAACTTTCCGGTCAGTGACCTCAAAATCTTCTCCACAACTCGAACATCTTTGATTTCATCTCCGAGCCTTTTCATTTGGTTTACGAGTGATGAATGTGTATTTTACACATTCATTTAGGTCTTTTTCACCTATTTTAGCTATCCTCTATGTTAATTTAGCTATATTTTAGTGCATTTTATTAGAATAGTGTCACGTTTCCCTTTAGTTTTTATTTTACAGGTATTGGTTGAAAAACGAGGATTTCAGGGCAATTATATTGAAGTTGACAAGGGATTGGTGTTCCAGAAGTCTATTTGGAGTATCTGAAGGTTTCCGGATAGGATTTGGAGTCTAGGGGTCGAATCTGGAGGTTCGAAGGCCACTAGAAGTCAGAAACCGAGTCCGAAAAAGGGAACAAATCCAAAAACGAGTCGAAAACGCGCTGTTGGTCCCTTTAAACAACAAGAAAAGACTAGAGGGGGGGGTGAATAGTCTTTTCAAACTTTTGTCGTTTAAAACTTTCTCAGCAAGTACTTATTACTTTACAGTAATGAGGTTGCTGATACTTAACTTTCTCAGCAAGCGTAAGTTACTTTACAGTAGCTTGGTTTGCTGATACTTAAAATCAGAGAGCGGAAGTCTTTGAAACGATAAGTGCTTTTTCAGCAAGTAAAGAGTTTCAGCAAGTGATGTGAGTGACTGTGTACAAACAGATATAATTTGCTGAAAGCTAAATGCAGTAAGTAAATCACACAAACACTTTTAGAGTGGTATCTGAGAGTGGCGTAATCTCCCAACTAATCCACTTTGTCCTTTCTAGGACTGAATCCACTAAGATATTATTGAGGTTCCTTACAATCTCCTATCTAAAGCGATTCAACAGAAACCAAAGCACACTTGCTTTGTCTCCAACCTAAACTAGAGAACTCAACCTTGTTCTCCACCAAACTTGGTACTTTTAATCAGCAAAAGCTTGCTCGATTAAGTTCCCCCTGAATATCACGCCTGAAAGGGTGTATTTTCAGTTAGAGAGTTTTGGGGTGAGATAACTTAATTATAACTTATTCAGTTACAACAAGTAATCTAAGAAACACAACTTGGAATACTTTGCAGTAAACAAGTTTGATTGTTTCTGGTGTCAAGACTTGTTCTTGTTCGAAAGAAAGAACACTTAACTAATTTCTTAGCCGAGTTTGTTCTACTTCTTCACAAGTAGCTTTTTCAAGCTTTAAGTCTTGTAACGGATCAATGGCAGTAAGAGTGTTTGAAGGTTTGTGAATTTTAAGCACAAGTGAGAGTTTGATCACGTTGTTGACACACTTCAACTCTTTGCCGGATGACCTCTATTTATAGTGCAAGTAAGGAGCCGTTTGAATTTCAAATCCTAAGGCTTTTGTTCCTTAACATGTCACTATCTTGCTTTTGTACTTTCAGCAGCAACCTTTGTTTGTCTTCTAGTCTTCGTGTCCTTTGTGTGTAAGCTTTGCATTAAATGCACCTTTGAATAGAATTCAAACAGTAACAATGGAGCGCAAAATCACGTACATTCAGCAAGAGGTCACATATGTTCATCAGCAAGTGTTCATTCTCAGTTTCAGCAAGCACAACCTACTCTGTCTTTTAGATTTTCACTTATGCAATGCTGTTGCTGAAAATTTCACTTTCTGAGCAACACGTGCCTTACCAGTCTTCAGCAATCTTCAAATCTTCAAGTCTTCAGATCTTCAAAAGTCTTCAAGATTCTGACCGGTTTCTTATTTGCTTCAATAATTTGTTTGTAATAAACAAAATACATCTTCAGCAAATGCTTCAATAGGTCATTTTCTTTTCAGAAAATAAGATTCATTAAAGCTAAGCATCAATAAGATATTTTCTTTTCAGAAAATAAAATACATCATACGCTAATTGTGTCAATAGATTAATTTCTTAACAGAAATTAAAGTACGTCATCCACTAAAGAAATAACTTATCTAACACCTATCTAAGTCATTAGCAAACGTTCCTCTTTTACAATGTCCTTAAAATTCTAAATTCCTATGGACCTTAAGAGTACTAGTTACTGGACTGTTCTTAATTTAGCATGGTTAATTGCTCATCAAAATTACAAGATTCCTAACACGCGCAAAATCCCGGAAAAATCTCCCGGACGAATCGCCCCACACCAGGCGACTCACCCGATGTGTGGGGCCCTTCGCCCCACACAAATCCGAACATGATGAACGCGGATGTCGTGCTCCGAATTCAAGCAAATAATATTTGTAATTAGCCAAAGGCAATGCACAACTACAACGAAAACCGTAGTGTAGCAGTAGAATGACTCAAGTGTCGTTCTCTCAGGACTATAACTAGCTTTATCTATTTAACAAGAGAATAGAAAACAGCAGACAGATAGCAAAAGGGGTTTCTAGCAGATAATGGAGATTGGTGATAGTATGATCCTTCTTAACATAACGGGTCGATAATCATGCATAAATTCCTCGGTCTTGCATAGAGATCTTTGAATAAATCTAGTGTCCTGTTGCAAATATTAAGCACTACGAAGATAATTGGTCTGACAAGTCAATCACTATTATCCTAATGTATTCCGTAATTATTCAACACTACGAAGATAAACTCGCACACAGGTCGACAAGTGTCCAATTGTGCATAATAATTAATACAACATACGAGAATTTAGGCTGTGCCTGATCAACGAAATAAAGCAATGACACGGAGTATAATGCGCGATATAGCCATTAGCATGATTATCTTCACTTCGCTAAGAATTCACATACTACCACCAACGATAAGTTTAGCTACTCATAATAGGCATGCAATCAACAGAAATCATAGAAGAAAACATGTTGAAAGAATATAATAAAATAAGTAGAATAAAACTGTAAGATACAAAGTTACCGAAGGTTGTCAATCTCCGAATGATTGCGATCTTACGAGTTCCAAACCGCTATGAAAAAGTATCCCCTAAGCTACGGACCCCCAGAACAGGCTCTGGGAAGTCCATACCTAAAACTACAGAGAGAGGTGAGAAAGTAGGTTTGGAAAGATATGATTTTCGGAAAAAAACAGAGCAACTATATATAGGCTTCGAATTACTCTGGGGCGGTTCGCCCCACACGCCCGGCCGTTCGCCCGGTGTGGGGCGGTTCGCCCGGCGGCTTTTTCGCGGAATTCCGCGTTTTCGACTCGTTTTTGGATTTCTTCCCCTTTTCGGACTCGGTTTCTGACTTCTAGAAGCCTTCTAACCTCCAGATTCGGCCCCTAGACTCCAAATCCTATCCGGAAACCTTCAGATACTTGAAATAGGCTTCTGGAACACCAATTCCTTGTCAACTTCAATATAATTGCCCGGAAATCCTCGATTTTCAACCAAAACCTGTAAAATTAAAACTAAAGGGAAACGTGACACTATTCTAATAAAATGCACTAAAATATAGCTAAATTAACATAGAGGATAGCTAAAATAGGTGAAAAAGATTCAAATGAAAGTGTAAAATACACATTCATCAAACTCCCCAAACCGAACCTTTGCCTGTCCTCAAGCAACTAAGCTAGACTCTAATACAAAAAACATGCAAGACACAAAATGGAGCCTCATGCCAAATAAAATGAACTAATCTACTGAATCTATCAAATAACATATGAACAAAAACCATATGAATCAAAGCATGAATATAGGTTGAAGAGTACCTCGATTGACTTATACACATCCACATAAGCACTTATGTCAAGACAAGATAGTCTCTCGTAACATTCTCTACCTGGACCTAGTCAGTGACGACGTAATGAAGCATGCTAAGATACGAATGGTTGCCCCGTGCCTATGAAACTGAGGACTTACTGTTGTTCCACCATGTTAAGACTTTTCCTCAAAAGAGTTCGAATCAGTACTGGCTCTCATCAAACGAAGGAGGGTTCCCTATAAAAGATAACACTCCCCTATTCTACCCATCTCTCAAGTAAAGTCTTAAGCTATTCATCACTTCCTGAATGGCAGGACGAGGGTGGTCTAGAACAGATGACACTCAAGACAAAAAGATAAAAATAGAAAAACACGATTACGAACATTACAAAAAATGGAAAAGACACAACACTTTGCTAACTGCTATTTGGCTTTCTTTTTTGGACCCTTCTTTGCTTTTTTGGGGTCTTTTCTTTTTTTCTTTCCAGATTCTTTTTTTCTTTGTCTTTTTCTCTTTTTTTTCCTGGAATTGTTTCTCTTTTTTTTCGATTTTCTAGCCAGCTGTAGCATAACAAAAAGAGAAACACAATGACTCACACGACTTCCCCAAACCTATTCGAAAGAATAGGTTTGAGTACAAAATTTACGGAAAAACAAAAAACAAACTCACGATACGGAAATGAAAAAACAGAAACAAGTCTAATGATGGTGTAACCCCCTCCCCAAACCTATTCGGAAGAATAGGTTACAAACAAAGGATCACACAACCTCACACTACCTCCTTCCTAGGCATTTAGCAATCTCAAAGCATGGTGAAGACTTGTTGCCTCTTAGGTACATAATTACTCGGGAAAACAACCATAAGACCCTAACATGCATCATCCTATTATAAAGGCCTTCGTGAACCGCAGTAGAGAAAACACCACTAAGTGATGTCGAGACTACCTAGCTTAACTAAATGCAATACATAAATGTGACAAGCCAAGCGAGAAAAACCTCAAACAAATTCATAGAGATGAAGCATACGATTAATGGCATAGCTAGTTGATCTACCCAATAAAAAAGTTCAAAAAATTCGGCAATAAACTCCATATAAAACATGCAAGACTATCCTAGGATGAATGTTTTGAAATGCAACCTAAAAAATCTATGAAAGCAGTAAACGTGCAAATGCAAATGCAAACGGATAAAGCATGCAAGGTACTATACTCAGCCTACCAATGTCAAGCTCCAAACTAACAATACTAGATCACTTAAATCCCATCCCCCCTCATGAAATTAACGCTAGTCCCTAGCAGTAAGAAAATGAGGAAATAAGATGTGATACTAGATGTTACCCCATGGTTTGGCCTCGGTCGGCTGAGTATGCTGCTTGTGAGTTATTGGGCCTGCTTTGGGAGCTTTAAAGGTAGTCATCAGGTCATCTGGTAGGTGCGGTAGTTCCATTTATAGGCCGGACAGGAACAACTCCTCCATTAGAATCATCATTGCCCGTATGGCCTTCATTGTCACTACTGTCACCATCATCATCGCCAGTAGAGTTGTAGTGGCAGGTAGAATTCTCAAGATTAGCCGCCGCTGTTATGGAATCCTCCATCCTGAAGCCCTCCAATAGGATGTGAACTGTTGAAGGGGAAAGGGCAGTGATATCAGGACCTCCCCATCCAACGTTTTACACCACGAGAAGGTTTCAGTAAGCTGCTCGGATACTCAGAAGTCTTCTACCATTTTTTTCAATGTCGACCACGTTCTCTACGGTTGATGCGACTGATGTCTATATGATGCTCCCTTTAGAGGCAGGCAAGGGGCGCCCCAACGAGGGACTGGGTACCCATGTCATTATGTTTTGGAACCAAGCTAGCGCTTTGGAATCTTCTAGCAACTACGAACTCAAGATTGAATCTGTCGCGGCTAGAATGTCCCGGTGCCTTCCAGTTCACTCGAACTTTGCAGTCCTCGTGATGGAGTGCTGTCGTAATAATGGTTTCTGTCCCTTCGGTGGTGCATGAATAGGCATAGGAGTCCTTACTCCATGTGTACTCTAGCTCCTCATCTTGGATAATCCACGACGTTGTTGCAAAACCCCTTGGCTCGAACGCACATCTATCGAGGTCACCTTCCTTGACATGGTTCTTCACAGCAATCATACGGGAATGCTCCTTTCCCTTGGTATGGTTCCTACAAACAGCAGTTAGTACCTCGTATGACACAAAACTGACTCAAACATATGCTAGTGTAAGAGCGAAACACACAAGTGATAAAATCAACAATCGAGCTCCCCAAACCGTAATGTCTAGCCTAGCTTCTTCATCATGCAACATACCAATGTAACTACTACATGCAATACATCTCATAATGCTCATACTAGACAACCAATATCCTAGATAACAAGGCTCAATTCATACCATAGCAGCGAAAAACTCAAGCATCATAATTCCCCATACTCAACAATTAAGCATTCTAGCATCAAATCCACCAACATTACATCAATACACACAATCATATGCAAGAAATCAAAGATAAAGACATATTGCATAACAAGATATATCATCTAGTAGCAAAATACCCAAAACAACAATCCAAGCAAAATTGAGCATGCAATTGATAGTAAATAACATGTCTAATCATACAAACAACATACCCATGCATCAAATAAGCATAATTGAAGCTCAAATTAGAAAACCCCCAAATTCGAAAATTAGGGTTCTAAGGATGATACCTCAGATCTGAAAATCTAACGCATAAGGACGAAATCTGTTTGGATAGGATGATAGATCATGTAATAGGCTTCGATTTAAGCTAAAGAACACTAAATTTTGTCAAGAATTGAAGAAGTTATGAAGATTTGAAGTTGAAATCGCGAAATTCGGTTTTGGGGAAGGAGGAATGAAGAAAAATGAAGAAAATGAGGTTTTGGGGAAGAAATCCGCGTTTTTGTAGTTCTGGAGCCGTGGGGCGGTTCGCCCCGTGCTCCCCGATGCAGGGAGACGGTTCCTGTCGTCAGAAAATGCGGTTTCAATCCCCGAAACCAATTTTTCAAAAAAACACTCGAAAAATCTCACTCAAACAAAAGCACATACGACACAGACATGAACAAATTCGCATACGAGAAGCAAATAGTTCAAGGATGAATGCATGCAGAAAAGCAGTAAAGAAAGCGATAAAAATTCCGGGTTGCCTCCCGGATAGCGTCATTGTTTAAAGTCTTTGAGTCGACTCCTGTCTGCGCCTATCTCTTCTTTTTGCGGGTACTAGGCTTCCCCTTCATTGGTCTCCTCTCCATGCCACGAACCTGTGAATAAGAAAGAATATAGGCTGCAAGACCACAGTAGTGAGTAGTAATATCAGGCGGTTCAGGTGGATCAGGTATGTCTTGCAACACGTGTTGCTTGCCATCCACTTCGATGGTGCAAGTTCTTTGGTAGATGTCCATCACGTAGCGTAGTTTAGTCAAGAACGTTTGCCCTAAGAGTATGACGTCCCCCGTCCCAGGTGCAGACGCCGGCATAACTACAAAGTTGGTGTATATAGATGCTTCACCAATCTTGACCAAAACATTTTTCACAACGCCCTCCGGTCTCATAAAGGATCCATCCGCCAGTTGCACAATAGCCCTTTGCTCAGATAGTTTTCCAATGTTGCTCTTTTCAAACACATTCAAAGGAATTATGTTCGAGTAGGATCCCGTGTCTAGTGTGGCACGGACATCTTCAAGCTCACCAATCCCTACCTTAACATCGAAACTTTTAGGGAGTGGTTCGGGATGCTCTTGCTCTTCATCACTTGTGTCAGAACCAAGGCCCTTCTCTTCTTCCTCAGCCTGTAGAAATTCTTCCTTCATGCAGCACTCACACCTAACAAACTTCCTGATGGTGATTTCGTCAGGTACATCACCAGCCAATGTAATGGCATTCGACTTCACAGTGCTGGTAGGCAGTTTGCCTTGTTGCCTACTTGCTCCTCGGTCGATCAACTCCTGCATCTTTTGATGGGCAAGCCTAGTGCTCTCTTCCAACTTATCAAGCCTTGCCCTAGTCTTCTCGGAATCTTCTTCATAACGTTTGAGAAAACTCTGTGTGTGATCAACCATCTTTTGCAAGTTCTCCATCAGTTGAGCCGACTTCGACTTCGGTGGCTCTTTCGGAGCGGGGTTTTCGCAGTGATCATTACCATAGTTTGGTTAGCCGGTGCATATCCTTGATTGTTACGGTATCCTCTTCTCCATAATCCACCTTGAGGATTCCTACCGTCTTGTCTGTAGCTAACTTCTTGAGTGCCAAACTTCGTAGCAAAGGCTTCTTCTTCGCCTCCTCGAGCCCAGTTGCCATCATCGTATGCCAGCTCCGATCTACACATATGAGCCCCATGCCCATAGTTCTTGCATATTCGGCATACTTCGTTCGAAACAGTTGTTCCGGTGGCGCTCTTGAGGACTTGCTTCAATTCGTTGGTAAAGCACTCGAACTGATCCCCATTCCCCCTGTACATAGGGGCTTCCTGAGTTGGTGGAGCTTCAGGTCCACGTCTCCTAACCATTGTTCTTGGGTCCTTGAACTGCGAACCCTTAGCAAGCCTTTCGAAAACTGCCCAGACGGCTTCTGCGGTTTCCTCCCAAATATTGCCTCGGCATTGGAAATCCACCACTTGTTGGTTCTCGAAGGTTAGTCCATTGTAGAAGTGTTGGACTAGGTCAGAAAGTTCAAAACCATGGTGAGGGCACTTGTTCGTGAGATCTTGGAACCTCTCGAACGCGGTGTAGATGGTCTCATCATAGTCCTGCTTGAATCCAGTGATTTGCGCCTTTAGCGCGGTAGTCAAGGTGTGAGGGAAGTATTTCTCCATGAAAGCTGAAAAAACCTTTTCCCAAGTGTCCAGCGAGCCTGCTGGAAGAGAACTCAGCCATGACTTGGCTCTGTCGCCAAGTCCCATAGCAAAAACCTTCATCCTTAACTCATCCGTTGTTATGTCAGCTCCGGGTCGTGGGAGTTGGTTGACGAAATCATCGATATCGTGCAAGTACCCCATCACATCTTCCCTTGATAAGCCATAGAACCTCGGAAGTTGTTGGAATGCGTGGTTCTTGATCTCCAGATCTCGGGTTTTAGACGAAAGAACTATCGCCGGTCCCCTCATACGATCCTTGGTGGGTTGTACCCATGCCTTCAGTGGTCTAGCTTCTGCCATTCCGTCGATTTCCTTGAAGAGACTAAGTAGAGATTCAGAGAAATCGGTTTCCTCTATTTCCTCTAGTGCGCGCCTTTCAAGTAGTCGCCTTCTTTGGTGGTAGACTCTGTCGATCTCAGCAATTGAATCAGCAAGCGGTGTTCCTGCAGAACGTGTATGCGGCATACACTATCTGTAACAGACTAGAAAAGGTGAATTAGAAACAGACTAGGAAAGAAGTATCAGAGAGAGATTAAAAAGGAAAACTAAAACTAGCAAAAGTATCCGATAAGCTTCATCAGGTCCTATGAATAGGAAATAGCAAAAGTTCCAGCAAAGGGGTTCACCGAGGATCAATTATGCAGGGAATTCTTTCCTTTTGCTTTGGGATATGAACCGAGGATTTGGATAGCAAGGTTAGCACCAGGATCGCTGAGGACCTGGAGCCAAGTAGTAGAGGAGTTCTTGGCACGTTTCATGCCTTACCATGAGACGATTGCACTGCGGAATCGGATCGAACACTTCAAGCAAGGAGAATACGAGCGGTTCTGTGACACCTATGAACGTTTTGAGCTGTATAAACGTGAGTGCTGATGAACGCGAGATTTGTCAGGTCCCGGTTCAGTCAAATAAATTTGTTATTAATCCAAAGGCAATCCACAACTACAACGAAAACCATAGTGTAGCAGTAGAATGACTCGAGTGTCGTTCTCTCAGGACTATAACTTGCTTTATCTAATTAACAAGAGAATATAAAACAACAAACATATAGCAATAGGGGGTTTCTAGCAGATAATGGAGATTGGTGATAGTATGGTCCTTCTTAACATAATGGGTCGATAATCATGCATAAATTCCTCGGTCTTGCATAGAGATCTTTGAATCAATCTAGTGTCCTGTTGCAAGTATTAAGCACTACGAAGATAATTTGGTCTGACTAGTCAATCACGATTGTCCTAATGTGTTCCGTAATTATTCAACACTACGAAGATAATTGGTCTGATGGTCGACTAGTGTCCAATTGTGCATAATAATCAATACAACATACGAGAATATTGGTTACAACTGATCAACGAAATAAAGCAATGACACGGAGTATAATGCGCGATATAGCCATTAGCATGATTATCATCCTTCGCTAAGAATTCACATACTACCACCAATGATAAGTTTAGCTACTCATAATAGGCATGCAATCAACAGAAATCATAGAAGAAAACATGTTGAAAGAATATATAAAATAAGTAGAATAAAACTGTAAGATACAAAGTTACCGAAGGTTGTCAATCTCCGGATGATTGCGGTCCTACGAGCTCCAAACTGCTATGAAAAAGTATCCCCTAAGCTACAGAACTCCCAGGATAGGCCCCGGGAAGTTCCTACCTAAAACTATAGAGAGAGGTGAGAGAGAAGGTCTGGAAAGATATGATTTTCGAAGAGAAAACTGAGCACTATATATAGGCCCCGAATAAACTCTGGGGCGGTTCGCCGCAGGCTGGGGCGGTTCGCCCCCCGGCTTTTTCGCGGAATTCTGCATTTTTCGACGCGGTTTTGGATTTCTTCACCTTTTCGGACTCGGTTTCTGAGTTCTAGTGGCTTTCTAACCTCCAGATTCGACCCCAAGACTCCAAATCCTATCCGGAAACCTTCAGATACTCCAAATAGGCTTCTGGAAAACCAATTCCTTGTCAACTTCAATATAATTGCCCGGAAATCCTCGAATTTCAACCAAAACCTGTAAAATAAAATCTAAAGGGAAACGTGACACTATTCTAATAAAATATACTAAAATATAGCTAAATTAACATAGAGGATAGCTAAATAGGTGAAAAAGACTCGAATGAAAGTGTAAAATACACATTCATCAAGTGCCCCCACCACCGTTTCGACGATGGGGAGCTGATTTGGTTTTTTGTTGGAGGACTACGTGATGAAGTTAGGCTTCAAGTGGATGGGATGTGTGGAGGTTTAGAAGAATGTACAGTTGAAGAGGCAGTGAAGGTCTTTCAAAAGTACGTGATGAACGCGCAGATGTCGTGCTACGAGTGAATCAAATAAATTTGTTATTTAGCCAAAGGCAATCCACACCTACAACGAAAACCGTAGTGTAGCAGTAGAATGACTCGAGTGTCGTTCTCTCAGGACTATAACTAGCTTTATCTATTTAACTAGAGAATATAAAACAGAAGACGTGATAGCAAAGGGCTTTTCTAACAGATAATGGAGATTGGTGATAGTATGATCCTTCAAAGCATAACGGGTCAATAATCATGCGTAAATTCCTCGGTCTTGCACGGAGATCTTTGATCAATCTAATGTCCTGTTGCAATTATTAAGCACTACGAAGATAACGATACTGACAAGTCAAGCACTATTGTCCAATTGTGTTCTGTAATTATTCAACACTACGAAGATAAACATGCGTATAGGTCGACGAAGGTCCAATTGTGCATAATAATTAATACAACATACGAGAATTTAGGCTGAGCCTGATCAACGAAATAAAGCAATAACACGGAGTATAATGCGCGATATAGCCATTAGCATGATTATCTTCCCTTCGCTAAGAACTCACATACTACCACCAACGATAAGTTTAGCTACTCATAATAGGCATGCAATCAACAGAAATCATAGAAGAAAACATGTTGAAAGATAAATAAAAATAAGTAGAATAAACTGTAAGATACAATGTTACCGAAGGTTGTCAATCTTCGAAGAATTGCGACCCTACAAGCTCCAAACTGCTATGAAAAAGAGTCCCCTAAGCTACGAACCCCCAGAACAGGCTCTGGGAAGTTCCTACATAAACTACAGAGAAAGGTGAGAAAGTAGGTCTGGAAAAGTATGAATTTCGGAGAAAATCTGAGCAACTATATATAGGCCTCGAATAAGTGTGGGGCGGTTCGCCCCACACACCGGGCGGTTCGCCCGGTGTGGGGCGGTCGCCCCACGTCCCGGGCTGTTCGCCCGGGAGTATTTTTTGCGGAATTCCGCGTTTTCGACGCGTTTTTGGATTTCTTCCCCTTTTCGGAATGGGTTTCTGACTTCCAGTGGCCTTCTAACCTCCAGATTCGACCCCTAGACTCCAAATCCTATCCGGAAACCTTCAGATACTTGAAATAGGCTTCTGGAACACCAATTCCTTGTCAACTTCAATATAATTGCCCGGAAATCCTCGATTTTCAACCAAAACCTGTAAAATTAAAACTAAAGGGAAACGTGACACTATTCTAATAAAATGCACTAAAATATAGCTAAATTAACATAGAGGATAGCTAAAATAGGTGAAAAAGATTCAAATGAAAGTGTAAAATACACATTCATCAAACTCCCCAAACCGAACCTTTGCTTGTCGTCAAGCAACTAAGCTAGACTCTATTGCAAAAATAATGCAAGACACAAAATGGAGTCTCATGCCAAATAAAATGAACTAATCTACTGAATCTATCAAATAACATATGAACAAAAACCATATGAATCAAAGCATGAATATAGGTTGAAGAGTACCTCGATTGACTTATACACATCCACATAAGCACTTATGTCAAGACAAGATAGTCTCTCGTAACATTCTCTACCTGGACCTAGTCAGTGACGACGTAATGAAGCATGTTAAGATATGAATGGTTGTCTCGTGCCTATGAAACTGAGGACTTACTGTTGTTCACCAAATTTAAGACTTTCCCTCAAAGAGGTCGAACCAGTACTGGCTCTCATCAAATGAAGGAGGGTTCCCTATAAAAGATAACACTCCCCTATTCTACCCATCTCTCAAGTAAAGTCAGAAGCTATTCACCACTTCCTGAATGGCAGGATGAGGGTGGTCTAGAACAGATGACACTCGAAAACAAAAGACAAAAAATAGAAAATTTACAACACGATTACGAACATTACAAGAATTGGAAAATGAGACACAACACTTTGCTAAACTGCTATTTGTCTTTCTTTTTTAGACCCTTCTTTGTTTTTTTGGGGTCTTTTCTTTTTTCTCTTTTTTTCTTTCCAGTTTCTTTTTTCTTTTTTTCTCTTTTTTTGGATTTTTTAGCCAGTAGTAGCATAACGAAAAAAAAACAAAATGACGCACACGACTTCCCCAAACCTATTCGAAAGAATAGGTTGGAGTACAAAATTTACGAGAAAGGAAAAATAAACTGACAATACGGAAATGAAAAACGAAAACAAGTCTAATGATGGTGTAACCCCCTCCCCAGACCTATTCGAAAGAATAGGTTATAAACAAAGGATCACACAACCTCACACTACCTCCTTCCTAGGCATTTAGCAATCTCAAAGCATGGTGAAGACTTGTTGCCTCTTAGGTACATAATTACTCGGGAAAACAACCATAAGACCCTAACATGCATCATCCTATTATAAAGGCCTTCGTGAACTGCAGTAGAGAAAACACCACTAAGTGATGTCGAGACTACCAAGCTTAACCAAGTGCAATACATAAATGTGACAAGCCAAGAGAGAAAAACCTCAAACAAATTCATAGAGATGAAGCATATGATTAATGGCATAGTTAGTCGATCTACCCAATAAAAAAGTTCAAAAAATTCGGCAATAAACTCCATATAAAACATGCAAGACTATCCTAGGAAAGCAGTAAACGTGCAAATGCAAAAAATAAGATACCATACTCAACATCACAAAGCCAAACAATACTTAACATCATGGTTCACATCCCATCCCCCTCATAAAACTTAAGCTTGTCCCTAGCAAAAGAGAATGAGTAAATAAAAAGTGATACTAGATGTTACCGAACGGTTTGGCCTCGGTCGGCTGAGAGCGGACATGTGAAAAGACTAATTATCGGGATTGAAATCCCCATAATAGTCCCTCCATATGTCGGACAGGAGATCATTACCACTAATGTTATCCATTATCAAATGGAAACGAATCTTGTGCATCCGTTCCATTACTCCTCGCATCTTGGGAACCATCCTTAGCTCCTCTCCGTATCTGCTCAAGCAAGTCCACGATTCCCTGAAAACTAAAATTAACAAAACCAAGAAAAACAAAATCTAAAAAATGACTAAGGGAATCAGATGAAAAATAAAAAGAGTAAAGAGGATCAAAACTCCTTTGGAACTCATAGGTGGGCGCATGGACCAGAACGTAGGAGTCATGATCAAGAGTATCTGCAGCAATTGATTCAGAGACACCAAAATCTTCAGAGATTGGCTCCTCGACCTCAACACAACTGACGCCTTCACTCTCTGACTCAAGTGAAGCAATGGATTCAGTTATCACCTCCTCCACGACTTCCTCTTGACCAACAACCTCGACATCCGGAAGTAAGGCCCTCGAGGCATCACATACCAGGGCAACGGTGGTTGACTCATCCTTCATATAACTAGTTTCTGCACAGGAGGAAATAAGAAACCAAGGAGCAGAATCCACAAAAGAAAAACAAAAACTTGCAAAGAAAATCACAAAGAGTGCAAACAAACACAATGTAACCGAGAACTACGAGAGCGCAAGCACGTAAGGTAACCGAGATCACATTAGATGAATTTTCTGAAAAAGATAGGGGGGAAGAAATAGGGTAAGAAAGTGAGATTTCCTGAGAGCAAACCCCCAGAGCCTGTTCTTCTGTAGGGAACCGAATACTGAAAATATAAACAAATTAAACAGAAAAAAGGAGTATAGTCCCCGGCAACGGCGCCAATTTGATGAACGCGCGGATGTCGTGCTCCGAGCGAATCAAATAAATTTGTTATTTAGCCAAAGGCAATCCACAACTACAACGAAAACCGTAGTGTAGCAGTAGAATGACTCGAGTGTCGTTCTCTCAGGACTATAACTAGCTTTATCTATTTAACTAGAGAATATAAAACAGCAGACATGATAGCAAAGGGTTTTTCTAACAGATAATGGAGATTGGTGATAGTATGATCCTTCAAAGCATAACGGGTCAATAATCATGCGTAAATTCCTCGGTCTTGCATGGAGATCTTTGATCAATCTAATGTCCTGTTGCAATTATTAAGCACTACAAAGATAACGATACTGACAAGTCAAGCACTATTGTCCAATTGTGTTCAGTAATTATTCAACACTACGAAGATAAACATGCGTATAGGTCGACGAGGGTCCAATTGTGCATAATAATTAATACAACATACGAGAATTTAGGCTGAGCATGATCAACGAAATAAAGCAATAACACGGAGTATGATGCGCGATATAGCCATTAGCATGATTACCTTCCCTTCGCTAAGAATTCACATACTACCACCAACGATAAGTTTAGCTACTCATAATAGGCATGCAATCAACAGAAATCATAGAAGAAAACATGTTGAAAGATAAATAAAAATAAGTAGAATAAACTGTAAGATACAATGTTACCGAAGGTTGTCAATCTCCGAAGAATTGCGATCCTACAAGCTCCAAACTGCTATGAAAAAGAGTCCCCTAAGCTACGAAACCCCAAAACAGGCTCTGGGAAGTTCCTACCTAAAACTACAGAGAAAGGTGAGAAAGTAGGTCTGGAAAAGTATGAATTTTGGAGAAAATCTGAGCAACTATATATAGGCCTCGAATAAGTGTGGGGTGGTTCGCCCCACACACCGGGCGGTTCGCCCGGTGTGGGGCGGTTCGCCCGAGAGTATTTTTCGCGGAATTCCGCGTTTTTGGATTTCTTCCCCTTTTCGGACTCGGTTTCTGACTTCTAGTGGCTTTCTAACCTCCAGATTCGACCCCTAGACTCCAAATCCTATCCGGAAACCTTGAGATACTCCAAATAGGCTTCTGGAACACCAATTCCTTGTCAACTTCAATATAATTGCCCGGAAATCCTCGATTTTCAACTAAAACCTGTAAAATTAAAACTAAAGGGTAACGTGACACTATTCTAACAAAATGCACTAAAATATAGCTAAATTAACATAGAGGATAGCTAAAATAGGTGAAAAAGACTCAAATGAAAGTGTAAAATACACATTCATCAGTACGCCAATGGATCCGCACAATCCGAGAAAATAACGTAGAATAAAGTCACCAACATATATTCAAATCAAGGCGAAACTGACGGGTTATACGAAGGATATTCTGAGGACGAAGACATCAGTGAAGAGGAGGAACTTGTGTTTTACACAGGGATTAAAGCCATTGAGAGTGTTTTCGAGATAGCACACGCAGGGCAAGCTGAGAACAATCTTCGCATCAAGAAGGCTTTTGAAGCGGTCGAAGTAACTGAGCAACTTATCAAAGAGCTTAGCCTGCTAAAGTGTGGAAGGTGCGGTAAAACAGTCGAAGACACCCCCCTGGAAGTAGAGAGTAAACCACCCGAGGTAAGGGGCGAATCACCCCCTAACTCCCAGGGAATCGGACGACCCCATTCCTCCAAATATGACACCTGAAACGGATCCCGAGCCACTTCCAACTGTTACTACCAAGGAGAATGAGTGCGAAGAGGTGAATTTACTACTCCGTGGAGGCAAGATGACCAAAATTCCTAACTTCGTGCGTCCTAAACGGGTAGAACCTACTGGGACCGAAAATACAGGACCAAGCACAGAACAAGAGGTTAGCGAATGTTCCAAAGAACCTCAAGAAGTTTCGGGAAGGAATGATGAACCCAGTCCATCTATGATAGACATAGGAGATGACGAAGTCGAGGTAGGAACTAGTACGCCAGGGGAGCTTCACAGATCTTCCAATCGATATGTACCTCCGAAGCCACATGTGCCATTCCCAAGTCGGATCAAACCAGCCAAGAAGGATATTCAAGATTCACCCCTATTCCAACGCCTGTCAAAAGTGGAAGTCAATGTGCCTCTCTTGGAGTTAATCCAAAACATTCCAACTTATACGAAATTCTTTCGTGAGATCAAGAACAAAAGGATTACTTCAGGAAAGGAAGTGAATGGGGTTGAAACGGTCAACTCAATTGCTGGATTGCCCGTAAAGAAAAAGGATCCTGGAAGTTTCATCATCGACATCGCTTTAGGGAATGGACGAACTACGAAGGCAATGCTTGACTTAGGAGCTAGCATTAACTTAATGCCCTATTCAGTGTACAAGGCCCTGGAACTCGGAGAATTGACACCAACTGATATGGTCGTCCAAATGGCGGACCAAAGTGTGAAGAGGCCGGTCGGGATAATAGAAGACATCCTTGTGAAGGTGGACAAATTGATAATCCCAGCTGTTTTTGTAGTAATGAAGTCCGCGGACGAGGGAAAGAGCCATATCCGTGAGCACGTAGTACTACTTGGGAGACCATTCATGGCAACTACCAACACATGCCTTGAACTTAAGGGCAAGAAAATAACCATGGAGGTAATGGGCGATAAGATTGAGTTGGTAGGATGTAGCATCGGAGATAAGGAAGTCGCGGAGGAGTTAAAATTTGTCGATTGCTATGAATCCGTGATTCCCGAATTTCATCATTGCCATGGTAATCGTGAACCACTTGAGGAGGCACTGACAATGCAAACTGAGACGTGCTTCATGACCGAAGAAGCAAGGGAACTAGTTGAAATAATGGATAGCACCCCAGAAATTCCCGCAGGAGAGGAGGTACTCGAACCTTTAGATGAAGAAGAGGAAGAAAGTGGGTTTCCTGAAGAACCTAGCTTAGAATTGAAACCGCTTCCCGCGCACCTCAAGTATGTGTACTTAGGAGAAAATCAGAAGAAGCCTGTAATTGTCTCCTCACATCTCTCCGACAATGAAGAAAGTAAGCTGATTGAAGTATTGAAAGAAAATTCCGCAGCTATAGGATGGGGGATCAGTGATATCAAAGGAATTAGCCCTACACGGTGCGTGCACAACATCACTCTAGAGCAGGATGCCAAACCCGTTAGGCAACCTCAGCGAAGGATAAATCCATCAATGCAAGAGTTGGTAAAAAAAGAAATGATCAAGTTGCTAGATGCTGATATGATTTACCCCATTCCTGATAGTCGATGGGTGAGCCCGGTACATGTAGTTCCTAAGAAATCAGGAGTCACGGTGGAAGAGAATGAGAAGGGAGAATTGGTACCGGTTAGGAAGACCATTGGATGGCGGATGTGCATTGACTATAGAAGATTAAATGTCGCCACTAAGAAAGACCACTTCCCTTTACCATTTATAGATGACATGCTAAACCGCCTTGCGGGGCGGAAGTTTTATTGTTTTCTTGATGGTTTATCAGGTTTCTACCAGATTCTGATTGCACTGGACGATCAGGAGAAGACGACATTCACTTGCCCATTCGGAACATTTGCCTATAGGAGGATTCCATTTGGACTATGCAATGCTCCCGCCACTTTTGAAAGGTGCATGCTTTCTGTTTTCTTTGACATGGTAACTAAATTTGTTGAAGTTTTCATGGATGATTTTTCCCTTTTTGGTGATTCCTTTGATGAATGCTTGCAAAGATTAGATCTTGTTTTGAAAAGGTGCATTGAATGCAACTTGACCTTAATCTGGGAGAAGAGTCATTATATGGTTAGAAAAGGCATTGTTCTAGGACATGTAGTTTCTGAAAGAGGTATTGAGGTAGACAAGGCTAAGATCGAAATCATTGAAAAACTTCCCCCACCTACTTGTGTGAAAGAAATGATATCTTTTCTTGGCCATGTAGGTTTTCATAGGAGGTTTATTAAAGATTTTTCGAAAATTGCTAAACCTTTAAGTAGCTTGCTTGCAAAAGATGTGGTTTTCCATTTCTCTAATGAATGCTTAGTTGCTTTTAATACCCTTAAGGAAAAGCTTGTTTCTGCTCCCATTGTTGTGCCACCTGACTGGAATCTTCCTCTTGAGATTATGTGTGATGCTTCGAATTTTGCTATGTGTGCTGTTTTATGCCAAAACGTTGATAAGAAGTATCGTGTGATTTACTATGTTAGTAAGACTCTAGACTCTGCGCAAGTTAATTATACAACTACTGAAAAGGAACTTTTAGCTGTTGTCTTTGCTTTACAAAAGTTTAGGTCTTATTTAATTGGCCATCCTGTGAATGTCCATACTGATCATGCTGCTTTGAGACATTTGATAGCTAAGCAAGATTCTAAGCCTAGATTAATCCGTTGGGTCCTTTTGCTTCAAGACTTTGATTTGACCATAGTGGATAGAGCTGGTAGGGAGAATTTAGTAGCAGATCATTTATCTAGAATACCTAATATCCCTGTTGATCTGATACCCATCAATGAGGACCTCCCTGATGAGCACTTAATGAAAGCTAATGAAGAGCCATGGTATGCGGATATTGTAAACTATTTGGCTATGAATGTTTGCCCCACTAACTTTTCAGCCTCCGACAAGAGAGCTCTTGCCAAGCGTTGCAGGACTTACATATGGGATGATCCGCATCTATTCAAGGAAGGAGCTGATGGGATTCTAAGGAGATGCGTGCCACAAGAAGAGCAACAAAGTGTGCTGAGCCATTGCCATGAGCTTAATTGTGGAGGACACTATAGTGGGTTGAAAACAGCTCGCAAGGTACTACAAGCAGGATTTTTCTGGCCAACAATATACAAAGATGCTCGAAGTTTTGTGAAGAATTGTGACCCATGTCAACGAGGTGGTAGTATTGGCAAGAAAGATGAAAAGCCGCTTCAAGGGAATCTAGTGGTAGAACCTTTCGATGTATGGGGCATTGATTTCATGGGACCATTTCCATCCAGTGGAGGCTATGTATACATTCTTGTTGTAGTGGCTTATGTGACTAAATGGGTGGAAGCAATTCCTACAAAAACAAATGACGGCGAAATGGTTATGAAGTTCTTGAAGGAGGTAATATTCTCAAGATTTGGGTGCCCTAGGACAATCATCAGTGATGGAGGGTCACATTTCGTCAATAGAACGTTTGCCTCCCTTCTTAAGAGATACAGTGTCCACCATAGTATCGCTACACCATATCACCCACAGACATCGGGACAAGTCGAAGTCCGCAACCGTCAAATTAAGAAGATCCTGGAGCGAGTAGTGAAGCCTAGTAGGAAGGATTGGGCAGGAAAATTGAATGATGCACTATGGGCATACAGGACTAGCTACAAGACGGTGATCGGGACCACTCCGTACATACTTGTGTATGGGAAAGCATGTCATCTTCCCGTAGAACTGGAACACAAGGCATATTGGGCTATAAAAGCACTCAATCTTGATATTGGAAAAGCTGGCGAGGAACGATTGTTGCAAATAGATGAGCTTGATGAATTACGACTAGGTGCTTATGAAAATTCCAAGATCTACAAGGAACGTACTAAGAAGTATCATGATCGTGGTATAGTACGTAAGGAATTGATTCCTGGACAAAAAGCTTTGGTATTTAATTCTCGCCTTCGACTATTTCCTAGAAAGCTCCGTACTCGTTGGGATGGACCGTACGAAATTATCAAAGTTGCTCCCCATGGAGCTGTAAAACTCTTTGATCCAAAGACGCGCAATACCTTCAAGGTGAATGGCCAGCGAGTGAAGCCATACTTCGAGATATCTAGTGATCAAAGGGAGGTTGATCACCTTGAGCTTACCCTTACCGCCTCCACTGAAGGTTAGTGTGTTTTGATTTGTTTTCTCACGAGTTTGATTGAGTATTATAGGTCACTTATACAAGCATTAGCTCTCACCTTGAATCCACTTTCGACGTTCGGGACGAGCGACGACGTTCAGGTTTGGGGAGGAGGTTATCGCCGGTTATCTCTATACTTATCCTGCTTATGATAAACTCGTGAAATTTTTTTGCATTTGCACGTTTACTGCTTTCCTAGGATAGTCTTGCATGTTTTATATGGAGTTGATTGCCGAATTTTTTGAACTCTTTTATTGGATAGATTAACTAACTATGCCATTAATCATATGCTTCATCTCTATGAATTTGTTTGAGATTTTTCTCGCTTGGCTTGTCACATTTATGTATTGCTCTTAGTTAAGTTTGGTAGTCTCGACATCACTTAGTGTTGTTTTCTCTACTGCGGTTCACGATGGCCTTTATAATAGGATGATGCATGCTAATGTCTTATGGTTGTTTTTCGGAGTAATTATGTACCTAAGTGGCAACAAGTCTTCACCATGCTTTGAGATTGCTAAATGCCTAGGAAGGAGTTAGTGAGAGGTTGTGTGATCCTTTGTTTATAACCTATTCTTTCGAATAGGTTTGGGGAGGGGGTTGCACCATCATTAGACTTGTTTTTCATTTTTTATTTCCGTATTATGAGTTTGTTTTTCCTTTTCCGTAAATTTTGTACTCAGTAGTAAGTCCTCAGTTGTTTTTCCTTAAACTTGGTGAATAGCAGTAAGTCCTCAGTTTCATAGGCACGGGACAACCATTCGTATCTTAGCATGCTTCATTACGTCGTCACTGACTAGGTCCAGGTAGAGAATGTTACGAGAGACTATCTTGGATGTGTATGAGTCAATCGAGGTATTCTTCAACCTATATTCATGCTTTGATTTATATGGTTCTTGTTCATATGTTTTTTGATAGATTTAGTAGATTAGTTCATTTTATTTGGCATGAGACTCCATTTTGTGTCTTGCATTGTTTTTTGCATTAGAGTCTAGCTTAGTTGCTTGAGGACAAGCAAAGGTTCGGTTTGGGGAGTTTGATGAATGTGTTTTTTACACTTTCATTTAGGTATTTTTCACCTATTTTAGCTATCCTCTATGTTAATTTAGCTATATTTTAGTGCATTTTATTAGAATAGTGTCACGTTTCCCTTTAGTTTTTATTTTACAGGTTTTGGTTGAAAAACGAGGATTTCATGGAAATTATATTGAAGTTGACAAGGAATTGGTGTTCCAGAAGTCTATTTGGAGTATCTGAAGGTTTCTGGATAGGATTTGGAGTCTAGGGGTCGAATCTGGAGGTTAGAAGGCCACTAGAAGTTAGAAACCGAGTCCGAAAAGGGGAAAAAATCCAAAAACGCGTCGAAAACGCGCAAAATCCCGGAAAAATCTCCCGGGCGAATCGCCCGGGATGTGGGGCGAATCGCCCCACACCAGGCGACTCGCCCGGTGTGTGGGGCCCTTCGCCCCACACAAATTCGAACACTATATATAGTTGCTCAGTTTTTCTCCGAATTTCATACTTTTCCAGACCTTCTCTCTCACCTTTCTCTATAGTTTTAGGTAGGAAGTTCCCAGAGCCTGTTCTGGGGGTTCATAGCTTAGGAGATACTTTTTCATAGCAGTTTGGAGCTTGTAATATCGCGATTCTTTGGAGACTGACAACCTTCGGTAACATTGTATCTTACAGTTTTTCTATTTATTATTATATATCTTTCAACATGTTTTCCTCTATGATTTTTGTTTATTGCATGACAACTATGAGTAGCTAAACTTCTCGTTGGTGATCGTATGTGAATTCTTAGCGAAGGGTTGATAATTATGCTAATGGCTATATCGCGCATTATCCTTCGTGTTATTGCTTTATTTCTTTGATCTAGCGGAATCCATATATTCGTATGTTGATTAATTATTGCACACAATTGGACCATATTGTTGACCTATCAGAATCTATATCTTCGTAGTGTTGAATAATTACGGAACACAATTGGACAGTAGTGTTTGACCTATCAGAATCTATATCTTCGTAGTGTTTGATAATTACAACAGGACAATTAATAGATCAAAGATCTCCATGCAATACCGAGGAATTTACGCATGATTATTAACCCGTTATGCTTTGAAGGACCATACTATCACCAATCTCCATTATCTGTTAGAAAGACCTTTGCTATACCGTCTGCTGTTTTTATATTCTAAATTAGATTTGATAAAGCTAGTTATAGTCCTTAGAGATCGACACTAGAGGTCATTCTACTGCTACACTACGGTTTTCGTTGTAGTTGTGAATTGCCTTTGGCTAAATAACAAATTTATTTGATTTGCTCGGAGCACGACATCCGCGCGTTCATCAAGGAGCACCAAAGTTCTCGTACAATAATCACCAACAGATTCTGACTCGCTCATATTCGATGATTTAAATTCAGCTCAAAGGACCTGGAGACGATCATGCACCGCTTTATCTACACCTTTGTGGGAATTCTTCAAAATCTCCCATGCTTCCTTTGACGTCGCCGCTGCGCTGATCCATTCAAACATCATTTCATTTACTCCTTGATAGATAATGTACAACGCTCTTTTGTCACGCTTCCGCGCCTCCCTTAATGCATTCTTCTGATTATTTGTCAATGCGGCTTCGGCCTCCGGTGACGCAGGTTCATCATATCCCACTTCAACAATATCCCACAAGTCTTGTGATTGAAACAAGACTCTCATTTGAATGCTCCAATTTCCATAGTTATGCTTCTCCAACTTCGGGACTTGCTGCTGCAACATA
The DNA here is from genome assembly GCA_028274465.1 of Plantago ovata. Lineage (NCBI taxonomy): Eukaryota > Viridiplantae > Streptophyta > Magnoliopsida > Lamiales > Plantaginaceae > Plantago > Plantago ovata. Next base: position 84,219,991 of record CM051456.1, on the reverse strand, counting down.
TTCGATAGGGACGCCATAGATGAGAATAACGTACCTCCTTGCACTCCTTAAACTCAGCTCCGATGCCAAATTTGTTGCTCACCACACTTATTTTCACTCACGAGCTGCTGCTCTGTTTTTGTTATGTTTCACTCACTTAACTCACTCTTGTTCTCTTCTTAATTCTTTTCATTCACTCTCTTTCACTTCACTCATTCATACACTCTTAGTCCATTCATATACAACACACACATATTTATACTACTAGTAAGTCTATGTCGGTCATTAATATGATACTCACCAGAATTCTTCTTGCCGCCATTCTAGATGATTCTTGCAGCTCCTAGCTTTATCTTCTCAAGTTCACCGACATACTAGAATCCTCTTTATGTTTCTTGGTCCTATTATGATTATCCAGAAACTATTATTTGTATCCACGTCCCTTTAGTTCCTTCTTTATGCCACTAGGTCCTTCTAGATTTCTTTAATTATAAATTGAGCTTATATTTTCAACAGTTTATTCGACAGTTTGACTCTTTTCTCTAAGTCTGGCAGCAATTGCGGATGCTGCACCTTGAAGAACTAGATCTAACAAACAGACAATGTTTTCGACCTGGGGGTTGAGTTCAGGTATGAGTCCTCTCTCCTCGAGCAGATTATAAAAGAAAGTAATGCAAGTCCGAGATAGAAGATAAAAATGCTAAATATCTACTTGTTAGGAAGAACATTCCACATACTTCAATTCTACTATAACTACATCACTGAATCCAAATCCACAAGCAGGAATATCATCACCTCCAAAGGTCGATAGCAATTTGTCATACTGTCCACCACACCACAAATAGCCCGCAAATTTCCTTCTGTCAAATCCTTGAAAATTAAAAAGAAATCAAACCATCAGCCAAGGATGATCCACATTACCGCCAAAATGTCTACATTCTACAAATCATGTACGATGATTGATGAGCCTAATTATTAGAGTATACAAAATGTCTAAATTCTGTCAGACTGGCCTGCTATTGTCCAGAGTAGTTTATGCTTCTGTTTATTCCCTCTCTACCTGCACTCTTTCCTAATCTAATTTATCATCCAAAGTAATCCTTCTATAGTCGTCAAGGTAGCTCTATTGTATCGAACCTTTCATGTTTTTATTGTTTAAGTCCTCTAATAACCTTAAATTGAATGATGGAGAACAAAGGTTATATAAGCCCATGGGAAAAAAAAAAAAAAGAACTAATACAAAGTGGCACTGAATCTTTCTTTTCATATATTTATAGATTTTAGAAAGAAACTTGATTGTGAAAATCAAATTAACCTATATGTTTCATATGAAACATCAATTTTTTTTCATATTTATCCGAAAAGCAGAAGATGTACAACACTTGAGCATGAACATTAGTATTTTCATTTTTAATATTTCACTTTTACTGTTGTTTGGGTCGATAATTATTGGATTATATATTTACGTCTCGAATCTCGATTTTAAGCTTATAATTTTCGCATGGGCTTTGAAGTATTAGATCCGGGCCTGGTCTTAATCACACCTAATTCATGGGAGAAACAGAAACAACAAGCATACTAATGACTCATGATAGATAATTAACATGAAATAGATTTGGAGAGGTTTTAGAATTGGAGAGGTTTTAGAAATCTTTGTAACTAGTGATCTAACACCCTTAGATAAATTCAGATCCCCCATTAAAGAAACGACGAATAAATGCATAACATGACTAATGAAATAAAACGTTGATATATCAAACTATTAAATTAAATATTTTCATTAGCTTTCTCGCTTAATTTAATTTAATCGAGGTTGCAATCTCACTTTGTTACTCTACTTCAAAATTCTTGCAGCTCCTAGCTTTATCTTCTCAACTTCACCGACATACTAGAATCCTCTTTATGTTTCTTGGTGCTGTTATGATTTTCCAGAAACTATTATTTGTATCCAGGTCCCTTTAGTTCCTTCTTTATGCCACTAGGTCCTTCTAGATTTATTTAATTATAAATTGAGCTTATATTTTCAACGGTTTATTCGACAGTTTGACTCTTTTCTCTAAGTGTGGCAGCAATTGCGGATGCTGCACCTTGAAGAACTGGATCTAACGAACAGACAATGTTTTCTACCTGGGGGTTGAGTTCAGGTATGAGTCTCTTTCCTTGAGCAATTTGTCATACCGTCAACCACACAACAAATAGCCCGCAAATTTCCTTCTGTCAAATCCCTGCAAATTAAAAAGAAATCAAACCATCAGCCAAGGATGATCCACATTACCGCCAAAATGTCTACATTCTGCAAATCATGTACGATGATTGATGAGCCTAATTATTAGAGTATCCAAAATGTCTATATTCTGTCAGAAAGGTCTGTTATTGTCCACAGTAGTTTATGCTTCTATTATTCCCTCTCTGCCTGCACTTTTTCCTAATCTAATTTATCATCCATAGTAATCCTTCTAGCGTCGTCAAGGTAGCTCTATTGTATCGAACCTCTCATGTTTTTATTGTTTAAGTCCTCTAATAACCTTAAATTGAATGATGAAGAACAATGGTTATATAAGCCCATGGGATAAAAAAAAAGAACTAATAGAAAGTGGCAGTGAATCTTTTCTTTTCATATATTTATAGATTTTAGAAAGAAACTTGATTGTGAAAATCAAATTAACCTATATGTTTCATATGAAACATCAATTTTTTTTCATATTTATCCGAAAAGCAGAAGATGTACAACACTTGAGCATGAACATTAGTATTTTCATTTTTAATATTTCGCTTTTACTGTTGTTTGGGTCGATAATTATTTGATTATATATTTACGTCTCGAATCTCGATTTTAAGCTTATAATTTTCGCATGGGCTTTGAAGTATTAGATCCGGGCCTTGTCTTAATCACACCTAATTCATGGGAGAAACAGAAACAACAAGCATAGTAATGACTCATGATAGATAATTAACATCAAATAGATTTGGAGAGGTTTTAGAATTGGAGAGGTTTTAGAAATCTTTGTAACTAGTGATCTAACACCCTTAGATAAATTCAGATCCCCCATTAAAGAAACGACAAATAAATGCATAACATGACTAATGAAATAAAACGTTGATATATCAAACTATTAAATTAAATATTTTCCTTAGCTTTCTCGCTTAATTTAATTTAATCGAGGTTGCAATCTCACTTTGTTACTCTACTTCAAAATTGTTGCAGCTCCTAGCTTTATCTTCTCAAGTTCACCGACATACTAGAATCCTCTTTATGTTTCTTGGTGCTGTTATGATTTTCCAGAAACTATTATTTTTATCCAGGTCCCTTTAGTTCCTTCTTTATGCCACTAGGTCCTTCTAGATTTATTTAATTATAAATTGAGCTTATATTTTCAACAGTTTATTCGACAGTTTGACTCTTTTCTCTAAGTGTGGCAGCAATTGCGGATGCTGCACCTTGAAGAACTGGATCTAACGAACAGACAATGTTTTCTACCTGGGGGTTGAGTTCAGGTATGAGTCTCTCTCGTTGAGCAATTTGTCATACCGTCCACCACACCACAAATAGGCCGCAAATTTCCTTCTGTCAAATCCCTGCAAATTAAAAAGAAATCAAACCATCAGCCAAGGATGATCCACATTACCGCCAAAATGTCTACATTCTGCAAATCATGTACGATGATTGATGAGCCTAATTATTAGAGTATCCAAAATGTCTATATTCTGTCAGAAAGGTCTGTTATTGTCCACAGTAGTTTATGCTTCTATTATTCCCTCTCTGCCTGCACTTTTTCCTAATCTAATTTATCATCCAGAGTAATCCTTCTATCGTCGTCAAGGTAGCTCTATTGTATCGAACCTCTCATGTTTTTATTGTTTAAGTCCTCTAATAACCTTAAATTGAATGATGAAGAACAATGGTTATATAAGCCCATGGGATAAAAAAAAAGAACTAATAGAAAGTGGCACTGAATCTTTTCTTTTCATATATTTATATATTTTAGAAATAAACTTGATTGTGAAAATCAAATTAACCCATATGTTTCATATGAAACATCAAATTTTTCTCATATTTATCCGAAAAGCAGAAGATGTACAACACTTGAGCATGAACATTAGTATTTTCATTTTTAATATTTCACTTCTACTGTTGTTCGGGTCGATAATTATTTGATTATATATTTACGTCTCGAATCTCGATTTTAAGCTTATAATTTTCGCATGGGATTTGAACTATTAGATCCGGGCCTGGTCTTAATCACACCTAATTCATGGGAGAAACAGAAACAACAAGCATAGTGATGACTCATGACAGATAATTAACATCAAATAGATTTGGAGAGGTTTTAGAATTGGAGATGTTTTAAAACTCTTTGTAACTAGTGATCTAACACCCTTAGATAAATTCAGATCCCCCATTAAAGAAACGATGAATAAATGCATAACATGACTAATGAAATAAAACATTGATACTTAGCCAACCACTATCGAAGTCAAGTAATGCACATACTTACCCATTAATACTTCGGTCATTCTTCCAGCTTCGAGAGTGACCTAGTTCTCCGAAAGTCACATACTACATCATCAACAGCTATTGTGGGGGGCTCACTCCATCATCAACAACTTTAGTGGGGCTCACTCCAGAAACTCTTCTACATTGTCAACAACTATTGTGGAGGCTCACTCCATCATCAACAGCTTTAGTGGGGACTCACTCCAGAAACTCCACAAAGCTGATTCTTGCTACTCCTCCAGTCTTTGAGCAACCCCTAGCATACCTTCACCAATTCTAATACGAGCAAACTCCTTGTTCTGTGCTGCCCTCATCCACCCTTCCACAAATGATGTTGCGAGGTTCATAACCAGTGGTCCTCCGCAAGTGATGATCAATGGCCAATTCAATTTGAGGTGCTTTGCCCCAGGTTTGGGTTTGTAGCTGTTCTTTAGTGGTGAAGACACTCGATCCTAAAGACATACAATATATAATAGAGTTAAAAATTTTCATTTTGTTTTATTTAGCTTTGTTGTTTCTTTGAGTTCTATTTTTCTATGTGATGTAATACCCTGAGTTGTGGCTCCTTTTATGATTTTTAATTAATAAACCTCCTTTTCTACTCAAAATAATAAGGTAGCCATCGAAGATCCAAATCTTCAAAAAAGTAAGAGAGTTCACCTTATTGCCGCTTGAGTCACATTTTATCTTTCTCTTTGTTTTCCTGCATTTTTTTAAAATAATGAACAACATCACATAATGATCTAAATGACACCGGTAAGCGTTTTACTACATTGCTAGTTAAATCACTTGAGGAAAAAACTATTGGAATATCAAGGAAACAGAAGCGTGAAACTACATGATCCAGAGAGTGAAAGAGAGACTATGAATGTTGAAAATCGTTAAACTTTATTTGACTTGTACATAAGGAAGCCTTGTGTCACGGGATGAAACTTGAACAACCGAAAGAACTTGTACCCCTGCGGTGCTTGACTAGGTCGCCTCGAGCCTAGCAAGTCAACCTTACCCAAAAGTGTTTAATTGTGTGTGCTAAGTGAACTTGTAAGAGAACAACAAATCAAGGCAACGAACTTTCAAAAAAGATTCTTGTATTACCACAATACTCAAGCTTCTCACCTGGACTTTCCCTTTCTACAATTGCTCTCACTTCTCTTGGTTGAGTTCCAAATGAACTCCCTACCCCTATTTATACAACTCATGGTAGGATTCTATATCCTTCCATATTATTCCTACACCTACATAGTTCTAGAGTATTCTACTCTACTATGTACAATGGAGAGTTTCCTACTACATTCTAGATTGGTCCATTTGCAAAGTGGTGTGTGTTTGATATTTTAGTCTAAAATCACATTTTAAAATCACATAACTAAAACCTATAGTGTTTTGTAAATTCAATTAAAGGACTTATTTTTAGCTTAAATACGAACAGTTAAAAGTAGGTAGAAACATCAATTTACATGCTTCTCAACTTCTTGCGGTTACGTGCTTTTTTTAGGAGAAGTTGCAGCAGAAATTGTAAATACAAGACTGGAAAAATATTTTTACTATTCAAAAAGCACAAAATTGATTTCTAAAACATTTACAACCTTCATGACGCATATTTGTCTTCCTCTCTTTCTAGTTCTTCTTCTTTATTAACGAAATGACTAAATTAGACTTCGCATATATTTAGGATCTTATTATTCCAGATTGATTATTGATTAATGGCAGAAGTGGATCAATGACTCCTGAAAATGCCTTTATTATAAAAATCAAATAAAACAACAGGAGTTAAGAAAACGTCCCTGAATGGTGGTAATGGCTTGGGTTGCCTCCCAAGAAGCGCTTCTTTAATCTCACTAGCTTGACTTTGTTGTGGAGTTAACTAGGATTGATGCATTTGATGGTGTCAGATCCACCATCTCCGAAATCTTCCCCAGTCACTCGAACAAGTTGTTTAGAAAATTTACCCATTTCCTTTCAGACTTCATGTTCAATCACAAACTTTGACTAGTGCCGTTAATTAAAACGTGGGTTTCATATATGTCAAAGAATACAAGGTTTCAAAATTATATTGTCGTTTGATTATTTTTGCATGGATTGTTACCCAATGTTATGTTATATGAGAAAACGTTTATCGATTTTCTATGGGTAAAACAAGTAATGGTAAACGATTTTTATGATTAACTATTATATTGTTTCAACATGAGTCACGTTACATGGAAAATTTGAAAAACCACCAGTTCTCCTTTTTCCTTTTTTTTTCTTTTTAATATTGTTACGTACTAGAGACCTATTTTAAAAATTTCGCATGGGGCCTCTAAATGCTAGATCCGGGCTTGAGTACTAGTAGTAAATCCAACCGGCCTATGCATCATGTATTTATACTGATCTGGAACAGGAACAACAATGTTTCGAGTAATTGCACTGTTGTTAATAATAGCAGGGGCCTCTGTGGTCACTTGATATGTCCCAACAACTTTTCGACATTCTTAATTATTTTTTTGTGACTTCTGAGAATTGGGTTTTGTGGTTAGAGAAGGTTGGGAATACATATACTGTGCTTGGGTTGTATGTATCCAGTTGGAAAGTTACCTTAAAAGGACCATTATTTTGGATCTCTGTTATATTCAAGGTAACAAGATAAGTAGTAGTAATACTTATCAAGTTAATATATGTTTGCTTCACTATCCTTCCAAGCTATAAAGGACCAATATCTAAGATTTGTACCATTTTGTAATCTCCACGTCCAATTTCAATGAAAATGAAACTTTGTGCAGTGAATGGAGTGTTAATTTTGCGCTTCATTTCACTAAAGATGAAGGTTTGCGCTTCATTTCACTTCACGTTGGGAATTTAATAAAATGCGAACAGGTTTATTAAATCTCTACCACCCGATAATTAAGTACATTACAGCTAGGTACAATGAATTAGTTGTCCAATAGCCAAAGTATGTAGAGCTTTTTTTTCAAGGATCACCAGTAGTAGATTTCTTCTTCTTGATCACTGGAGGAGGAACTGCACCAGATTTGCTATCAATCTTTGGAATTTCTTTCGGTGTTTTTGCTTCGGACGATACTGTGATCGATTGTTGATCATCAATCAGCAAGTCAAAAGTACTAGGACGGCGACGCTTCTTGTCAGAATCAGAAGTAGGCAATTTGGTGTAATACTTTTGCGCGTGGCTGGCAACTTGCTTCGCATTTCTGGTCTTAACAAATTCGTCAGCAATTAGTTTCCACTTACCTTTTCCATGTTTGTTCAGTCCTTGTAAGAACGACATCTGCTCCTCGTCTTTCCACTTTTCAGGTGCCTTAAAGTTAGCTTAAAATAACGTATATTTCGGATCTTTGTTATATTCAAGGTAACAAGAAATAGTAGTAGTGCTTATCAAGTTATTATATGTTCCTTCACTATCCTTCCAAGATATAAAGGAAAAATGAATAAGCTTTGTACAATTTCCTAATTCCGAAGTCCAATTTTAATGAAAATGAAAATTTGTGCACTTTCATGGAAGACCAATGGAGTGTTTTGTGCTTCATTTCACTAAAGATGAAGTTTTGCGCTCCGTTTCACATCACGTTGAAAATGCGAACAAGTTCATGAAAATCTCTACCACCAGATAATTAAGTACTATACAGCTAGTTACAATGAATTGGTATAATATTGTCCAATCGCCGAGGTATGTAGAGATTCTGTTCTTGGATTATCGCAAAAAGGGCTCATACGGATAATATATACATATGTTTGCGATGCTGGACTATGTCATAAAGGAAAAATTAAGAATATAAGTTAGTTCAAGGCTCCTGAACATGAAAAGACCTGCAAACATTCTCCTCATTACATGTTTTCTGTCTGTGATTATGTTGTTGTGCCTGATTATTTTGCTGCTCAACATTGCAACCTTTGGGAACTTATCAGTTTCAACTGACTCATATAAGTCCTTGTGTTCGTTATGTTGAATTTTTTTTCCCTTCGAGAAAATGGGTTTCTGCCTGATTATTTTGTTGGTTCACATTGCAACCTTTGGGAACGTATCAGTTTCAACTAACTGACTCAGTTCAGTCCTTGTGTTCGTTATGTTGAATTTTTTTTCCTCCGAGAACATGCGTTTATGCTTGATTATTTTGCTTCTCAACACTTAAACCTTTGGGAACATATCAGTTTCAACTGACTCATATAAGTCCTTGTGTTCGTTATGTTGAATTTTTTTTCCTCCGAGAACATGGGTTTCTGCCTGAGTATTTTGCTGGTGAACATTGCAACCTTTGGGAACGTATCAGTTTCAACTGACTCATATCAGTCCTTGTGTTCGTTATGTTGAACTTTTTTTCCTCTGAGAACATGGGTTTCAGCCTGATTATTTTGCTGGTCAACATTGCAACCTTTGGGACCGTATCAGTTTCAACTGACTCATATCAATCCTTGTGTTCTTTATGTTGAATTTTGTTTTCTCTGAGAACAGAAAGACGCTATACTCTTTGTCGTTAATCGTTCCGCTACTGAACCTCTTGCGAGTGTAGTAAATGTCATCTGCAATATATAGTCCCAGCTTCATCAGAGATGGCATTCTTTTATAAACTTACAGCAACAGTAGGAGAAAAATAAGTTAGTATGAAAGCTTTGGTGGAGCACATGCCATTGCTGATTACAAGAAAAATTGTCTTCTTGTTACAAGTGATTTTTATGAAAACATTTGGAGTAATATTATGCTGCGCTTAAGCTGAAACCCATCATACTGAAGCGGAAATGGTTTAAGAAGGCCTATCTGAAAGTAGTTAGATGGATCTATCATATTCAGGGGCTTCTCTACAAGGGAAGTTGACTTGGTATAGTTATCATGTCATTGTGAATGAACTTAATTGGCCGTGTTTCGATTTATGATTGTTGGATGTTGAGTATGTGATCTTTTTTTCTTCATATTTTGTAATTTGTATGTATCTAGTTCTCATAAATGGAGTAATGTTGAGGAAACAATTTTGAAGCAAAAGTCGAAAATCCATTGGTTACAAGAGGGGGATGGTAATAATCGTTACATTCATGCAAGCCTAAAAACAAGGAACCCCATAGCTATGTCTGTCTTGTATGATGCGCATGGAACAAGACTGGAAACAGAACTGGATATTGAAACTGTAGTGGTTAGCTTCTACAAAGGACGTTTAGGCACTGCTGCACATACAAGTATTGCTGTAGATGCTAATATAATGTGGGGAGGTCCAGTTCTCTCAACTGACCAAAGGCAGCGGCTTATCTCTCCAGTTAATTCTCAGGAAATTCATGAACCATTAATGTCTATTGGGGATTGTAGATCCCCAGGAACAGATGGTTTTTCAGCTAAATTTTTCAAGTCTTCCTGGCATATCATTGGACCCGATGTCGTGGAAGCTATTCAGGAATTCTTCTATTCGGGTAAGATGTTGAAAAGTATAAACACTACAATTATTACTCTTATACCGAAATCCCAAACTGCCTCTAGTCTAAGGGATTTTCGACAAATAGCATGTTGTAGTGTTTTGTACAAAATCATCTCCAAAGTAATAACAAACAGGATGAGTGTTGTGATGGGTGGATTAGTTGGTGATGAGCAGGCAGCCTTCGTCCCGGGGCGATTTATTCATGATAATACTATCCTTGCGCAATAAAAATTATCCGAGGCTATGGGAGACGAAACATTTATGCTAGATGTATGATAAAGATGGATCTCCAATAGGCCTATGATTCTATTCAATGGTCTTTTGTGGATCAATTTCTGCGATTTTTTGGGTTTCCGGATGCGTTTGTTAAATGGATAATGGAGGGTTTAACTACTCTGGCTTATCATATTAACTTGAACGGTAAGCTTACTGAACCATTTAAAGGTGGGAAAGGTCTTCGCCAAGGAGACCCCATTTCTCCATTCCTATTTGTCTTATGTATGGAGTATCTCTCAAGGCTCCTCAGATCTCTGTCTCATGATAACTCCTTCAAATTTCATCCAAGATGCAAGAATTTGGGCATCTCTCATATAATTTTTGCGGATGACCTACTTTTCTTTTGTAAAGGGGACCTTAAGTTTGTTAATACTTTGTTAGCTAAGTTTGACTTGTTCAGCATATCCTCTGGGTTGATAGCAAATAGACGTAAAAGTGAGATATATTTCGCAGGGGTCCGACAGGATGTGAGTGATGGGGTCCGATAGGATGTGAGTGATGAACGCGCGGATGTCGTGCTCCGAGCAAATGAAATAAATTTGTTATTTAGCCAAAGGCAATTCACAACTACAACGAAAATCGTAGTGTAGCAGTAGAATGACCTCGAGTGTCGATCTCTAAGGACTATAACTAGCTTTATCAAATCTAATTTAGAATATAAAAACAGCAGACGGTATAGCAAAGGTTTTTCTAACAGATAATGGAGATTTGTGATAGTATGGTCCTTCAAAGCATAACGGGTTAATAATCATGCGTAAATTCCTCGGTTTTGCATGGAGATCTTTGATCTATTAATTGTCCTGTTGAAATTATCAAACACTACGAAGATATAGATTCTGATAGGTCAAACACTACTGTCCAATTGTGTTCCGTAATTATTCAACACTACGAAGATATAGATTCTGATAGGTCAACACTATGGTCCAATTGTGTGCAATAATTAATCAACATACGAAGATATCGATTTCGCTAGATCAAAGAAATAAAGCAATAACACGGAGTATAATGCGCGATATAGCCATTAGCATAACTATCAACACTTCGCTAAGAATTCACATACTATAACCAACGAGAAGTTTAGCTACTCATAGTTGTCATGCAATCAACAGAAATCATAGAGGAAAACATGTTGAAAGATATATAAAAATAAGTAGAAAAACTGTAAGATACAATGTTACCGAAGGTTGTCAGTATCCGAAGAATCGCGATCTTACAAGCTCCAAACTGCTATGAAAAAGTATCTCCTAAGCTATGAACCCCCAGAACAGGCTCTGGGAAGTTCCTACCAAAAACTACAGAGAAAGGTGAGAGAGAAGGTCTGGAAAAGTATGAAATTCGGAGAAAAACTGAGCAACTATATATAGTGTTCGAATTTGTGTGGGGCGAAGGGCCCCACACACCGGGCGAGTCGCCTGGTGTGGGGCGATTCGCCTCACATCCTGGGCGATTCGCTTGGGAGATTTTTCCGGAGTTTTGCGCGTTTTCGACGCGTTTTTGGATTTCTTCCCCTTTTCGGACTCGGTTTCTGACTTCTAGTGGCCTTCTAACCTCCAGATTCGACCCATAGACTTCAAATCCTATCCGGAAACCTTCAGATACTCCAAATAGGCTTCTGGAACACCAATTCCTTGTCAACTTCAATATAATTGCCCTGAAATCCTCGTTTTTCAACCAAAACCTGTAAAATAAAAACTAAAGGGAAACGTGACACTATTCTAATAAAATGCACTAAAATAAAGCTAAATTAACATAGAGGATAGCTAAAATAGGTGAAAAAGACCTAAATGAAAGTGTAAAATACACATTCATCAAACTCCCCAAACCGAACCTTTGCTTGTCCTCGAGCAACTAAGCTAGACTCTAATGCAAAAAACAATGCAACACATAAAATGGAGCCTCATGCCAAATAAAATGAACTAATCTACCGAATCTATCAAAAAACATATGAGCAAGAACCATATAAATCAAAGCATGAATATAGGTTGAAGAATACCTCGATTGACTCATACACATTCACATAAGCACTTATGCCAAGACAAGATAATCTCTCGTAACATTCTCTACCTGGACCTAGTCAGTGAAGACGTAATGAAGCATGCTAAGATACGAATGGTTGTCCCGTGCCTATGAAACTGAGGACTTACTGCTGTTCACCAAGATTAAGACTTTTTCTCAAAGAGGTCGAACCAGTACTGGCTCTCATCAAACGAAGGAGGGTTCCCTATAAAAGATAACACTCCCCTATTCGACCCATCTCTCAAGCAAAGCCTTAAGCTATTCACCACTTCCTGAATGGCAGGACGAGGGTGGTCTAGAACAGATGCCACTCAAAAACAAAAGACAAAAAATAGAAAATTACAACACGATTACGAATATTACAAGAATTGGAAAATGAGACACAACACTTTGCTAAACTGCTATTTGGCCATTTTTTTTTCTTTTTTGGACCCTTCTTTGCTCTTTTGGGGTCTTTCCTCTTTTTTTTCTTTTTTTCTTTCCAGTTTCTTTTTTTTCTTTTTTCCTGGAATTTTTCTTTTTTTTTTTTCGATTTTTTTTAGCCAGCAGTAGCACAACGAAAGAGAAACGAAATGACTTTCAACGACTTCCCCAAACCTATTCGAAAGAATAGGTTGGAGTACAAAGTTTACGGAAAAGGAAAGACAAACTCACAATACGGAAATAAAAAACGAAAAACAAGTCTAATGATGGTGTAACCCCTCCCCAAACCTATTCTGAAGAATAGGTTATAAACAAAGGATCACACAACCTCACACTACCTCCTTCCTAGGCATTGAGCAATCTCAAAGCATGGTGAAGACTTGTTGCCTCTTAGGTACATAATTACTCGGGAAAACAACCATAAGACCCTAACATGCATTATCCTATTATAAAGGCCTTCGTGAACCGCAGTAGAGAAAACACCACTAAGTGATGTCGAGACTACCATGCTTAACTAAGTGCAATACATAAATATCACAAGCCAAGCGAGAAAAACTTCAAACAAATTCATAGAAATGAAGCATATGATTAATGGCATAGTTAGTTAATCTACCCAATAGAAAAGTTCAAAAAAATTCGGCAATAAACTCCATATAAAACATGCAAGACTATCCTAGGATGAATGTAGTGAATGCAACCTAAAAAATCTAAGAAAGCAGTAAACGAGCAAATGCAAATGCAAACAAAGAACAAGATACTAATCAACGCAAAGCCAAACAATACTTAACATCGCGGTTCACATCCCATCCCCCTTATGATTCTTAAGCTAGCCCCTAGCAAAAGAGTATGAGTAATAAGAAGTGATACTAGATGTTACCGAACGGTTTGGCCTCGGTTGGCTGAGAGTCGACATGTGAAAGGACTAATCATCGGGATGGTAATCCCCATAATAGTCCCTCCACATGTCAGACATGAGATCATTTGACCGCTGTAGAGCCTCCTGTTGCTGCTGGATGAGCTGTTGCTGCTCCCACCTTTGTTGCCTATCCTCTCGGCGATGCTCCTCGAATGTCTCCCAATCGTGGTTGCGCTGGGCAATGTGCCCGTCGAGGTCCTGTCGCAGTCCTTGGACAGAAGTGGTCAAGGCTGCAGTACGAGCATCGGCTCTATCAAAACGGTCGTCGAGGTAGGTCCGGAATTCAGAGAAGTCAAATCCTCTAGACCCCTGTGGTGCTCGGGGTTGTGCATGCGGTGCTCTATGGAAAAATGGGATATCCGGGATAGGGGCTTGGCCATCATCAGCCTCCATAGCATCCTCATAATCATTCTCATTATCGGAATCGCTCGGTTGGAAGGGTGCTTCCACATCAGTAGCGGAAGTCGTGGGGTTCTTCAACTGATACCTAGCCAGCTACACCTCAATAGTTGAGGGTGAAAGGGCAGCGACCTCGCAATTCCCCTCGTCAATGTCCTCGACCCCATGATATTTGCAGTAGGCAGTGATGAAGCTTGGAAAGATGAAGGGCTTCTTCTTCTTTTCCCAGTGGCGCTCATACTCTTCATACATGATGTGCCCGATGTCGATCCGATGTCTATCTATCAAGCAGTAGAGGAGCTCGGCGTAATAGGGCTGTATCCATGTGTCATTCTTCCTAGGGATCAAGTTGAAGATGCAGAATTTCATCATTACCTTAGCTTCAATGCTAAGGTCGCTCCGACGGATCCGTGCAGGTTCTCCCCCGATTTCTGGATATCTGTACTCCCTGTTGCAGATCACGTCTGCAATATGTCTTCCTATCCCCCTAGAGGCCCTCGAATAGAGGTAGGCATGGTCGCTCCCTGTGAACTCCTGATGCCCAAAATGGATGAATGAAGAAATGGACTCTGGTGTCCATGGTATTATCAGGCCTCAAACTAGTACCCCATTCTTCTCCTCGAGATCAGTGTGTCCAGTGTAGAACTCTTGGAGGAGGCTCACGTCGTACCCCTTGAACGTGTTGGAACTATACCAAACCCAATTCCTTCTTGATGCCAATCGGTAGAGCGTCCTATACCCCGTGGTTCCAGCTGCTGACTCTGGAATATCAATCCTCCTGTCTGGAATGGTCGATCTTCCCCCTTCGGCCAGCTCCGCTTCTAGCCTTTGTCGCACATCTATCGCAGCTAAAGACATCTCGTACATGTGGTGAGAAGGTTGGGAGCTTGATGCTACTCCCTTCCCCTTTCTGCTCGAGCCAGCTCTCCTCGATCCTCTTGGTGCCATGATTCCTACAAACAGCAATTAGTATCTTGTATGACGCAAAACAGACATGCATATGTAAATGTACGAGCGAAGAAACGAGCAATATTTTCAACAATCCAACTCCTCAAAAACCAAATGCCTAGTCTAGCTACTTCATCCCACAACATATCAATGTAACTACTACAATAACATGTCACATTATGCTCTTGCTAAACAACAAATGCCTTGAATCACAAGGCTCAATTCATACCATAGTAACAAAAAAATCCAACAACATAAATCCCCAACTCCATCAATCATGCATTCTACCATTACATCCATCATTATCATATCAACAAACACATGTTTAAACATGGAATGAAAGTAAAAGATACATTTCCTAACAAGATATATCATCTAATAGAAAAAATCTCAAATCAATAAACCAAGCCTAATTGAACATGCATTGATAATGAATAACGTTTCTAAACACATAAGTCATCAACCCATACATCATACAAGTTAATTGAAGCATAAATCAAAAAAACCCCAAATTTGAAAAATTAGGGTTCATGTGAGATTACCTCAAATCCGTAGATTGAATGAACTAGGAAGAAATTTGTTCGGATGATAAGAAAGAGCACGTAACGGGCTTCGATTGAAGCTATAGAACACAAAATTTGATGGAAGTATGAAGAAGTAATGAAGGTTTGAAGGTATTTTGAAAATGGGGGATTTTTTGGAGTTTAGATGAAGAAGATGAAATGAAATGAGGGAGAAAGGGGGAGAACCCCGATTTAATCTTCTGCAGGTCGTGGGGCGATTCGGCCCACGCCTGGGGCAAATCGTCCCGCGCGTCCAGAGCGCCCGCGCGCGCTCTGGACCCGTAGGGCGATTCGCCCCCCACCTCCTGAGGTGGGGAGACGAACGTTTCGAGAAAAAATGCGGTTTTTAGTCCCCGAAAACCATTTTTCACAAAAAATCACTCGAAAAATCTCAATCAAACATAACAGAAGCACATACGACACAGAGATGAATGAATTCACATATGAGAAGCAAATTGTTCAAGTATGAATGCATGCAATAAAGCGGTAAAGAAAGCGATAAAAACCCCGGGTTGCCTCCCGAATAGCGCCATTGTTTAAAGTCTTTGGCTCGACTACTGTCTGCGCCTAGCTCATCTTCTTGAGGGTACTAGACTTCCCCTTCATGGATCTCTTCCTCATGCCTCGAACCTTTGAATAAGAATGAACATAGACATTAAGACTACTGTAGTCAACAGTGTGAGAAGTATCAGGTGGATCAGGTGGATCAGATATGGCTCGCAACACATGTTGCTTGCCATCAACTTCAATAGTGCAAGTCCTTCGGTAGATGTCCATTACGGAGCGTAGCTTAGTCATGAACGTTCGCCCCAAGAGAATGACATCCCCCGTCCCAGGTGTAGACGCCGGCATAACTACAAAATCGATGTATACAGAAGCTTCACCAATCTTGACCAATACATTCTTCACAACGCCTTCGGGTCTCACAAAGGATCCATCCGCCAGTTGCACAATAACCTTATGCACAGATAGTTTTCCAAGGCTACTCTTCTCGAACACATTCAAGGGGAGCACATTAGAGTAGGATCCCGTGTCTAGTGTGGCACGGACATCTTCAAGCTCCCCAATCCCGACCTTAACATCGAAACTTTGAGGGAGTGGCTCGGGATCCTCTTGCTCCTCTTCACTCTCGTCAGAACCAAGGTCCTTCTCTTCTTACTTAGCCTCTGGGGGCACTTCCCCCTTGCAACTCTCGCACTTAGAAACCTTCTTGATGGTGATTTCAACAGGTAGATCACCCACCAAGGTAATGGACATCGACTTCTCAGTGTTGCTAGGCAGCTTGCCTTGCTCCCTACTTGCTCCTCGGTCGATCAACTCTTGCATCTTTTGATGGGCAAGCCTAGTGCTCTCTTCCAACCTATCAAGTCTCGCTCTAGTCTTCTCAGAATCTTCTTCATAACGTTTGAGAAAACTTTGGGTGTGATCAACCATCTTTTGCAAGTTCTCCATCAGTTTAGCCGATTTCGACTTCGGTGGCTCTTTCGGAGCGGGGTTTTCGCAGTGATCATTACCATAGTTAAGCCTACTACGGTCTTGGTTAGGGCCATAAGTTTGGCTAGCTGGTGCATATCCTTGATTGTTTCGGAACCCTCTTCTCTAAAATCCACCTCGAGGATTCCTACTGTCTTGTCCGTAGCTAGCTTCTTGAGTACCAAACTCCGTAGCAAAGGCTTCCTCTTCGCCTCCTCAAGCCCAGTTGCCATCATCATCCGCAAGCTCCGATCTACACATATGAGCCCCATGCCCATAGTTCTAGCATATTCGGCAAACTTCGTTCGAAACAGTTGTTCCAGTGGCGCTCTTGAGGACTTGCTTCAATTCGTTGGTAAACCACTCGAATTGATCCCCATTCCCCCTATACATAGGGGCTTCTTGAGTCGGTGGAGCGTCAGGTCCACGTCTCCTAACCATCGCTCTTGGGTCCTTGAACTGCGAACCCTTAGCAAGCCTTTCGAAAACTGCCCAGAAGGCTTCTGCGGTTTCCTCCCAAATATTGCCTCGGCATTGGAAATCTACCACTTTTTGGTTCTCGAAGGTTAGTCCATTGTAGAAGTGTTGGACTAGGTCAGAAAGTTCAAAACCATGGTGAGGGCACTTGTTCGTGCGATCTTGGAACCTTTCAAACGCGGTGTAGATGGTCTCATCATAGTCCTTCTTGAATCCAGTGATTTGCGCCTTTAGCGCGGTAGTCAAGGTGTGAGGGAAGTATTTTTCCATGAAAGCTGAAAAAACCTTCTCCCAAGTGTCCAGCGAGCCTGCTGGTAGAGAACTCAACCATGACTTGGCTCTGTCGCCAAGCCCCATAGAAAAAACCTTCATCCGCAACTTATCCGTTGTTATTTCAGCTCCGGGTCGTGGGAGTTGGTTGACGAAATCATCGATATCGTGCAAGTAACCCATCACATCTTCCCTTGCTAAGCCATAGAACCTCGGAAGTTGTTGGAATGCGTGGTTCTTGATTTCCAGATCTCGAGTTGCAGACGAAAGAACAATCGCCGGCCCCCTCATACGATCCTTGGAGGGTTGAACCCATGCTTTCAGTGGTCTAGCTTCTGCCATTCCGTCGATTTCCTTGAAAAGACTGTGTAGAGATTCAGAGAAATTGGTATCCTCTATTTCCTCTAGTTCACGTCTTTGAAGTAGTCGCCTTCTTTGGTGGTAGACTCTGTCGATCTCAGTAATTGAATCAGCAAGCGATGTTCCCCTAGATCGTGTATGTGGCATACACTATCTGTAACAGACTAGGAAAGCAGTATCAGAGAGAGATTAAAAAGGAAAACTAAAACTAACAGAATTAGGAATTGAATGCTGAAAATATAAACAAATTAAACAGAAAAAAGGAGTATAGTCCCCGGCAACGGCGCCAATTTTATGAACGCGCGGATGTCGTGCTCCGAGCAAATCAAATAAATTTGTTATTTAGCCAAAGGCAATTCACAACTACAACGAAAACCGTAGTGTAGCAGTAGAATGACCTCGAGTGTCGATCTCTAAGGACTATAACTAGCTTTATCAAATCTAATTTAGAATATAAAAACAGCAGACGGTATAGCAAAGGTTTTTGTAACAGATAATGGAGATTGGTGATAGTATGGTCCTTCAAAACATGTCGGGTTAATGATCATGCGTAAATTCCTCGGTTTTGCATGGAGATCTTTGATCTATTAATTGTCCTGTTGTAATTATCAAACACTACAAAGATATAGATTCTGATAGGTCAAACACTATTGTCCAATTGTGTTCCGTAATTATTGAACACTACGAAGATATAGATTCTGATAGGTCAACACTATGGTCCAATTGTGTGCAATAATTAATCAACATACGAAGATATGGATTCCGCTAGATCAAAGAAATAAAGCAATAACATGGAGTATAATGCGCGATATAGCCATTAGCATAATTATCAACCCTTCGCTAAGAATTCACATACTATCACCAACGAGAAGTTTAGCTACTCATAGTTGTCATGCAATCAACAGAAATCATAGAGGAAAACATGTTGAAAGATATATAAAAATAAGTAGAAAAACTGTAAGATACAATGTTACCGAAGGTTGTCAGTCTCCGAAGAATCGCGATCTTACAAGCTCCAAACTGCTATGAAAAAGTATCTCCTAAGCTATGAACCCCCAGAACAGGCTCTGGGAAGTTCCTACCTAAAACTACAGAGAAAGGTGAGAGAGAAGGTCTGGAAAAGTATGAAATTCGAAGAAAAACTGAGCAACTATATATAGTGTGGGGCGAAGGGCCCCACACACCAGGTTAATCCACCTTCCAAGTTGGAATAAAGTCTCATTTATCAATCTTCTGTGGGATCGTAAAAATAATAAATAGAAACTTTGGTTTAGTGGCTTCATGAGTACTATATGAGGAACCAGAGTTTGTCTTCCATGCGGCCTAATATGCAAGATTCCTACCTTTTCAAGAAATTGGTTAAATGTAGGGATTTGTCGTTGAATGTTGGGAGTTTGGATTCAGTGATGAATGCTATCTTTTTTGACAAAAAAAAGGTCTATTTGCTGCTTAGACCTGGAATCAATCGTGTGCCTTGGAGAGAATTGGTTCTAAACAATAAGGAAACACCCAAGGCTCGTTTTTGTCTATGAATGGCATCTTGGCAGCGTCTAGGTACTAAAGGTAGGATGCAGAGATTTAATCTGGGGATTAACACAACCTGTATTTTCTGCCAGAATCAAGATGAAGACCATGATCATCTTTTCTTTTGCTGTAGCTTTACTGGTCGCATATGGTTAACAATAATGCAGTGGTTTGGTTTTCGGTGTCAGGAGTCGACATGAGTGGAACGACTGATTTGTATATGTGCACATGTTAAAGGTCGAAGTCCCAGAAACCGTTTTTTGAAGATTCTTGTGACTGAGTTGATTTATACCATCTGGACTGAGAGGAATTTACGAATTTTGCAAGACAAAAGACGGGATATTTCACAGCTGCTTCGACATATTGTCCATATAGAGATTGCCAGATGTGGGAAAAATCCAAAGTTTCAGTCTTTCTGTAATTCACTCCCAGTGCTTCCTGTTATATAGTTTAATTTGTATAGCAGTTTTGGTTTTTTGCTCATTACGTAGTTACAGTCTGTTTTGGTTGTATACAGTTATGAGTTGATGGGCGTTTTAGCCAGTGGAATAAAAGTTTATCGTTGTTCCCAATGTATAGTTATATTATTAACTATATAAAAATAACAATAACGCAAAGATAGTAAATATGTATCTATATCAATGATGCATTATAATAGACTGGCCCATGATCTGCATCATATCATTCGATGATGTATTAGTTATGAATAACTCGGTTATATTTGATGGACACGTGATCTCAATAATATATACTACTATGTTATCTCTCAGAAACCCTTATTTTTCACTGAAGTCCTATGATGTCAACCAAATACCCCATTTGATTCACTTTTTCAGTGAAAACCGGAGCAGTTTGGTGCATTTGTGGATGTTTCTGAATTCTAGCATGGATACACAGTCTCAAGGACAAACAAGGAAGATGTTCAGAATATCTTGTATGAGGCGAAAACGATAGTGACTTAGGAGTTTGGATGAAGATTTTGAAGTCATTCAAGTGTGTAAAGGTTTGCGCAATCTAGCAATTTTGGTCATAAATCCTTCATACGATGTCCGATTGACTTCAAATTTATTCCCATGCGTAGCTAACTCAAATATCTATCCAACGGTAGCTCAGTTTCCGTTATATATACATAAGGAAACGCTCTGATTGTACTGTGATTTACATCTCATGAAACAAGTATTAGCATGCAAAATTCACACCACAACATGTTCAAGTCACAAGTATCATTAAGTGCAACATAATTCATCACATGTATCAATCATGTATACTAGATACCAGTTAACTAGTCACTAACTTCGTGATTGCAAGACATAAAGTTATAAAGTATGATTCAACTGGATTCACTAATTTTGTGATTGAAAGACAATGTATGACTACCTTGTTAAGTTGATTCGGTAATGATATATGTATAAATGCATTGCATTTTAAAAATACTATTAATTGATTTAAATTGGATTTAATTAATCAACTGAAAATATGTGCACTTGGATGAGATATTGAATCAAGGTCCATAAATTAAGAGGGAGTAGAAGGGTAATAGAATTTTATTATTAATTATGTTAATAATAATTTATTATAGAGAATTATATTTCAAAAATATTAGTAATTAATTTAAATTGGAATTAATAAATAAATTGAAATCAGGTGTACTTGAACGAATTTTAAAGCAAAAGCCCAAATAAAAAAAAACAATTTGGCGATTTTGGCCAAACCTTTCAAGAAATAGCCCAAGAACCGGCCCAACAACAACCAGCCCAGTAACAACCGGGCCAAAATGGCGGATCAGCCCAGCAAGAACCAACCCAGATTCAGTGACGGAATTTTCCGTCACTAAATCAGTGACGGAATAATCCGTCACTGATTTAGTGACGGAAATTTCTGTCACTATAAGAAAACAATTAAAGAAAAATTATTTTCTTTTGCATCTTAATGATATCAGTGACGGAACCGTATCTGTCACTAAGTGTCGGTCACTAAACTGTCACTGATCCGTCACTAAATCAACTTGTCAACTGGTAAGTGAAGGATTAGTGAGGGTTTATTCCCACACTGATAATCCGTCACTGATTCCATAACTGATTTCGTATATTATCTAGTCCCTCACTGTTCCGTCACTAATTAGTGACGGAACAGATCCCTCACTAATTTTCCGTCACTGTTTGACTGTTTTCTTGTAGTGTTGTATGTATCTGGTTCTCATAATATCTTCACAGAGAACCAAGTTACATCCTTAAAGCTCTTGGAAATTTTGCAGAATCAAGATTTAGGAAGTGGACTAGCAAGGTTAAAAGGTTCTGTTTGCAGAGTCAAGGTTTATAAAGTGCACTAGCAAGGTTCCACTAGTATTAATAGTTTGATAATTTAGCATAATCAAGTTTAAGGTTCGGCTTGAAGGAAGAACACTAGCTACCAAACTATCAGTGGTTTATCAACAAATAGAACGGAGAATTAAAGCATTATAATGTTCAACTTCACACAGTTACACTGCCAACAACAAAATCTCAAACCGTAGAATGTTGCTGAAAAATGACCAAATCGAAAGTGGAATCACAACTTGCAAATAACCCATTGACAAGAAAAGAATAACTGCAACAATTACTAGGGATTACTATGAAGATACTAGAGCTCAAAAGAATAGGTCTATGTAAATATAAGAAAAACATGTACTAATTAAGATATATTGCTTATTCGTGGTGCGACTGAATTCAGTAAACAATATTGGGTCAACTAGCACAGCCTAGAACGACAAATAGATATCTGACCGTCTGGGCACACAATAACATTAGCTGGAAGAAGATAAGAAACTGTTGGCCTACTAAATCCAACTGAACTCTTTATTATGTAATTATACTGATCTGGACAAACAGTATTCTGAGTAATTGTACTATTGGTAACAACAACAGGTAACACAAAAGAACACTTATAAAATGGCATTATTAATTTTCCGAGTAAATGTACTATTTAGGAACTTTCGTAGCATTTATGGTATTAGCAAGCTCTAGAGCTATTTGTTTATACCTTGTAAGAATGCCCTTTGCTCCTCCTCAATCCACTGTTTGGGTGGTTCCTTTCGTTTCCTGTCGGGTTCTGCATGACCATAGAATTTGCATATATGCGCCAATTTGTTTCCAACTCTTGAAATTAACATAATGCACAGAAACACACGGCTAAAGCTGCTAGTAGACCAAGACTTGGTGATTAATTATTTTGTTGAACAAGAGTGCTGCAATCAGTTTGGAGGTTCCCAAATCGGGAAAATGGCAAAAATAGTCCTTTATGTTTGCCTCATGGAACATGCAGTCCAAAGTTTATTCTCCGTGGCAAATGTAATCCAAAGTTTCAATTGTGTGGCAAATTTAGTCTAAAGTTGTACATATGCGGCAAATTTAGTCCTTTTTATGGTTTTTGAGGACTAAATCATTTGTTACCAAAAACTCAAAAATTTGAGTCTCCGACTTCATGCATGACATCACTTTGCTTATTAAAAACAAAACCTAGAATGACCAGAAGTGAAGGATAATTCAGAAGTAACATCATCATTACATAAAATCTGCAAAATAAGAAAAAGACCATAAATCATATAATCATGAAATTGTAATGTCAAGCTCTGGAGGTCTAGAATGAGCCAAAATAGCTTGCGCTTCCTTCATATATATAGATACTGCTGCATGCGTGAAATAGAACGAACGACTGATAATTGAAACAGTATCTGGTTCGAGTTGACATTATGAGCAACAATAATCTCAAACCGTGCCATGTTGTTGAAATATGACTAATCGAAAGTTGAATTAAAATTTGCTAATCATATCCATTGACAAGAAAATAATAACTTTTATAATTACTACTGTATATGATACTAGAGCTCAAAAGAATAAGCTACCATCAATATATATAACAAAAAATCAGTCTAAGAAAAACTTGTAAAATATATTGCTTCTTTCATGGTGCAACGGAATCAGTAAATAATGTTAGGGTGAACAAGTGCATGTCACACAGATATCCGTCCCTCTGGGTACGCAGTAAGGTTAGCTGGAACTAGATAAGAAACAGTTGGAGTACTACTAAATGATCTACAGATAATAAAGTACTGATGCGAACATAAATCATCACTCACCATTTAAGTAGTTTATGTTGGACGTTTCAACGTATTACAGGTACCAGGATCAATTATTTCATTTCGGCGCAATGGAAAAGTTTCACTTTTATTTACACAAGAAAATATTACACAATTTTGTTACAAGACTCACTCAAGCTATTTCTATAGCTCACCACACTTATTTTCACTCACGAGCTGCTGCTCTGTTTTTGTTCTGTTTCACTCACTTAACTCACTCTTGTTCTCTTCTTAATTCTTTTCATTCACTCTCTTTCACTTCACTCATTCATACACTCTTAGTCCATTCATATACAACACACACATATTTATACTACTAGTAAGTCTATGTCGGTCATTAATATGATACTCACCAGAATTCTTCTTGCCGCCATTCTAGATGATTCTTGCAGCTCCTAGCTTTATCTTCTCAAGTTCACCGACATACTAGAACCCTCTTTATGTTTCTTGGTGCTGTTATGATTTTCCAGAAACTATTATTTGTATCCACGTCCCTTTAGTTCCTTCTTTATGGCACTAGGTCTTTCTAGATTTCTTTAATTATAAATTGAGCTTATATTTTCAACAGTTTATTCGACAGTTTGACTCTTTTCTCTAAGTCTGGCAGCAATTGCGGATGCTGCACCTTGAAGAACAAGATCTAACGAACAGACAATGTTTTCGACCTGGGGGTTGAGTTCAGGTATGAGTCCTCTCTCCTCGAGCAGATTATAGAAGAAAGTAATGCAAGTCCGAGATAGAAGATAAAAATGCTAAATATCTACTTGTTAGGAAGAACATTTCACATACTTCAATTCTACTATAACTGCATCACTGAATCCAAATCCACAAGAAGGAATATCATCTCCTCCAAAGGTCGATAGCAATTTGTCATACCGTCCACCACACCACAAATAGCCCGCAAATTTCCTTCTGTCAAATTCGTGAAAATTAAAAAGAAATCAAACCATCAGCCAAGGATGATCCACATTACCGCCAAAATGTCTACATTCTGCAAATCATGTACGATGATTGATGAGCCTAATTATTAGAGTATCCAAAATGTCTACATTCTGTCAGATTGGCCTGTTATTGTCCAGAGTAGTTTATGCTTCTGTTTATTCCCTCTCTACCTGCACTCTTTCCTAATCTAATTTATCATCCAAAGTAATCCTTCTATAGCCGTCAAGGTAGCTCTATTGTATCGAACCTCTCATGTTTCTATTGTTTAAGTCCTCTAATAACCTTAAATTGAATGATGGAGAACAAAGGTTATATAAGCCCATGGGATAAAAAAAAAAAGAAAGAACTAATAGAAAGTGGCACTGAATATTTTCTTTTCATATATTTATAGATTTTAGAAAGAAACTTGATTGTAAAAATCAAATTAACCTATATGTTTCATATGAAACATCAATTGTTTTTTCATATTTATCCGAAAAGCAGAAGATGTACAACAATTGAGCATGAACATTAGTATTTTCATTTTTAATATTTCACTTTTACTGTTGTTCGGGTCGATAATTATTTGATTATATATTTACGTCTCGAATCTCGACTTTAAGCTTATAATTTCGCATGGGCTTTGAAGTATTAGATCCGGGCCTGGTCTTAATCACACCTAATTCATGGGAGAAACAGAAACAACAAGCATAGTAATGACTCATGATAGATAATAACATCAAATAGATTTGGAGAGGTTTTAGAATTGGAGAGGTTTTAGAAATCTTTGTAACTAGTGATCTAACACCCTTAGATAAATTCAGATCCCCCATTAAAGAAACGACGAATAAATGCATAACATGACTAATGAAATAAAACATTGATATATCAAACTATTAAATTAAATATTTTCATTAGCTCTCTCGCTTAATTTAATTTAATCGAGGTTGCAATCTCACTTTGTTACTCTACTTCAAAATCTATACTATCCGGACTTTGTTAGTTACCTGCAAGACGCATAAAGGAAAATACTACATGATGCTTTATTAACATTTTCCATGTAAACTCCATAGTTTTCTTCATATTTTCGAGAAAAAAAAACTGATTTCATTCAACATGAGGCAAAACAAAGTCACAACTCAAAATGAAAGAACATTCTCTGGAACCATCTCAACCACTGACATTACTACTCACCCAACATGAGGCACACATATAGTGTTATCTACTCAACCATTGTCCATTCAGATACACTATTATCTACTCAACCATTGACATTACTACTCAGCCAATCACTATCTAAGTCAAGTAATGCACATACTTACCCATTAATACCTCGGTCATTCTTCCGGCTTCGAGAGTGACCTAGTTCTCCGAAAGTCACACACTACATCATCAACAGCTATTGTGGGGGGCTCACTCCATCATCAACAGCTTTAGTGGGCTCACTCCAGAAACTCTACTACATCGTCAACACAATAGCTATTGTGGGGGCTCACTCCATCATCAACAACTTTAGTGGGGGCTCACTCCAGAAACTCCACAAAGCTCACTCTTACTGCTACTCCTCCAGTCTTTGAGCAACCCCTATAATACCTTCACCAATTCTAATACGAGCAAACTCCTTGTCCTGTGCTGCTCTTATCCACCCTTCCACAAATGATGTTGCGAGGTTCATAACCAGTGGTCCTCCGCAAGTGATGATCAATGGCCGATTCAATTTGAGGTGCTTTGCCTCAGGTTTGGGTTTGTAGCTGTTCTTTAGTGGTGTAGACACTCGATCCTAAAGACATACAGTATATAATAGAGTTAACAATTTTCATTTTGTTTTATTTAGCTGTGTTGTTTCTTTGAGTTCTATTTTGCTATGTGATGTAATACCCTGAGCTGTGGCTCCTTTTCTGATTTTTAATTAATAAACCTCCTTTTCTACTCAAAATAATAAGGCAGCCACCGAAGATCCAAATCTTCAAAAAAGTAAGAGAGTTCACCTTATTGCCGCTTGAGTCACATTTTATCTTTCTCTTTGTTTTACTGCATTTTTTTAAAAGAATGAACAACATCACATAATGATCTAAACGACACCGGTAAGCGTTTTACTGCACTAGTTAAATCACTTGAGGAAAAAACTATTGGAATATCAAGGAAACAGAAGCGTGAAACTACATGATCCAGAGAGTTAAAGAGAGACTATGAATGTTGAAAATCGTTAAACTTTATTCGACTTGTACATAAGCAAGCCTTGTGTCACGGGATGAAACTTGAACAACCGAAAGAACTCGTACCCCTGCTGTGCTTGACTAGGTGGCCTCGATCCTAGCAAGTCAACCTTGCCCAAAAGTGTTTAATTGTGTGTGCTAAGTGAACTTGTAAGAGAACAACAAAGCAAGGCAACGAACTTTCCAAAAAAGACTCTTCTATTACCACAATACTCAAGCTTCTCACCTGGACTTTCCCTTTCTACAATTGCTCTCACTTCTCTTGGTTGAGTTTGAAATGAACTCCCTACCCCTATTTATACAACTCATGTTAGCATTCTAGATCCTTCCATGTTATTCCTACACCTACATAGTTCTAGAGTATTCTACTCAACTATGTACAATGGAGAGTTTCCTACTAGATTCTAGACTATTCCATTTGCAAAGTGTTGTGTGTTTGATATTTTAGTCTAAAAGCATTTTAAAATCACATAACTAAAAGCTATAGTGTTTGGTAAATTCATTTAAAGCACTTATTTTTTAGCTTAAATACGAATCGTTAAAAGTAGGTAGAAGCATCAATTTACATGCTTCTCAACTTCTAGCGGTTACGTGCTTTTTTTAGGAGAAGTTGCAACAGAAATTGTAAATACAAGACTGGAAAACTATTTTTACTATTCAAAAAGCACAAAATTGATTTATAAACATTTACAACCTTCATGACGCATATTTGTCTTCCTCTCTTTCTAGTTCTTCTTCTTTATTAACGAAATGACTAAATTAGACTTCGCATATATTTAGGATCTTCGTATTCCAGATTTATTATTTATTAATGGCAGAAGTCGATCAATGACTCCTAAAAATGCCTTTATTATAAAAATCAAATAAAACAAAAGGAGTTAAGAAAACGTCCCTGAATGGTGGTAATGGCTTGGGTTGCCTCCCAAGAAGCGCTTCTTTAATGTCACGAGCTTGACATTGTTGTGGAGTTAACTAGGATTGATGCATTTGATGGTGTCAGATCTACAATCTCCGAAATCTTCCCCAGTCACTCGAACATGTAGTTTTGAAAATTTACCCCTTTCCTTTCGATAAACTTTTTCACATTTAACATAACATTGGGTAACAATCCATGCAAAAATAATCAAACGACAATATAATTTTGAAACCTTGTATTCTTTGACATATATGAAACCCACGTTCAATCACAAACTTTGACTAGTGCCGTTAATGAAACATGGGTTTCATATATGTCAAAGAATACAAGGTTTCAAAATTATATTGCCGTTTGATTATTTTTGCATGGATTGTTACCCAATGTTATGTTAAATGTGAAAAAGTTTATCGATTTGCTATGGGTAAAACAAGTAATGGTAAATGATTTTAATGATTAATTATTATATTGTTTCAACATGAGTCACGTTACATGGAAAATTTGAAAAACCACCACTTCTTCTTTTTCCTTTTCTTTTTCTTTTTTAATATTGTTACGTACTCGAGACCTATTTTCAAAATTTCGCATGGGGCCTCTAAATTCTAGATCAGGGCCTGAGTACAAGTAGTAAATCCAAGCCTCTGCATCATGTATTTATACTGATCTGGAACAGGAACAACAATGTTTCGAGTAATTGCACTGTTGTTAATAATAGCATGGGCCTCTGTGGTCACTTGATATGTCCCAACAACTTTTCGACATTCTTAATTATTTTGTTCTGACTTTTGAGAATTGGGTTTGTGGTTAGAGAAGGTTGGGAATACATATAATGTGTTTGGGTTGGATGTATCCAGTTGGAAAGTTACCTTAAAAGGACCATTATTTTGGATCTCTGTTATATTCAAGGTAACGAAGTAAATAGTAGTAATACTTATCAAGTTAATATATGTTTGCTTCACTATCCTTCCAAGCTACAAAGGAACAATATCTAAGCTTTGTACCATTTTGTAATCTCCACGTCCAATTTCAATGAAAATGAACTTTGTGCAGTCAATGGAGTGTTAGTTTTGCGCTTCATTTCACTTCACGTTGGGAATTTAAGAAAATGCGAACAAGTTTATTAAATCTCTACCACCCGATAATTAAGTACATTACAGCTAGGTACAATGAATTAGTTGTCCAATAGCCAAAGTATGTAGAGTTGTTTTTTCAAGCATCACCAGTAGTAGATTTCTTCTTCTTGTTCACTGGAGGAGGAACTTCACCAGATTTGCTATCAATCTTTGGAGTTTCGTTCGGTGTTTTTGCTTCGGATGATATTGTGATCGATTGTTAATCATCAATCAACAAGTCAAAAAATACAAGGATGGCGACGCTTCTTGTTTGAATCAGAAGTAGCCAATTTGGTGTAATACTTCTGCGCGTGGCTGGAAACTTGCTTAGCATTTCTGGTCTTAACAAATTCGTCAGCAATTAGTTTCCACTTACCTTTGCTATGTTTGTTCAGTCCTTGTAAGAATGCCATCTGCTCCTCGTCTTTCCACTTTTCAGGTTCCTTAGGTTTTCGAAGGGGTTCTGCTGGGTGGCCATGAACAACATGATCATTCTTGTTATTTTCCGTAGCATCGGCAGTCTGAATATGAACGCCAAACAGTTTGATACTAGTGCTGCAGTGACCTACAACAACTTGTTTCTACATTGTTAATTATAACTAATTCTGATAATTGGGTTTTGTGGTTGGTTAGACGGAATACATTTTTATATACTGTGGTTGAATTGTATGTATGCAGTTGGAAAGTTAGCTTAAAAGAACCTTTATTTTGGATGTCTGTTATATTCAAGGTAACAAGAAATAGTAGTAGTACTTATCAAGTTATTATATGTTACTTCACTATCCTTCCAAGCTATAAAGGAAAAATATATAAGCTTTGTACCATTTCCTAATTCCGAAGTCCAATTTTAATGAAAATGAAAATTTGTGCACTTTCATGGAAGATGAATGGAGTGTTTTGCGCTTCATTTCACTAAAGATGAAGTTTTGCGCTCGATTTCACATCACGTTGAAAATGCGAACAAGTTCATGAAAATCTCTACCACCAGATAATTAAGTACTATACAGCTAGGTACAATGAATTCGTATAATATTGTCCAATCGCCGAGGTATGTAGAGATTCTGTTCTTCGATTATCACAAAAAGGGCTCATACGGAAAATATATACATATGTTCGCGATGCTGGACTATGGCATCAAGGAAAAATTAAGAATTTAAGTTAGTTCAAGGCTCCTGAACATGAAAAGACCTGCAAACATTCTCCTCATTACATGTCTTCTGTCTGTGATTATGTTGCTCTGCCTGATTATTTTGCTGCTCAACATTGCAACCTTTGGGAACTTATCAGTTTCAACTTACTCATATAAGTCCTTGTGTTCGTTATGTTGAATTTTTTTTTCCCTTCGAGATAATGGGTTTCTGCCTGATTATATTGCTGGTTAACATTGTAACCTTTGGGAACGTATCAGTTTCAACTAACTGACTCAGATCAGTCCTTGTGTCCGTTATGTTGAATTTTTTATCCTCCGAGAACATGAGTTTTTGCCTGATTATTTTTCTGCTCAACACTTAAATCTTTGGGAACGTATCAGTTTCAACTGACTCATTTAAGTCCTTGTGTTCGCTATGTTGAATTTTTTTTTACCCGGAGAACATGGGTTTCTGCCTGATTATTTTGCTGGTGAACGTTGCAACCTTTGGGAACGTATCAGTTTTAACTGACTCATATCAGTCCTTGTGTTCGTTATGTTGAACTTTGTTTCCTCTGAGAACATGGGTTTCTGCCTGATTATTGCTGGTCAACATTGCATTCTTTTGGAACGTATCAGTTTCAACTTACTCATATCAGTCCTTGTGTTCTTTATGTTGAATTTTGTTTTCTCCGAGAACAACAAGTCGTTGTACTCTTTGTCCTTAATCGTGCCATTACTGAACCTCTTGGGAGTGTAGTAAATGTCATCTGCAATATATAGTCCCAGCTTCATCATAAATGGCGTTCTTTTATGAACTTACAGCAAAAGTAGGTGAGAAATAAGTTAGTATGAAAGCTTTGGTGGAGCACATGCCAGTGCTGATTAGAAGAAAAATTGTCTTCTTGTTACAACTCATTTTTATGAAAAAAATTGGAGTAATATGATGTTGCGCTTAAGCTGAAACCCATTATACTGAAGCGGACATGGTTTAAGAAGGACTATCTGAAAGTAGTTAGATGGATCTATCATATTCAGGGGCTTCTCTACAAGGGAAGTTGACTTGGTATCGTTATCATGTCATTGTGGATGAACTTAATTGGTCGTGTTTCGATTTATGTTTGCTGGATGCTGAGTATGTGATCTTTTTTTTTCTTCATATTTTGTAATTTGTATATATCTAGTTCTCATAAATGGAATAATGTTGAGGAGAAAATTCTGAAGCAAAAGTCGAAAATCCATTGGTTACAAGAGGGGTATGGTAATCATCGTTACTTTCATGCAAGCCTAAAAACCAGGAACCCCATAGCTATGTCTATCTTGATGATGCGCATGGAACAAGACTGGAAACAGAACTGGATATTGAAACTGAAGTCGTTAGCTTCTACAAAGGACTTTTAGGCACTGCTACGCATACAAGTATTGTTGTAGATGCTAATATAATGTGGGGAGGTCCAGTTCTCTCAACTGACCAAAGGCAGCGGCTTATCTCTCCAGTTAATTCTCAGGAAATTCATGAAGCACTAATGTCTATTGGGGATTGTAAAGCCCCTGGAGCAGATGGTTTTTCAGCTAAATTTTTCAAGTCTGCCTGGCATATCATTGGACCCGATGTTGTGGAAGCTATTCAGGAATTCTTCTATTCGGGTATGATGTTGAGAAGTATAAACACTACAATTATTACTCATATACCGAAATCCCAAACTGCCTCTACTCTAAGGAATGTTCGACCAATAGCGTGTTGTAGTGTTTTGTACAAAATCATCTCCAAAGTAATAACAAACAGGATGAGTGCTATGATGGGTGGATTACTTGGTGATGAGCAGGCAGCCTTCATCCCGGGCGATTTATTCATGATAATTCTATCCTTGCGCAAGAAATTATCGGAGGCTACGGGAGACGGAACATGTATGCTAGATGTATGATAAAGATGGATCCCCATTTCTCCATTCCTATTTGTCTTATGTATGGAGTATCTCTCAAGGCTTCTCATATCTCTGTCTCTTGATAACTCCTTCAAATTTCATCCAAGATGCAAGAATTTGGGCATCTCTCATCTCATTTTTGCGGATGACCTACTTTTCTTTTGTAAAAGGGGACCTTAAGTCTGTTACTGCTTTGTTAGCTAAGTTTGACTTGTTCAGCAGATCCTCTTGGTTGATAGCAAATAGACGTAAAAGTGAGATATATTTCGCAGGGGTCCGACAGGATGTGAGGGCGGCTATCTTGAGGTTGAGCCAACTACAAGACATGCAGCTGCCTTTCAAGTATTTAAGCATAACTCTCACTTCTAAAAAGCTATCAATCGGCCAATATCATCCCCTTTTGGAAAAAAAAGATTGGAAAGGTTACTCATTGGACTGCGAGGTTGTTAAGCTATGGAGGGCGTGTGCAACTTGTACAATGTGTGCTCTATGCGGTACAAAATTACTGGTGCCAGGTTTTCTACATCCCTAAAAAGATTATGAAGGCCATAGAAGCAATCTGCAGAAACTTCTTATGGACTGGAGTGGTTGGGGAAAGTAGGAAATCAGTTGTTTCCTCGGGTGCTGTCTGTAGACCCCGAAAGCAGGGAGGTTTGGGGCTAATCCACCTTCCAGGTTGGAATAAAGTCTCCTTTACCAAACTTCTGTGGGATCTTCAAAATAACAAAGAGAAACTTTGGGTAAAGTGGCTTCATGAGTACTATATGAGGAATCAGAGTTTGTCTTCCATGCGAGGGCTAATATGCAAGATTCCTACCTTTTCAAGAAATTGGTTAAATGTAGGGATTTGTTGTTGAATGTTGGGAGTTTGGATTCAGTGATGAATTCTGTCTTTTCTGACAAAAAAAAGGTCTATTTGTTGCTTAGACCTGGAATCAATCGTGTGCCTTGGAGAGAATTGGTTCTAAACAATAAGGCAACACCCAGGGCTCGTTTTTGTCTATGGATGGCATCTTGGCAGCGTCTAGCTACTAAAGATAGGATGCAGAGATTTAATCTGGGGATTGACACAACCTGTCTTTTCTGCCAGAATCAAGATGAACACCATGATCATCTTTTCTTTTGTTGTAGCTTTACTGGTCGCTTATGGTTAACAGTAATGCAGTGGTTTGGTTTTCGGTGTCAGGGGTCAACATGGGTGGAACGACTGATTTGTATTGATGAACGAGATTGTCATACTCGAACAATCAAATAAATTTGTTTTAAGCCAAAGGGCAACTCACAACTACACAAAACACGTAGTCCAGAGGTATGATGACCTCGAGTGTCGATCTCTAGGGACTAAACTAGCTTTAACTAAATAACTATATATAATTTCAGAAAACAAATTTATATCTAACTGAACTTAACAATATATGGAGAGAGCTGGTGATAGTATGTTCGTTCTAAGCATCAAGTTCCAATCATGCATGAAAGTGCAACTCGTACTGCCTTAAAAGTAATTCGATTTACAAACACCAAAGACAGATTTGTAGACGTGTATTTTGAAAGCTTCTTATCTATACTAATACTTGGCTAAGGTTGTCAGTCTTAGTTCAAGCAGTACTTGCAAATTATATATAATTGAATTGATGATCTTGAATTGCCGTAGTGTTTCTAACACCTTTCTACGAAGATATATGGCTTAGTCGGATCAAAGAATCGAATTGATAATTAAACAAGTAAAAGACTCAGAAACTCAATCAAGCATAATACGAACCCTAGCTACGAATTCACATACTATCACCAACTAGATGCTTAGCTACTCATATCAATAACACAATAAACAATCATAATCGAAGCAATAATGAATGAAAACATGTTTAATTGAAAGATAAATAGCAGAATTGTGAGATACAAGGTTACCACCAAAGGTTGTCAATCTCCGGTGAATGGCTAAAACTCACAAAGATATAGCAAGGTGAGATAAAACGGTGTCCAAATCTCTCCTCTAGCTCCAAATTCGCTAAGTTACAAAAATTCTAAGAGAAAATATCCCCAGAACAAGCTCTAGGGTTTATGTCTGGAAAAATATGATGAAAGAGATATGAAAATTCACAGATTTTGGAATATATATATAGAGCTGTCGGAAGCTCCGCGGCGCACCGCCCCGTAAGCGGCGGTGCGCCCCGCACGGGCAGAACGCGGCCCGTGCGGAATTCCTCCTTTGGATCCTCGTATTCGGCCCCTTGCACGGTTTTGAGCTCCGAAACTTGATCTCCTGGCCTTGAAACTCGTCCCGGTACTCCTTGACACACCACGGGTGATCTCGTTGCACCAAAACATCATTGTTTCGCCATGAATTACATCCAGAAATGCGATTTCCACCTAAAACCTGAAAAGAACAAAAGAAATGGAAACGTGACACTATTATAAGAAAATGCACTAAAATGCATGCAAGAGGATAGCTAAATTGGTGAAAAAAGACTCGAATAATAGTGTAAAGAACACTGTCATCAAACTCCCCAAACCGAACCTTTGCTTGTCCTCAAGCCACTAGCTAGACTCTATGCAACCTACATGCAACACAAAGAGGAGTCTCATGCCAAACAAGAAGAAATAATCGATTGTAGATACCAAGTACTTATGAACAAAGACTATACAAATCATAACATGGAAGTAGGTTGAAGAATGTCTCGATTGAACCAATACATATGCACTTTGTTAAACAAGAGAGTCTCTCATAAAATTCTCCACCTGGACCTGGTTAGAATACAAATGGTTGCCCCGTGCCTATGAAACTGAGGACTTACTACTGTTCACCAAGTTGAGACTTTCCCTCAAGAGAGGTCGAACCAATACTGGCTCTCATCAAACGAAGGAGGGTTACCTAATAGACAACACTCCCCTATTCTACCCAACTCTCAAAGCAAAGACTATTCACCACTTCCTGAATGGCAGGACGAGGGTGGTCTAGAACATAAGACACGAAACAAAAGATAGAATATACAACTCGATTACGAACTATTACAAAAGCTGAAAAGTAACGCAACACTTTGCTAAAACTGCTTTTGGCTTGCTTGGACCCTTCTTTTGATTTTTTTGGGTCTTATTCTTTTTTTATCTTCTTTTTTTTTCTTTATTTTTTCTTTTCTAGATTCTGGAATTTTTCTCTCTTTTTTTTTCTTTTTCTTCTTTCCAGATTCTGGAATTTTTCTCTTTTTTTTTTATATAGCCAGCAATAGCACAATGAAAGTATAATGAAAGGAAATAACAACGACACTACAACGACCTCCCCAAACCTATTCGAAGGAATAGGTTGGAGCACAAACTCACAAGAAAAAATAAAAACAAACTTAGCATGACTCACAAAGAGGAAAAACAAGTCATAATGATAGTAACCCCCTCCCCAAACCTATTCGTTAGAATAGGTTTCAAACAAAGGATCACACACCTCACTCTACCTCCTTCCTAGGCATTTAGCAATCTCAATAAGCAAGGTGAAGACTTGTTGCCTCTTACGTACATAATTACACGAGAATACAACCAAAGACTCTAACATGCAACATTTTATAATAAGGCCTTCGCGAACCGCAGTAGAGAAAACACCACATAGTGATGTCGAGACTACCAAGTTTAACTAGTGCACATACAAATATGACAAGCCAAGCGAGACAAACCTCAAACTATTCCAAGAGATGCAATGCATGGGCAATGGTCATAAACACTTAGTCTATACAATAAAAAATTTCAAAAAGTTTGGCAATAAACTCCACACAAAATTCATGCAAAACTATACTAAGGATGAATGCAAACTAAATCCTAGGAAAGCAGTAAACGTGCAATGCAAAGGTTTTCACGAGTCATCATAAGAAAAATAAGTTATAGAAATACACAGCGATAACCCCCCCCCCCCCAAACCTGAACTTCGTCATTCGTCCCGAACGTCGAAAGTGGACATGAGGTAAGAGCTAGTCGTATACCTGTAACCTGTATTACTCAAGCAAACTCATGAGAAACCCAAATGGGTGATAAAATGGGTAAAGGGGTTGATACGGTTGCATTCGGAGGTGATCTGCGGTGTCCGGGGTCAAAACTAGGCACCCGGGTCACTGGCGCCCTCAGGCGCACTGCCCCGTGTGGGGCGGTCCGCCTGGGGCGCCCAGGCCTCTTCCACTCCCGGGTACACCGCCCCGGGTGTGGGGTAGTCCGCCTGGGAGCGGAAGAAACCGCCCAGGCGTTCTGCTGCTCCCAGGCGCACCGCCGTCCGCCCGGGAGCTGCAGACTCCTGGGTCCTCCGTTTTTATGACCGAATATGAAAAATATCAACCTTTTACCTATTTTATCACCTAAAACACACTTAAATACAAAGGAAAACTACTAAAGACTCAAAAAATAGAAAAACTACAAGCTACATACCTTCACGTGAAGGTGGGAGTGGTGAGGTCGAGATGATCAACCTCCACTAGATCACTGGGAAGCTCAAAGTATGGTTTAACACG
Organism: Plantago ovata; assembly: GCA_028274465.1. Lineage (NCBI taxonomy): Eukaryota > Viridiplantae > Streptophyta > Magnoliopsida > Lamiales > Plantaginaceae > Plantago > Plantago ovata. The sequence goes on along the minus strand of CM051456.1, from coordinate 84,183,668 downwards.
TTGCCCATTCACCTTGAAGGTGTCTCCAGTTTTCGGGTCCAAGAGTTCTACAGCTCCATGGGGAGAAACTTGGAAATAAGCGAAGTCAGGAGTTGAACACTAAGGCTTTCTGGCCAGGGATCAGCTCTTTCCGCATAATGCCACGGTCGTGATACTTCTTGGTTCATTCCTTGTAAAGCTTGGAGTTCTCATAGGCACCGAGGCGTAGTTCATCAAGCTCGTCGAGCTGCATCAACCTTTCTTCCCCAGGTTTTTCCAAATCAAGGTTGAGCTGCTTTATTGCCCAATAAGCTCGGTGCTCGAGCTCAACCGGAAGGTGGCATGCTTTCCCAAACACTAGTCTGTATGGTGTGGTGCCAATCACTGTTTTGCAGCTGGTGCTATATGTCCAAAGCGCATCATTCAGTTTTCCAGCCCAATCCTTCCTGCTAGGCTTCACTACACGCTCAAGGATCTTCTTAATTTGCCGATTACTGACCTCTACTTGCCCAGAAGTTTGTGGATGACATGGTGTAGCAACATTATGAGTAACGCCATACTTCTTTAGTAGTGAGGCAAAGGAACAGTTGACGACGTGGGAACCTCCATCACTGATAATTGTTCTAGGAATTCCGGACCGGGTGAAGATCAAATCCTTCAGGAATTTTAAGACGACCGAAGCATCATTCTTCCTAGTGGCGACTGCCTCAACCCACTTAGTGACGTAATCCACTGCGACTAGAATGTATTCATATCCCGAGCTCGATGGGAATGATCCCATAAAATCAATTCCCCATACATCAAAAGGTTCGACTACGAGGTTCCCTTGCTGGTGCATTTCTTGCTTCTTGCCGATATTGCCCCCTCACTGACACGGGTCACAGTTCTTCACAAACTCTCTCGCATCTCGGTGCAAGGATGGCCAGAAAAATCCTGCTTGTAACACCTTACGGGCTGTTTTATCACCACTGTAGTGTCTGCCGCACTGAAGCTCATGACAATGACTCAGTACACTTCGTTGTTCTCCCTGTGGAACACACCTCCTCAAGATCCCATCAGCTCCTTCTCTAAGAAGGTTCGGATCATCCCATATGTAAAACCTGCACTGTTTTGAGAGTGCTCTCCTATCGGAGGCTGAGTAGTTAGTTGGGCAAATGCCCGTAACCAAATAATTCACAATATCAGCATACCATGGCTCTTCATCTACTCTCATCAAGTGTTCATCGGGAGATCCTCATTAACAGGAATTTCATCTACGGGGATATTTGGAATTCTAGACAAGTGATCAGCTGTGTGATTCTCCTTACCAGCCCTATCCACTATAGTCAAATCAAAGTCTTGTAACAGTAAGACCCAACGAATTAATCTTAGCTTAGAATCTTGTTTAGCTATTAAGTGTCTTAAAGCAGCATGATCAGTGTGGACATTCACAGGGTGTCCTAACAAATAAGACCTACACTTTTGTAAAGCAAAGACAACATCTAAAAATTCTTTTTCAGTAGTTGTATAGTTAACTTGAGCTGAGTCTAGGGTCTTACTAACATAGTAAATCACACGATACTGCTTATCTATTTTCTGGCACAAGACTGCCCCCATAGCAAAATTTGAGGCATCACACATTATCTCGAAAGGAAGTTTCCAATTAGGTGGCACCACTATAGGAGCAGTGATTAATCTGGCCTTGCGTGTGTTAAAGGCTTCTAAGCAATCTTTAGAAATTGGAAAATCACATCTTTTGCAAGCAAATTGCTTAATGGTTTTGCAATTTTCGAAAAATCTTTGATAAACCTCCTATTGAATCCTACATGACCAAGAAAAGATTGAATTTCTTTGACACAAGTGGGTGGGGGAAGTTTCTCAATTATTTCTATCTTAGCCTTATCTACTTCGATGCCCCTTTCGGAGACCACATGTCCTAGAACAATGCCTTCCCTAACCATGTAATGACTTTTCTCCCAACTTAGAGTTAAATTGAATTCAATACACCTTTTGAGAACAAGATCTAATCTATGCAAGCATTCATCAAAAGAGTCACCAAAGAGGGAAAAATCATCCATGAAAACATCAACAAACTTAGTCACCATATCAGAATAAACAGAAAGCATGCACCTTTGAAAAGTGGCGGGGGCGTTACATTGCCCAAATGGCATTCTCCTGTAGGCAAATGTTCCGAAAGGGCAAGTGAATGTCGTCTTCTCCTGATCCTCTGGTGCAATCGGAATTTGATAGAAACCTGACAAGCCACAAGGAAACAATAAAATTTCCGCCCCACAAGGCGGTTTAGCATGTCATCAATAAATGGGAGAGGGAAGTGGTCTTTCTTTGTGGCGGCATTTAATCTCCTATAGTCAATGCACATCCACCACCCTGTGGTTTTCCTCACTGGCACTAGCTCTCCCTTTTCATTCTCTTCTATTGTAATCCCCGATTTCTTAGGCACAACATGTACGGGGCTCACCCACCTACTATCAGGAATGGGATAGGTCATATCGTCATCTAGCAACTTAATCACCTCCTTCTTCACAACTTCTTGCATGGATGGGTTTATCCTACGCTGAGGTTGCCTAACGGGTTTGGCATCTTGTTCTAGAGTGATATTGTGCACACACCGTGTAGGGCTTATCCTCGTAATGTCACTAATTCCCCATCCTATAGCTGCAGAATTTTCCTTAAGGACTTGGACTAGCCTACCTTCTTCTATGCTAGATAGGTGTGAGGAAATTATTACAGGCTTTTGTCATTGTCTCCTAAGTAAACATACTTTAGGTGCTCGGGAAGGGGTTTTAGTTCTAAGCTAGGCTCTCCTGCAAGTTGGTTATCTCCCTCTTCTTCTTCTATGGGTTCAAGGACCTCTTCTCCGAATGGGATTTCGGGTGTGCTATCCATTATCTCGACTAGTTCTCTTGCTTCCTCAGACATGTAGCAAGTCTCCACCTGCATGGTTAGTGCCTCTTCAAGAGGTTCAATATGATCATGGCAATGGTGAAATTCAGAAATCACAGAATCATAGCAATTAATAAATTTTAATTCTTCTATAACCTCTTTATCAACTATGTTGCATCCTACCAATTCAATTTTCTCACCCATTACCTCCATGGTGATTTTCTTGCCTTTTATTTCAAGCCATCTGTTGGTAGTGGCCATGAATGGTCTTCCAAGAAGTACCACGTGTTCGCGGACATGGCTCTTTCCTTCCTCGGCTGACTTCATCACTACAAAATCCGTAGGAATTATTAGTTTGTCTACCTTTACGAGGACATCCTCAATTATTCCTTCGGAATGTTTCACGCTTTGGTCTGCCATTTGTGCAACCATCTCGGTTAGCTGCATTTCCCCATGGTCTAGGGCTTTGTATACTGAGAAGGGCATCAGATTGATGCTAGCGCCTAAGTCGAGCATGTTCTTGGTGGACTTTCCATTCCCCATGGTGATATCAATAATGAAGCTCCCTGGGTCTCGTTGTTTCGCGGGAAGCCCTGCTATAGAGTTTACCGTCTCCATACCTGTTCCGTCTCCCCCTAGTGCAATCTTTTTGTTGCTCTTCACCTCCTTAAAGAACTTCATATAGGCCAGAACATTCTGAATGAGCTCCAATAGGGGAACATTAACTTCGACTTTAGAGAGGCGCTTGAATAGCGGTGACTCATGTATATCTTTCTTGGCTGGCTTGATCCTACCAGGGAATGGCATGTGAGGTTTTGGGGGCACATAAGGGTTGGGAGGCTTATGAAGTCCCTCCTCCATATTGGGTGTGTCCCCCTTATCCCCATCGTTTTCGCCGTCTTCATTGTCTTGCACTAGAGGGTCTGTGGAGCCTTCACCTGTTTCATTCTCCTTCTTGTCCCTGCATTGTTAGTCACAGTAGATTCAACATGTTTAGGACGTACAAAGTTAGGGATTTTAGTTACCTTCCCACTTCGGAGGAGTAGGTTTACTTCCTCGAACTCAGGGACCTCAGTAGTAACCGCTGGAACGGGCTCCGTAGCATGAAAAATGTCGGCGACGAGCGAATTCGGGGACCTGGGGTCGTCCAGCTCCCTGGCGGACCGCCTCCCACTCCCGGCGGACCGCCCGGGGTGGGAAGTGGAGATCCTTCCCCACTGTCTGTAAGCGGCGGACCGCCCCTCACTCCCGGCGCTGCGCCTGGGAGTGGCAGGGGGTCCCCGCGCTCTCTGGACGTGGGGGGCGCACCGCCCCCCACACCAGGCGGACCGCCCCTCACGTCCAGTGAGGCGTCCCCTGGATTTTCGTCTCCGGGATCTTGTGTGTTGAATTTTTCGACCTTCTCACACTCTAACAAACATACTTCCTCCATTAATCGCTCAGTTACTGCTACCCCTTCAAAAACTGGTGCTATCCAGAGGTTCTGTTCAACTTGTCTTGAATGTGCGATCTCAAATATACTCTCAGTGTCTTTAATTCCTGCATAGATTGCAAGTTCATCATCCTCACAGATATCATCTTCATCTTCTCGGGACTCCTCAGATAATCTTTCGATTCCACTTTGATCTAGCCTCTCGCTGGCGATGTGATGTGGCGTTAGTCTCTCTGACTGTGTGGATCCTCTGGCGTAATTACGGAAGACCTTTTCTGCCTCTTCAACCGTGCAATCTTTCAACTCTCCGCACAACCCATCTACTCTAAGCCTAACCTCATCGCGTAACCCACCAACAAAATGCCAAATCAACTCCCCATCATCGAAACGGTGATGGGGGCACTCTCGCTTATACCGCTCAAACCAATCGTAGGTGTCACAAAACTGCTCATCTTCTCCTTGCTTGAAGTTTTCAATCCTTCCTCGTAAGGCCATTGTCTCTTGGTATGGCATAAATCGCGCTAAGAACTCCTCTACTACTTGGTCCCAAGTCCTCACTGATCCCGGTGCCAACCTTGTAATCCAAAGTCTCGGTTCATACCCCAAGGCGAAAGAAAATAATTTCCTGCATATTTGGTCCTCCGTAAACCCCTTAGCTGGAATTCTAGCTATTTCCTCCTCATAGGATCGAATAAAACTCAGTGGATTCATCCCTACTCCTTCCTCAAACCTTGGTATGCTCCTTACCACAGAACTTGTCACCTCATACCCCGTTAGCTCATCCTCCAATTATATAGCTGATCCTATCCTAACTTGCGAGAATTGTGGGGTCATGCGAGCCCTCATGGACGTCATACCTGGATATCCGGGAAAGGATATTACTCAAAACAAAAAAATCAGTCCTGTTAGTTCTGACCAGAATTTGGAACCGAACTTCTACACTAGACAACTAGATTACTATATCCTGGAAATTGAATGCTGAAAATAAACAAGCTAAAGAGTAAAAAGGAGTTATAGTCCCCGGCAACGGCGCCAATTTGATGAACGGGATTGTTAGACTCGAACAATCAAATAAATTTGTTTTAAGCCAAAGGCCAACTCACAACTACACTGTAATGCCCCGCATCCCACATCACTTAAGAGTGAGTGGAATAAAGGGTATATATGTTAGACCACCACTCTCACATGGTATGAGGCCTTTTGGGTGATTCCAAAAGAAAATCCGTGCGGGCTTAGGCCCAAAGCGGACAATATCATACTATGGGGATGTGTGTGGGTCCGTCCCGGAGTAACCACGCCGGCCGGATTGGTCGGGTCGTTACAAATGGTATCAGAGCCTAGATCAACCCAAAGCCCGCACTGGGTGGACGGTTGGTAAAGGTTATTGTCAGTTTGTCACCCCCACCACTTAAGGCGCTCGACGAGGTCGTCGAGGCTTTAAGGGGGGTAGTTTGTAATGCCCCGCATCCCACATCGCTTAAGAGTGAGTGGAATAAAGGGTATATATGTTAGACCACCACTCGCACATGGTATGAGGCCTTTTGGGTGATTCCAAAAGCAAATCCGTGCGGGCTCAGGCCCAAAGCGGACAATATCATACTGTGGGGATGTGTGTGGGTCCGTCCAGGAGTAACCACGCCGGCCGGATTGGTCGGGTCGTTACATACACAAAACACGTAGTGCAAAGGTAAGATGACCTCGAGTGTCGATCTCTAGGGACTAAACTAGCTTTAACTAAATAACTATATTTAATTTCAGCAAACAAATTTATCTCTAACTTAACTTAACAATATATGGAGAGAGCTGGTGATAGTATGCTCGTTCTAAGCATCAAGTTCTAATCATGCATGAAAGTGCAACTCGTACTGCCTTAAAAGTAATTCGATTTACAAACACCAAAGACAAATTTGTAGACGTGTATTTTGAAAGCTTCCTATCTATACTAATACTTAGCTAAGGTTGTTAGTCTTAGTTCAAGCAGTACTTCCAAATTATATATAATTGAATCGATGATCATGAATTGTCCTAGTGTTTCTAACACCTTTCTACGAAGATATATGGCTTAGTCGGATCAAAGAATCGAATTAAGATAATTAAACAAGTAAAAGACTCATAAACTCAATCAAGCATAATACGAACCCTATCTACGAATTCACATACTATCACCAACTAGATGCTTAGCTACTCATATCAATAACACAATAAACAATCATAATCGAAACAATAATGAATGAAAACATGTTTAATTGAAAGATAAATAGCAGAATTGTGAGATACAAGGTTACCACCAAAGGTTGTCAATCTCCGGTGAATGGATAAAACTCACAAAGATCTAGCAAGGTGAGATAAAATGGTGTCCAAATCTCTCCTCTAGCTCCAAATTCGCTAAGTTACAAAGATTCTAAGAGAAAATGTCCCCAGAACAAGCTCTAGGGTTTATGTCTGGAAAAATATGATGAAAGAGATATGAAAATTCGTAGATTTTGGGATATATATATAGAGCTGTCGGAAGCCACGTCGGCCGCGCACGCGGCGGTGCGCCCCGCACGGGCAGAACGCAGCCCGTGCGGAATTCCTCCTTTGGATCCTCGAATTCGGCCCCTTGCACGGTTTTGAGGTCCGAAACTTGATCTCCTGGCCTTGAAACTCGTTCCGGTACTCCTTGACACACCACGGGTGATCATGTTGCACCAAAACATCATTGTTTCACCATGAATTACATCCAAAAACGCGATTTCCACCTAAAACCTGAAAAGAACAAAAGAAATGGAAACGTGACACTATTCTAACAAAATGCACTAAAATGCATGCAAGAGGATAGCTAAATTGGTGAAAAAAGACTCGAATGATAGTGTAAAAAACACTGTCATCATGTATATGTGCACATGTTAAAGGTCGAAGTCCCAGGAACCGTTTTTATTTTCCAAGACAAAAGACGGGATATTTCACAGCTGCTTTGACATATTGTCCATATAGCGATTGCCAGATGTGGGAAAGATCAAAAGTTTCAGTCTTTCTGTAATTCGCTCCTAGTGCTTCCAGTTATATAGTTTGAAATTTGTATAGCAGTTTTGGTTTTTTGCTCATTACGTAGTTAAAGTCTGTTTTGGTTGTATACAGTTATGAGTTGATGGGCGTTTTAGCCAGTGGAATAAAAGTTTATCTTTGTTCCCAATGTATAGTTATATTATTAACTATATAAAAATAACAAAAACGCAAAGACAGTAAATATGTATTTGTATCAATGATGAATTATACTAGACTGGCCCGTGATCTGCATCATATCATTCGAGGATGTATTAGTTATGAATAACTTGGTTATATTTGATGGACACATGATCTCAATAATATATACTACTATGTTATCTCTCATAAACCCTTATTTTTCACTGTAGTCCTATGATCTCAACCAAATACCCCATTTGATTCACTTTTTCATTGAAAACCGGAGCAGTTTGGTGCATTTGTGGATGTTTCTGAGTTCTAGCATGGATACACAGTCTCAAGGACAAACAAGGAAGATGTTCAGAATATCTTGTATGAGATGAAAACGATAGTGACTTAGGAGTTTGGATGAAGATTTTAAAGTCATTCAAGTGTGTAAAGGTTTGCGCAATCTAGCAATTTTGGTCATAAATCCTTCGTACGATATCCGATTGACTTCAAATTTATTCCCATGCGTAGCTAACTCAAATATCTATCCAATGGTAGCTCATTTTCCGTTATATAAATAAGGAAACGCTCTCATTGTAGTATGATTTACATCTCATGAAACAAGTATTAGTATGCAAAATTCACTCCACAACATGTTCAAGTCACAAGTATCATTAAGTACAACATAATTCATCACATGTATCAATCATGTATACTAGATACCAGTTAACCAGTCACTAACTTCGTGATTGCAAGACATGAAGTTTTAAAGTATGATTCAACTCGATTTACTAACTTCGTGACTGAAAGACAATGTATGACTACCTTGTTAAGGTGATTCGGTAATGATATATGTATAAATGCATTGCATTTTAAAAATATTATTAATTGATATAAATTGGATTTAATTAATCAACTGAAAATATGTGCACTTGGATGAGATATTGAATCAAGGTCTATAAATTAAGAGGGAGTAGAAGGATAATAGAATTTTATTATTAATTATGTTATAATAATTTATCTTAATGATATCAGTGACGGAACCGTATCCGTCACTAAGTGTCGGTCACTAAACCGTCACTGATCCATCACTAAATCAACTCGCCAACTGGCCAGTGAAGGATTAGTGAGGGTTTATTCCCTCATTGATAATCCGTCACTATTCCGTCACCAATTCCATCACTGATTTCGTATATTAATTAGTCCCTCACTGTTCCGTCACTAATTAGTGACGGAACAGATCCCTCACTAATTTTCCATCATTGTTTGACTGTTTTCTTCTAGTGTTGTATGTATCTAGTTCTCATAATATCTTCACAGAGAACCAAGTTACATCCTTAAAGCTCTTGGCAATTTAGCATAAGCAAGATTTAGGAAGTGCACTAGCAAGGTTAAAAGGTTCTGCTTGCAGAATCAAGATTTATGAAGTGCACTAGCAAGGTTCAACTAGTATTAATAGTTAGATAATTAAGCATAATCAAGTTTAAGGTTATGCTTGAAGGAAGAACACTAGCTAGCAAATTATCAGTGGTTTATCAACAAATAGAACTGAGAATTAAAGCGTTATAATGTTGAACTTCACACAGTTACACTGCCAACAACAAAATCTCAAACCGTAGAATGTTGCTGAAAAATGAGAAAATCAAAAGTTGAATCACAACTTGCAAATAACCCATTGACAAGAAAAGAATAACTGCAACATTTACTAGGGATTACTATGAAGATACTAGAGCTCAAAAGAATAGGTCTATGTCAATATAAGAAAAACATGTACTAATTAAGAGATATTGCTTATTCGGGGTGCGTCTGAATTCAGTAAATGTACTATTTAGGAACTTTCGTAGCATTTCTGGTATTAACAAGCTCTAGAGCTATTTGTTTCCAGTTATCCTCGTCGCCATATTTGTTTATACCTTGTAAGAATGCCCTTTGCTCCTCCTCAGTCCACTGTTTGGGTGGTTCCTTTCGTTTTCTAACGGGTTCTGCATGACCATAGAATTTGCATATATGCGCCAATTTGTTTCCAACTCATGAAATTAACATAATGGACAAAAACACACGGCTAAAGGTGCTAGTAGACAAAGATTTGTTGATTAATTATTTTGCTGAACAAGAGTATTGCAATCAGTTTGGAGGTTCCCAAACCGGGAAAATGGCAAAAATATTCCTTTATGTTTGCCTCATGGCACATGCAGTCCAAAGTTTATTCTCCGTGGAAAATTTAATCCAAAGTTTCAATTGTGTGGCAAATTTAGTCTAAAGTTTTACATATGCGGCAAATTTAGTCCTTTTTATGGTTTTTGAGGACTAAATCCTTTGTTACCAAAAACTCATAAATTTGACTCTCCGACTTCATGCATTACAACACTTTGTTTATTAAAAACTAAACTTAGAATGACCAGAAGTGAAGGATAATTCAGAAGAAACATCATCATTACATCAAATCTGCAAAATAAGAAATTCCATAAATCATATAATCATGAAATTGTAATGTCAAGCTCTGGAGGTCTAGAACGAGCCAAAATAGCTTGCGCTTCCTTCATATATATAGATACTGCTGCATGCGTGAAATAGAACGAACGACTGATAATTTAAACGGTATCAGGTTCGAGTTGACATTATGAGCAACAATAATCTCAAACCGTGCCATGTTGTTGAAATATGACTAATCGAAAGTTGAATTAAAATTTGCAAATCATATCCATTGACAAGAAAATAATAACTTTTATAATTACTACTATGATACTAGAGCTCAAAAGAATAGGCTACCATCAATATATATAACAAAAAATCAGTCTAAGAAAAACTTGTAAACGATATTGCTTCATGATCCTGCTTCTTTCCTGGTGCAAATGAATTAGTAAATAATGTTAGGGCGAACAAGTGCATGACAAACAGATATCCGTCCGTCTGGATACGCAATAAGGCTAACTGGAACTAGATAACAAACACTTGGAATACTAGTAGTAAATCCAACCAACCTCTGCATCATGTATTTATACTGATCTGGAACCGGAACATCAATGTTTCGAGTAATTGCATTGTTGTTAATAACAACAGGGGCCTCTATGGTGACTTGATCTTTCCCAACAAATTTTCGACATTCTTAATTATTTTGTTCTGACTTCTGAGAATTGAGTTTTGTTGTTAGAGAAGGTTGGGAATACATATAATGTGTTTGGGTTGTATGTATCCAGTTGGAAAGTTACCTTAAAAGGAAAATTATTTTGGATCTCTGATATATTCAAGGTTACAAGATAAATAGTAGTAATACTTATCAAGTTTATATATGTTTGCTTCAATATCCTTCCAAGCTATAAAGGAACAATGTGTAAGCTTTGTACCATTTTGTAATCTCGACGTCCAATTTTAATGGAAATGAAAATTTGTGTAGTGAATGGAGTGTTTTGCGCTTCATTTCACTAAAGATGAAGTTTTGTGCTTCATTTCACTTCACGTTGGGAATTTAAGAAAATGCGAACAAGTTTATTAAATCTCTACCACCAGATAATTAAGTACTATATTGCTAGGTACAATGAATTAGTACAATATTGTCCAATGGGAAAAGTATGTAGAGTGTTTTTGTTGGACCCTTTAAACAACAAGAAAAGACTAGAGGGGGGGGGGGTGAATAGTCTTTTCAAACTTTTTTCGTTTAAAACTTTCTCAGCAAGTACTTATTACATTTCAGTAATGAGGTTGCTGATACTTAACTTTCTCAGCAAGCGTAAGATACTTTACAATAGCTTAGTTTGCTGATACTTAAAATCAGAGAGCGGAAGTCTTTGAAACAATAAGTGCTTTTTCAGTAAGTAAAGAGTTTCAGCAAGTGAAGTGAGTGACTGTGTACAAACAGATATATTTTGCTGAAAGCTAAATGCAGTAAGTAAATCACACAAACGCTTTTATAGTGGTATCTGAGAGTGGCGTAATCTCTCAACTAATCCACTTTGTCCTTTCTAGGACTGAATCCACTAAGATATAATTGAGGTTCCTTACAATCTCCTATCTAAAGCGATTCAACAGAAACCAAAGCACACTTGCTTTGTCTCCAACCTAAACTAGAGAACTTCAACCTTGTTCTCCACCAAACTTGGTACTTTTAATCAACAAAACTTTGCTCGATTAAGTTCCCCCTGAATATCACGCCTGAAAGGGTGTATTTTCAGTTAGAGAGTTTTGGGGTGAGATGACTTAATTATAACTTATTCAGTTACAACAAGTAATCTAAGAAACACAACTTGGAATACTTTGCAGTAAACAAGTTTGATTGTTTCTGGTGTCAAGACTTGTTCTTGTTCGAAAGAAAGAACACTTAACTAATTTCTTAGCCGAGTTTGTTCTACTTCTTCACAAGTAGCTTTTTCAAGCTTTAAGTCTTGGAACGGATCAATGGCAGTAAGAGTGTTTGAAGGTTTGTGAGTTTTTAAGCACAAGTGAGAGTTTGATCACGTTGTTGACACATTTCAACTCTTTGCCGGATGACCTCTATTTATAGTGCAAGTAAGGAGCCGTTTGAATTTCAAATCCTAAGGCTTTTGTTCCTTAACATGTCACTATCTTGCTTTTGTACTTTCAGCAGCAACCTTTGTTTGTCTTCTAGTCTTCATGTCTTCGCGTGTAAGCTTTGCATTAAATGCACTTTTGAATAGAATTCAAACAGTAACATTGGAGCGCAAAATCACGTACATTCAGCAAGAGGTCACATATGTCCATCAGCAAGTGTTCATTCTCAGTTTCAGCAAGCACAACCTACTCTGTCTTTCAGATTTTCACTTATGCAATGCTGTTGCTGAAAATTTCACTTTCTGAGCAACACGTGCCTTACCAGTCTTCAGCAATCTTCAAGTCTTCAAGTCTTCAAGTCTTCAGATCTTCAAAAGTCTTCAAGATTCTGACCGGTTTCTTATTTGCTTCAATAATTTGTTTGTAATAAACAAAATACATCTTCAGCAAATGCTTCAATAGGTCATTTTCTTTTCAGAAAATAAGATTAATTAAACCTAAGCATCAATAAGATATTTTCTTTTCAGAAAATAAAATACATCATACGCTAAAGTGTCAATAAATTATTTTCTTCTCAAAAAATAAAATACGTCATACACAAAAGAAATAACTTATCTAACACCTATCTAAGTCATCAGCAAACGTTCCTCTTTTACAATGTCCTTGAAATTCTAAAATCTTATGGACCTTAAGAGTACTAGTTACTGGACTGTTCTTAATTTAGCATGGTTAATTGCTCATCAAAATTACAAGTTTCCTAACAAATTTCCCCCTTTTTGATGTTAGCAATCCATGGCTAAATTAATTGTTACCCTTTTAGAGGTTTCTGATGTTGAATAAATCAGATGATTAATGCAAGCATACTTGAATTAATAAACAGTAAGCATAAGTAAGTTGCATAATCAAAACCAATAAGAGTCAAAAAGAATTCATTGCTGAAAGTTATCATTCATAAGAATACAAGAAAGCATAGATAACAATGAATCAGCAAACAAAAACTTTAACAAAAACTATTGCAGGGACTTAAACTCTTTCAGAGGATTTTCTCAAAATCTCTCTTACACTCTTCTCAGCAAGAGTAGTGAATTCAACACAATCCTTCTCGTAATTTTCCAGAAGCCTACGGACTTGTAGTTGAAGAATTCTTGCATTTTTGCAGGCAGTATGATGATGCTTTTCGGCATTCATTTCCATGTAGTTAATTACCCACAAATGCATGCCCCAATTGCTAGCATGGAGAAGCTGTGTATCTGAAATGTTTCTCGGATGAATCTTTCTTAACCAGAGAAGATCTTCTTCTTGCACCTTAGCAGTGAGATAGAAGTACTCATAAGGAATCAATCCAAGTTTCTTCGTAGGTTTCTTTGTTACCGGGCCAGCATAGTAAGCGATGCCAGGTGGTTTGATCAGATCTGGTTCTTGTCTATATGTCTTACCAATGGCAACTCTTCTTATATGGACCTCGAGATTCAACCATCTCCCAGCAATATTTCTTGGGAGGTATTCTTCCCTTTGCTTTCTTTGGACCTTGAGTTCATTCCATTTGAACATCTGATTCAAAATGGCCGTAGGAAAGAACTCATTTACCAGCAATTCTTCCAGCTTTAGGATCCAACAACCATGAATGTTTCTGATCACGTTCTGAGTGGTTTCATCATTGCTGGTCTTTGTATATTCAATGCCGGAGTAAATAGCAATGCTGGCCAGCCTTTTCTCTTCCTGTCTTTGCCTTCTTCTTCTTGTTTTAGCATTGTCTTGATCTCTTGCTGAAGAGTCAGACGAAAAATGCCTTGAGTGGCCAGACGGAGTTATGGCTGTTAAGGGTCTAGCTCTTATGGCTTGAGCTATTGTTTGATTGTCATCATCTTCTTCATCATCTTCATTCAGATTGTGATGACTTTCATTGTGACAGAAATCTTGAGTTTCAGCAGCGGTTTTTCTCTTTTTGGTACTTGCTGAATTTAACTCAGTTTCTGCTTGTCTTTTAGAACTTTGCTCTCTTTCAGCAAGAGGTTCTAGTGGAAGTGGCACATTAGCAGTAGGAGTAGGAGGGGTTTGATTTCTCTTTCTAGTGTTCTTCTTTTCCCCCTTAGACATGGATTGCAACATCGGAGTGATGTGCAGAGAATAAAACTCATTGCAATTTTCAGCAAGAGTGTTGAGACTGTTATACTTCATGATGATTTCTTGTTGGTCAGAGTTCATTGTTGCTAACTCTTTTTGAATGTTCATCATGTTCTCTTCATGTCTTTTCTCTGTTGCGGCCTTCTCATCCATAATATTCTGAGCTTTGACAAGAGCAGTTTTTGCAAGCTTGAGCGCCTGACTTACATCTTCTTCATAGCTCTTGTGATAAAGACTTATATCTCTCTGAGCTATTGTCAAAGTTGTAGTGCGTCTCAGCACTGTAGCCAATATCTTTCCAATGTCAAGTGGGCTCTCAGCAAGCAATGCCTCATCTTCAGCTTTGCAGGCATCATGGACTTGCTTTAGTGCTAGAATTCTGGGACTAAACTCCTCAACTCTTGGGAACGGCACTAAATTAGGTGTCAAGGAGTGAGCCTTAAGTTCAGTGGCAAACTGATCATCTCGTAAAAGCAACTCGGCCCTTAGTGAATCTCCTTCATAAGTGAGATAATTAGGAGGAGGAATCTGAACGACTTTTGGGTCTTTCTTGGATTGATCATCATCATTTTCTGATAAGTCATCATCATCCTCAGATTCATCAAGTTGAGCGACTTTGGAGCCTTTGTCAGTAGCTTCACTTCCTTTTTGTTGAGTAGTTGCTAATGGCAACACTTCAGACTCAACGACTGGAGTTTCACCAGTAGATAGTTGTTTCAATTGAGTTTGGGGCTCAATTACTGGAGTTTCGCCAGTAGTTAGTTTTAATTGAGTAGTTGTTGAAGGCAACGTTTGAGACTCAATAACTGGAGTTTCTCCAGTAGTAAGTGGAAGGGATGGAACTTCCTTTGATTTTGGTCTTGAAGATTCACCAATTTCCAGATCCTGCGTATGCCTTTCATGGATCACGAGACTATTTTGTAGAGCTCGTTGGTAATCTTCATCTTCTTCATCATCTTCAAGGTTTTCTTCAGTAACCTTGGCATCAGAAACTGGACTCTTGCCATTTTTCAAGGCAGCCCTTTTTCTGGCGTATTCTTCTTCAGTATCAGCACCTTGTACAGGTGCTTGATTTTCAGCAGCAGCAGGAGGAGGTTGAGATTCTTGCTGAGATTGTTGTTGTTCAGCTTGCTGATTGTCAGAGGAATTAGTTTCAGCAGCTGTTAACTTTAATCCACCAGCACCAGGACTTGGACCTTGATTGTCATCATCGTCATCCTTCTTGTCCTTAGAATCTTTCCCTTCATCATCACTGGGATCAGTGGGAATGTTCTCATCTTCTTCTTCTTCTTCATCATCTGTCAGAATGACTAGCTCAACGTGCTTGTAAAAGCAACACTTGTCACTTCCTCTTCCTCAGTTAATTTGTGGGGATCAGCCACCACAGGAACAAAAAGACCTTTGAGCATCACAGCTTGTTCAGCTGGAGAGGCACTCTTAAATTTGGCCTTCATATTCTCTCTGATTTGAGCAATCAGATTTGAACTCATTTGCTGAGAATATGTCATTTCTTCAGGAAGGATGGAGTGGACAAATGTTTCGAGCTTCAGCAGTGAAGATCTCTTTTTCTCATTTGAGAGATGAAGGTGAAGATCTGAGAAGTCCATTCTCCTATATCTTTGCCAGTTGCTGACGGACTTAGCAACTCTTGACAAAGTTGTCCTCTTGAAGCTCAAGTAAAGTTCTTCAGAACTTACTTGCTGATCTTCAGTGATGAGTACCACTTCAGTGGTCTCCTTTTGAGCCTGAAAAAGAATTTTATTTAGATCAGGATTGGTTTGGAGAATTGTTTTAGAGTTTAAATCTGAAACATGATTTACCTGCTGAGAGTCAGCAAGCTCATGTAGTACAATTTCCATTCCATGAGGAGCTTGAGTAGCATCCTCCATTTGTTCATCCTGAAATAAATTAAAATTAGACACAAGTACTAAGCTGTCAAACTTAGTTTTTATACCAAAATTATTAACTACCTGCTGAGCAGGGAGTGTTGGTTCTGGTGCAGAGGCTTCAGCAACCATCTGACTTGTATCTTGAGAAGTCTGTAGAGAAAGAATAATTTTAGCAAAAGAACAATTTTCAGAATTTGAAGTTTTACTGATGGTTGAATTAACTACCTGCTGAGGAAGGACAGGTTGTGGCTCAGTCCTTTCAGCATTAACAGTTTCTTCAGCTTCTTGGACTGTTTCTTCAGCAGACTTCTGATTTTGCTCTAACTGAGAAAGCTGTGCGGTTTCAGCAATCTCCCTTGTCTCTGAATTGACAAGTTGAGCAGAAGCATCTTGACCTTTAAGCTCACTGCTTGTCATGAAGAGATCAATTGACTTGTTGGATGATTCTTCAATCTCCAACTCCATTTGTTTGCTTAAATCTTCCAGTACAAGCTGGACTTTGTCAATTGAAGTCTTGGGTGAACTTGGGCCAGTATTCTCAGCATCAAGAGATGCGTCTTTGAATAATGCTTCTTGAGTTTCAGCAACTTCAGGAACAGGAACCATTGCTATCTCAGCAACTGGGTCCATCAGCAAGCTGGGTTT
>CM051456.1:84096966-84166957 GCA_028274465.1 Plantago ovata | reverse complement strand
ATCAGAATAGACAACCAATTTCAAGTCCAGAATCTTGGATACCTATAATCCAACATTGACTGTACCTTTAACATATTTCAGTATTTTAATTGCCTTTTTGTAGTGTGATTCTCTTGGATCCGATTGGAATCTTGCACACACACAAACAGCATACTGAATGTCAGGTCTACTTGCTGTTAAATACAACAAGGAACCAATGAGCTTCCTATACTTGTGTTCTTCAACACTTTTGTCCTCTTTAGTATAGCCCAATTTGGTACCAACACTCATAGGGATCTTTTCAGGTTTCTTCATCCTCTTTGATCCTAAACTTTATGAGCATTTCTTTCGCATACTTTGCTTGATTTATGAATATTCCATCTTTGAGTTGCTTGACTTGCAACCTAGGAAATAATTCAATTTTCCCATCATACTCATTTCAAACTTATTTGTCATGAGTTTGGCAAAATCATCACAAGTTGCTTGTCCTAGATCCAAAAATTATGTCATCCACATAAATTTGAACTAAGATTAATTTACCATCATGGTTCATGGTAAAAAGAGTTTTGTCAACTTCACCTTTCTTGAAACCATTTTCCAGCAAGAATTTAGCTAAGGTATCATACCATGCTCTTGTTGCTTGCTTTAGACCATATACAGCTTTCTGAAGCTTATATACCATCTTGGTTTCTGAGGGAAGTTCAAAGCCAGGGGGTTGTTCTAGGTAGACTTCTTCAGCAAGTCCACCATTTAAGAATGCACTCTTAACATCCATTTGGTAAACAATGAAGTCATGTGAGCAGCAAAGGCCAAGAAAAGCCTAATTGCATCAATCTTGCAACTGGAGCGTAAGACTCATCATAGTCCAATCCTTCAGTCTGACAGTAACCTTGAGCAACTAAGCGTGCTTTGTTTCTTGTTACTTCACCAGACTCGCTCAGCTTGTTTCTGAACACCCACTTTGTACAAATAGCTTTCTTATTTTCAGCAAGTGGCACAAGTTTCCAGACTTTGTTTCTTTCAAATTGATCCAATTCTTCTTGCATTGCCTTTATCCATTCAGAATGCTTCAAAGCTTCTTCTATGGTTTTAGGTTCAATTTCTGAAACAAAGCAAGAGAATAAAGATTCTACTTCTACGACAGTTGCTTCTTCAGCAAGTCCTTGAGTAGCTTTGGATCTAGTCACTTGGCGTTTATTAATATCGCCAATCATATCCGTAGAGGGATGATCTCTAATCCATTTATTAACAGGTTTCCTGTTTGTTGGATCAGGATACGTTTGCTCATCAGCATGTGACTCTTCAGTATGTACTTGTTCAATACTACTGGGAATTTGTGTCTCTGCTGAGATTTGATCATCAACAACTGCTTGTTCAGCATTGCTGGGTTGAGGTACTTCATCAGCAGGCACTGGAGATTGCGTAATTTCAGCAACTTCCGGAGCAACCGCATCTTTTGCTGGAAATTCTTTGTCGTGAACTATATTTATCTTGTCATGACTCGGGGGAGGAGAATCATTGTCAGAATCATCATTTAGTTCAATTGACTTGATTTGCCTAGCATCAGATTCAGTTCTTTGCTCATGTATGATTAGCTTTTCATACATTCTGATATTTCTTCTTCAGCAGGCACACCTTGTGTCTTTTCGTAGAATACAACATGCACAGATTCTTCAATCTTTTGTGCCTTTTTGTTGTAAACTCTGTAAGCTTTACTATGCAAGGAGTAGCCAAGAAATATCGCTTCGTCTACCTTTGGTTGAAATGTTCTTAGGTATTCTCTACCATTGTTAAGAACGAAACACTTGCAACCAAATACTCTTAGATGAGTGATGTTAGGAGGTCTTCCAACAAACAATTCATAAGGAGTTTTGTTGTATTCCTTAGTAATCAAACATCTATTCTGAGTATAGCAGGCGGTATTAATCGCTTCAACCCAGTAAGCCTCACTTATCTTAGTGTCAGCAAGCATTGTTCTTGCGGCTTCTTTTAGGGTACGATTCTTCCGTTCAGCAACACCATTTTGCTGTGGTGTCCTTACTGAGGATAACTGATGTTGAATACCTTTGGAGGTACAATATTCAGTTATGTACTGGTTTACAAACTCAGTACCATGGTCTGTCCTTATGACTCTTACCTTGTCATTTTTCATGACTTCAAGCTTATTCAGCAAGTTAGGTATTTCAGTCTTGGTTTCAGATTTGTGCTTGATGAATACTACCCAAGTGAATCTTGAATAGTCAACTACCACGACTAGACCATACTTCTTACCAGCATAGCTTGTTGAAGAAGATTCAAACAAGTCCATGTGTAAGAGTTGTAAAGGTTTTGTAGTTGACGGTACTGCCTTGTTCTTGAAAGAAGATTTGGTTTGCTTTCCTTGCTGACATGCATTGCAAACACCATCCTTCTTAAAAGTAACCCTAGGTAATCCAACTACAAGTGCCTTTTTAGACAGCTTATTCAGCGTCTTGAAGTTTAGATGACTTGTTCGTTTATGCCATAACCATGCTTTTTCAGCAAGGCAATCATGATCTGAGACAAGGCATTTTTCAACGTTTGCTGAAGACCAATCAACGGTGTACAAGCCTCCTGATCTTCTTGCAATCATTATAACCTTTTTAGTCTCAAAATCTACAATTTTACATTCATCACTTTTAATTTCGATGAAGTATCCTTTGTCAGCAAATTGACTCATGCTGAAAAGGTTAAACTTAAGATTTTTGACATAAAGAACTCCAGAAATGGTTATGCATCCCAACTTCACATCACCATAGCCTTTTGTAGATCCGGAGCCTCCACCAGCAAACCTTATTGTTGGACCTTTAGACCACCGTCTATAGTTTATAAGGTTATTCTTGTTGCCCGTCATGTGCTTTCCACAACCACTATCAAAGTGCCAGATTGCATCGTTTGTCTCCGTGGCTGGAGTCTGCACAATCAAGAGCAAACAAGTTAATTATCCAATGATGGATGTCCATTAACATGTTCAAGAATGCGTCCAGTGGAAACCCAAGTCTGAAGTTTTTCAACTTTGACTTGTTTTCTACTTGCTGAGGAACTAGGAGGTTTTGAGCTGAAAGATTTTTGACTCGTGCTGGTCAAATCCACTTTCTGATGTGGTGTCTTGCTCTGTTGACCTTTTTGCTGAACATACTTTTCAGTAAGTTCTTTTCTAGCAAGGTTCCTTCTAGTCCTAGCGTTGGGAGTCTTTTCAGAACTCTTAGGCTTGGTTTTCTTCATCTCTTTGAAGTATCTTTGCTGACTTTGCTTATACTCATGAAAGAGTTGACTTTGCTTGGTTTTGAAACCGAGTCCACTCTTTGGAGAATGCTGAGCTTTAGCATCAGCAACCTTACTTGATTCAGGTTTGTCAGCAAAGGACTTCTGATTACTCTTGGTAATCTTGCCTTTAGACTTAACAACTTGCTTTTCAGCAACTTGTTTGGCGGAATGCTTCACGGCATTCTTTTTCTTTCTAGTTTGCTTCTCAGCAACCTGTTTTCCTTTTAAAGTCTTGTTACTTTGAGTAGCAACAACGGGCTTTATGGTCATAGGTACTTGATTGCATGTTTCAGCAACCTTAGTTTGACCAAACTGATAGATCACTGGTGGACTACTATCAGTAGTACGTACAAAGGAGATAGGTGATTTATCTTTTCTCAAGATTTCTACATTATCACCTTCACACGTTGCTCCTAAACCTTCTTTCTGAGATGGATCTCTCAAATAAGAGTTTAGTTCAGTCAGCGTATTACTTGCTTCCACATAGGATTTGGAATTGATTTTCATCTTTTTCATTTCTTGGATTTAAGCAAGTAACTTTAGAATTGAGGACTGATACTCTTCTAATTCTAATGCCATTTGAGAATTTTTCTCAGCAGCCTCAGCAATCAACTTCTTAAGACGCCTTATTTCAGCATCCTTTTCTTCTGTTTCTTCTTTCAGCAAAACATACTTTTCAGTAGTTTGCTTGGTCAGAGTTTCAGCAAGTTGAAGTTTTTCTTGCTGTTTGCTGAGAGTTTTCTCAAATCTTTCGATTTCTCCTTGAATCTTGTCAAGGTCAATCTCGTCTTCACTTTCCGAATCTGAGTCAGAGGTAGAATCGTTTACCTGACCGGCCATGAGGCAGAATTCGTAGTTCGACACATTTGGATAAGCTTCCATAGCTACTCCACACACTTCTTTGCCAATCTCCACGTCTAGAGTGGCTTCTTCATCGTCGGTGTCTGAACTTTCATCCTCACTGTCTTCGGAGCTTGTCTCAATGCACAATGCATCGATTTTTGCTTGAAGCTTCTTCTTTTCTTCAGCAATGAAAGCTCTTTTGAACTTCTTCTTCTTTTCAGCAGATTTGCCTTTTAGCAAAGGGCAATTAGCTTTGAAGTGTCCAGGCTTTTTGCAGTAAAAACATAGATCATTTCCAACTGCTGGTTCTTCTGATGATGTAGCTTGCTGAGCTTGCTTGTTCAGCGAGCTAGTATCATTCTTGTACTTATGGTAGTTATTAAGATGCTTTTTCAGCTTCTCTTTTGCTTTTCGCCTTTCAAGTTCCTTACTGATGAATTTCTTCATGTTTTTAACAACTAAAGCATTTTCATCAGCAGGCTCTTTATCATTCTTCTTTTCAGAAGATGACGGCTTTGCAGCAAGAGCAATGTTTTGCGATTTTTCAACAAACACATTTTCTCTTTGCTTTGTCTCATAATTGACAGTAGCAAGATGAGAGAACAACTCAGTTGGTGTAATGTCAGGCATTCCTTGATTATAATAGAAATTCTGAGTATGGATCCATTCTTGATTCAAACTTTTGATGATAGTTTTCACTTTCTCAGAATCTGAATAAAGATTTCCAACACCCAGCACTGCCATTTCACTAACAAGAGTTGTGAATCTGAAGTCCAAGTCTTCCAGTGACTCGTTAGCACCTTGCTTAAAGTTTTGAAACTTCAGCTTAAGTACTTCAAGTTTGTTTTCCTTGGTCTTGTCAGATCCAGCACAAAGATCTTGAACCATTTTCCAAGCCTCCTTAGCAGTCTTAGCACCCCACAGTTTGCACTGTATGGTATCCGGAGTTGATCTGATGATGATATTTCTTGCTTGGCCATCAAGACGGAATCTCTTAGCTTCGTCAGAACTCCATTCCTCTCTTGGTTTTGGCACAACCGTATCTGATGGTTCACATTGGATAGTTTCCTTTCCAGCTTCAGTGGTTCTATGAGGGAAACTCCTTTCAACCTTGGTGATCTTCATAGGTCCATCATTAATGACGGTGACCATCTCATCACTAATGGCCTCAAGATGTAACATCATGTTGTTTCGCCATTTCTCGTAATTTTCCAGCTTCAGCAAGGGAGCATCTCCTAAAGACATCCTGTCAGCAAAGCACTACCAAATTGATCAAGTGAAAGTGATTTACGTAAAGCACTTAAGGGGATCTAGGTTCAGTGCAGAAGGCTAAAGAACCTCCTGCTCTGATACCACTTGTTGGTCCCTTTAAACAACAACAAAAGACTAGGGGGGGGGGGTGAATAGTCTTTTCAAACTTTTGTCGTTTCAAACTTTCTCAGCAAGTACTTATTACTTTTCAGTAATGAGGTTGCTGATACTTAACTTTCTCAGCAAGCGTAAGATACTTTACAGTAGCTTAGTTTGCTGATACTTAAAATCAGAGAGCGGAAGTCTTTGAAACAATAAGTGCTTTTTCAGTAAGTAAAGAGTTTCAGCAAGTGAAGTGAGTGACTGTGTACAAACAGATATATTTTGCTGAAAGCTAAATGCAGTAAGTAAATCACACAAACGCTTTTATAGTGGTATCTGAGAGTGGCTTAATCTCTCAACTAATCCACTTTTTCCTTTCTAGGACTGAATCCACTAAGATATAATTGAGGTTCCTTACAATCTCCTATCTAAAGCGATTCAACAGAAACCAAAGCACACTTGCTTTGTCTCCAACCTAAACTAGAGAACTTCAACCTTGTTCTCCACCAAACTTGGTACTTTTAATCAGCAAAACTTTGCTCGATTAAGTTCCCCCTGAATATCACGCCTGAAAGGGTGTATTTTCAGTTAGAGAGTTTTGGGGTGAGATGACTTAATTATAACTTATTCAGTTACAACAAGTAATCTAAGAAACACAACTTCGAATACTTTGCAGTAAACAAGTTTGATTGTTTCTGGTGTCAAGACTTGTTCTTGTTCGAAAGAAAGAACACTTAACTAATTTCTTAGCCGAGTTTGTTCTACTTCTTCACAAGTAGCTTTTTCAAGCTTTAAGTCTCGGAACGGATCAATGGCAGTAAGAGTGTTTGAAGGTTTGTGAGTTTTTAAGCACAAGTGAGAGTTTGATCACGTTGTTGACACACTTCAACTCTTTGCCGGATGACCTCTATTTATAGTGCAAGTAAGGAGCCGTTTGAATTTCAAATCCTAAGGCTTTTGTTCCTTAACATGTCACTATCTTGCTTTTGTACTTTCATCAGCAACCTTTGTTTGTCTTCTAGTCTTCATGTCCTTCGCGTGTAAGCTTTGCATTAAATGCACTTTTGAATAGAATTCAAACAGTAACATTGGAGCGCAAAATCACGTACATTCAGCAAGAGGTCACATATGTTCATCAGCAAGTGTTCATTCTCAGTTTCAGCAAGCACAACCTACTCTGTCTTTCAGATTTCACTTATGCAATGCTGTTGCTGAAAATTTCACTTTCTGAGCAACACGTGCCTTACCAGTCTTCAGCAATCTTCAAGTCTTCAAGTGTTCAAGTCTTCAGATCTTCAAAAGTCTTCAAGATTCTGACCGGTTTCTTATTTGCTTCAATAATTTGTTTGTAATAAACAAAATACATCTTCAGCAAATGCTTCAATAGGTCATTTTCTTTTCAGAAAATAAGATTAATTAAAGCTAAGCATCAATAAGATATTTTCTTTTCAGAAAATAAAATACATCATACGCTAAAGTGTCAATAAATTATTTTCTTCTCAGAAAATAAAATACGTCATACACAAAATAAATAACTTATCTAACACCTATCTAAGTCATCAGCAAACGTTCCTCTTTCACAATGTCCTTGAAATTCTAAAATCCTATGGACCTTAAGAGTACTAGTTACTGGACTGTTCTTAATTTAGCATGGTTAATTGCTCATCAAAATTACAAGTTTCCTAACAGTTTTTGTTTCAAGGATCACCAGTAGTACCTTTCTTCTTCTTGTTCACTGGAGGAGGAACTGCACCAGATTTGCTATCAATCTTTGGAGTTTCTTTCGGTGTTTTTTCTATGTACGGTACTGTGAATGATTGTTGATCATCAATCACCAAGTCAAAAATACTAGGACGACAACGCTTCTTGTCGGAATCAGAAGTAGACAATTTGATGTAATACTTCTGCGCGTGGCTGGCAACTTTCTTAGCATTTTTTGTCGTAACAAATATGTCAGCAATTGGTTTCCACTTACCTTTGCCATGTTTGTTCAGTCCTTGTAAGAACGCCATCTACTTCTCGTCTGTCCACTTTTCAGGTGCCTTTGGTTTTCGAAGGGGTCCATGAACAACATGATCATTCTTGTTATTTGCCGCAGCATCTGTAGTGTGAATATGAACGCCAAACAGTTTGATACTAGTGTTGCAGTGATCAACAACAACTTGTTTCGACATTCTTAATTATAATTAATTCTTAGAATTGGGGTTTTGTGGTTGGTTAGAAGGAATACATATTTATATACTTTGTTTGGATTGTACGTATCCAGTTGGAAAGTTACCTTAAAAGAACCTTTATTTTGGATCTCTGTAATATTCAAGGAAACAAGAAATAGTAGTAGTACTTATCATGTTATTATATGTTCCTTCACTATCCTTCCATGCTATAAATAAAAAATATCTAAGGTTTGTACCATTTTCATGGAAGATGAATGGAGTGTTTTGTCCTTCATTTCACTAAAGTTGAAGGTTTGCGCTTCATTTCACTTCACGTTGGAAATTTATGAAAATGCGAATAAGTTCATTAAACTCTCTACTACCAGATAATTAAGTACAACCGCTAAGGTTTGCAGAGGTTCTTTTCTTGGATTATCGCAAAAAAGGGCTTATACAGATAATATATATACATATGTTTGCGATGTTGAACTGTTGAAGGGTAATTCGTACTTCTTCTTAAGTTCGTAATGGATCGTCACAAGAAACTATTTAAGTCTTCTTCATGTAGTCTTCCTCTGAAGATTATAGGAATGTTTCATGTAGCTTCCTCGTACCTGAAAGAGACTCGAGGGGGGGGGAGTTAGTACCTCGTGCCCGGTTTGTCGAGGATCAAACCGGAGGGACGACTTTACGTGTAGGGAGTTGATGAACGAGATTGTCAGACTCGAACAATCAAATAAATTTGTTTTAAAGCCAAAGGGCAACTCACAACTACACAAAACACGTAGTGCAGAGGTACGATGACCTCGAGCGTCGATCTCTACGGACTAAACTAGCTTTAACTAAATAACTATATATAATTTCAGAAAACAAATTTATATTAACGCGACATAACAATATATGGAGAAGGCTGGTGATAGTATGCTCGTTCTAAGCATCAAGTTCTAATTATGCATGAAAGTGCAACTCGTACTGTCTTAAAAGTAATTCGATTTACAAACACCAAAGACAGATTTGTAGACGTGTATTTTGAAAGCTTCCTATCTATACTAATACTTGGCTAAGTTGTCAGTCTTAGTTAAAGCAGTACTTGCAAATTACATATAATCGAATCGATGATCTTGAATTGTCCTAGTGTTTCTAACACTTTTCTACGAAGATATATGGCTTAGTCGGATCAAAGAATCGAATTAAGATAATTACACAAGTAAAAGACTCAGAAACTCAATCATGCATAATACGAACCCTAGCTACGAATTCACATACTATCACCAACTAGACGCTTAGCTACTCATATCAATAACACAATCAACAATCATAATCGAAGCAATAATGAATGAAAACATGTTTAATTGAAAGATAAATAGCAGAATTGTGAGATACAAGGTTACCACCAAAGGTTGTCAATCTCCGGTGAATTGTTAAACTCATAAAGATCTAGCAAGGTGAGATCAATACGTGTCCAAATCTCTCCTCTAGCTCCAAATTCGCTAAGTTACAAAGGTTCTGAGAGAAATATACCCAGAACAAGCTCTAGAGTTTAAGTCTGTAAAATAATGATGAAAGATATGAAAATTCGCAGATTTTGGAAATATATATAGTTGCTGTCGGAAGGCACCCGGCGGTCCTCCACGCACGCGGCAGTGCGCCCCGCACGGGCAGAATGCTGCCGGTGCAAAATTCTTCCTCCGGATCTTTGATTTTGGCCCCTTGCACGGTTTTGAGCTCTGAAACTTGGTCTTTTGGCCTTGAAACTCGTCTCGGTACTCCTTGACACACCTCGGGTGATCTCGTTGCACCAAAACATCATTGTTTCGCCATGAATTGCATCCAAAAACGTGATTTCCACCTAAAACCTGAAAATAACAAAGAAATGGAAATGTGACACTATTCTAACAAAATCCACTAAAATGCATGCAAGAGGATAGCTAAATTGGTGAAAAAAGA
The DNA here is from genome assembly GCA_028274465.1 of Plantago ovata. Taxonomy (NCBI): domain Eukaryota; kingdom Viridiplantae; phylum Streptophyta; class Magnoliopsida; order Lamiales; family Plantaginaceae; genus Plantago; species Plantago ovata. Next base: position 84,157,397 of record CM051456.1, on the reverse strand, counting down.
CTCGAATGAAAGTGAAAATACACTGTCATCAAACTCCCCAAACCGAACCTCTGCTTGTCCTCAAGCAACTAGCTAGACTCTATGCAACCTACATGCAACACAAAGAGGAGTCTCATGCCAAACAAGAAGAAATAATCAATTGTATCTACCAAGTACTTGTGAACAAAGACCACACAAATCATAACATGGAAGTAGGTTGAAGAATGTCCCGATTGAACCCATACACATTTACATATGCACTTCGTTAAACAAGGGAGTCTCTCGTAACATTCTCTACCTGGACCTAGTCAATGACGATGTAATGATGCATGTCAAAATACAAATGGTTGCCCTGTACCTATGAAATCGAGGGCTTACTACTGTTCACCAAGTGAGACTTTCCCTCAAGAGAGGTCGAACCAATACTGGCTCTCATCAGACGAAGGAGGGTTCCCTAAAAGACAACATTCCCCTATTCTACCCGACTCTTAAAGAAGAACTCTTCACCACTTGCTGAATGGCAGGACGAGGGTGGTCTAGAACAAGCCTTGGACTAGGCGACACGAGAAGACAAGGAAGAATTTACAACTCGATTACGAACTATTACAAAAGCTGGAAAATAATGCAACACTTTGCTAAAACTGCTTTTGGCTTGCTTGGACCCTTCTTTTGCTTTTTTGGGTCTTGTTCTTTTTTTCTTTTTTTTCTTTTTCCAGATTCTGGAATTTTTCTCTTTTTTCTTTTTTCATTTTTTTTTTTGTATATAGCCAGCAGTAGCACAATGAAAGTACAATGAAATTAAATAACAATGACACTACAACGACCTCCCGAAACCTATTCGAAAGAATAGGTTGGAGCACAAACTCAAAAGAAAAAATAAAAGTAAACTCAACATGACTCAACAAGACGAAAAACAAGTCATAATGATAGTAACCCCCTCCCCAAACCTATTCGTTAGAATAGGTTTCAAACAAAGGATCACACACCTCACTCTACCTCCTTCCTAGGCATTTAGCAATCTCAATAAGCAAGGTGAAGACTTGTTGCCTCTTACGTACATAATTACACGGGAATACAACCAAAGACTCTAACATGCAACATTTTATAAGGCCTTCGCGAACCGCAGTAGAGAAAACACCACATAGTGATGTCGAGACTATAAGGTTTAACTAGTGCACATATAAATATGACAAGCCAAGCGAGACAAACCTCAAACTATTCCATAGAGATGCAATGTATGGGCAATGGTCACAAACACTTAGTCTATACAATAAAAAAAAATTCAAAAAATTTGGCAATAAACTCCACACAACATCATGCAAAACCAGACTAAGGATGAATGCATACGAACAAACTAAATCCTAAGAAAGCGGTAAACGTGCAAACAATGGTTTTCACGAGTTATCATAAGAAAAATAAGTTATTGAAATTCCCAGCGATAACCCCCCCCCAAACCTGAACTTCGTCATTCGTCCCGAACGACGAAAGTGGATATGAGGTAAGAGCTAGACGTATACCTGTAACCTGTATTACTCAAGCAAACTCGTGAGAAACCAAAATGGGTGATAAAAGGGGTAAAAAGGGTTGATACGGTTACATTCGGAGGTGATTTGCGGTGTCCTGGGTCAATCCGGGCACCCAGGTCACTGGCGCCCTCAGGCGTACCGCCCCGTGTGGGGCGGTCCGCCTGGGGTGCCCAGGGGGTGCTGATGAATGTGTATTTTACACTTTCATTTGAGTCTTTTTCACCTATTTTAGCTATCCTCTATGTTAATTTAGCTATATTTTAGTGCATTTTATTAGAATAGTGTCACGTTTCCCTTTAGATTTTATTTTACAGGTTTTGGTTGAAAATCGATGATTTTCGGGCAATTATATTGAAGTTGACAAGGAATTGGTGTTCCAGAAGCCTATTTGGAGTATCTGAAGGTTTCCGGATAGGATTTGGAGTCTAGGGGTCAAATCTGGAGGTTAGAAGGCCACTAGAAGACAGAAACCGAGTCCGAAAAGGGGAAGAAATCCAAAAACGCGTCGAAAATGCGGAATTTCGCGAAAATCTCTTCGGGGCGAACCGCCCCAGATGTGGGGCGAACCGCCCCACACTGGGCAAACCGCCCGATGTGTGGGGCGAACCGCCCCACAGTATATCGAGGCCTATATATAGTTGCTCAGATTTTCTCCGAAATTCATACTTTTCCAGACCTACTTTCTCACCTTTCTCTGTAGTTTTAGGTAGGGACTTCCCAGAGCCTGTTCTGGGGGTTCGTAGCTTAGGGGACTTTTTTTCATAGCAGTTTGGAGCTCGTAGGATAGCAATTCTCCGGAGATTGACAACCTTCGGTAACTTTGTATCTTAAAGTTTATTCTACTTATTTTATTATATCTTTCAACATGTGTTCTTCTTAGATTTCTGTTGATTGCATGCCTATTATGAGTAGCTAAACTTATCGTTGGTGGTAGTATGTGAATTCTTAGCGAAGGGAAGATAATCATGCTAATGGCTATATCGCGCATTATACTCCGTATTATTGCTTTATTTCGTTGATCAGGCACAGCCTAAATTCTCGTATGTTGTATTATTTATTATGCACAATTGGACCCTCGTCGACCTGTACGCGAGTTTATCTTCGTAGCGTTGAATAATTACGGAACACAATAGGACAATAGTGCTTGACTTGTCAGAATCGTTATCTTCGTAGTGCTTAATAATTGCAACAGGACATTAGATTGATCAAAGATCTCCATGCAAGACCGAGGAATTTACGCATGATTATCGACCCGTTATGCTTTGAAGGATCATACTATCACCAATCTCCATTATCTGTTAGAAACCCCTTTGCTATTACGTCTGCTGATTTATATTCTCTAGTTAAATAGATAAAGCTAGTTATAGTCCTGAGAGAACGACACTCGAGTCATTCTACTGCTACACTACGGTTTTCGTTGTAGTTGTGGATTGCCTTTGGCTAAATAACAAATTTATTTGACTGAACCGGGACCCGACAAACCCGCGTTCATCAAATTGGCGCCGTTGCCGGGGACTATACTCCTTTTTTATGTTTAATTTGTTTATATTTTCAGCTTTCGATTCCTAATTCTATTAGTTTTAGTGTTCCTTTTAATCTCTCTCTAATACTACTTTCCTAGTCTGTTACAGATAGTGTATGCTGCATACACGTTCTGCAGGAACACCGCTTGCTGATTCAATTGCTGAGATCGACAGAGTCTACCACCAAATAAGGCGACTACTCGAAAGGCGCGCACTAGAGGAAATAGAGGATACCGATTTCTCTGAATCTCTACACAGTCTTTTCAAGGAAATCGACGGAATGGCAGAAGCTAGACCACTGAAAGCAGCGGTTCAACCCACCAAGGATCGTATGAGGGGACCGGCGATTGTTCTTTCGTCTGCAACTCGAGATCTGGAAATCAAGAACCACGCATTCCAACAACTTCCGAGGTTCTATGGCTTATCAAGGGAAGATGTGATGGGGTACTTGCACGATATCGATGATTTCGTCAACCAACTCCCACGACCCAGAGCTGATATAACAACGGATGAGTTGAGGATGAAGGTTTTTGCTATGGGACTTGGCGACAGAGCCAAGTCATGGTTGAGTTCTCTACCAGCAGGCTCGCTGGACACTTGGGAGAAGGTTTTTTCAGCTTTCATGGAGAAATACTTCCCTCACACCTTGACTACCGCGCTAAAGGCGCAGATCACTGGATTCAAGCAGGACTATGATGAGACCATCTACACCGCGTTTGAGAGATTTCAAGATATCACGAACAAGTGCCCTCACCATGGTTTTGAACTTTCTGACCTAGTCCAACACTTCTACAATGGACTAACCTTCGAGAACCAACAAGTGGTGGATTTCCAATGCCGAGGCAATATTTGGGAGGAAACCGCAGAAGCCGTATGGGCAGTTTTCGAAAGGCTTGCTAAGGGTTCACAGTTCAAGGACCCAAGAGCAATGGTTAGGAGACGTGGACCTGAAGCTCCACCGATTCAAGAAGCCCCTATGTATAGGGGGAATGGGGATCAATTCGAGTGCTTTACCAACGAATTGAAGCAAGTCCTCAAGAGCGCCACCGGAACAACTGTTTCGAACGAAGTATGCCGAATTTGCAAGAACTATGGGCATGGGGCTCATATGTGTAGATCAGAGCTGGCATATGATGATGGCAACTGGGCTCGAGGAGGCGAAGAGGAAGCCTTTGCTACGGAGTTTGGTACTCAAGAAGTTAGCTACGGGCAAGACGGTAGGAATCCTCGAGGTGGATTTTGGAGAAGAGGATTCCGAAACAATCAAGGATATGTACCAGCTAACCAAACCTACGGCCCTAACCAAGACCGTAGCAGGCTAAACTATGGTAATGATCACTGCGAGAACCCCGCTCCGAAAGAGCCATCGAAGTCGAAGTCGGCTCAACTGATGGAGAACTTGCAAAAGATGGTTGATCACACACAAAGTTTTCTCAAACGTTATGAAGAAGATTCCGAGAAGACTAGGGCAAGGCTTGATAGGTTGGAAGAGAGCACTAGGCTTGCCCATCGAAAGATGCAAGAGTTGATCGATCGAGGAGCAAGTAGGGAGCAAGGCAAGCTGCCTAGCAGCACTGAGAAGTCGATGTCCATCACCTTGGTGGGTGATCTACCTGTTGAAATCACCATCAAGAAGGTTGCTAAGTGTGAGAGTTGCAAGAGGGAAATGCCCCCTCCAGCCGAAGAAGAAGAGAAGGACCTTGGTACTACCAAGGGTGAAGAGGAGCAAGAGGATCCCGAGCCACTCCCTCAAAGTTTCGATGTTAAGGTCGGGATTGTGAAACTCGAAGATGTCTGAGCCACTCTAGACATAGGATCCTACTCTAATGTGCTCCCTTTGAATGTTTTCGAGAAGAGTAACCTTGGAGAACTAACTGTGCATAAGGCTATTGTGCAACTGGCGGATGGATCCCTTGTGAAACCCGAAGGCGTTATGAAGAATGTATTAGTCAGGATTGGTGAAGCTTCTGTCTACACCGATTTTGTAATTATGCCGGCGTCAGTACCAGGAACGGGGGATGTCATACTCTTAGGACGAACATTCTTGACTAAGCTACGCTCCGTGATGGACATCTACTAAAGAACTTGCACTATTGAAGTAGATGGCAAGCAACATGTGTTGCAAGCCATATCCGATCCACCTGATCCACCTGATACTTCTAACACTATTGATTACAGTGGTCTTAATGTCTATGTTCATTCTTATTCACAGGATCGAGGCATGGGAAGGAGATTCGTGAAGGGGAAGTCTAGTACCCTCAGAAAGAAAAGATAGGCGAAGACAGGAGTCGAGTCAGAGACTTTAAACAATGGCGCTATCCGGGAGGCAACCCGGGGTTTTTTATCGCTTTGTTTACCGCTTTATTGCATGCATTCATACTTGAACAATTTGCTCTTCATATGTGAATTTGTTCGTTTCTGTGTCGTATGTGCTTATGTTGTGTTCGAGTGCGATTTTTCGAGTGATTTTTTTTAGGAAAATGGTTTTCGGGGACTAAAAACCGCATTTTAATTCGAAAACGATCGTCTTCCACTTCAGGAGGTGGGGGGCGAATCGCCCCCCATGTGGGACGAATCGCCCCACGTCCAGAGCGCGCGCGCGCGCTCGGGACGTGCAGGGCGATTCGCCCCGCACGCGGGGCTGTTCGCCCCAGGCGTGGGGCGAATCGCCCCACAGTCTTCAGAAACTGAAAATGCGGGATTCTCCCCATTTCTCCTCATTTCACTTCTTTTTCTTCTCTTAAACTCAAAAAAATCCTCCATTTTCACAAAACCTTCAAATCTTCATAACTTCTTCATCCTTCCATCAATTTGTGTGTTCTTTAGCTTCAATCGAAGCCCGTTACGTGCTCTATCTTTCCATCCGAACAAATTTCTTCCTAGTTCATTCAATCTCCGGATTTGAGGTATTATCACATGAACCCTAATTTTTAAATTTGGGGTTTTTTTATTTATGCTTCAATTAAGCTTGTATGATGAATGGGTTGATGTTTTATGTGATTAGATTCGTTATTCATTATCCATTGCATGTTCAATTAGGCTTGCTTCGTTGATTCGAGATTTTTGCTATTAGATGATATATCTTGTTAGGAAATGTATCTCTTACTATCATTCCATGCTTAAACATGTGTTTGTTGATATGATAATGATGGTTGTATTGGTAGAATGCATGATTGATGGAGTTGAGGATTTATGTTGGATTTATGATTATTGTGTTATGGATTGAACCTTGTGATTCAAGGCATTTGTTGTTTAGCAAGAGCATAATGTGATATGTTATTGTAGTAGTTACATTGATATGTTGCGTAATGAAATAGCTAGACTAGACTTTGGGTATTTGAGGAGTTGGATTTTTGAAAATATTGCTCGTTTGTTCGCTCGTATATTTACGTATGCATAGGTCTGTTTTGCATCGTACAAGATACTAATTGCTGTTTGTAGGAATCATGGCACCGAGATCGAGGAGAGCTGGCACGAACACAAAGGGGAAGGGAGTAGCTTCAAGCTCCCAACCATCTCATCATATGTACGAGTTGTCTGGATCTGCGATAGAGGTGCGTCATGATGATGTCGTTTTTCACCAATTAAATTTGTTTGAAAAGCCAAAGAACACTTATCACTGCACAAACTAGAGTGCAATGGCAAGTTTTCCCCGAGTGTCGTTCTCTCGGGACCTAACGTGGTTTTGTTTGAGGTTTTTTCTAGTAATTTCAGACAACGAGTTCAAATGTTTATAGAATCGCTTTCTTAGAACAAAGCAACGAGAAATCAGATTGTTGTAATCAAGTTTGGAAAACGGTTGGTGGTAGAAATCAAATACACATGCATGGGTTACGAATATGCTCACAAGTTCAGTGCGTAAAACCTTCAATCAAGTCTGCTAAGCAACTCGTCTAGGTAACTTTCAAGACACACATCATAAAAGACCACTATCAATACTTTAGAGGTGCTTGTCACTAACACCATTTATCTAGCATGCTGCAAATCTCTAACATACAATCCTATAGCTTTCATTGACCAAGAGTTTGTCACTATACTCAATTTGAATATATTTTATAGGCAACTAAGAATCATATGAAGGGATTTGCAGCAAGATTGAATCACAATCTCATGTAAGCATAAACATAACCCATATCATGCATATTCTACATTCTACCACCAACACAAAGGATTTAGCTACTCATATTCATCAACATAGACATCAAATCATATGAATTGTAAATAGAATACATCAAATCAAACTACTAGACAAGAGATAATGGTACAATGTTACCACCAAGCTGTCACTAATCGGTGGGTATTGATGAAAACCTCTCCGTAGATGAAACAATGGATGAAATCCTATGCCAAACCTTTAATCCAAGCTAAAATACAATGTAATCTGAGTTTTCTATGAGTTTTGGGGCTTAGGAGCTCTCCAAAACGAAGCTACAGTTCAAAAGTATCCAAAAAATGACTGAAGATCAGATCTAAGAAGAAAAATCCGAAAACGTAACGCTGCCAAGCGGACCGCTTGGAGAGGCGAAGCGGCGCGCTTGGCCAGCGAAGCGCTTTGGCCCTCCAAGCGCTTCGCTTGGCTTCTGTGCCAAAGCTCCTGGAAAATGAAGCGGAGCGCTTCACTATTCCAGACTCTTAGCTTGGCTCCTAGGCAGATTTTTGTCTTCAAACTCAATCTTTTTGCCCTCGCACGGCCCTGGGGGGCCTTGGACTCATCCTTCTCGATGCTTATTGATGCTCAAACACTCACGAACAAGCCATGGAGATCAAGGAACTTCAACGGGGCCATTTTCTATCAAAAAGCTCGTTTTTAGCTCCAAAAACGCCATTTCGTACCTAAGTGCCTGAAAATGCAGAAAACAATAAGCGTGACACTATTCTACAAAACTAACCAAAAAACAAGGCTAAAAGATAGCAAAAGAAGGTAAAGAAGACAAGATGAACGCGTAAAAAATACTTTCATCAAACTCCCCAAACCAAACCTTTGCTTGTCCTCAAGCAACAAACTATCCTAAATGCAACACAAAAGGAGTCTCATGCCAAGTAAAGTGAACTAATCTATTGAATCTACCAAATGCTTATGAACAAAACCAAATGAGCATGACATGCAAGTAGGTTGAAGAATGCCTCGATTGCGAATATACACATTCTCATGTGCACTTGGTTAAACAAAGGAGTCTCTCGTAACATCTTCTACCTGGACCTGGTCAGCGACGACATAATGATGCATGTCATCATACTACAATTGCCCTGTGCCTATGAAACCGAGGGCTTACTACTGTTCACCAAGAGAGACTTTTCCTCAAGAGAGGGCGACCCAATACTGGCTCTCATCAAACGAAGGAGGGTTCCCTTAGAAAGATAACACTCCCCTATTCTACCCAGACAGTCAAGAATGAGCCTCTTTCAACCACTTCTTGAATAGCAAGACGAGGGTGGTCAAGAACAGGCCTTGGACAAAGGCGACACGAAACGAAAGATAGAATTTACAACTCGATAACTTCACAAGGACAAAATATTTACATGACACCTAACACTACGAGACTGCTTTTGGCTTGCAACGACCCTTCTTTTGCTTTAGGGTCTTATTCTTTATTTTCTTTCTTCTTCCTTTTTTTTATTTTCTCTTTTTCTTTTCTCTTTTTTTTCTTCTTTTCTTTTTCTCTTTCCTTGTTTTTTTTTTTTTTTTTTTTTTTTTTCTTATATATAGGGGCAAGCAGCAGTACTAAGTGTCAAAAACACCTCCCCAAACCTATTCGAAAGAATAGGTTTGAGCACAAAGACGAAAGAGAAAAAGGAAAGACTCTTTTACAAAGACACCTCCCCAAACCTATTCGAAAGAATAGGTTGGGACACAAAACAAAAAGAAAAAGAAAAAGGAAACTTTACAACGACTCAAAGACGAAAGACAACATCAATAAGGCAACCCCCTCCCCAAACCTATTCGATAGAATAGGTTTAATACAAGGAATCGCACACCTCACACTACCTCCTTCCTAGGCATTTAGCAATCTCTAATCGAGGTGAAGAACTTGTCGCCTCTTACGTACATAATTACACGGGCTACAACCATAGACTCTAACATGCATCATTTTATAAGGCCATCGTGAACCGCAGCAGAAGAAACACCACTCAAGGTGATGTCGAGACTACTAAGCTTAACTAGTGCACATGCGAATGTGACAAACCAAGCGAGACAAGCCTCAAACTACTTGCAGAGTGATGCAACATATGATCAATGGTCATAAACACTTAGTCTACTCAGTAAAAAAGTTGAAAAGACTTGGCAATAAACTCCACACACAACAACGTGCAACAACTAATCTAGGGATGATATGCATGCAAAATTTTGAAAAAACACGACAAATCACATGAACTTGAGTAAAATCAGGCATGTACGAACCACACAAGCAAATAGTACTGAAAATCCAATTCCTCCTCCCCAAACCTAAACTTTTGCTCGTCCTCGAGCAAAGAAAAGTTGAATGAAAAGGAAAAATTGGATTGAAAGTACACTTCCCCGAGATAAAGGTTCGTGTCCAATCTCCTATATATGAGTAGTACCTGAAAGGACTCAAGAAACATGTGAAAACGGGTGCGCAAAGGTGAGAAGAATGGAAAAAACGAGGAAAATCTGGGTACAGGGTCCAGGCGGAGCGCTTGGGAGGCTCCAGGCGCTTGATGAACGCGCGGATGTCGTGCTCCAACACGAACGAATCAAATAAATTTGTTATTTAGCCAAAGGCAATCCACAACTACAACAAAAACCGTAGTGTAGCAGTAGAATGACTCGAGTGTCGTTCTCTCAGGACTATAACTTGCTTTATCTATTTAACAAGAGAATATAAAACAGCAGACAGATAGCAATAGGGGGTTTCTAGCAGATAATGGAGATTGGTGATAGTATGGTCCTTCTTAACATAACGGTTCGATAATCATGCATAAATTCCTCGGTCTTGCATAGAAATCTTTGAATCAATCTAGTGTCATGTTGCAAATATTAAGCACTACGAAGATAATTGGTCTGACAAGTCAATCACGATTGTCCTAATGTGTTCCGTAATTATTCAACACTACGAAGATAATTTGTCTGATGGTCGACAAGTGTCCAATTGTGCATAATAATTAATACATCATACGAGAATTTTGGTTACAACTGATCAACGAAATAAAGCAATGACACGGAGTATAATGCGCGATATAGCCATTAGCATGATTATCTTCCCTTCCCTAAGAATTCACATACTACCACCAACGATAAGTTTAGCTACTCATAATAGGCATGCAATCAACAGAAATCATAGAAGAAAACATGTTGAAAGAATATAATAAAATAAGTAGAATAAAACTGTAAGATACAAAGTTACCGAAGGTTGTCAGTCTCCGGATGATTGCGGTCCTACGAGCTCCAAACTGCTATGAAAAAGTATCCCCTAAGCTACAGAACTCCCAGGACAGGCCCCGGGAAGTTCCTACCTAAAACTATAGAGAGAGGTGAGAGAGAAGGTCTGGAAAGATATGATATTCGGAGAGAAAACTGAGCACTATATATAGGCCCCGAATTAACTCTGGGGCGGTTCGCCCCACACACCGGGTGGTTCGCCCGGTGTGGGGCGGTTCGCCCCACCTCTGGGGCGAACTGCCCCAGAGAAAAACTCGCGGAATTCCGCGTTTTCGACGCGTTTTTGGATTTCTTCCCCTTTTCGGACTCGGTTTCTGACTTCTAGTAGCCTTCTAACCTCCAGATTCGGCCCCTAGACGTCAAATCCTATACGGAAACCTTCAGATACTCCAAATAGGCTTCTGGAACACCAATTCCTTGTCAACTTCAATATAATTGCCCAGAAATCTTCGAATTTCAACCAAAACCTGTAAAACAAAATCTAAAGGGAAACGTGACACTATTCTAATAAAATGCATTAAAATATAGCTAAATTAACATAGAGGATAGCTAAAATAGGTGAAAAAAACTCGAATGAAAGTGTAAAATACACATTCATCAAACTCCCCAAACCGAACCTTTGCTTGTCCTCAAGCAACTAAGCTAGACTCTAATACAAAAAACCTGCAAGACACAAAATGGAGTCTCATGCCAAATAAAATGAACTAGTCTACTGAATCTATCAAATAACATATGAACAAAATCCATATAAATCATAGCATGACTATAGGTTGAAGAATACCTCGATTGACTTATACACATCCACATAAGCACTTATGTCAAGACAGGATAGTCTCTCGTAACATTCTCTACCTGGACCTAGTCAGTGACGACGTAATGAAGCATGCTAAGATACGAATGGTTGTCCCGTGCCTATGAAACTGAGGACTTACTGATGTTCCACCATGTTAAGACTTTCCCTCAAAGAGGTCGAACCAGTACTGGCTCTCATCAAACGAAGGAGGGTTCCCTATAAAAGATAACTCTCCCCTATTCTACCCATCTCTCAAGTAAAGTCTTAAACTATTCACCACTTCCTGAATGGCAGGACGAGGGTGGTCTAGAACAGATGACACTCAAGACGAAAAAGATAAAAAATAGAAAACACGATTACGAACATTACAAAAATGGAAAAGACTCAACACTTTGCTAAACTGCTATTTGGCTTTCTTTTTTCTTTTGGACCCTTCTTTGCTTTTTTGGGGTCTTTTCTTTTTTTTCTTCCCAGATTCTTTTTTCTTTTTTCTTTTTCACTTTTTTTTCTGGAAATTTTTTTCTTTTCTTTTTTTTTTCTATTTTTTTTCTAGCCAGCAGTAGCATAACAAAGAGAGAAACAAAATGACTCACACGACTTCCCCAATCCTATTCGAAAGAATAGGTTGGAGCACAAAATTTACGGAAGAGGAAAAATAAACTCACAAAACGAAAATGAAAAACAGAAACAAGTCTATGATGGTGTAACCCCCTCCCCAAACCTATTCGGAAGAATAGGTTATAAACAAAGGATCACACAACCTCACACTACCTCCTTCCTAGTCATTTAGCAATCTCAAAGCATGGTGAAGACTTGTTGCCTCTTAGGTACATAATTACTCGGGAAAACAACCATAAGACCCTAACATGCATCATCCTATTATGAAGGCCTTCGTGAACCGCAGTAGATAAAACACCACTAAGTGATGTCGAGACTACCAAGCTTAACTAAGTGCAATACATAAATGTGACAAGCCAAGCGAGAAAAACCTCAAACAAATTCATATACATGAAGCATACGATTAATGGCATAGTTAGTTGATCTACCCAATAAAAAAGTTCAAAACATTCGGCAATAAACTCCATATAAAACATGCAAGACTATCCTAGGAAAGCAGTAAACGTGCAAATGCAAAAAATTTCACGAGTTTATCATAAGCAAGATAAGTATAGAGATAACCAGCGATAGCCTCCTCCCCAAACCTGAACGTCGTCACTCGTCCCGAACGTCGAAAGTGGATCCAAGGTGAGAGCTAATGCTTGTATAAGTGACCTATAATACTCAATCAAACTCGTGAGATAAAATCTAAAGCGGTAAAGAAAGCGATAAAAATTCCGGGTTGCCTCCCGGATAGCGTCATTGTTTAAAGTCTTTGACTCGACTCCTGTCTGCGCCTATCTCTTCTTTTTGCGGGTACTAGGCTTCCCCTTCATTGATCTCCTTTCCATGCCACGAACCTGTGAATAAGAAAGAATATAGGCTGCAAGACCACAGTAGTGAGTAGTAATATCAGGCGGTTCAGGTGGATCAGGTTAGGCTTTCAACACGTGTTGCTTGCCATTTACTTCAATAGTGCAAGTTCTTTGGTAGATGTCCATCACGGAGCGTAGTTTAGTCAAGAATGTTTTCCCTAATAGTATGACATCCCCCGTCCCAGGTGCAGATGCCGGCATAACTACGAAATTGGTGTATATAGATGCTTCACCAATCTTGACCAACACGTTTTTCACAACGCCCTCGGGTCTCATAAAGGATCCATCCGCCAGACGCACAATAGCCCTTTGCTCAGATAGTTTTCCAAGGTTGCTCTTTTCAAACACGTTCAAAGGGATTATGTTTGAGTAGGATCCCGTGTCTAGTGTGGCACGGACATCTTCAAGCTCACCAATCCCTACCTTAACATCGAAACTTTTAGGGAGTGGTTCGGGATCCTCTTGCTCCTCATCACTTGCGTCAGAACCAAGGTCCTCCTCTTCTTCCTCAGTCTGTAGAAGTTCTTCCTTCATGCAACACTCGCACCTAACGACCTTCCTGATGGTGATTTCGTCAGGTACATCACCAGCCAATTTCGACTTCACAGTGTTGCTAGGCAGTTTGCCTTGTTCTCTACTTGCTCCTCGGTCGATCAACTCTTGCAACTTTTGATGGGCAAGCCTAGTGCTCTCTTCCAACCTATCAAGCCTTGCCCTAGTCTTCTCGGAATCTTCTTCATAACGTTTGAGAAATCTCTGTGTGTGATCAACCATCTTCTGCAAGTTCTCCATCAGTTGAGCCTATTTCGACTTCGGTGGCTCTTTCGGGGCGGGCTTTTCGTAGTGGTCATTACCATAGTTTACCCTACTATGGTCTTGGTTAGGTCCATAAGTTTGGTTGGTCGGTGCATATCCTTGATTGTTACGGTATCCTCTTCTCCAAAATCCACCTCGAGGATTCCTACCGTCTTGTCCGTAGCTAACTTCTTGAGTACCAAACTCCGTAGCAAAGGCTTCTTCTTCGCCTCCTCGAGCCCAGTTGCCATTATCGTATGCCAGCTCCAATCTACACATATGAGCCCCATGCCCATAGTTCTTGCATATTCGGCATACTTCGTTCGAAACAGTTGTTCCGGTGGAGCTCTTGAGGACTTGCTTCAATTCGTTGGTAAAGCACTCGAATTGATCCCCATTCCCCCTGTACATAGGGGCTTCTTGAGTCGGTGGAGCTTCAGGTCCATGTCTCCTAACCATTGCTCTTGGGTCCTTGAACTGCGAACCCTTAGCAAGCCTTTTGAAAACCGCCCAAACGGCTTCTGCGGTTTCCTCCCAAATATTACCTCGGCATTGGAAATCCACCACTTGTTGGTTCTCGAAGGTTAGTCCATTGTAGAAGTGTTGGACTAGGTCGGAAAGTTCAAAACCATGGTGAGGGCACTTGTTCGTGAGATCTTGGAACCTCTCAAACGCGGTGTAGATAGTCTCATCATAGTCCTGTTTGAATCCAGTGATCTGCGCCTTTAGCGCGGTAGTCAAGGTGTGAGGGAAGTATTTCTCCATGAAAGCTGAAAAAACCTTTTCCCAAGTGTCCAGCGAGCCTGCTGGAAGAGAATTCAGCCATGACTTGGCTCTGTCGCCAAGTCCCATAGCAAAAACCTTCATCCTCAACTCATCTGTTGTTATGTCAGCTCCGGGTCGTGGGAGTTGGTTGACGAAATCATCGATATCGTGTAAGTACCCCATCACATATTCCCTTGATAAGCCATAGAACCTCGGCAGTTGTTGGAATGCGTGGTTCTTGATCTCCAGATCTCGGGTTGCAGACGAAAGAACAATCACCGGTCCCCTCATACAATCCTTGGTGGGTTGTACCCATGCCTTCAGTGGTCTAGCTTCTACCATTCCGTCGATTTCCTTGAATAGACTGAGTAGAGATTCAGAGAAATCGGTTTACTCTATTTCCTCTAGTGCGTGCCTTTCAAGTAGTCGCCTTCTTTGGTGGTAGACTCTGTCGATCTCAGCAATTGAATCAGCAAGCGGTGTTCCTGCAGAACGTGTATGCGGTATACACTATCTATAACAGACTAGGAAAGGTGATTAGAAACAGACTAGTAAAGCAGTATCAGAGAAAGATTAAAAAGGAAAAACTAAAACTAATAGAATTAGGAATCTAAAGCTGAAAATATAAACAAATTAAATAGAAAAAAGGAGTTTAGTCCCCGGCAACGGCGCCAATTTGATGAACGCGCGGATATCGTGCTCCAACGCGAACGAATCAAATAAATTTGTTATTTAGCCAAAGGCAATCCACAACTACAACGAAAACCGTAGTGTAGCAGTAGAATGACTCGAGTGTCGTTCTCTCAGGACTATAACTTGCTTTATTTATTTAACAAGAGAATATAAAACAGCAGACAGATAGCAATAGGGGGTTTCTAGAAGATAATGGAGATTGGTGATAGTATGGTCCTTTTTAACATAACGGGTCGATAATCATGCATAAATTCCTCGGTCTTGCATAGAAATCTTTGAATCAATCTAGTGTCATGTTGCAAATATTAAGCACTACGAAGATAATTGGTCTGACAAGTCAATCACGATTGTCCTAATGTGTTCCGTAATTATTCAACACTACGAAGATAATTGGTCTGATGGTCGACAAGTGTCCAATTGTGCATAATAATTAATACATCATACGAGAATTTTGGTTACAACTCATCAACGAAATAAAGCAATGACACGGAGTATAATGCGCGATATAGCCATTAGCATGATTATCTTCCCTTCGCTAAGAATTCACATACTACCACCAACGATAAGTTTAGCAACTCATAATAGGCATGCAATCAACAGAAATCATAGAAGAAAACATGTTGAAAGAATATAATAAAATAAGTAGAATAAAACTATAAGATACAAAGTTACCGAAGGTTGTCAGTCTCTGGATGATTGCGGTCCTACGAGCTCCAAACTGCTATGAAAAAGTATCCCCTAAGCTACAGAACTCCCAGGACAGGCCCCGGGAAGTTCCTACCTAAAACTATAGAGAGAGGTGAGAAAGTAGGTCTGGAAAGATATGATTTTCGGAGAAAACTGAGCAACTATATATAGGCCCCGAATTACTGTGGGGCGGTTCGCCCCACCTCTGGGGCGGTTCGCCCCAGAGAAAAACTCGCGGAATTCCGCGTTTTCGGATTTCTTCCCCTTTTCGGACTCGGTTTCTGACTTCTAGTAGCCTTCTAACCTCCAAATTCGGCCCCTAGACTTCAAATCCTATCCGGAAACCTTCAGATACTCCAAATAGGCTTCTGGAACACCAATTCCTTGTCAACTTCAATATAATTGCCCGGAAATCTTCGAATTTCAACCAAAACCTGTAAAACAAAATCTAAAGGGAAACGTTACACTATTCTAATAAAATGCATTAAAATATAGCTAAATTAACATAGATGATAGCTAAAATAGGTGAAAAAGACTCGAATGAAAGTGTAAAATACACATTCATCAGCGCTCCGCTTGAAATTCCAATAAGAATGAAATTCTTACTGGAATTCCAAGCGGACCGCTTGGGCTTGCCAGGCGCTTCGCTTGGATCTGTTTCCCGATTTTCGATGTTTTTTTCCTATCTTAATCACCTAAGGCACCAAGACAAACACTAGACTAAACTAATCACGACAAAAGGCACACAGGCCACAACTACAAAAGCAAATAAAGAGTACAAGAGTCATAAATCATAACATCATACAATCAAATCGAAATGAAAAGAGTTTCAACCAACAATGGTAAACAAGCCAAAATAACGATAATATAAAAATACTACCGATAAATGTGGCCTCTGTTGGTTGGTGTCTCTAGGAGAAGGGGTCGTAGGGGGTGTTAGGAAAGGCACTCCCACTACCACCGGTCCGTTCATTGTAGTCCGTGAAGGCAATGTAGAAGTCCTCCACTACTGCTTGGTCCCAATTTGGCATGACCTCGCCATAGTACTTCCATCCTCGCTCAGTAATGAGCTTGTTGAGCTCTCTGGCACCATCCAACTCGCTCTCACCAGCCGTGAAGCGAATGCTCCTCTCAGAAATGTACGTGTACTTGTGGGCATGGAAACTCGCTTCGAATTGCCTTGCCCTCCCCGATTGGCGATACTCGCCGGGTGTGGCCGTTTGTTGGGCACTCGAGGTCCCTTCTCCCCTTGATCTCTTGGTTCTTCTTGATGCCATTGTACCTAGAATAATCTTATTAGATAACTTCAAGAGACAATGAGACTTAGACTTGACTTCTAGACTCCAATACTCACTCAAGTAATCTCATGGTGAGTTTGAGGGCTTGCTAAAGTTCATATGAACAAATCGAGAAGCTTTAACACTTCGTTACGATAAATCCATACGAATCTAAACCAAGCAAACAAACTCTCCAATCGAATTACCCAACCAATCCAACACATTCTCATGCACTCACAACATCACCGTAATCATAACTCAAATTCAAGGCTAACAATCATTAAACAATTATATAGCAAAAATTCGAGCAATAGAGTTCATCATAAATCAAGAGGAGCAAAATTCGAATTTAGACATCACATCTAGTAAGCAACATGCTCAACAATCATCATCAAACTCTAATTAACCAATGCATAACACAATTGAAGCTAATTAAGATAAAATCCCAAATTCAAGAAAGTTAGGGTTCATGAGAGGTACCTTTGATTCCTTGTTATGGATGCTTCAAACGTGAAATTTGATCGGTTTAGATGATAGAGGGGGTGATGGGCTTTGTAAAATGCACAAGATTGCAAGAATTGGTGGAGAATTGAGAGAGATTGAGATTTTTGGGGTGCTAAATCGGCAATGGAGGAAGAAAAACGAAGTGGGGAGCTTTAATACACAAGTGCCCCGCTTAGCTTTCTTAAGGAAAGCCAAGCGAAGCGCTTGGACCGTCCCAAGCGAAGCGCTTGGCAAGCGGTCCGCTTGGGACCTGCCAAGCGCTCCGCTTGGATTTCCAGTGAGAATGAAATTCTTACTTGAAATCCAAGCGGACCGCTTGCACCTGCCAAGCGCTCCGCTTGAATTTCCAGTAAGAATGAAATTCTTACTGGAAATCCAAGCGGACCGCTTGGGCTTGCCAAGCGGTTCGCTTGGGACCTGAAGCTCCCAAATCCATTTTTTTCGACTTTTGCTAAATTTTCACCCCAAAAACCTTGTTTAATCAACGAAACAAAATTTTAAACGTGCTCCTAATCTATATGCAAGTACTTACAACCTCGGGTTGCCTCCCGAGAAGCGCCTTCGTTTAAAAGTCGTTGGCTCGACTCTTCACAACTCATGCGGGATTGATTTCACCTTGGGTACTAGACTTCCCCCTCCAATTGCCTCTCAAAGCATCAATTCCCTGCACATCTTGACGAACATAAAGTGGACCAAAAAATCCTACAAGTTCGTTAGTATCAACATAAGCACATGAATCAACAATGGCTCGCAACGTGTGTTGCTTGCCATTTACCTCAAAGTGACATGTTCGGCGATACATGTCTATGACCATACGCACTTTGTTGATGAAGGCTCTACCCAAGAGAACCACATCCTTGAGCTTAGCAGAAGATGTAACGACCCGACCAATCCGGCCGGCGTGGTTACTCATGGGCGCTCTCCGGGGTGATATGCTGGCCCCACAGACCAACACGGGTTCTCATCCGCGCACTTTGTCCTAACTCGTGCGCGCACCGGGAACTTCCCAGTGGGTCACCCATCCTAGAATTGCTCCAGAGCAAGCACGCTTAACTCTGAAGTTCTTCTAGGTGGATTCCCGAAAAGAAAGGTGCACCTTGATGGTATGAGTAGCGTTCTCAACCCTTTTTAAGCTTCTGAAATCTAGGGCGTTACAATCTACCCCCCTTAAAGCCTCGACGTCCTCGTCGAGCGCCTTAAGTGGTGGGGGTAACAAACTGAAAATAACATTTACCAACCGTCCACCCGATGCGGGCTTTGGGTTGATCTAGGCTCTGATACCATTTGTAACGACCCGACCAATCCGGCCGGCGTGGTTACTCATGGGCGCTCTCCGGGGTGATATGCTGGCCCCACAGACCAACACGGGTTCTCATCTGCGCACTTTGTCCTCACTCGTGCGCGCACCGGGAACTTCCCAGTGGGTCACCCATCCTAGAATTGCTCCAGAGCAAGCACGCTTAACTCTGAAGTTCTTCTAGGTGGATTCCCGAAAAGAAAGGTGCACCTTGATGGTATGAGTAGCGTTCTCAACCCTTTTTAAGCTTCTGAAATCTGGGGCGTTACAGAAGATGTAGGCATAACGATGAAATTAGTCTTCACCTCTACACCGGCAACCCTCACCGCCAAGTTCTCAATCACACCCAACGGCTTTTTCATGGACCCATCCGCTAATTGCACCAAGCATTTCATAGGTCTCAAGCCAGACAAACCCGACTCTTCATACACGTTCAAGGGTATAACATTCACACCCGCTCCCGTGTCTAGAGTTGCCACTATTCCGTCCTTCTTCCCCAAGCCGATTTCAACATCAAAGCTCTCTTGGATGGGCACTTCCACCATATCCACCATCTCATCCTCAGACGATGAGTTTTCTTTCACCTCTTCAACTATCGCATCAGATTGCGCAACAACTTCCTCTTCCATAACCACCTTAGGAGTCTCGACCTCCTCACTCACCTTGCAAGTTTCAGTTATCTTGCAACTTGGCACCTCAAATAGTGCATTGTCTCTCACAACCGTGATCTCCACGGGCAAATCAGTTACCACGCTTATGGCCATAGCCTTCTCCGTGTTCCCGGGAAACTTCCCTTCCTCTCTACTAGCCCCCCGATCTATCAACTCTTGCAACTTCTTATGGAGGTTGCTACTACTAGCCTCAAGCTTCTCAAACCGCTGATTGTTAGTAGCTTCATTATGATAGTAATGCTCCATAAACTTATTAGTCTTCAACACAAGATCGTTGAGAGAAGAGACAAGAGGTGAAGGAAGCACCCCTCCACCTTGTGGTCCCGAACTAGCAACCTGAGGTGGAGATGTATGATTAGAAGACGGTGCTCCTTCATACCAATTGTTCCCATAGCTGAGACGACTTCTGTCTTGATTAGGCCCATAGGCTTTTTGTTCCGGGTTATGAAGATAACCACGGTTGCCTTGATTCTGGTACCCACCTCGGGGCCCACGGTTTTGTGGCCTCATATTGCCATATCCTTGCCCGTAGTTCACATCTCCAACTACTTGCTCTCCCTCAGCAGCATACACTTCTTGACGGACATCGTTCGTGATATATTGCTCTCTAGCGAATTTAGAACGGCATAAATAGGCCGGGTGCCCATAGTTCTTGCACACACCACAAACTTCCGTAGAAGGAGAAGGAACGCTTTGCCTCAAAGCTTGCTTCACTTCATGGGCGAACCCATCGAAGGAATTTTGTTGTACCACTACCTTGGCCTCACCTCTTTGCTCCTTTTGGAGCACACGAGTCCTCACATTCCGGTTTTGGGAATTCCGGTACATCATGTCCAGCTTCACTTGAGCTTGAGAAGGAAGCAACTCCCCCATACTACCTCCACAAATACTATCCACCTGAGATTGAATCTCGGGATGTAAACCATTGTAAAAGAATTGGAGAAGCTGACCTTTATCATACCCGTGATGTGGGCATCGATGATGCAACCCCATGAATCGATCATAGGCCTCGTGGAAAGGCTCATCATACCTCTGCTCGAAGGAGCTAATTTGTCTCTTCATAGCCATTGTCTTGGAAGCGGGGTAGTAACGCTCCATGAACTTATCAAAGCAAAGATCCCATGTTGTCAAAGACCCGGCCTCCAAAGTATTAAGTCAAGCCTTTGCACGATCACCTAGCCCCATAGAAAAGACCTTCTTAAGGAGATCATCATCCGTAACACCAGCCCCTGGTCGCCCAAGATGGAGAACGAAATTCTCGAGCTCATTCAAGTACCCAATCACGTCCTCATTAGCCATCCCATAGAATTTGGGAAGTTGTTGGAACATGTGATTCTTGATCTCCAAGTTCCTTGTGGCATCATTGAGGACAATTGCTGGTCCTCTAGCCCCAACCGTAGGCTTAGTAAGTGTACGTATAGGCCGCTCCGCCATTTCACCTTCCAAGTAAACAGATTCAAGAATTGGCTCCAAAAGATAAGAAGAAGACTCTTCCCGAATACCAGAAGTGGAAGCTCTAGATGCTACTTCTTCAAACTCGAGATTCAAATTCCTCCTTCTCCTTGGAAACAAACGATCGATCTCGTCTACAAAAGGTTCAATAATAGGTCCACCCGTTCGGGTTCTAGGCATGCACTCACCTGAAATACAAGATAGTGAGTATCTCAAGCAAAAAGAAACAAAAACAGAAATGAGACAAAGAAGAGATGTTGGCTGAAAAAACCAAAACAAAAACACCAACCAAAGGAGTTAAGTCCCCGGCAGCGGCGCCAAATTGATGATGTCGTTTTTCACCAATTAAATTTGTTTCAAAAGCCAAAGAACACTTATCACTACACAAACTAGAGTGCAATGGCAAGTTTTCCCCGAGTGTCATTCTCTCGGGACCTAACGTGGTTCTGTTTGAGGTTTTTGCTAGTTATTTCAGACACCGAGTTCAAATGTTTATAGAATCGCTTTCTTAGAACAAAGCAACGAGAAATCAGATTGTTGTAATCAAGTTTGGAAAACGGTTGGTGGTAGAAATCAAATACACATGCATGGGTTACGAATATGCTCACAAGTTCAGTGCGTAAAACCTTCGATCAAGTCTGCTAAGCAACTCGTCTAGGTAACTTTCAAGACACACATCATAAAAGACCACTATCAATACTTTAGAGGTGCTTGTCACTAACACCATTTATCTAGCATGCTGCAAATCTCTAACATACAATCCTATAGCTTTCATTGACCAAGAGTTTGTCACTATACTCAATTCGAATATATTTTATAGGCAACTAAGAATCATATGAAGGGATTTGCAGCAAGATTGAATCACAATCTCATGTAAGCATAAACATAACCCATAGCATGCATATTCTACATTCTACCACCAACACAAAGGATTTAGCTACTCATATTCATCAACATAGACATCAAATCATATGAATTGTAAATAGAATACATAAAATCAAACTACTAGAAAAGAGATAATGATACAATGTTACCACCAAGCTGTCACTAATCGGTGGGTATTGATGAAAACCTCTCCGTAGATGAAACAATGGCTGAAATCCTATGCCAAACCTTTAATCCAAGCTAAAATACAATGTAATCTGAGTTTTCTCTGAGTTTTGGGGATTAGGAGCTCTCCAAAACGAAGCTACAGTTCAAAAGTATCCAAAAAATGACTGAAGATCAGATCTAAGAAGGAAAGTCTGAAAACGTAACCGCTGCCAAGCGGACCGCTTGGAGAGGCCAAGCGGAGCGCTTGGCAAGCGAAGCGCTTTGGCCCTCCAAGCGCTTCGCTTGGCTTCTGTGCCAAAGCTCCTAGAAAATGAAGCGGAGCGCTTCACTATTCCAGGCGTTTAGCTTGGCTCCTGGGCAGATTTTTGTCTTCAAACTCAATCTTTTTGCCCTCGCACGGCCCTCGGGTGCCTTGGACTCATCCTTCTCGATGCTTATTGATGCTCAAACACTCACGAACAAGCCATGGAGATCAAGGAACTTCAACGGGGCCATTTTCTATCAAAAAAGCTCGTTTTTAGCTCCAAAAATGCCATTTCGTACCTAAGTGCCTGAAAATGCAGAAAACTATAAACGTGACACTATTCTACAAAACTAATCAAAAAACAAGGCTAAAAGATAGCAAAAGAAGGTGAAAAAGACAAGATGAACGCGTCAAAAATACGTTCATCACGTCAAAGGCTAGAAGCGGAGATGGCCGACGGGGGGAGACGGGGGGAGATCGATCATCCCTGACAGGAGGATTGATATTCCAGAGTCAGCAGTTGATAAAGCGGGGTATAGGACGCTATCACGATTGGGGTCACAAAGGAATTGGGTATGGTACAGTTCCAACAGGTTCAAGGGGTACGACGAGAGCCTCCTCCAAGAGTTCTACACTGGATACACAGATCTCGAGGAGAAGAATGGGGTACTAGTCCGAGGCCTGATAATACGGTAGACACCAGAGCACATTTCTTCATTCATCCATTTGGGGCACCAGGAATTCACAGGGAACGACCATGCCTACCTGTATTCGAGGACCTCTCGGGGGATCGGAAGACATATCACAGACGTGATCTACAACCGGGAATATCGATATCCAGAAATCGGGGGAGAACCTACACGGATCAGTCAGAGCGACCTTAGCATTGAAGCTAAGGTGATGATGAAATTTTGTATCTCCAACTTGATCCCTAGGAAGAATGACTCGTGGATTCAGCCCTACTACGCCGAGCTCCTCTACAGCCTGATAGACAGACATCAGATCGACATAGGGCACATTATGTATGAGGAGTACGAGGGCCACTGGGAAAAGAAGAGGAAGCCTTTCATCTTCCCAAGCTTCATCACAGCCTACTGCAAATATCATGGGGTCGATGATATTGAGGAGGGGGGTTGCGAGGTCGCTGCCCTTTCACCCTCGACCATTGAGGTGCAGCTGACAAGGTATCAGTTGAAGAACCCCACGGCTGCCGCTGCTGATGTAGGAGCACCTTTCCAGCCGAGTGATTCCGATCGTGAGGATGCTATGGAGGCCGATGTTGGCCAAGCCCCTATCCCAGATATCCTGTTTGTCCATAGAGCACCGCATGCACCGCCTCGAGCACCACAGGGGTCTAGAGGATTTGACTTCTCTGAATTCCGTACCTACCTCGACGGCCGTTTCGACAGAATTGATGCCAACAACGCGGCCATGCGACAGGACCTCGACAGGCACATTGTCCAGCACAACCGCGATTGGGAGATATTCGAGGAGCACCGCCGAGAGGATAGGCAGCAAATGTGGGAGCAGCAACAGCTCATCCAGCAGCAGCAGGAGGCTCTACGTCAGTCCAATGAGCTCATGTCCGACATGTGGACGGACTTTTATGGGGATTACCATCCCGATGATTAGTCCTTTGACATGTCCACTCTCAGCCAACCGGGGCCAAACCGTCCGGTAACATCTAGTATCACTTCTTATTACTCATTCTCTTTTGCAAGGGGCTAGCTTAAGTATCGTAAGGGGGATGGGATGTGAACCGTGATGTTAAGTATTGTTTGGCTTTGTGTTGATTAGTATCTTGTTCTTTGTTTGCATTTGCATTTACACGTTTACCGCTTTCTTAGATTTCTTAGGTTGCATTCAATACATTCATCCTAGGATAGTATTGCATGTTTTATATGTAGTTTATTGCCGAATTTTTTGAACTTTTTTATTGGATAGATCAACTGACTATGCCATTAATCGTATGCTTCATCTCTATGAATTTGTTTGAGTTTTTCTCGCTTGGCTTGTCACATTTATGTATTGCACTTAGTTAAGCTCGGTAGTCTCGACATCACTTAGTGGTGTTTTCTCTACTGCGGTTCACGAAGGCTTTTATAATAGGATGATGCATGTTAGGGTCTTATGGTTGTTTTCCCGAGTAATTATGTACCTAAGAGGCAACAAGTCTTCACCATGCTTTGAGATTGCTAAATGCCTAGGAAGGAGGTAGTGTGAGGTTGTGTGATCCTTTGTTTATAACTTATTCTTCCGAATAGGTTTGGGGAGGGGGTTACACCATCATAGACTTGTTTTCATTTTTCATTTCCGTATAATGAGTTCATTTTTCCTTTTCCGTAAATTTAGTACTCCAACCTATTCTTTCGAATAGGTTTGGGGAAGTCGTGTGAGTCATTTTGTTTCTCTTTTTGTTATGCTACTGCTGGCTAGAAAAAAATCGAAAAAAAAAGAAAGTTTGGAGCTCGTAGCATCGCAATTCTCCGGAGATTGACAACCTTCGGTAACTTTGTATCTTACAGTTTATTCTACTTATTTTATTATATCTTTCAACATGTTTTCTTCTTTGATTTCTGTTGATTGCATGTCTATTATGAGTAGCTAAACTTATCGTTGGTGGTAGTATGAGAATTCTTAGCGAAGGGAAGATAATCATGCTAATGGCTATATCGCGCATTATACTCCGTATTATTGCTTTATTTCGTTGATCAGGCACAGTATAAATTCTCGTATGTTGTATTATTTATTATGCACAATTGGACCCTCGTCGACCTGTACGCGAGTTTATCTTCGTAGTGTTGAATAATTACGGAACACAATAGGACAATAGTGCTTGACTTGTCAGAATCGCTATCTTCGTAGTGCTTAATAATTGCAACAGGACATTAGATTGATCAAAGATCTCCATGCAAGACCGAGGAATTTACGCATGATTATCGACCCGTTATGCTTTGAAGGATCATACTATCACCAATCTCCATTATCTGTTAGAAACCCCTTTGCTATTACGTCTGCTGTTTTATATTCTCTAGTTAAATAGATAAAGCTAGTTATAGTCCTGAGAGAACGACACTCGAGTCATTCTACTGCTACACTACGGTTTTCATTGTAGTTGTGGATTGCCTTTGGCTAAATAACAAATTTATTTGACTGAACAGGTACCCGACAAACCCGGGTTCATCAGGTGCCCAGGCCCCTGCTCCTCCGGGGTGATCCGTCGGGGAGTCGCAGAACGCCCGGGCGTTCTGCCCTTCCCGGGCGCACCGCCCCAGGTGGGGGGCGGTCCGCCTGGGAGCGGCAGAAAACGCCCAGGCGTTCTGCTGCTCCCATGAGCACCGCCCCGTGTGGGGCGGTCCGCCCGGGAGCTGCAGACTCCTGGGTCATCGTTGTTGCCTCCGAATACGAAAAATATCAACCTTTTACCTATTTTATCACCTAAAACATACTCTAACACAAAGGGAAAAGCACTAAGGACTCGAAAAATAGAAAAACTACAAGCTACATACCTTCATGTGAAGGTGGGAGTGGTGAGGTCGAAATGATCAACCTCCACTTGATCACTGGGAAGCTCAAAGTATGGTTTAACACGCTGCCCATTCACCTTGAAGGTGTCTCCGGTATTCGGGTCCAAGAGTTCTACAGCTCCATGGGGAACAACTTGGACAATCTCATATGGTCCATCCCATCGAGTACGGAGCTTCCCTGGAAATAAATGAAGTCGGGAGTTGAACACTAAGGCTTTCTGGCCAGGAATCAGCCCTTTACGCACAATGCCACGGTCGTGATACTTCTTGGTTCGTTCCTTGTAAAGCTTGGAGTTCTCATAGGCTCCGAGGCGTAGTTCATCAAGCTCGTCATGTTGCATCAACCTTTCTTCCCCAGCTTTCCCCATATCAAGGTTTAGCTCCTTAATTGCCCAATATGCTCGGTGCCCAAGCTCAACTAGAAGGTGGCATGCTTTCCCAAACACTAGTCTGTACGGTGTGGTGCCAATTACTGTTTTGTAGTTGGTTCTATACGCCCAAAGCGCATCATTCAGTTTTCCAGCCGAATCTTTCCTCCTAGGCTTCACTACACGCTCATGTATCTTCTTAATTTGCCGATTGCTAACCTCTACTTGCCCAGAGGTTTGTGGATGATATGGTGTAGCAACATTATGGGTAACGATGTACTTCTTCAATAGTGAGACAAAAGAACGGTTGACGAAGTGAGAACCTCCATCACTGATGATTGTTCTAGGAATTCCGAACCGGGTGAAGATCACATCTTTCAAGAATTTCAAGACTACCGAAGCATCATTCTTCCTAGTGGGGACTGCCTCCACCCACTTAGTGACGAAGTCCACTGCGACTAGAGTGTACTCATATCTCGAGCTTGATGGGAATGGTCCCATAAAATCTATTCCCCATACATCAAAAGGTTCTACTACGAGATTCCCTTGCTGGGGCATTTCTTGCTTCTTGCCGATATTGCCCCCTCGCTGACATGGGTCACAGTTCTTCACAAATTCTCTCGCATCTCGGTGCAAGGATGGCCATAAAAATCCTGCTTGTAACACCTTACGGGCTGTTTTATCCCCACTATAGTGTCCGCCGCACTGAAGCTTGATGATGTCGTGTTTTCACCCATTAAATTTGTTTAAAAGCCAAAGAACACTTATCACTACACAAACTAGAGTGCAATGGCAAGTTGTCCCCGAGTGTCGTTCTCTCGGGACCTAACGTGGCTTTGTTTGTGGTTTTTGCTAGTTATTTCAGACAACGAGTTCAAGTGTTTATAGAATTGTTTTCTTAGGACAAAGCAACGAGAAATCAGATTGTTGTAATCAAGTTTGGAAAACGGTTGGTGGTAGAAATCAAATACACATGCATAGGTTACGAATATGCTCACAAGTTCAGTGCGTAAAACCTTCGATCAAGTCTGCTAAGCAACTTGTCTAGGTAACTTTCAAGACACACATCATAAAAGACCACTATCAATACTTTAGAGGTGTTTGTCACTAACACCATTTATCTAGCATGCTGCAAATCTCTAACATACAATCCTATAGCTTTCATTGACCAAGAGTTTGTCACTATACTCAAGTCGAATATATTTTATAGGCAACTAAGAATCATATGAAGGATTTTTGCAGCAAGATTGAATCACAATCTCATGTAAGCATAAACATAACCCATAGCATGCATATTCTACATTCTACCACCAACACAAAGGATTTAGCTACTCATATTCATCAACATAGACATCAAATCATATGAATTGTAAATAGAATACATCAAATCAAACTACTAGACAAGAGATAATGATACAATGTTACCACCAAGCTGTCACTAATCGGTGGGTATTGATGAAAACCTCTCCGTAGATGAAACAATGGATGCAATCCTATGCCAAAACCTTTAATCCAATCTAAAATACAATGTAATCTGAGTTTTCTCTGAGTTTTGGGGCTTAGGAGCTCTCCAAAACGAAGCCAATGTTCAAAAGTATGGAAAATTTGAAAACGTAACCGCTGCCAAGCGGACCGCTTGGAGAGGCCAAGCGGAGCGCTTGGCAAGCGAAGCGCTTGGGCCCTCCAAGCGCTTCGCTTGGCTGCTGCCAAAGCTCCTGGAAAATGAAGCGGAGCGCTTCACTATTCCAGGCGCTTAGCTTGGCCCCTTGGCAGATTTTTGTCTTCAAACTCAATCTTTTTGCCCTCGTACGGCCCTCGGGTGCCCTGGACTCATCCTTCTCAATGCTTATTGATGCTCAAACACTCACGAACAAGCCGTGGAGATCAAGGAACTTCAACGGGGCCATTTTCTATCAAAAAAACGCGTTTTTAGCTCCAAAAATGCCATTTCGTACCTAAGTGCCTGAAAATGCAAAAAACACAAAACGTGACACTATTCTACAAAACTAACCAAAAGACAAGGCTAAAAGATAGCAAAAGAAGGTAAAAAAGACAAGATGAACGCGTCAAAAATACGTTCATCAAACTCCCCAAACCAAACCTTTGCTTGTCCTCAAGCAACAAACTATCCTAAATGCAACACAAAAGGAGTCTCATGCCAAGTAAAGTGAACTAATCTATTGAATCTACCAAATGCTTATGAACAAAACCAAATGAGCATGACATGCAAGTAGGTTGAAGAAAGCCTCAATTGCGAATATACACATTCTCATGTGCACTTGGTTAAGCAAAGGAGTCTCTCGTAACATCTTCTACCTGGACCTGGTCAGTGACGACACAATGATGCATATTATCATACTACAATTGGCCCGTGCCTATGAAACCGAGGGCTTACTACTGTTCACCAAGCGAGACTTTTCCTCAAGAGAGGGCGAACCAATACTGGCTCTCATCAAACGAAGGAGGGTTCCCTTAGAAAGATAACACTCCCCTATTCTACCCAGACTCTCAAGAGTGAGCCTCTTTCAACCACTTCTTGAATAGCAAGACGAGGGTGGTCAAGAACAGGCCTTGGACAAAGGCGACACGAAACGAAAGATAGAATTTACAACTCGATACTTCACAAGGACAAAATATTTACATGACACTTGACACTACGAGACTGCTTTTGGCTTGCAACGACCCTTCTTTTGCTTTTGGGTCTTATTCTTTATTTTCTTCTTCTTTTTTTATTTTCTCTTTTTCTTTTCTCTTTTTTTTTTTTTTTATAGCTAGGCAAGCAGCAGTACTACGTGTCAAAAACCTCCCCAAACCTATTCGAGAGGATAGGTTTGAGCACAAAGAAGAAAAAAAAAAGGGAAAAACTTTTTACAAACACACCTCCCCAAACCTATTCGAGAGAATAGGTTGGGACACAAAACAAAAGAAAAATAAATCTAAGAAAAATCTACAATGACTCAAGACGAAAGACAAGATCAATAAGGCAACCCCCTCCCCAAACCTATTCGATAGAATAGGTTTGATACAAGGAATCGCACACCTCACACTACCTCCTTCCTAGGCATTTGGCAATCTCTAATCGGGGTGAAGAACTTGTCGCCTCTTACGTACATAATTACACGGGTTACAACTATAGATTCTAACATGCATCATTTTATATGGCCATCGTGAACCGCAGCAGAAGAAACACTACTCAAGGTGATGTCGAGACTACTAAGCTTAACTAGTGCACATGCGAATGTGACAAACCAAGCGAGACAAGCCTCAAACTACTTGCAAAGTGATGCAACATATCATCAATGGTCATAAACACTTAGTCTACTCAATAAAAAAGTTCAAAAGACTTGGCAATAAACTCCACACACAACAACGTGCAACAACTAATTTATGGATGATATGCATGCAAAAATTTGAAAAACACGACAAATCACATGAACGTGAGTAAAATCAGGCATGTACGAACCACACAAGCATTTAGTACTGAAAATCCAATACCCCCTCCCCAAACCTAAACTTTTGCTCGTCCTCGAGCAAAGAAAAGTTGAATGAAAAGGAAAAATTGGATTGAAAGTACACTTCCCTGAGATAAAGGTTCGTGTCCAATCTCCTATATATGAGTAGTACCTGAAAGGAATCAAGAAACATGTGAAAACGGGTGCACAAAGGTGAGAAGAATGGTAAAAACGAGGAAAATCTGGGTACAGGGTCCAGGCGGACCGCTTGGCGGGAGCCAAGCGGTCCGCTTGTCAAGCGGAGCGCTTGGGAGGATCCAGGCGCTCCGCTTGAAATTCCAGTAATTTTTTTTTTTTTTTTGATTTACTGAAGATTCAAGCGGACCGCTTGGCCCTTCCAAGCGCTTCTCTTGGCTCTGTTTCCGGGTTTTCGATGTTTTTTCCTATCTTAATCACCTAAGGCACCAAGACAAACACTAGACTAAACGAATCACGACAAAAGGCACACAGGCCACAACTACAAAAGCAATAAAAAGGAAAAACTAAACTACATGCAAAGAAATACCACAAAGGTTATCCATTATCAAATGGGAACGAATCTCGTGCATTCGTTCCATTACTCCTTGCATCTTGGGAACCATCTTTGGCTCCTCTCCTCAAGTCCTCAAGCAAATCCATGATTCCCTGAAAATAAAAATCAACTAAATTAACAAAATCAAAATCTAAATAATAACTAAAGGAATCAGAGGGAAAATAAAAAGAAAAAAGTGGATCAAAACGCCCTTGAAGCTCATAGGTGGGTGCATGGACCAGAACATAGGAGTCAAGATCAAGAGTGTCTGTAGCAATAGAATCCAAACATGTCGATTCAGAGACACCAAAATCTTCAGAGAGTAGCTCCTCGATCTCAACACAACTCAAGACAACACTGTCTGACTCAGGTGAAGCAATGGATTCAGTCATCACCTCCTCCACGACTTCTTCTTTACCAACACTCTTGACATCCTCAATTAAGGTCGTGGAATCCAAGCTAAGCACTGAAGAGGCTTCATCAATAGATTCTTCACAACATTCCTCTACATTGGCTATGTCGATTTCTGGTGGCGGACAAGCAAAGCAAGACGTCCATGTCTTTGAACCGGGAGGTGAGTGATGAATGTGTATTTTACACTTTCATTCCAGTCTTTTTCACCTATTTTAGCTATCCTCTATGTTAATATAGCTATATTTGAGTACATTTTATTAGAATAGTGTCACGTTTCCCTTTAGATTTTATTTTACAGGTTTTGGTTGAAATTCGGAGATTTCGGGGCAATTATATTCAAGTCTACAAGGAATTGGTGTTCCAGAAGCCTATTTGGAGTATCTGAAGGTTTCCGGATAGGATTTGGAGTCTAGGGGCCGAATCTGGAGGTTAGAAGGCTACTAGAAGTCATAAACCCAGTCCGAAAAGGTGAAGAAATCCAAATCCGCGTCGAAAAACAAGGAAATTCCGCGAAATACTTGGGGGCAAACCGCCCCAGAGTAAATTCGGGGCCTATATATAGAGCTCAAGTTTTTCTCCGAAAATCATATCTTTCCAAGCCTACTTTCTCACCTCTCTCTATAGTTTTAGGGAGGAACTTCCCGGGGCCTGTCCTGGGAGTTCCGTAGCTTAGGGGATACTTTTTCATAGTAGATTGGAGCGCGTAGGATCGCAATCATCCGGAGATTGACAACCTTCGATAACTTTGTATCTTACAGTTTTTATCTACTTATTTTATTCTTCTTTCAATATGTTTTCTTCTATGATTGCTATTGATTGCATGCCTATTATGAGTAGCTAAACTTATCGTTGGTGGTAGTATGTGAATTCTTAGCGAGGGAAGATAATCATGCTAATGGCTATATCGCGCATTATACTCCATGTCATTGCTTTATTTCGTTGATCAGTTGCAACCAAAATTCTCGTATGTTGTATTGATTATTATGCACACATGGACACTTGTCAACTAATCAGACCAATTATCTTCGTAGTGTTGAATAATTACGGAACACATTAGGACGTTAGTTGTTCATGAGTCAGACCCATATTATCTTCGTAGTGCTTAATATTTGCAACAGGACACAAGATTGATTCAAAGATCTCTATGCAAGACCGAGGAATTTATGCATGATTATCGACCCATTATGTTAAGAAGGACCATACTATCACCAACCTCCATTATCTGCTTGAAAACCCCCTATTGCTTTCTATCTGCTGTTTTATATTCTCTTGTTAAATAGATAAAGCTAGTTATAGTCCTGAGAGAACGACACTCGAGTCATTCTACTACTACACTACGGTTTTCGTTGTAGTTGTGGATTGCCTTTGGCTAAATAACAAATTTATTTGACTGAACCGGGACCTGACAAATCCCCGTTCATCAAATTTGCGCCGTTGCCGGGGACTATACTCCTTTTTTCTGTTTAATTTGTTTATACAGCTTTAGATTCCTAATTCTATTAGTTTTAGTTTTTCTTTTCAATCTCTCTCTGATACTGCTTTCCTAGTCTGTTTCTAATTTCCCTTTCCTAGCCTTAGTAGTATTCGATATCAAGATTTATTCTCGATTTTTCAAAATTTCTAACGAGTCTAATTTTTAGTATTGAGTTACTCTTACTACAGACATACATGTATGATGTCCATGCGCGCTCGCATGACACCCCAATTCTCGCAGGTGAGGAGAGGATCTTCCATATACCTGGAAGACGAGTTAAGGAGGTATGAGGTGACGGAGTCCATGGTGAGGTACTTACCGAGGTACGAAGATGGAGTAGGGATGGACCCATGGAGTTTCATTCGATCCTATGAGGAGGAAATAGAAAGAATTCCAGCAGAAGGGTTTACTAAGGACCAATTATGCAGGAAACTATTTTCTTTTGCTCTTGGGTATGAGCCGAGGCGTTGGATTGCAAGGTTTGAACCAGGATCGCTGAAAACTTGGGGCCAAGTAGTAGAGGAGTTCTTGGCGCGGTTCATGCCTTATCATGAGACAATTGCCTTACGTGATAGGATCCAATATTTCGAGCAAGGAGAGTATGAGCAGTTTTGTGACGCCTACGAACGTTTTGAGATGTATAAACGTGAGTGCCCCCATCACCGTTTCGAAGATGGGGAGTTGATTTGGTGCTTCGTTGGTGGACTTCGTGAAGAGGAACGACTTAGAGTGGATCAGTTGAGCGGCGGTCTGGGAGAATGTACGGTCGACGAGGCAGAAGAAGTCCTCCGTAAGTACGCCAGAGGTTCAACACAATCCGATGAGGTCATACCAATTCACATCACCGCAAAGGAAGTAGATCGAGGTGAAGCAGGAAGCTCATCCGAGGAGTATTTTGAAACCGAAGAAATCGTTGGGGAAGATGCACATGCCGAGCAAGTTGAAGATGACCTTCGAATAGCAAAAGTTGTTGAAGAAGTTGAAGTAATTGAGCATCTTACGGAAGAATTCAGCTTGTTGAATTGTGCTGAAGTAGAAGAGGTTCGAGAACTTGAAGAGGAGAAAGGATTGGAAGGCGACGCCCCCCTGGAGGTGGGGGGCGAGTCGCCCAGCATGGGGGGAGAACCGCCTCCCATGACCAGTGAGTTGGACGACCCCAGCTCCCCTGTTTCTTTACTCCCAGACATTCGCATCAACCCAAAACCACTTCCTTCCGTTACTACTGAGGTTCTTAAGTACAAAGAGGTGAATCTACTCCTCCGAGGTGGAAAGCTTGACAAGCAAGATACACAGGAGCCACCACTAAACAAGCACCTCGATGAAGTCAAAGTGAATGTCCTCCTATTGATGAAGTCCTTATTGGATATGCCTGCAAAGCAAACCAATCCATTCACCATGGTGAGATCTTTGAGGCTTCCTAGGTCTCTTTGCTACATTGGACCAAGAGAATGGCGGCCACCGTGGGGAGGTACTCTTGAGTCCATTCTTGAATACTCAGCCGACCGAGGCCAAACCGTTCGGTAACATCTAGTATCATTTTTTATTTACTCATTCTCTTTTGCTAGGGACTAGCTTAAGTTTTATGAGGGGGATGGGATGTGAACCATGATGTTAAGTATTGTTTGGCTTTGTGATGTTGAGTAGGATAGTCTTGTTTTTTTTTAATTGCATTTGCACGTTTACTGCTTTCCTAGGATAGTCTTGCACGTTTAATATGGAGTTTATTGCCGAATTTTTTGAACTTTTCTGTCAGGTAGATCAACTAACTATGCCATTAATCGTATGCTTCATCTCTATGAATTTGTTTGAGGTTTTTCTCGCTTGGCTTGTCACATTTATATATTGCACTTAGTTGAGCTAGGTAGTCTCGACATTACTTAGTGGTGCTTTCTCTACTGCGGTTCACGAAGGCCTTTATAATAGGATGATGCATGTTAGGGTCTTATGGTTGTTTCCCGAGTAATTATGTACCTAAGAGGCAACAAGTCTTCACCATGCTTTGAGATTGCTAAATGCCTAGGAAGGAGGTAGTGTGAGGTTGTGTGATCCTTTGTTTATAACCTATTCTTCCGAATAGGTTTGGGGAGGGGGTTACACCATCATAGACTTGTTTTTGTTTTTCATTCTCGTATCGTGAGTTTATTTTTCCTTTTCCGTAATTTTGTACTCCAACCTATTCTTTTGAATAGGTTTGGGGAAGTCGTGTGAGTCATTTTTCTCTTTTTGTTATGCTACTGCTGGCTTGAAAAAATCGAAAAAAGAGAGAAAAAATTCCATAAAAAAAGAGAAAAAATAAAAAAGGAATCTGGAAGAAAAAAAAGAGAAGACCCCAAAAAAAAAGCAAAGAAGGGTCCAAAAAAAAAAAGAAGAAAAGCCAAAAGCAGTTTAGCAAAGTTTTGAGCCTTTTCCATTTTTCGTATTGTTCGTAATCGTGTTTTTATCTTTTTTGTCTTAAGTGTCATCTGTTCTAGAACACCCTCGTCCTGCCATTCAGGAAGTGGTGAATAGCTTAAGACTTACTTGAAAGATGGGTAGAATAGGGGAGAGTTATCTTTTATAGGGAACCCTCCTTCGTTTGATGAGAGCCAGTACTGGTTCGACCTCTTTTGAGGGAAAGTCTTAACATGGTGGAACAGCAGTAAGTCCTCAGTTTCATAGGCACGGGGCAACCATTCGTATCTTAGCATGCATCATTACGTCGTCACTGACTACGTCCAGGTAGAGAATGTTACAAGAGACTATCTTGTCTGGACATAAGTGTTTATGTGGATGTGTATAAGTCAATCGAAGTATTCTTCAACCTATATTCATGCTTTGATTTATATGGTTTTTGTTCATATGTTATTTGGTAGATTCAGTAAATTAGTTCATTTTATTTGGCATAAAACTCCATTTTTGAGTCTTGCATGTTTTTTGTATTCGAGTCTAGCTTAGTTGCTTGAGGACAAGCAAAGGTTCGGTTTGGGGAGTTTGATGAATGTGTATTTTACACTTTCATTCGAGTCTTTTTCACCTATTTTAGCTATCCTCTATGTTGATTTAGCTATATTTTAGTACATTTTATTAGAATAGTGTCACGTTTCCCTTTAGATTTTATTTTACAGGTTTTGGTTGAAATTCGGAGATTTCGGGGCAATTATATTCAAGTCTACAAGGAATTGGTGTTCCAGAAGCCTATTTGGAGTATCTGAAGGTTTCCGGATAGGATTTGGAGTCTAGGGGCCGAATCTGGAGGTTAGAAGGCTACTAGAAGTCATAAACCGAGTCCGAAAAGGTGAAGATATCCAAATCCGCGTCGAAAAACGTGGAAATTCCGCGAAATAGTGGGGGGCGAACCGCCCCATCCAGAGGCGAACCGCCCCAGAGTAAATTTGGGGCCTATATATAGAGCTCAAGTTTTTCTCCTAAAATCATATCTTTCCAAGCCTACTTTCTCACCTCTCTCTATAGTTTTAGGGAGGAACTTCCCGGGGCCTGTCCTGGGAGTTCCGTAGCTTAGGGGATACTTTTTCATAGCAGATTGGAGCGCGTAGGATCGCAATCATCCGGAGATTGACAACCTTCGGTAACTTTGTACCTTACAGTT
The DNA here is from genome assembly GCA_028274465.1 of Plantago ovata. Classification (NCBI taxonomy): domain Eukaryota; kingdom Viridiplantae; phylum Streptophyta; class Magnoliopsida; order Lamiales; family Plantaginaceae; genus Plantago; species Plantago ovata. The sequence continues at coordinate 84,121,875 of CM051456.1, read as the reverse complement.
TTTATCTACTTATTTTATTCTTCTTTCAATATGTTTTCTTCTATGATTGCTATTGATTGCATGCCTATTATGAGTAGCTAAACTTATCGTTGGTGGTAGTATGTGAATTCTTCGCGAGGGAAGATAATCATGATAATGGCTATATCGCGCATTATACTTCGTGTCATTGCTTTATTTCGTTGATCAGTTGCAACCAAAATTCTCGTATGTTGTATTGATTATTATGCACACATGGACACTTGTCAACCAATCAGACCAATTATCTTCGTAGTGTTGAATAATTACGGAACACATTAGGACGTTAGTTGTTGATGAGTCAGACCCATATTATCTTCGTAGTGCTTAATATTTGCAACAGGACACAAGATTGATTCAAAGATCTCTATGTAAGACCGAGGAATTTATGCATGATTATCGACCCATTATGTTAAGAAGGACCATACTATCACCAACCTCCATTATCTGCTTGAAAACCCCCTATTGCTTTCTATATGCTGTTTTATATTCTCTTGTTAAATAGATAAAGCTAGTTATAGTCCTGAGAGAACGACACTCGAGTCATTCTACTACTACACTACGGTTTTCGTTGTAGTTGTAGATGAAAAACAGAAACAAGTCTATGATGGTGCAACCCCTTCCCCAAACCTATTCGGAAGAATAGGTTATAAACAAAGGATCACACACCCTCACACTACCTCCTTCCTAGGTATTTAGCAATCTAAAAGCATGGTGAAGACTTGTTGCCTCTTAGGTACATAATTACTCGGGAAAACAACCACAAGACCCTAACATGCATCATCCTATTATAAAGGCCTTCATGAACCGCAGTAGAGAAAACACCACTAAGTGATGTCGAGACTACCAAGCTTAACTAAGTGCAATACATAAATGTGACAAGCCAAGCGAGAAAAACCTCAAACAAATTCATAGAGATGAAGCATACGATTAATGGCATAGCTAGTTGATCTACCCAATAAAAAGTTCAAAAAATTCGGCAATAAACTCCATGTAAAACATGCAAGACTATCCTAGGAAAGCAGTAAACGTGCAAATGCAAAAAATTTCATAAGTTTTTCATAAGCAAGATAAGTATAGAGATAACCAGCGATAACCTCCTCCCCAAACCTGAACGTCGTCGCTCGTCCCGAACGTCGAAAGTGGATCCAAGGTGAGAGCTAATGCTTGTATAAGTGACCTATAATACTCAATCAAACTCGTGAGATAAAATCTAAAGCGGTAAAGAAAGCGATAAAATCTCCGGGTTGCCTCCCGGATAGCGTCATTGTTTAAAGTCTTTGACTCGACTCCTGTCTGCGCCTATTTCTTCTTTTTGCGGGTACTAGGCTTCCCCTTCATTGATCTCCTCTCCATGCCACGAACCTGTGAATAAGAAAGAATATAGGCTGCAAGACCACAGTAGTGAGTAGTGAAAGAAATATCAGGCGGTTCAGGTGGATCTGGTATGGCTTGCAACACGTGTTGCTTGCCATCCACTTCGATGGTGCAATTCTTTGGTAGATGTCCATCACGGAGCGTAGTTTGGTCAAGAACGTTTGCCCTAAGAGTATGACATCCCCCGTCCCAGGTGCAGATGCCGGCATAACTACAAAATTGGTGCATATAGATGCTTCACCAATCTTGACCAACACATTTTTCACAACGCCCTCGGGTCTCATAAAGGATCCATCCGCCAGTCGCACAATAGCCCTTTGCTCAGATAGTTTTCCAAGGTTGCTCTTTTCAAACACATTCAAAGGGATTATGTTTGAGTAGGATCCCGTGTCTAGTGTGGCACGGACATCTTCAAGCTCACCAATCCCTACCTTAACATCGAAACTTTTAGGGAGTGGTTCGGGATCCTCTTGCTCCTCATCACTTGTGTCAGAACCAAGGTCCTTCTCTTCTTCCTCAGCCTTTAGAAGTTCTTCCTTCACTTGTGATTTCGTCAGGTACATCACCAGCCAATGTAATGGCATTTGACTTCACAGTGTTGCTAAGCAGTTTGCCTTGCTCCCTACTTGCTCCTCCGTCGATCAACTCTTGCATCTTTTGATGGGCAAGCCTAGTGCTCTCTTCCAACCTATCGAGCCTTGCCCTAGTCTTCTCAGAATCTTCTTCATAACGTTTGAGAAAACTTTGTGTGTGATCAACCATCTTTTGCAAGTTCTCCATCAGTTGAGCCGACTCCGACTTCGGTGGCTCTTTTGGAGCGGGGTTTTCGCAGTGATCATTACCATAGTTCAGCCTACTACGGTCTTGGTTAGGTCCATAAGTTTGGTTAGCCGGTGCATATCCTTGATTTTTACGGTATCCTCTTCTCCAAAATCCACCTCGAGGATTCCTACCGTCCTGTCCGTAGCTAACTTCTTGAGTACCAAACTCCGTAGCAAAGGCTTCTTCTTCGCCTCCTCGAGCCCAGTTGCCATCATCGTATGCCAGCTCCGATCTACACATATGAGCCCCATTCCCATAGTTCTTGCATATTCGGCATACTTCGTTCGAAACAGTTGTTCCGGTGGCGCTCTTGAGGACTTGCTTCAACTCGTTGGTAAAACACTCGAATTGATCCTCATTCCCCCTATACATAGGGGCTTCTTGAGTCTGTGGAGCTTCAGGTCCACGTCTCCTAACCATTGCTCTTGGGTCCTTGAACTGCGAACCCTTAACAAGCCTTTCGAAAACTGCCCAGACGGCTTCTGCGGTTTCCTCCCAAATATTGTCTCGACATTGGAAATCCACCACTTGTTGGTTCTCGAAGGTTAGTCCATTGTAGAAGTGTTGGACTAGGTCGGAAAGTTCAAAACCATGGTGAGGGAATTTGTTCTTGAGATCTTGGAACCTCTCGAACGCGGTGTAGATGGTCTCATCATAGTCCTGTTTGAATCCATTGATCTGCGCCTTTAGCGCGGTAGTCAAGGTGTGAGGGTAGTATTTCTCCATGAAAGCTGAAAAAACCTTCTCCCAAGTGTCCAGCGACCCGCTGGAAGAGAATTTAACCATGACTTGGCTCTGTCGCCAAGTCCCATAGCAAAAACATTCATCCTTAACTCACCCGTTGTTATGTCAGCTCCGGGTCGTGGGAGTTGGTTGACGAAATCATCGATATCGTGCAAGTACCCCATCACATCTTCCCTTGATAAGCCATAGAACCTCGGAACTTGTTGGAATGCGTGGTTCTTGATCTCCAGATCTCGGGTTGCAGACGAAAGAACAATCGCCGGTCCCCGCATACGATCCTTGGTGGGTTGAACCCATGCCTTCAGTGGTCTAGCTTCTGCCATTCCGTCGATTTCTTTGAAAAGACTGAGTAGAGATTCAGAGAAATCGGTTTCCTCTATTTCCTCTAGTGCGCGCCATTCAAGTAGTCGCCTTCTTTGGTGGTAGACTATGTCGATCTCAGCAATTGAATCAGCAAGTGGTGTTCCTGCAAAACATGTATGCGGTATACACTATATGTAACAGACTAGGAAAGGTGATTAGAAACAGACTAGGAAAGCAACATCAGAGAGAGATTAAAAAGGAAAACTAAAACTAGTAGAATTAGGAATCTAAAGTTGTAAATATAAACAAATTAAACAGAAAAAAAGATTATAGTCCCCGGCAACGACGCCAATTTGATGAACGCTGATGTCGTGCTCCGAATTCAAGCAAATAAATTTGTAATTAGCCAAAGGCAATCCACAACTACAACGAAAACCGTAGTGTAGCAGTAGAATGACTCGAGTGTCGTTCTCTCAGGACTATAACTAGTTTTATCTATTTAACAAGAGAATATAAAAACAGCAGACAAAGAGCAAATGAGTTTCTAGCAGATAATGGAGATTGGTGATAGTATGGTCCTTCTTAACATAACGGGTCGATAATCATGCATAAATTTCTCGGTCTTGCATAGAGATCTTTGAATCAATCTAGTGTCCTGTTGCAAATATTAAGCACTACGAAGATAATTGGTCTGACAAGTCAATCACTATTGTCCTAATGTGTTCCGTAATTATTCAACACTACGAAGATAATTGGTCTGATGGTCGACAAGTGTCCAATTGTGCATAATAATTAATACAACATACGAGAATTTAGGTTGTGCCTGATCAACGAAATAAAGCAATGACACGGAGTATAATGCGTGATATAGCCATTAGCATGATTATCTTCCCTTCGCTAAGAATTCACATACTACCACCAACGATAAGTTTAGCTACTCATAGTAGGCATGCAATCAACAGACATCATAGAAGAAAACATATTGAAAGATATATAAAATAAGTAGATTAAACTGTAAGATACAAGTTACCGAAGGTTGTCAATCTCCGAAGAATTGCGATCCTACGAGCTCCAATCCGCTATGAAAAAGTATCCCCTAAGCTACAGAACTCCCAGGACAGGCCCCGGGAAGTTCCTACCTAAAACTATAGAGAGAGGTGAGAAAGTAGGTCTGGAAAGATATGATTTTTGGAGAAAACTGAGCAACTATATATAGGCCCCGAAATACTGTGGGTCGGTTCGCCCCAGAGAGTTTTTCGCGGAATTCCGCGTTTTCGACGCGTTTTTGGATTTCTTCCCCTTTTCGGACTCGGTTTCTGACTTCTAGTAGCCTTCAGATTCGGCCCCTAGACTTCAAATCCTATCCGGAAACCTTCAGATACTCCAAATAGGCTTCTGGAACACCAATTCCTTGTCAACTTCAATATAATTGCCCGGAAATCTTCGAATTTCAACCAAAACCTGTAAAATAAAATCTAAAGGGAAACGTGACACTATTCTAATAAAATGCATTAAAATATAGCTAAATTAACATAGAGGATAGCTAAATAGGTGAAAATGACTCGAATGAAAGTGTAAAATACACATTCATCAGTGCTCTATCTTTCTATCCGAACAAATTTCTTCCTAGCTCATTCAATTTCCGGATTTGAGGTATTATCACATGAACCCTAATTTTTACAATTTGGGGATTTTTTGATTTATGCTTCAATTAGGCTTGTATGATGTATGGGTTGATGTTTTATGTTATTAGATTCGTTATTCATTGTCAATTACATGTTCAATTAGGCTTGGTTTGATGATTTGAGATTTTTGGTAATTGGATGATATATGTCTTGTTAGGGAAATGTCTCTCTTACTTTCACTCCATGCTTAAACATGTGTTTATTGATATGATATTGATGGATGTATTGGTAGAATGCATGAATGATGAATTTGAGGATTTATGCTAGATTTTTGATTTTTATGGTATGGATTGAACCTTGTGATTCAAGGCATTTGTTGTTAGCAAGAGCATAATGCGATATGTTATTGTAGTAGTTACATTGATAGGTTGCGTAATGAATTAGCTAGACTAGGCTTTGGGTTTTTGAGGAGTTGGATTTTTGAGAATATTACTCGTTTGTTCACTCGTATATTTCCATATGCATAGGTTTGTTTTGCATCGTACAAAATACTAATTGCTGTTTGTAGGAATCATGGCACCGAGGACAAGGAGAGCCGGCTCTAGCAAAAAGGGGAAGGGAGTGGCATCAAGCTCCCAACCATCTCACCATTTGTTCGAGTTGTCTGTTGCTGCGATAGAGGTGCGACAAAGGCTAGAGGCGGAGATGGCCGACGGAGGAAGGTCGATCATCCCAGATAGGAGGATTGACATTCCTGAGTCCGCAGTGGATAGAGCGGGATATAGGACGCTGTCACGTTTAGGGTCACAAAGGAATTGGGCATGGTACAGTTCCAACAGGTTCAAAGGGTACGACGAGAGCCTCCTCCAAGAGTTCTACACTGGATACACGGATCCCGAGGAGAAGAATGGGGTGCTAGTCCGAGGCCTGATTATACCGTGGAACCTAGAGTACATTTCTTCCTTCATCCATTTCGGGAACCCGGAATTCACAGGGAGCGACCATGCCTACCTATATTCGAGGACCTCTAGGGGGATAGGGAGACACATCACAGACGTGATCTGCAACAGGGAGTACCGATATCCGGAAATCGGGGCAGAACCCGGACGGATCAGTTATAGCGACCTTAGCATTGAAGCTAAGGTGATGATGAAATTTTGCATCTCCGGCTTGATCCCGAGGAAGAATGACACATGGATTCAGCCCTACTATGCAGAGCTCCTCTACTGCCTCATAGACGGACATCAGATCGACATAGGGCACATTATGTATGAGGAGTACGAGCGCCACTGGGAAAAGAAGAGGAAGCCTTTCATCTTCCAAAGCTTCATCACAGCCTACTGCATATATCATGGGGTCGATGATATTGAGGAGGGGGATTGCGAGGTCGCTGCCCTTTCACCCTCGACCATTGAGGTGCAGCTCAACAGGTATCAGTTGAAGAACCCCACAGCTGCCGCTGCTGATGTAGGAGCACCATTCCAGCCAAATGATTCCAATCATGAGGATGCTATGGAGGCTGATGTTGGCGAAGCCCCTATCCTAGATATCCGGTTTGTCCACCGAGCACCGCATGCACCACCTCGAGCACCACAGGGGTCTAGAGGATTTGACTTCTCTGAATTCTGTACCTACCTCGACGGCCGTTTCGACAGAATTGATGCCAACAACGCAGCCATGCGACAGGACCTCGACAGCCATATTGTCCAGCAGAACCGCGATTGGGAGATATTCGAGGAGCATCGCCGAGAGGATAGGCAGCACATGTGGGAGCAACAACAGCAGGAAGCTCTACGACAGTCTAATGAGCTCATGAATGACATGTGGAGTGACTTTTATGGGGACTACCATCCCGATGATTAGTCCTTCCACATGTCCACTCTCAGCCAACCGAGGCCAAACCATTCGGTAACATCTAGTATCACTTATTATTACTCATTCTCTTCTGCTAGGGGCTAGCTTATGAATCGTAAGGGGGATGGGATGTGAACCATGATGTTAAGTATTGTTTGGCTCTGTGTTGTTTAGTATCTTGTTCTTTGTTTGCATTTGCATTTGCACGTTTACCGCTTTCTTAGTTTTTTAGGTTGCATTTCACTACATTCATCCTAGGATAGTCTTGCATGTTTTATATGGAGTTTATTGCCGAATTTTCTGAACTTTTTTATTGGGTAGATCAACTAGTTATGCCATTAATCGTATGCTTCATCTCTATGAATTTGTTTGAGGTTTTTTTCGCTTGGCTTGTCACATTTATGTATTGCACTTAGTTAAGCTTGGTAGTCTCGATATCACTTAGTGGTGTTTTCTCTACTGCGGTTCACGAAGGCCTTTATAATAGGATGATGCATGTTAGGATCTTATGTTTGTTTTCCCGAGTAATTATGTACCTAAGAGGCAACAAGTCTTCACCATGCTTTGAGATTGCTAAATGCCTAGGAAGGAGGTAGTGTGAGGTTGTGTGATCCTTTGTTTATAACCTATTCTTCCGAATAGGTTTGGGGAGGGGGTTACACCATCATTAGACTTGTTTCTGTTTTTCATTTTCGTATCGTGAGTTTATTTTTCCTTTTCCGTAAATTTTGTACTCCAACCTATTCTTTCGAATAGGTTTGGGGAAGTCGTGTGAGTCATTTTGTTTCTCTTTTCCTTGTGCTACTACTGGCTAAAAAAAATCGAAAAAAGAAAGAAAAATTTCCAGAAAAAAAAGAAAATAAAAAAGAAAAAACGAATCTGGAAAGGAAAAAAAAAGAAGGAAAAGAAGAAAAGACCCCAAAAAAAGCAAAGAAGGGTCCAAAAAAAAAGAAAGCCAAATAGCAGTTTAGCAAAGTGTTGAGTCTTTTCCATTTTTTGTAATATTCGTAATCGTGTTTTTCTATTTTTTATCTTTTTTGTCTTGAGTGTAATCTGTTCTAGACCACCCTCGTCCTGTCATTCAGGAAGTGGTGAATATCTTAAGACTTTACTTCAGAGATGGGTAGAATAGGGGAGTGTTATCTTTTATAGGGAACCCTCCTTCGTTTGATGAGAGCCAGTACTGGTTCGACCTCTTTTGAGGAAAAGTCTTAACATGGTGGAACTGCAGTAAGTCCTCAGTTTCATAGGCACGGGACAACCATTCGTTTCTTAGCATGCTTCATTACGTCGTCACTGACTAGGTCCAGGTAGAGAATGTTACGAGAGACTATCTTGTCTTGACATAAGTGCTTATGTGGATGTGTATAAGTCAATCGAGGTATTCTTCAACCTATATTCATGCTTTGATTTATATGGTTTTTGTTCATATGTTATTTGGTAGATTTAGTAGATTAGTTCATTTTATTTGGCATGAGACTCCATTTTGTGTCTTGCATGTTTTTTGTATTAGAGTCTAGCTTAGTTGCTTGAGGACATGGGGAGTTTGATGAATGTGTATTTTACACTTTCATTTGAGTCTTTTTCACCTATTTTAGCTATCCTCTATGTTAATTTAGCTATATTTTAATGCATTTTATTAGAATAGTGTCACGTTTCCCTTTAGATTTTATTTTACAGGTTTTGGTTGAAATTCGAAGATTTCCGGGCAATTATATTGAAGTTGACAAGGAATTGGTGTTCCAGTGGCCTATTTGGAGTATCTGAATGTTTCCGGATAGGATTTGAAGTCTAGGGGCCGAATCCGGAGGTTAGAAGGCTACTAGAAGTCAGAAACCGAGTCCGAAAAGGGGAAGAAATCCAAAAACGCGTCAAAAATGCGGAATTCCGCGAAAAACTTTCTGGGGCGAACCGCCCCACACCGGGCGAACCGCCCGGTGTGTGGGGCGAATCGCCCCACAGTATTTCGGGGCCTATATATAGTTGCTCAGTTTTCTCCGAAAATCATATCTTTCCAGACCTACTTTCTCACCTCTCTCTATAGTTTTAGGTAGGAACTTCCCGGGGCCTATCCTGGGAGTTCTGTAGCTTAGGGGATACTTTTTCATAGCGGATTGGAGCTCGTAGGATCGCAATTCTTCGGAGATTGACAACCTTCGGTAACTTGTATCTTACAGTTTAATCTACTTATTTTATATATCTTTCAATATGTTTTCTTCTATGATTTCTGTTGATTGCATGCCTATTATGAGTAGATAAACTTATCGTTGGTGGTAGTATGTGAATTCTTAGCGAAGGGAAGATAATCATGCTAATGGCTATATCACGCATTATACTCCGTGTCATTGCTTTATTTCGTTGATCAGGCACAGCCTAAATTCTCGTATGTTGTATTAATTATTATGCACAATTGGACACTTGTCGACCATCAGACCAATTATCTTCGTAGTGTTGAATAATTACGGAACACATTAGGACAATAGTGATTGACTTGTCAGACCAATTATCTTCGTAGTGCTTAATATTTGCAACAGGACACTAGATTGATTCAAAGATCTCTATGCAAGACCGAGGAATTTATGCATGATTATCAACCCGTATGTTAAGAAGGACCATAACTATCACCAATCTCCATTATCTGCTGGAAACCCCTTTGTTATCTGTTTGCTGTTTTATATTCTCTTGTTAAATAGATAAAGCTAGTTATAGTCCTGAGAGAACGACACTCGAGTCATTCTACTGCTACACTACGATTTTCGTTGTAGTTTTGGATTGCCTTTGGCTAAATTACAAATATTATTTGCTTGAATTCGGAGCACGACATCCGCGTTCATCAATTCCCCATCCTATGGCTGCAGAGTTTTCCTTAAGGACTTGGACTAGCCTACCCTCTTCTACGCTAGATAGGTGTGAATAGATTATTACAGGCTTTTTTTCTCATTTTCCCCTAAGTAAACATACTTAAGGTGAATAGGAAGGGGTTTTAGTTCTAATCTAGGCTCTTCTGGAAGTCGGTTATCTCCCTCTTCTTCCTCTAGGGGTTCAAGGACTTCTTCTCCGAATGGGATTTCGGGTGTGCTATCCAATATCTCTACTAGTTCCCTTACTTCCTCAGACATGTAACAAGTCTCCACCTGCATGGTTAGTGCCTCTTCAATAGGTTCAATATTATCATGGCAATGATGGCAATGATGAAATTCAGAAATTACAGAATCATAGCAATCAATAAACTTTAATTCTTCTATAACTTCTTTATCAACTATGCTACATCCTACCAATTCAATTTTCTCACCCATTACCTCCATGGTGATTTTATTTCCTTTTAGTTCAAGGAATGTGTTGGTAGTGGCCATGAATGGTCTTCCAAGCAGTACCACGTGTTCGCGGACATGGCCCTTTCCTTCCTCGGCTGACTTCATCACTACAAAATCTGCAGGAATTATTAGTTTGTCTACCTTTACGAGGACATCCTTAATTATTCCTTCGGGACGTTTCACGCTTTGGTCTGCCATTTGTACAACCATCTAGGTTTGCTGCATTTCCCCAAGGTCTAGGGCTTTGTATACTGAGAAGGGCATCAAGTTGATGCTAGCGCCTTAGTCGAGCATGGCCTTGGTGGACCTTCCATTCCCCATGGTGATATCTATGATGAAGCTCCCTGGATCTCTTTTCTTCGCGGGAAGCCGTGCTATAAAATTTACTGTCTCCATACCTGTTCCGTCTCCCCCTATAAAATGTATATCTTTCTTGGCTGGCTTGATCCTACCAGGGAATGGCATGTGAGGTTTTGGGGGCACATATGGGTTGGGAGACTTATGAAGTCCCTCCTCGATATTTGGTGTGTCCCCCTCATTCCCATTGTTGTCGCCGTCTTCAGATGTGCGGGGTGTATTGTCTTGCACTTGAGGTGCTGCTGATTCTTCACCTACTTCATTCTCCTTGCTTGTCCTTGTATTGTTAGTCACAGTAGATTTAACATGTTTAGGACGTACAAAATTAGGGATTTTAGTTACCTTCCCACTACGGAGGAGTAGGTTTTCTTCCTCGAACTCAGGGACCTCAGTAGTAACCGCTAGAACGGGCTCCGCATCGTGAAAACCTTTGACGACGGATGAAATCAGGGAGCCGGGGTCGTCCAGCTCCCGCGGACCGCCTCCCTCTCCCGGCGCACCGCCCGGGGTGGCTATTGGGGGGCGTCCCTCACTGGGACTGCGCGGAGGGGCGCCCCCCACTCCCGGCGGTGCGCTTGGGAGCGGCAGGGGGTCCGCTTGCTCTCTGGACGTGGGGGACGCACCGCCCCTCACACCAGGCGGACCGCCTCTCACGTCCAGTGAGGTGTCCCCTGGATTTTTGTCTCCGAACTCTTTGTATTGATTCCTTCGACCTTTTCACACTCTAACAAACTGACTTCCTCCATTAATAGCTCAGTTACTGCTACCCCTTAAAAAATTTGTGCTATACGGAGGTTCTGTTCAACTTGTCTTGCATGTGCGGTCTCAAATATACTCTCAGTGGCTTTAATTCCTGCATAGATTGCAAGTTCATCCTCCTCACTGATATCAACTTCTCGGAACTCCTCAGATACGCTTCCGGTTCCACTTTGATCTAGCCTCTCACTGGCGATGTGACTTGGTGTTAGTCTCTCTGACTGTGCGGATCCTCTGGCGTACTTACGGAAGACTTTTTCTGCCTCTTCAACCGTGCAATCTTCCAATCCTCCGCACAACCCATCCACTCTAAGCCTAACCTCATCGCGTAACCCACCAAAAAAATGCAAAATAAACTCCCAATCGTCGAAACGGTGATGGGGTCACTCTCGTTTATACTTCTCAAACCGATCGTAGGTGTCACAAAACCGCTCATCTTCTCCTTGCTTGAAGTGTTCAATCCTTCCTCGCAAGGCCATTGTCTCTTTGTATGGCATAAATCGCGCCAAGAACTCCTCTACTACTTGGTCCCAAGTCCTCAGTGATCCCGGTGCCAACCTTGTAATCCAAAGTCTTGGTTCATACCCCAAGGCGAAAGAAAATAATTTCCTGCATATTTGGTCCTCCGTAAACCCCTTAGCTGGAATTCTGTCTATTTCCTCCTCATAGGACCGAATAAAACTCAGTGGATTCATCCCTGCTCCTTCCTCAAACCTTGGTATGTTCCTTACTACGGAACTTGTCACCTCATACCCTGTTAGCTCATCCTCCAAGTATATAGCTGATCCTCTCCTAACTTGCGAGAATTGTGGGGTCATGCGAGCCCTCATGGATGTCATACCTGGATATCTGGGAAAGGAATAACTCAAAACCAAAAATCAGTCCTGTCAGTTCTGACAAAAATTTGGAACTTCAACTTCTAAACTAAATAAATCAGTCCTGTTAGATTACTTTATCCTGGAAATTGAATGTTGAAAGAATAAACAAGCTAAAGATTAAAAAGGAGTTATAGTCCCCGGCAACGACGCCAATTTGATCAACGAGATTGTCAGACTCGAACAATCAAATAAATTTGTTTGAAAGCCAAAGGGCAACTCACAACTACACAATACACGTAGTGCAGAGGTAAGATGACCTCGAGTGTCGATCTCTAGGGACTAAACTAGCTTTAACTAAATAACTATATATAATTTCCGAAAACAAATTTATATTAACTCGACTTAACAATATATGGAGAAAGCTGGTGATAGTATGCTCGTTCTAAGCATCAAGTTCTAATTAGGCATGAAAGTGCAACTCGTACTGCCTTAAAAGTAATTCGATTTAAAAACACCAAAGATAGATTTGTAGACGTGTATTTTGAAAGCTTCTTATCTATACTAATACTTGGCTAAGGTTGTCAGTCTTAGTTCAAGCAGTACTTGCAAATTATATATAATCGAATCGATGATCTTGAATTGTCCTAGTGTTTCTAACACTTTTCTACGAAGATATATGGCTTAGTCGGATCAAAGAATCGAATTAAGATAATTAGACAAGTAAAAGACTCAGAAACTCAATCATGCATAATACGAACCCTACCTACGAATTCACATACTATCACCAACTAGATGCTTAGCTACTCATATCAATAACACAATCAACAATCATAATCGAAGCAATAATGAATGAAAACATGTTTAATTGAAAGATAAATAGCAGAATTGTGAGATACAAGGTTACCAACAAAGGTTGTCAATCTCCGGTGAATTGCTAAACTCACAAAGATCTAGCAAGGTGAGATCAATACGTGTCCAAATCTCTCCTCTAGCTCCAAATTCGCTAAGTTACTAAGGTTCTAAGAGAAAATATACCCAGAACGAGCTCTAGGGTTTAAGTTTGTAAAATAATGATGAAAGATATGAAAATTTGCAGATTTTGGAAATATATATAGTTGCTGTCGGAAGGCACCCGGCGGTGCGCCCCGTACGAGGCGGTCCGCCGCGCACGGGCAGATTGCGGCCCGTGCAAAATTCTTCCTCCGGATCTTCAATTTCGGCCCCTTGCACGGTTTTGAGCTCTAAAACTTGGTCTTTTGTCCTTGAAACTCGTCTCCGTACTCCTTGACACACCACGAGTGATCTCATTGCACCAAAACATCATTGTTTCATCATGAATTACATCCAAAAATGCAATTTCCACCTAAAACCTTTAAAGAACAAAAGAAATGGAAACGTGACCCTATTCTAGCAAAATGCACTAAAATGTATGCAAGAGGATAACTAAATTGGTGAAAAAAAGACTCGAATGATTGTGTAAGAAACACTTTCATCAGGAGTTGAAGGGTTTCCCTAGAGAGAGTAGTAAATTTGGTAGGTGAGTGGTAGGTGATAGCTATGAATGCTTACCCAGCGGATAATGAATGAGTTCCCTTATATACTCTTAGTATTTTATTGTCATTGTATGTAGGATCGTGACAAGTGTCCGGCTGAGATTGAAGCCTCTGATGAACGCGCGGATGTCGTGCTCCAACGCGAACGAATCAAATAAATTTGTAATTAGCCAAAGGCAATCCACAACTACAACGAAAACCGTAGTGTAGCAGTAGAATGACTCGAGTGTCGTTCTCTCAGGACTATAACTAGCTTTATCTATTGAACAAGAGAATATAAAACAGCAGACAGATAGCAAAAGGGGGTTTCTACCAGATAATGGAGATTGGTGATAGTATGGTCCTTCTTAACATAACGGGTCGATAATCATGCATAAATTCCTCGGTCTTGCATAGAGATCTTTGAATCAATCTAGTGTCATGTTGCAAATATTAAGCACTACGAAGATAATTGGTCTGACAAGTCAATCACTATTGTCCTAATGTGTTCCGTAATTATTCAACACTATGAAGATAATTGGTCTGATGGTCGACAAGTGTCCAATTGTGCATAATAATTAATACAACATACAAGAATTTAGGCTGTGCCTGATCAACGAAATAAAGCAATGACACGGAGTATAATGCGCGATATAGCCATTAGCATGATTATCTTCCCTTCGCTAAGAATTCACATACTACCACCAACGATAAGTTTAGCTACTCATAATAGGCATGCAATGAACAGAAATCATAGAAGAAAACATATTGAAAGATATATAAAATAAGTAGATTAAACTGTAAGATACAAGTTACCGAAGGTTGTCAAGCTCCGACGAATTGTGATCCAACGAGCTCCAATCCGCTATGAAAAAGTATCCCCTAAGCTACAGAACTCCCAGGACAGGCCCCGGGAAGTTCCTACCTAAAACTATAGAGAGAGGTGAGAAAGTAGGTCTGGAAAGATATGATTTTCGGAGAAAACTGAGCAACTATATATAGGCCCCGAAATACCACGGGGCGGTTCGCCCCACACGCCCGGTGGTTCGCCCGGTGTGGGGCGGTTCGCCCCGGCTGTGCGGCGGTTCGCCCCCCAGTTTTTTCGCGGAATTCCGCGTTTTCGATGCGGTTTTGGATTTCTTCCCCTTTTCGGACTCGGTTTCTGACTTCTAGTGGCCTTCTAACCTCCAGATTCGACCCCTAGACTCTAAATCCTATCCAGAAACCTTCAGATACTCCAAGTAGGCTTCTGGAACACCAATTCCTTGTCAACTTCAATATATTTGCCCGGAAATCTTCGAATTTCAACCAAAACCTGTAAAATAAAATCTAAAGGGAAACGTGACACTATTCTAATAAAATGCATTAAAATATAGCTAAATTAACATACAGGATAGCTAAAATAGGTGAAAAAGACTCGAATGAAAGTGTAAAATACACATTCATCAAACTCCCCAAACTGAACCTTTGCTTGTCCTCAAGCAACTAAGCTAGACTCTAATACAAAAAACATGCAAGACACAAAATGGAGTCTCATGCCAAATAAAATGAACTAATCTACTGAATCTATCAAATAACATATGAACAAAAACCATATAAATCAAAGCTTGAATATAGGTTGAAGAATACCTCGATTGACTTATACACATCCACATAAGCACTTATGTCAAGACAAGATAGTCTCTCGTAACATTCTCTACCTGGACCTAGTCAGTGACGACGTAATGAAGCATGCTAAGATACGAATGGTTGTCCCGTGCCTATGAAACTGAGGACTTACTGCTGTTCCACCATGTTAAGACTTTTCCTCAAAAGAGATCGAACCAGTACTGGCTCTCATCAAACGAACGAGGGTTCCCTATAAAAGATAACTCTCCCCTATTCTACCCATCTCTCAAGTAAAGTCTTAAGCTATCCACCACTTCCTGAATGGCAGGACGAGGGTGGTCTAGAACAGATGACACTCAAGACAAAAAAGATAAAAACACGATTACGAACATTACAAAAATGGAAAAGACTCAACACTTTTCTTTCCAGATTCTTTTTCTCTTTTCTTTTTTCTTTTTCTGGATTCTTTTTTCGATTTTTTTCTAGCCAGCAGTAGCATAACAAAAAGAGAAACAAAAAAGACTCACACGACTTCCCCAAACCTATTCGAAAGAATAGGTTGGAGTACTAAATTCACGGAAAAGGAAAAATAAACTCACGATACGAAAATGGAAAACAGAAACAAGTCTAAAGATGGTGTAACCCTCTCCCCAAACCTATTCGGACGAATAGGTTATGAACAAAGGATCACACAATCTCACACTACCTCCTTCCTAGGCATTTAGCAATCTCAAAGCATGGTGAAGACTTGTTGCCTCTTAGGTACATAATTACTCGGGAAACAACCATAAGACCCTAACATGCATCATCCTATTATAAAGGCCTTCGTGAACCGCAGTAGAGAAAACACCACTAAGTGATGTCGAGACTACCAAGCTCAACTAAGTGCAATACATAAATGTGACAAGCCAAGCGAGAAAAACCTCAAACAAATTCATAGAGATGAAGCATATGATTAATGGCATAGTTAGTTAATCTACCCAATAAAAAAGTTCAAAACAACTCGGCAATAAACTCCATATAAAACATGCAAGACTATCCTAGGAAAACAATAAACGTGCAAATGCAAAAAATTTCACGAGTTTATCATAAGCAAGATAAGTATAGAGATAACCAGCGATAACATCCTCCCCAAACCTGAACGTCGTCGCTCGTCCCGAACGTCGAAAGTGGATCCAAGGTGAGAGCTAATGCTTGTATAAGTGACCTATAATACTCAATCAAACTCGTGAGATAAAATCTAATGCGGTAAAAAAACCGATAAAATCTCCGGGTTGCCTCCCAGATAGAGTCATTGTTTAAAGTCTTTGACTCGACTCCTGTCCGCGCCTATCTTGATAGTGTATATGTCCTAGAGACAGTCCTTACCAAGGGCATGGTGCCCTTGTAGAGGACATATATGTACTATTACACATGTCAACGTAATATAATATATGTTTGTTTCATTTTACTGTTGAGTATTGCTTTCATATTTATATTACACCAGGCTGCAGCATGTCATATCTATATTGATGTCTGTATAGATACTGAACATGTCCCCTCGGATAGATGACCGATCACACAGTTAGTGGGAGCTATGTGAGTTATCATCTATCCCAAACTCTCCCTAGTCGTGGTACATCTCGGATGTGGGGTCTGAATGAACCTGACAAGACTAGTATGCGTGGAGGTTATACTTGTTGGAGCAAGTGTGAGCCGATCCCACGACCGCGGAACGAATTGTTGGACAATCAAGGAACGTTCCCATAACTGCGCATAGTTGTTCGAAGAAGCTTTATCGAACAATGGAAGTACCAACCGGACACTCCCATCGATGTATACTCTACACCGAATGTGTCTATGGGAACCGGTGAGTTGTCGAAGTGATGCCATTCGTCCTTTGTACTTACAGGACTTTATCATCACATTTGTTGCTCCATATCCTTGGTGGACCCGTCGATGTCAGCTCTGAATGAACAGTTGACCTAAGACACGATCCAGGATTATGGCTAAATACAAATGGGGGTGATAAGTGATTTTGTGAAGGATTCATCTCTCAAGTGTAGCACAGGAGAGCACTGCTCGTAGTCTGCATAGTTGTGTTGGTAAAGTCACTGGCCAGTGCAAATGATATATTATGATGGTCATAAGTATATCTTAACCAAACAACTCCCTGAGACGCCCGTGGATGTATTATTGGGATAGACACTTCATCGATCCTAGATACATCCGAGCAAGTCAGGTGAAGGGACGTTACCATCGCCGCGTTGAGCGCAACAGGCTTCGCAACGAAAGGGTTAGCTTTGAGAAACCTCTCAAACGTTCTCGCGTATTAATACTGCAAATGGAACCGTCTAGGAATTCCATGTTGCCTAGTCTAGGACTTGCTTAATACGGTGAGGCCCTATGGGTCACACTATGTGGTGATTCAGCCTATCAGAATATCCTTGAAGATGGAATCGCAATTAATTTGGAATTAATTGTGATAGATGGATTATAATTGATTTGGAATTAATTATAAAAATTGGTGGCTCAATTAATGATTTGGAATTATTAATTGAATTGTCTAATTAATTGTATTTTATGTAAATACAATTAAAGATTATATTTTGGAAATATAATGGAGGTTTGATTGTAAAGGATATGTTAATTTAGAATTAACATATGCACTTGGGCAAAATCTACTTGGAGTTTGGATTGCCTTGGAAATATATGTGGGTCCCAAAAGTGGAACCCACGTCCCGTAGGACAGGCGCGCGCGCGCCAGTGGTAGAATAGGGGAAGGAGTTCAACTCCTTCCTCTATTAGAAGTCCAAGGGATAAGTTAGATTTTCCTGATTGAGTTTTGATTTGATTGGGAATGAATCTAGACTTGATATTGGTTTCCTTGTGCGATAAGAATTAGATTCTTATTCCTTTACGATGTCTAATAGCTTATGCTTTAGGCTTCTGTAGACTACTATATATAGTAGACTATTGGAGAGAGTTTTACATACAAGTTTGTACACGGTTACATGCGATTTGATCACAGTCTTCCTACCCAGTTTTCTTAGAGAAAATAAAAACTCTCCCCTCCTCTCCTTAAGCCACGCGCGCGCACACCGCCACCGGAGGGAATTGCCGCCCCGTCTTCTTGGTCACATAAAGAATATCCTAGCATTCTTCCGATAGGCTGTTCATCCGTGGATACCGAGGTTGAGGTTCTAGGAGCTGAAAACTAACTCTTATTGTCTTGCAGATATACAGAGTATTGTAGATATCTTCGACTTCGACGAAGGGGAAGATACACCGGAATATTACGAAGACTTGGAAGCTGCTTTGGAAGTAAGGTTAGTCTTCTAATTGACGTGTTTATATATATACGACATATGCATAATCAATTAACCGGTATGTTAAGAAAATTTTTAAAATTCCGCTGCGTACCCTAGGGGTAACTCTGACCATATTTTCTTACAGTGGTATCGGAGCCAGGTTAATTGATTACGTATATAGGTATATATACTGTATGATTTTGTAGATATGTGGATGCAATTCGATTTCAAAAGTTTTGTTTTTATATAAATTTAGAATTTATATTTTTCAAAAAAAAAAAAAATTTAAATATATATATTGACCGGCCGCCTGCGTCCGCAGGCGGCGGGCGCCTGCGGCACCGCAGGCGCCTGCACCCGGTGCCCGGGTCCGCGGCGCCGGTACCCGCGTGCCGCGGGCGCCCGGGGCCGCGGGCACCGTGGGGCGCGGGACTAGGTCCCGTCCCACGTTTTCAAAAAAAAAAAAAAAAAAATTATATATATTTTCGTGTTGGACCCAAAATCGAATTTTAAAAGTTTTTAGGATTGAATTTTATATTTGGAATATAAATATGATTTAATTGTAATTGTTTTAAACTAGAGGCGTTAAATTTAATTAGTATAAAGTTAAAGGGCTTATTTGTAATTTATCAATTTATTGTTTATTACAAATTGGTCCTTCTACTTTTGAGTTTTAGATTTAACACCTCTAAGGTTTTTAAAATTACAATTAAGTCCTTCGGGTTTTCGAAAATTGCTACTTGGTTAATAGAATTTTCGAATGTTCAATCTAGTCCAAATTTTCAATTATTTCATAGAGATTATAAGTATGGGATTATAATTTTCATAATGAAATTATGAAGTCATTTGTCATCCACATAGGCTACTACTTGTTTCATATGCTCAATATGCTATTGTTTGACAATGCATGTTTAAATACCATGTTTTTACATTCCGTTCGACCGCTATGCATGCGAGGGTAGGCGGCGCCCTCTTATATGTCGGACCGCATATTTATGTATGGGTAGGCGGCACCCATTATATGCTTGACCGCGTTTAGAACTAGAATGGATAGGCGGCATCCATTACGTGTAGACCGTTCATGCATGATGGGTAGGCGGCGCCCTTATTTGTTTGTAGATGACTGATAACAACCCTCAAGCTACAAGCCCCAACCAATATAAGTACGGAAATACATTTATATATATATATATATATATATATATACATATTTCCGAGATGCCTTCCATAGGGTGCTTTAATTTTGAACTTTCATTGCGTTTTCTTGTATTGGCGACCTCGTCTTACGAGACTCGCAGTAATCGTCAAATTAGAGTAAGGCTATGGTTATGACTTACTGCATATTGTATCTAGCGACCTCGATAGGTGCAATATGTAGGGCATCGGGTTAAATTAGATTTAACAACCAAGAGTTGCGTGACGCAATTGGATAGTCTTACTAGTCCTACCGGTCATATTATGCTATGCGACCAGCCCCCGTTGGAGTATGGCATGATATGGATTTGGATCTTGGCCACTACGGTAACTTGTTGGACATTACCCGTATGTTTGTTGTGGGGGCAAGCATATGTGGAAATAGTGGGAGCTGAACAGCTAAAGGACCTTGTTGTTTAGTTATGTTGACTGTGTATTTAGAAATGATATTTCAATAGTTGATTTATTGTTTTCGTTCTATATTATTTCTCCTTAGGATATTAGATATGGCGAGTATCTCGCTCCGTGCTGTCTTGGAGAAGCAAATTTTAACCGGACCAAACTTCCTAGATAGGATCAGGAATATACGTTTGGTGCTGAGGTACGAAAAGATTGAGTACGTCTTGGACGAGGTCATTCCCGTGTGCCCCGAAAATCAGACTGCCGATCAGATTGCTGCTTGGAATCAAGCCAACAAGGCAAGGTCTGATAAGCATCTTGAGGATGCTAAGTCCGCGCAGTGTATTATACTGGCGGCAATGAGCAATGAGCTGCAGAGGCAACATGAAAGCATGTTGCCGTATGAGATGTTGAAACATCTTGAGTCGCTCTTTAAGACGACAGCTAGAAGTGTTGAATTTGATTTGATCAAAGACATACACAGATGCAAGCTCAGTGAAGGAGGGAACATGTCTGAGCATGTTCTCAAAATGATTGGTCTCTTTGAAAAGCTTGCCAATGCCGGCGTTAAGCTAAAGAATAAGATCATGGTGATCTTTGTCCTTCAATCATTGCCGAGTTCGTATTCGCAGTTCATCATTAATTACACGATGAATGCGAAGGACGTAACACTGCCTGAACTCCATAATCTGCTGAAGACATATGATCAAACTCTTCCTAAGAAGGAAAAGTCAATCATGCTTGTTGGGCAACCGTCTAACTTGAACTCGAAAAGCAAAGGTGCTAAGGGTAAGGGAAAGTCGGGAGCCAAGGCTAACACTTGGAGTGATAAGCCTAAGCGTCCGAACCGGAAAAGGAAGTTCAAGAGAAGCGGAACGGTGCGCACAGATGAATGTCTTTTTTGTAAGCAGAAAGGACATTGGAAGAAAGATTGCTCTAAGCTTAGGGCAGATCAGGCCAGGAAGTCATCAGCTTCTGGCTCAGGTATGTTTGTTATTGAAATGACCATGACTACTTTTGACTCCAATGGTTGGGTATTAGATACAGCCTGTGGCTCCCACATTTGTAATAATGTGCAGGGGCTAATTGATCACAGGCTAGTCAAGCAAGGTGAAATCGACTTGCATGTTGGGAACGGCAATCCAGTTGAAGCCAAACGCGTTGGACGCAACAAGATAGATTTACCTTCGGGACAATGTTTAGAACTTGATAATGTTTATTTTGTTCCATCCATTGTCAGAAATATTATTTCCATTCCATTGTTAGACAATATGGGTTTTTCCTTTCGATTTGCGAATAATACTTGTTATTTTTCATTAAATGATGAGTATTATGGAAAGGCTCGCTTGGTGAATGGTTTATATATTTTACAAAGTAGTCAACCTTTATTTCAAATACATAACAAACAATCGTCTTCAAGTAAGTAGAATAATCCATCTTATCTATGGCATTGTAGGCTAGGCCATATCAATGAAACACGGATTCAAAGACTAAGGAAGTTGGACTACTTAGAACCATTTGATTTCGAATCATATGGTACATGTGAATCTTGTGTTAAGGGTAAGATGACGAACAAGCCTTTTGTTGGACAAGGTGTTCGTGCCACTCGCTGCTTAGAGCTCATACATACCGATGTATGTGGACCGTTTAAAGTCCATGCGCGTGGGGGTTATCCTTACTTCGTTACCTTTACTGACGATTTCTCAAGGTATGGATATATCTTTCTTATGAAGAATAAATCCGAGACCTTTGGGAAATTCAAGGAGTTTAGGAATGAGGTCGAGAATGAATTGAACCTAAGAATAGTCACTCTTCGATCGGATCGAGGAGGTGAATACCTTAGTGAAGAATTTATCGATTACTTGAAGGAAAATGGGATCCAGTCGCAATGGACTCCTCCTGGAACACCACAGTTAAACGGTGTGTCTGAGAGGAGGAATCGAACCCTGTTAGACATGGTAAGATCAATGATTGGATTCTCGACTCTTCCAAAGTATCTGTGGGGATATGCACTACAAACTGCAATCTACATTCTGAACCGTGTACCATCTAAATCAGTGGAGAAAACTCCTTATGAGTTATGGAAGGGAAAGAAGCCTTCGTTAGGCTATCTTAGACCTTGGGGCTGTCCTGCGATAGTCAAGCTGATGCTCACTGATAAGTTAGATGCCAAGGGTGTCAAAGTATATTTCATAGGCTATCCTCGTCAGACGAGAGGCTATGAATTCTATCATGCTGAAGATCACAAGGTGATCGTGTCTAGAAACGTGAAGTTTTTAGAAGCTGAATACCTCGAAGAAGAGAGGTTAGATGATATGATAGAACTTGAAGAAATTCAAGACTTTGACACGCGCGAACATGAGGTCTTTAAATCTTCTGATTTGGACTCAAGTTCAGTGGGAGCTTTCGAAGCAGACAAGGGTGATGATATGACACTTGCTAGGCATGTCATAGTCAGTGGGAGTCCTGTGATTAGATCAACAGTTGAAACCACACCAATAGACCCGTTGTCAACCAACCTGTGCAACAAGTTGCACAAGAGCAGCCTCCCGCAAGGGAACAGGGTCGCGCCAACGACCAGCTGCATCAGTACCCACTGATAATGTTCGTGTTACACGAAGCCAGAAAGAAAAGCACCAGAACAAGTCGAGCTCCGTAGGTCGAAGAGGATCCTTAGAGGACCTCAGAAGCAAAGCCTTATGATAGAAGACATCAGTGAACTTGATGTCGGTTTATCAGATCGGGAAGATCCCGAGACCTACAAAGAGGCAATAATTGATATTGACTCAGACAAATGGCAAGAGGCCATGGAATTAGAAATGGATTCAATGTACCAGAACCAAGTTTGGAACTTGGTAGACTTGCCCCAAGGGGTTAGACCAATTGGGTGCAAATGGGTCTTTAAACGAAAGACAGATGCCGATGGCAAGGTACAAACGCACAAAGCTAGGCTTGTGGCGAAAGGCTACACGCAAAGGTATGGCATCGATTACGATGAAACCTTTTCACCAGTAGCAAAATTGAAGTCCATTCGAATTCTACTTGCGATAGCTGCCTACTATGATTATGAAATCTGGCAGATGGATGTAAAGACAGCCTTCCTCAATGGCAACCTTGAGGAAGAGGTCTATATGGTACAGCCGGAAGGTTTTATTAGTAAAACCAGGCCAACTGCTGTATGCAAATTACAAAGATCCATCTATGGGCTAAAGCAAGCGTCAAGGAGCTGGAATATCCGCTTTGATGAAGCTGTCAAATCGTTTGACTTCATCAGAAGCAAGGAAGATCCCTGTGTCTACGCGAGACACAGCGACAAAGGAGTTGTTTTCATGATCATTTATGTAGATGACATTTTGATCATGGGAAACAATGTCTCTATGCTAGAAGAGACTAAAGTTTGGTTATCAAGTACCTTCTCGATGAAGGACTTGGGTGAAGCGAACTACATCCTAGGGATCAAGATCTTTAGAGATAGATCCAAGAGGATGTTGGGAATGACACAGTCCACCTACATCGACAAAATACTGAAGCGTTATAAGATGGACGACTCAAAGAGAGGCTTTCTCCCAGCTAGGCATGGGATTGTCTTATCAGTTAAGGATGGTCCTAAAACTGATGAAGAAAGAAATGCAATGAGTCGTGTGCCCTATGCTTCGGCAGTAGGGTCTATAATGTATGCAATGAATTGCACAAGGCCCGATGTGGCATATGCGCTTAGTGTCACTTGTCGACACCAACAGAATCCAGGAGTACCTCACTGGACTGCTGTGAAGAACATTCTTAAGTACCTTAGACGGACTAAAGAGATGTTCTTGGTGTTTGGTGGAGAACCAAATTAAAGATGTCTGGGTATGTCGACGCTGGATTTGAATCAGATCCTGATGACTTTAAGTCACAGACAGGATACGTATTCAAATTGAACGGAGGAGCTGTCTGTTGGAAGAGTTCTAAGCAAGCCACGGTTGCTGACTCATCCACAGAGGCCGAGTACATTGCTGCATCAGAAGCATCGAAAGAAGCTGTCTGGATTTCAGAGTTCTTGAAGGAATTGAGGGTTGTTCCTGCTCCCAGTCCAATAACGATTTATTGTGACAATACGGGCGCCGTCGCTCAAGCTAGGGAGCCTAGATCTACAAACAAGAACAAACATGTACTTAGAAAATATCACGTTATACGTGAGATTATAGATAGAGGAGAAGTTAGTATAGAACGTGTCTCCACGGACAACGTGGCAGATCCTTTCACCAAGGTCTTATCAGTGGAAGTCCACTTAAGACATTATGCTAATCTGGGCATTAGGCATAAAGGTGACTGGCTCTAGTCCAAGTGGGAGATTGATAGTGTATATGTCCTAGAGACAGTCCTTACTAAGGGCATGGTGCCCTTGTAGAGGACATATATGTACTATTACACAGGTCAACGTAATATAATATATGTTTGTTTCTTTACTATTGAGTATCGCTTTCATATTTATATTACACCAGGCTGCAGCATGTCATATCTATATTGCTGTCTGTATTGATATTAAACATGTCCCCTCGGATAGATGACCGATCACACAGTTAGTGGGAGCTATGTGAGTTATCATCTATCCCAAACTCTCCCTAGTCGTGGTACATCTCGGATGTGGGGGTCTGAATGAACCTGACAAGACTAGTATGCGTGGAGGTTATACTTGTTGGAGCAAGTGTGAGCCGATCCCACGGCCACGGAACGGATTGTTGGACAATCAAGGAACGTTCCCATAACTGCGCATAGTTGTTCGAAGAAGAGCTTTATCGAACAATGGAAGTACCCCGATGTACTCTTACACCGACGTGTCTATGGGAACCGGTGAGTTGTCGAAGTGATGCCATTCGTCCTTTGTACTTACAGGACTTTATCATCACATTTTGTGCCCC
>CM051456.1:84032926-84096866 GCA_028274465.1 Plantago ovata | reverse complement strand
TTTCCAGATTCTTTTTCTCTTTTCTTTTTTCTTTTCTGGTTCTTTTTCGATTTTTTTTAGCCAGCAGTAGTAGCATAACACAAAGGAGACAAGAAACAAAAAAGACTACCGACTTCCCCAACCTCTTCGAACGAATAGGTTGGAGGGTTACTAAATTCACGGAAAAGGAAAAATAAACTCACGATAACGAAAATGGAAACAAAAACAAGTCTAAAGATGGTGTAACCCTTCCCCAAACCTATTCGGACGAATAGGTTATGAACAAAGGATCCACAATCTCACACTACCTCCTTCCTAGGCATTTAGCAATCTCAAAGCATGGTGAAGACTTGTTGCCTCTACGGTACATAATTACTCGGGGAAACAACCATAAGACCCTAACATGCATCATCCTATTATCAAGGCCTTCGTGAACCCGTAGAGAAAACACCACTAAGTGATGTCGAGACTACCAAGCTCAACTAAGTGCAATACATAAAATGTGACAAGCAAGCGAGAAAAACCTCAAACAAATTCATAGAGATGAAGCATCTGATTAAGGCATAGTTAGTTAATCTACCCAAAAAAAAAGTTCAAAACAACTCGGCAATAAACTCCATATAAAACATGCAAGACTATCTAGGAAAACAATAAACGTGCAAATGCAAAAAATTTACGAGTTTATCATAAGCAAGATAAGTATAGAGATAACCAGCGATAACATCCTCCCCAACCTGAACGTCGTCGCTCGTCCCGAAGCGAAGTGGATCCAATGTGAGAGCTAATGCTTGTATAAGTGACCTATAATACTCATCAAACTCGTGAGATAAAATCTAATGCGGTAAAAAAACCGATAAAATCTCCGGGTGCCTCCCAGATAGAGTCATGTTTAAAGTCTTTGACTCGACTCCTGTCCGCCGCCTATCTTGATAGTGTATATGTCCTAGAGACAGTCCTTACCAAGGGCATGGTGCCCTTGTAGAGGACATATATGTACTATTACACATGTCAACGTAATATAATATATGTTTGTTTCATTTTACTGTTGAGTATTGCTTTCATATTTATATTACACCAGGCTGCAGCATGTCATATCTATATTGATGTCTGTATAGATACTGAACATGTCCCCTCGGATAGATGACCGATCACACAGTTAGTGGGAGCTATGTGAGTTATCATCTATCCCAAACTCTCCCTAGTCGTGGTACATCTCGGATGTGGGGGTCTGAATGAACCTGACAAGACTAGTATGCGTGGAGGTTATACTTGTTGGAGCAAGTGTGAGCCGATCCCACGACCGCGGAACGAATTGTTGGACAATCAAGGAACGTTCCCATAACTGCGCATAGTTGTTCGAAGAAGCTTTATCGAACAATGGAAGTACCACCGGGACACTCCCATCGATGTATACTCTACACCGAATGTGTCTATGGGAACCGGTGAGTTGTCGAAGTGATGCCATTCGTCCTTTGTACTTACAGGACTTTATCATCACATTTGTTGCTCCATATCCTTGGTGGACCGTCGATGTCAGCTCTGAATAACAGTTGACCTAAGACACGATCCAGGATTATGGCTAAATACAAATGGGGGTGATAAGTGATTTTGTGAAGGATTCATCTCTCAAGTAGCACAGGAGAGCACTGCTCGTAGTCTGCATAGTTGTGTTGGTAAAGTCACTGGCCAGTGCAAATGATATATTATGATGGTCATAAGTATATCTTAACCAAACAACTCCCTGAGACGCCCGTGGATGTATTATTGGGATAGACACTTCATCGATCCTAGATACATCCGAGCAAGTCAGGTGAAGGGACGTTACCATCGCCGCGTTGAGCGCAACAGGCTTCGCAACGAAAGGGTTAGCTTTGAGAAACCTCTCAAACGTCCTCGCGTATTAATACTGCAAATGGAACCGTCTAGGAATTCCATGTTGCCTAGTCTAGGACTTGCTTAATACGGTGAGGCCCTATGGGTCACACTATGTGGTGATTCAGCCTATCAGAATATCCTTGAAGATGGAATCGCAATTAATTTGGAATTAATTGTGATAGATGGATTATAATTGATTTGGAATTAATTATAAAAATTGGTGGCTCAATTAATGATTTGGAATTATTAATTGAATTGTCTAATTAATTGTATTTTATGTAAATACAATTAAAGATTATATTTGGAAATATAATGGAGGTTTGATTGTAAAGGATATGTTAATTAGAATTAACATATGCACTTGGGCAAAATCTACTTGGAGTTTGGATTGCCTTGGAAATATATGTGGGTCCCAAAAGTGGAACCCACGTCCCGTAGGACAGGCGCGCGCGCGCCAGTGGTAGAATAGGGGAAGGAGTTCAACTCCTTCCTCTATTAGAAGTCCAAGGGATAAGTTAGATTTTCCTGATTGAGTTTTGATTTGATTGGGAATGAATCTAGACTTGATATTGGTTCCTTGTGCGATAAGAATTAGATTCTTATTCCTTTACGATGTCTAATAGCTTATGCTTTAGGCTTCTGTAGACTACTATATATAGTAGACTATTGGAGAGAGTTTTATACAAGTTTGTACACGGTTACATGCGATTTGATCACAGTCTTCCTACCCAGTTTTCTTAGAGAAAATAAAAACTCTCCCCTCCTCTCCTTAAGCCACGCGCGCGCACACCGCCACCGGAGGGAATTGCCGCCCCGTCTTCTTGGTCACATAAAGAATATCCTAGCATTCTTCCGATAGGCTGTTCATCCGTGGATACCAGGTTGAGGTTCTAGGAGCTGAAAACTAACTCTTATTGTCTTGCAGATATACAGAGTATTGTAGATATCTTCGACTTCGACGAAGGAGAAGATACACCGGAATATTACGAAGACTTGGAAGCTGCTTTGGAAGTAAGGTTAGTCTTCTAATTGACGTGTTTATATATATACGACATATGCATAATCAATTAACCGGTATGTTAAGAAAATTTTTAAAATTCCGCTGCGTACCCTAGGGGTAACTCTGACCATATTTTCTTACAGTGGTATCGGAGCCAGGTTAATTGATTACGTATATAGGTATATATATTGTATGATTTTGTAGATATGTGGATGCAATTCGATTTTCAAAAGTTTTGTTTTTTATATAAATTTAGAATTTATATTTTTCAAAAAAAAAAAAAAATTTAAATATATATATTGACCGGCCGCCTGCGTCCGCAGGCGGCGGGCGCCTGCGGCACCGCAGGCGCCTGCACCCGGTGCCCGGTCCGCGGCGCCGGTACCCGCGTGCCGGGCGCCCGGGGCCGCGGGCACCGTGGGGCGCGGGACTAGGTCCCGTCCCACGTTTTCAAAAAAAAAAAAAAAAAATTATATATATTTTCGGTTGGACCCAAAATCGAATTTTAAAAGTTTTGAGGATTGAATTTTATATTTGGAATATAAATATGATTTAATTGTAATTGTTTAAACTAGAGGCGTTAAATTTAATTAGTATAAAGTTAAAGGGCTTATTTGTAATTTATCAATTTATTGTTTATTACAAATTGGTCCTTCTACTTTTGAGTTTTAGATTTAACACCTCTAAGGTTTTAAAATTACAATTAAGTCCTTCGGGTTTTCGAAAATTGCTACTTGGTTAATAGAATTTTCGAATGTTCAATCTAGTCCAAATTTTCAATTATTTCATAGAGATTATAAGTATGGGATTATAATTTCATAATGAAATTATGAAGTCATTTGTCATCCACATAGGCTACTACTTGTTTTCATATGCTCAATATGCTATTGTTTGACAATGCATGTTAAATACCATGTTTTTACATTCCGTTCGACCGCTATGCATGCGAGGGTAGGCGGCGCCCTCTTATATGTCGGACCGCATATTTATGTATGGGTAGGCGGCACCCATTATATGCTTGACCGCGTTTAGAACTAGAATGGATAGGCGGCATCCATTACGTGTAGACCGTTCATGCATGATGGGTAGGCGGCGCCCTTATTTGTTTGTAGATGACTGATAACAACCCTCAAGCTACAAGCCCCAACCAATATAAGTACGGAAATACATTTATATATATATATATATATATATATACATATTTCCGAGATGCCTTCCATAGGGTGCTTTAATTTTGAACTTTCATTGCGTTTTCTTGTATTGGCGACCTCGTCTTACGAGACTCGCAGTAATCGTCAAATTAGAGTAAGGCTATGGTTATGACTTACTGCATATTGTATCTAGCGACCTCGATAGGTGCAATATGTAGGGCATCGGGTTAAATTAGATTTAACAACCAAGAGTTGCGTGACGCAATTGGATAGTCTTACTAGTCCTACCGGTCATATTATGCTATGCGACCAGCCCCCGTTGGAGTATGGCATGATATGGATTTGGATCTTGGCCACTACGGTAACTTGTTGGACATTACCCGTATGTTTGTTGTGGGGGCAAGCATATGTGGAAATAGTGGGAGCTGAACAGCTAAAGGACCTTGTTGTTTAGTTATGTTGACTGTGTATTTAGAAATGATATTTCAATAGTTGATTTATTGTTTCGTTCTATATTATTTCTCCTTAGGATATTAGATATGGCGAGTATCTCGCTCCGTGCTGTCTTGGAGAAGCAAATTTTAACCGGACCAAACTTCCTAGATAGGATCAGGAATATACGTTTGGTGCTGAGGTACGAAAAGATTGAGTACGTCTTGGACGAGGTCATTCCCGTGTGCCCCGAAAATCAGACTGCCGATCAGATTGCTGCTTGGAATCAAGCCAACAAGGCAAGGTCTGATAAGCATCTTGAGGATGCTAAGTCCGCGCAGTGTATTATACTGGCGGCAATGAGCAATGAGCTGCAGAGGCAACATGAAAGCATGTTGCCGTATGAGATGTTGAAACATCTTGAGTCGCTCTTTAAGACGACAGCTAGAAGTGTTGAATTTGATTTGATCAAAGACATACACAGATGCAAGCTCAGTGAAGGAGGGAACATGTCTGAGCATGTTCTCAAAATGATTGGTCTCTTTGAAAAGCTTGCCAATGCCGGCGTTAAGCTAAAGAATAAGATCATGGTGATCTTTGTCCTTCAATCATTGCCGAGTTCGTATTCGCAGTTCATCATTAATTACACGATGAATGCGAAGGACGTAACACTGCCTGAACTCCATAATCTGCTGAAGACATATGATCAAACTCTTCCTAAGAAGGAAAAGTCAATCATGCTTGTTGGGCAACCGTCTAACTTGAACTCGAAAGCAAAGGTGCTAAGGGTAAGGGAAAGTCGGGAGCCAAGGCTAACACTTGGAGTGATAAGCCTAAGCGTCCGAACCGGAAAAGGAAGTTCAAGAGAAGCGGAACGGTGCGCACAGATGAATGTCTTTTTTGTAAGCAGAAAGGACATTGGAAGAAAGATTGCTCTAAGCTTAGGGCAGATCAGGCCAGGAAGTCATCAGCTTCTGGCTCAGGTATGTTTGTTATTGAAATGACCATGACTACTTTTGACTCCAATGGTTGGGTATTAGATACAGCCTGTGGCTCCCACATTTGTAATAATGTGCAGGGGCTAATTGATCACAGGCTAGTCAAGCAAGGTGAAATCGACTTGCATGTTGGGAACGGCAATCCAGTTGAAGCCAAACGCGTTGGACGCAACAAGATAGATTTACCTTCGGGACAATGTTTAGAACTTGATAATGTTTATTTTGTTCCATCCATTGTCAGAAATATTATTTCCATTCCATTGTTAGACAATATGGGTTTTTCCTTTCGATTTGCGAATAATACTTGTTATTTTTCATTAAATGATGAGTATTATGGAAAGGCTCGCTTGGTGAATGGTTTATATATTTTACAAAGTAGTCAACCTTTATTTCAAATACATAACAAACAATCGTCTTCAAGTAAGTAGAATAATCCATCTTATCTATGGCATTGTAGGCTAGGCCATATCAATGAAACACGGATTCAAAGACTAAGGAAGTTGGACTACTTAGAACCATTTGATTTCGAATCATATGGTACATGTGAATCTTGTGTTAAGGGTAAGATGACGAACAAGCCTTTTGTTGGACAAGGTGTTCGTGCCACTCGCTGCTTAGAGCTCATACATACCGATGTATGTGGACCGTTTAAAGTCCATGCGCGTGGGGGTTATCCTTACTTCGTTACCTTTACTGACGATTTCTCAAGGTATGGATATATCTTTCTTATGAAGAATAAATCCGAGACCTTTGGGAAATTCAAGGAGTTTAGGAATGAGGTCGAGAATGAATTGAACCTAAGAATAGTCACTCTTCGATCGGATCGAGGAGGTGAATACCTTAGTGAAGAATTTATCGATTACTTGAAGGAAAATGGGATCCAGTCGCAATGGACTCCTCCTGGAACACCACAGTTAAACGGTGTGTCTGAGAGGAGGAATCGAACCCTGTTAGACATGGTAAGATCAATGATTGGATTCTCGACTCTTCCAAAGTATCTGTGGGGATATGCATTACAAACTGCAATCTACATTCTGAACCGTGTACCATCTAAATCAGTGGAGAAAACTCCTTATGAGTTATGGAAGGGAAAGAAGCCTTCGTTAGGCTATCTTAGACCTTGGGGCTGTCCTGCGATAGTCAAGCTGATGCTCACTGATAAGTTAGATGCCAAGGGTGTCAAAGTATATTTCATAGGCTATCCTCGTCAGACGAGAGGCTATGAATTCTATCATGCTGAAGATCACAAGGTGATCGTGTCTAGAAACGTGAAGTTTTTAGAAGCTGAATACCTCGAAGAAGAGAGGTTAGATGATATGATAGAACTTGAAGAAATTCAAGACTTTGACACGTGCGAACATGAGGTCTTTAAATCTTCTGATTTGGACTCAAGTTCAGTGGGAGCTTTCGAAGCAGACAAGGGTGATGATATGACACTTGCTAGGCATGTCATAGTCAGTGGGAGTCCTGTGATTAGATCAACAGTTGAAACCACACCTGTAGAACCCGTTGTCAACCAACCTGTGCAACAAGTTGCGCAAGAGCAGCCTCCCGCAAGGGAACATGGTCGCGCCCAACGACCAGCTGCATCAGTACCCACTGATAATGTTCGTGTTACACGAAGCCAGAAAAGAAAAGCACCAGAACAAGTCGAGCTCCGTAGGTCGAAGAGGATCCTTAGAGGACCTCAGAAGCAAAGCCTTATGATAGAAGACATCAGTGAACTTGATGTCGGTTTATCAGATCGGGAAGATCCCGAGACCTGCAAAGAGGCAATAATTGATATTGACTCAGACAAATGGCAAGAGGCCATGGAATTAGAAATGGATTCAATGTACCAGAACCAAGTTTGGAACTTGGTAGACTTGCCCCAAGGGGTTAGACCAATTGGGTGCAAATGGGTCTTTAAACGAAAGACAGATGCCGATGGCAAGGTACAAACGCACAAAGCTAGGCTTGTGGCAAAAGGCTACACGCAAAGGTATGGCATCGATTACGATGAAACCTTTTCACCAGTAGCAAAATTGAAGTCCATTCGAATTCTACTTGCGATAGCTGCCTACTATGATTATGAAATCTGGCAGATGGATGTAAAGACAGCCTTCCTCAGTGGAAACCTTGAGGAAGAGGTCTATATGTTACAGCCGGAAGGTTTTATTAGTAAAAGCAGGCCAACTGCTGTATGCAAATTACAAAGATCCATCTATGGGCTAAAGCAAGCGTCAAGGAGCTGGAATATCCGCTTTGATGAAGCTGTCAAATCGTTTGACTTCATCAGAAGCAAGGAAGATCCCTGTGTCTATGCGAGACTCAGCGACAAAGGAGTTGTTTTCATGATCATTTATGTAGATGACATTTTGATCATGGGAAACAATGTCTCTATGCTAGAAGAGACTAAAGTTTGGTTATCAAGTACCTTCTCGATGAAGGACTTGGGTGAAGCGAACTACATCCTAGGGATCAAGATCTTTAGAGATAGATCAAAGAGGATGTTGGGAATGACACAGTCCACCTACATCGACAAAATACTGAAGCGTTATAAGATGGACGACTCAAATAGAGGCTTTCTCCCAGCTAGGCATGGGATTGTCTTATCAGTTAAGGATGGTCCTAAAACTGATGAAGAAAGAAATGCAATGAGTCGTGTGCCCTATGCTTCGGCAGTAGGGTCTATAATGTATGCAATGAACTGCACAATGCCCGATGTGGCATATGCGCTTAGTGTCACTTGTCGACACCAACAGAATCCAGGAGTACCTCACTGGACTGTTGTGAAGAACATTCTTAAGTACCTTAGACGGACTAAAGAGATGTTCTTGGTGTTTGGTGGAGAACCAAAATTGAAGATGTATGGGTATGTCGACGCTGGATTTGAATCAGATCCTGATGACTTTAAGTCACAGACAGGATACGTATTCAAATTGAACGGAGGAGCTGTCTGTTGGAAGAGCTCTAAGCAAGCCACGATTGCTGACTCATCCACAGAGGCCGAGTACATAGCTGCATCAGAAGCATCGAAAGAAACTGTCTGGATTTCAGAGTTCTTGAAGGAATTGAGGGTTGTTCCTGCTCCCAGTCCAATAACGATTTATTGTGACAATACGGGCGC
Source organism: Plantago ovata (assembly GCA_028274465.1). Taxonomy (NCBI): domain Eukaryota; kingdom Viridiplantae; phylum Streptophyta; class Magnoliopsida; order Lamiales; family Plantaginaceae; genus Plantago; species Plantago ovata. Next base: position 84,088,322 of record CM051456.1, on the reverse strand, counting down.
CGTCGCTCAAGCTAGGGAGCCTAGATCTACAAACAAGAACAAACATGTACTTAGAAAATATCACGTTATACGTGAGATTATAGATAGAGGAGAAGTTAGTATAGAACGTGTCTCAACCACGGACAACGTGGCAGATCCTTTCACCAAGGTCTTATCAGTGGAAGTCCACTTAAGACATTATGCTAATTTGGGCATTAGGCATATAGGTGACTGGCTCTAGTCCAAGTGGGAGATTGATAGTCCATATGTCCTAGAGACAGTCCTTACCAAGGGCATGGTGCCCTTGTAGAGGACATATATGTACTATTACACAGGTCAACGTAATATAATATATGTTTGTTTCATTTTACTGTTGAGTATTGCTTTCATATTTATATTACACCAGGCTGCAGCATGTCATATATATATTGCTGTCTGTATAGATACTGAACATGTCCCCTCGGATAGATGACCGATCACACAGTTAGTGGGAGCTATGTGAGTTATCATCTATCCCAAACTCTCCCTAGTCGTGGTACATCTCGGATGTGGGGGTCTGAATGAACCTGACAAGACTAGTATGCGTGGAGGTTATACTTGTTGGAGCAAGTGTGAGCCGATCCCACGGCCACGGAACGGATTGTTGGACAATCAAGGAACGTTCCCATAACTGCGCATAGTTGTTCGAAGAAGCTTTACCGAACAATGGAAGTACCCATCGATGTATACTCTACACCGAATGTGTCTATGGGAACCGGTGAGTTGTTGAAGTGATGCCATTCGTCCTTTGTACTTACAGGACTTTATCATCACATTTGTTGCTCCATATCCTTGGTGGACCCGTCGATGTCAGCTCTGAATAAGCAGTTGACCTAAGACACGATCCAGGATTATGGCTAAATACAAATGGGGGTGATAAGTGATTCTGTGAAGGATTCATCTCTCAAGTGTAGCACAGGAGAGCACTGCTCGTAGTCTGCATAGTTGTGTTGGTAAAGTCACTGGCCAGTGCAAATGATATATTATGATGGTCATGAGTATATCTTAACCAAACAACTCCCTGAGACGCCCGTGGATGTATTATTGGGATAGACACTTCATCGATCCTAGATACATCCGAGCAAGTCAGATGAAGGGACGTTACCATCACCGCGTTGAGCGCAACAGGCTTCGCAACGAAAGGGTTAGCTTTGAGAAACCTCTCAAACGTCCTCGCGTATTAATACTACAAATGGAACCGTCTAGGAATTCCATGTTGCCAAGTCTAGGACTTGCTTAATACGGTGAGGCCCTATGGGTCACACTATGTGGTGATTCAGCCTATCAGAATATCCTTGAAGATGGAATCGCAATTAATTGGAATTAATTGTGATAGATGGATTAAAATTGATTTGGAATTAATTATAATAATTGGTGGCTCAATTAATGATTTGGAATTATTAATTGAATTGGCTAATTAATTGTATTTTATGTAAATACAATTCAAGATTATATTTTGGAAATATAATGGAGGTTTGATTGTAAATGATATGTTAATTTAGAATTAACATATGCACTTGGGCAAAATCTACTTGGAGTTTGGATTGCCATGGAAATATATGTGGGTCCCAAAAGTGGGACCCACATCCTGTAGGACAGGCGCGCGCGCGCCAGTGGTAGAATAGGGGAAGGAGTTCGACTCCTTCCTCTATTAGAAGTCCAAGGGATAAGTTAGATTTTCCTGATTGAGTTTTGATTTGATTGGGATTGAATCTAGACTTGATATTTGTTTCCTTGTGCGATAAGAATTAGATTTTTATTCCTTTACGAAGTCTAATAGCTTATGCTTTAGGCTTCTATAGACTACTATATATAGTAGACTATTGGAGAGAGTTTTACATACAAGTTTGTACACGGTTACATGCGATTTGATCACAGTCTTCCTACCCAGTTTTCTTAGAGAAAATAAAAACTCTCCCCTCCTCTCCTTAAGCCACGCGCGCGCACACCGCCACCGGAGGGAATTGCCGCCCCGTCTTCTTGGTCACATAAAGAATATCCTAGCATTCTTCCGATAGGCTGTTCATCTGTGGATACCAAGGTTGAGGTTCTAGGAGCTGGAAACTAACTCTTATTGTCTTGCAGATATACAGAGTATTGTAGATATCTTCGACTTCGACGAAGGAGAAGATACACCGGAATATTACGAAGACTTGGAAGCTGCTTTGGAAGTAAGGTTAGTCTTCTAATTGACGTGTTTATATATATACGACATATGCATAATCAATTAACCGGTATGTTAAGAAAATTTTTAAAATTCCGCTGCGTACCCTAGGGGTAACTCTGACCATATTTTCTTACATATCTTTTCTTTCTGCGGGTACTAGACATCCCCTTCATCGATATCCTCTCCATGCCATGAACCTGTGAATAAGAAAGAATATAGGCTGCAAGACCACAGTAGTGAGTAGTGAAAGAATTATCAGGCGGATCAGGTGGATCAGATATGGCTTGCAACACATGTTGCTTGCCTTCCACTTCAATAGTGCAAGTTCTTTGGCAGATGTCCATCACGGAGCGTAGCTTAGTCAAGAACGTTCGTCCCAAGAGAATGACATCCCCCGTCCCAGGTGCAGACGCCGGCATAACTACAAAATTGGTGTATACAGATGCTTCACCAATCTTGACCAACACATTTTTCACAACGCCTTCGGGTCTCACAAGGATCCATCCGCCAGTTGCACAATAGCCCTATGGTCAGATAGTTTTCCAAGGTTACTCTTCTCAAACACATTCAAAGGGAGCACGTTCGAGTAAGATCCCGTGTCTAGTGTGGCACGGACATCTTCAAGTTCGCCAATCCCGACCTTAACATCGAAACTTTGAGGGAGTGGCTCGGGATTCTCTTGCTTCTTTCCACTCTCATCAGTACCAAGGTCCTTTTCTTCTTCCTTGGCTAGTGGAGGCTCTTCATCCTTGTAACACTCGCACTTAGCAACTTGCTTAATGGTGATTTCCACTGGTTGATCTCCCACCAAGTTGATCGACATGGACCTCTCAGTTCTGCTATGTAACTTCCCTTGCTCTCTACTAGCTCTAGCTTCCAATTGATCCAGACGAGCATTGATCTTTGTCGAATCCTCCTCGTATCTCTTCAAAAACACTTGGTTGAAATCCACCAATTTCTGTAAATTATCCATGAGAGTTGCTGACTTGGATGTAGATGCTTCGTCCTTAGGAGTAGGAATACTACGGTTTCCCAAGTGAACATCTTCTCGTGCTAGATCTGATCTACACATATGAGCCCCATGCCCATAATTCTTGCACACCCTACATACCTCGTTGGAGAGAGAAGTTCCGATTAGGCCACTTAGAGCTTGCCTCATCTGATTGGCGAAACCTTCGAACCTATCGCCACTCACACCATTCATTTCATGCATTGGGATCTCCTGGTTTGGTGGGGCCTCAGGTCCACGCCTTCTAACCATTGCTCTTCGATCCTTGGATTGAGATCCTTTAGCAAGCCTTTCGAAACACGCCCACACATCCTCGGAGGTCTCTTCCCAGATAGTACCACGGCATTGGAAATCCACCACCTGTTGACTCTCATATGTGAGTCCATTGTAGAAGTGTTGTACAAGATCAGGAAGCCCAAAACCATGGTGTGGACACTTGTGCATGAGGTCCTTGAACCTCTCGAAAGCGGTGTAGATGGTCTCATTATAGTCCTGTTTGAATCCTGTGATTTGCGCCTTAAGCGCGGTAGTCAATGTGTGAGGAAAGTATTTCTCCATAAAAGCAGAACACACCTTGTCCCAGGTGTCTAGTGATCCGGCTTCCAGAAAGCAAAAACCTTCATCCTTAGCTCATCGTCCGTTATCCCTGCTCCGGGCCTTGGAAGATTGTTGATAAAGTCATCAATATCATTCAGGTATCCCATAGCATCTTCCCTAGCCAACCCATAGAACATCGGGAGTTGCTGGTACATGCAACTTTTGATTTCCAAATCTCGAGTTGCAGCAGAAAGAACAATAGCTGGACCTCTCATCAGTGCTTTGTTGGGTTGAACCCATGATTTCAAAAGTGGGCAAGCCATCACAAGACCTGAATATCTGTGACAAGCTAGGAAAGGAGTATCAGAGATAGATTAAATAGGAAAACTAAAACAAATAGAATTAGGAATTGAATGCTGAAAATATAAACAAATTAAACAGAAAAAAGGAGTATAGTCCCCGGCAACGGCGCCAATTTGATGAACGCGCGGATGTCGTGCTCCAACGCGAACGAATCAAATAAATTTGTAATTAGCCAAAGGCAATCCACAACTACAACGAAAACCGTAGTGTAGCAGTAGAATGACTCGAGTGTCGTTCTCTCAGGACTATAACTAGCTTTATCTATTTAACAAGAGAATATAAAACAACAGACAGATAGCAAAAGGGGGTTTCTAGCAGATAATGGAGATTGGTGATAGTATGGTCCTTCTTAACATAACGGGTCGATAATCATGCATAAATTCCTCGGTCTTGCATAGAGATCTTTGAATCAATCTAGTGTCCTGTTGCAAATATTAAGCACTACGAAGATAATTGGTCTGACAAGTCAATCACTATTGTCCTAATGTGTTCCGTAATTATTCAACACTACGAAGATAATTGGTCTGATGGTCGACAAGTGTCCAATTGTGCATAATAATTAATACAACATACGAGAATTTAGGATGTGCCTGATCAACGAAATAAAGCAATGAAACGGAGTATAATGCGCGATATAGCCATTAGCATGATTATCTTCCCTTCGCTAAGAATTCACATACTACCACCAACGATAAGTTTAGCTACTCATAATAGGCATGCAATCAACAGAAATCATAGAAGAAAACATATTGAAAGATATATAAAATAAGTAGATTAAACTGTAAGATACAAGTTACCGAAGGTTGTCAATCTCCAAAAAATTGTGATCCTACGAGCTCCAATCCGCTATGAAAAAGTATCCCCTAAGCTACAAAACTCCCAGGACAGGCCCCGGGAAGTTCCTACCTAAAACTATAGAGAGAGGTGAGAAAGTAGGTCTGGAAAGATATGATTTTCGGAGAAAACTGAGCAACTATATATAGGCCCCGAAATACCACGGGGCGGTTCGCCCCACACGCCCGGCGGTTTGACCGGTGTGGGGCGGTTCGCCCCGGCTGTGCGGCGGTTCTCCTCCCCGGTTTTTTTGCGGAATTCCGCGTTTTCGACGCTGTTTTGGATTTCTTCCCCTTTTCGGACTCGGTTTCTGACTTCTAGTGGCCTTCTAACCTCCAGATTCGACCCCTAGACTCTAAATCCTATCCGGAAACCTTCAGATACTCCAAATAGGCTTCTGGAACACCAATTCCTTGTCAACTTAAATATATTTGCCCGGAAATCTTCGAATTTCAACCAAAACCTGTAAAATAAAATCTAAAGGGAAACGTGACACTATTCTAATAAAATGCATTAAAATATAGCTAAATTAAAATAGAGGATAGCTAAAATAGGTGAAAAAGACTCGAATGAAAGTGTAAAATACACATTCATCAGCCTCCTTTGGCCCAAGCCCATTAAGTAGGTCCATGGGCTTTGACCCAAACATCTTGACTAGGGTTTGGAAGGAATTATTGACTTTTCGGGTCCCATGGAGTATTATGGAAGACGGATCCCACAGGGAGCGACCATGGGTGGTCGGCCTTGGTCCTCGTGCTTTCCTCTTATTTCTATGGTCCGAGTAGTGCTCTGTCTAGTCTCTTTTGGAGGGTGTCACCTTGACGTAAGGTCCTCCTCGAGCCCTAGATTTGCTCCTCGAGCCCAACAACTGCCTCGTCCTTGTAGTGAGCTTATCTTGAGGGTTGGCCTCTCAGTGATGGTCGGACTATATGTTGGTCGAGCCACACCTAAGTCACATACCTGGGTGTGGTCGCTCCCCTTGAGGGACGGCCCTTGATGCTTTGTCGCGCTCTTAGACCGCTCCAGTTCGTACATGCGGACTGGACATATTTTAACACCAACATATGTCCCCCTAGTTTACAAGTATCTTTGTAGAAGATAGTTGAGGAACTATGTTGAAGTAGAGGTCGAGCAGAGCCTCGACTAGTAGTGGGTGCAAAAAGATTTCCGTATTCGCACCTTGGTGCCTTTCCCTCCTCCTATCTCTCCCTCCCCCCTTTTTATAGGGTGCGAGCAGACGTAGCTCGGACCTTATAAAAGGGGTATATTTACTGGGTAGAGATCGGATCCGGGTAAGTGTTCCTTGGTGGAAATAGGTAATTCGATTTTTTTTGCCTCTTCGGTATTCTCCTTGTAAATTGTCTCGAGGAGACAATTGTAAGATAATGGAATGGGATGACTTTCTTTCGCTTTTTTTCTTGACAATTTCTCGAGAAGCTTTATGAGAAAGTGGCTCCACGGTATTATACAAAAGCAATCCTTTGATTTTTCATTTCGGATGAATGGTCACTCGTCGCTCTTCATATTATCCACATGACATGGTCCTCGCTCTGCAGATTACCTTGGGTGTTAGGTAATCCGTGTTCTTTCGAGAAAGTGTGTCGGTGCGGGAGCGTGGAGGGTAGATCCGTAAATTCATTAGGCGGCTCTGATCTGGGCCGTTGATAGTGGACACGTGTTCGGTCCGAATGGAGCGAGGGTAGGCGACGGTTCGTATTCCCGAGGTACCCCTCTATAAATAGGCCAAGATAAATTCATTCCACATTTTTCGCAACATAATCACTCAGAGCATAGAGAGAGAGCGAGGACCTTTTCTGGATGATCGACAAGCAAACTCTTCGATACTAAAGCAGACCGAGGACCCTTTCAGGCGATCAAATAGCATTTTTTCTTGCGGAGTTCGAATTTTCCGGTGCACTTTTCATTTTCAAGCCTTCAACCAGACTCTCCCAAGTAAGTTTTCATCCCGAAACTTCAATTACTTGCTTTAATCGTGTGCTCCTTTGCACTTTTTATTTTTGCACTCGCCTGAATTTGCTTCCGATGGCCTGAATTTTCGGTCGGCATGTAGTGGACTTAAAAAAGGAACTTAAACGGACTGTGCTGGATTATGACCGGAATGTAGATTCATGTGCTCCTCCTTTTTATTTTTCTCGCAATTCCCCTTTGCCTCCTTAGGGTTGAATTGTAACTGTAGAAGTATGTAGATCGGGCCTGTAGGAGTTTCTACCGTGTTGAAATTTGAGCGGTTGGTCGTTCCATGCTCCTCGATCTTTTATGCTTATACTATGCTCATACTTGTGTTCTTCGATCTCATTGCATGCTTATCGCCTTTGTAGAATAACTTCTTGCTATGATGTTACTCCCCTTTTTAGAGATTCTTCTCCGTTCGGGAGGTCGAACATAACAAAATACATAAACGGACTTCTCGGACTATCACCAACAATCCTAACTCTTCTTGGCCTACCTTTTAGGATGTCCGAGAGAAGCGACGACAGTCGATACCGCCGCGAGGTCGAGGAGTACGGGAGCGACCACACTATGTCATACGTCAGAGATATCGGTGACTTTTCTAGATAACACGCTTGAGCATGCCGCCGTGGGCGAGGAGCCCGTTCACGAATCCGGGGAGGAAGAGGGATCTGAAGGATCCGAGGAAGAGGAACCACTCGAGGAGGGTGAAGAAGGCGAAGACGCCCAAGATGATGATGATGAGTCTGAGGAGGAAGAAGAAGCGGCCGAGTATCGACTAGTTACTCGCAAGAGACGTAGGAGAGATGACGACTTTATTGATGATAGGACCGAGAAGGAGGGTGGTCCTGCCAATCCTAGAGTGTCCACTCGCGACTTTATTGATGAAGAGCTCTAAGCAAGCCACGATTGCTGACTCATCCACAGAGGCCGAGTACATAGCTGCATCAGAAGCATCGAAAGAAGCTGTTTGGATTTCAGAGTTCTTGAAGGAATTGAGGATTGTTCCTGCTCCCAGTCCAATAACGATTTATTGTGACAATACGGGCGCCGTCGCTCAAGCTAGGGAGCCTAGATCTACAAACAAGAACAAACATGTACTTAGAAAATATCACGTTATTCGTGAGATTATAGATAGAGGAGAAGTTAGTATAGAACGTGTCTCAACCACGGACTACGTGGCAGATCCTTTCACCAAGGTCTTATCAGTGGAAGTCCACTTAAGACATTATGCTAATCTGGGCATTAGGCATATAGGTGACTGGCTCTAGTCCAAGTGGGAGATTGATAGTCTATATGTCCTAGAGACAGTCCTTACAAAGGGCATGGTGCCCTTGTAGAGGACATATATGTACTATTACACAGGTCAACGTAATATAATATATGTCTGTTTCATTTTACAGTTGAATATTGCTTTCATATTTATATTACACCAGGCTGCAGCATGTCATATCTATATTGCTGTCTGTATAGATACTGAACATGTCCCCTCGGATAGATGACCGATCACACAGTTAGTGGGAGCTATGTGAGTTATCATCTATCCCAAACTCTCCCTAGTCGTGGTACATCTCGGATGTGGGGGTCTGAATGAACCTGACAAGACTAGTATGCGTGGAGGTTATACTTGTTGGAGCAAGTGTGAGCCGATCCCACGGCCACGGAACGGATTGTTGGACAATCAAGGAACGTTCCCATAACTGCGCATAGTTGTTCGAAGAAGGTTTACCGAACAATGGAAGTACCCACCGGACACTCCCATCGATGTATACTCTACACCGAATGTGTCTATGGGAACCGGTGAGTTGTCGAAGTGATGCCATTCGTCCTTTGTACTTACAGGACTTTATCATCACATTTGTTGCTCCATATCCTTGGTGGACCCGTCGATGTCAGCTCTGAATAAGCAGTTGACCTAAGACACGATCCAGGATTATGGCTAAATACAAATGGGTGTGATAAGTGATTCTGTGAAGGATTCATCTCTCAAGTGTAGCACAGGAGAGCACTGCTCGTAGTCTGCATAGTTGTGTTGGTAAAGTCACTGGCCAGTGCAAATGATATATTATGATGGTCATAAGTATATCTTAACCAAACAACTCCCTGAACCGCCCGTGGATGTATTATTGGGATAGACACTTCATCGATCCTAGATACATCCGAGCAAGTCAGATGAAGGGACGTTACCATCGCCGCGTTGAGCGCAACAGGCTTCGCAACGTAAGGGTTAGCTTTGAGAAACCTCTCAAACGTCCTCGCGTATTAATACTGCAAATGGAACCGTCTAGGAATTCCATGTTGCCTAGTCTAGGACTTGCTTAATACGGTGAGGCCCTATGGGTCACACTATGTGGTGATTCAGCCTATCAGAATATCCTTGAAGATGGAATCGCAATTAATTTGGAATTAATTGTGATAGATGGATTATAATTGATTTGGAATTAATTATAATAATTGGTGGCTCAATTAATGATTTGGAATTATTAATTGAATTGGCTAATTAATTGTATTTTATGTAAATACAATTATAGATTATATTTTGGAAATATAATGGAGGTTTGATTGTAAAGGATATGTTAATTTAGAATTAACATATGCACTTGGGCAAAATCTACTTGGAGTTTGGATTGCCTTGGAAATATATGTGGGTCCCAAAAGTGGGACCCACGTCCCGTAGGACAGGCGCGCGCGTGCTAGTGGTAGTATAGGGGAAGGAGTTCGACTCCTTCCTCTATTAGAAGTCCAAGGGATAAGTTAGATTTTCCTTATTGAGTTTTGATTTGATTTGGAATGAATCTAGACTTGATATCGGTTTCCTTGTGCGATAAGAATTAGATTCTTATTCCTTTACGAAGTCTAATAGCTTATGCTTTAGGCTTCTATAGACTACTATATATAGTAGACTATTGGAGAGAGTTTTACATACAAGTTTGTACACGGTTACATGCGATTTGATCACAGTCTTCCTACCCAGTTTTCTTAGAGAAAATAAAAACTATCCCCTCCTCTCCTTAAGCCACGCGCGCGCACACCGCCACCGGAGGGAATCGCCGCCCCGTCTTCTTGGTCACATAAAGAATATCCTAGCATTCTTCCGATAGGCTGTTCATCCATGGATACCAAGGTTGAGGTTCTAGGAGCTGGAAACTAACTCTTATTGTCTTGCAGATATACAGAGTATTGTAGATATCTTCGACTTCGAAGAAGGAGAAGATACACCGGAATATTACGAAGACTTGGAAGCTGCTTTGGAAGTAAGGTTAGTCTTCTAATTGACGTGTTTATATATATACGACATATGCATAATCAATTAACCGGTATGTTAAGAAAATTTTTAAAATTCCGCTGCGTACCCTAGGGGTAACTCTGACCATATTTTCTTACATGTCTCTTCTTTCTGCGGGTACTAGACTTCCCCTTCATTGATCTCCTCTCCATGCCATGAACCTATGAATAAGAAAGAATATAGGCTGCAAGACCACAGTAGTGAGTAGTGAAAGAATTATCAGGCGGATCAGGTGGATCAAATATGGCTTGCAACACATGTTGCTTGCCTTCCACTTCAATAGTGCAAGTTCTTTGGCAGATGTCCATCACGGAGCGTAGCTTAGTCAAGAACGTTCATCCCAAGAGAATGACATCCCCCGTCCCAGGTGCAGACGCCGGCATAACTACAAAATTGGTGTATACAGATGCTTCACCAATCTTGACCAACACATTTTTCACAACGCCTTCGGGTCTCACAAAGGATCCATCCGCCAGTTGCACAATAGCCCTATGGTCAGATAGTTTTCCAAGGTTACTCTTCTCAAACACATTCAAAGGGAGCACGTTCGAGTAAGATCCCGTGTCTAGTGTGGCACGGACATCTTCAAGTTCGCCAATCCCGACCTTAACATCGAAACTTTGAGGGAGTGGCTCGGGATTCTCTTTCTTCTTTCCACTCTCATCAGTACCAAGGTCCTTCTCTTCTTCCTTCGCTAGTGGAGGCTCTTCATCCTTGTAACACTCGCACTTAGCAACTTGCTTAATGGTGATTTCCACTGGTTGATCTCCCACCAAGTTGATCGACATGGACCTCTCAGTTCTGCTATGTAACTTCCCTTGCTCTCTACTAGCTCTAGCTTCCAATTGATCCAGGCGAGCATTGATCTTTGTCGAATCCTTCTCGTATCTCTTCAAAAACACTTGGGTGAAATCCACCAATTTCTGTAAATTATCCATGAGAGTTGCTGACTTGGATATAGATGCTTCGTCCTTAGGAGGAGGAATACTACGGTTTCCCAAGTGAACATCTTCTCGTGCTAGATCTGATCTACACATATGAGCCCCATGCCCATAATTCTTGCACACCCTACATACCTCGTTGGAGAGAGAAGTTCCGATTAGGCCACTTAGAGCTTGCCTCATCTGATTGGCGAAACCTTCGAACCTATTGTTTTCGTTCTATATTATTTCTCCTTAGGATATTAGATATGGCGAGTATCTCGCTCCGTGCTGTCTTGGAGAAGCAAATTTCAACCGGACCAAACTTCCTAGATTGGATCAGGAATATACGTTTGGTGCTGAGGTACGAAAAGATTGAGTACGTCTTGGACGAGGTCATTCCCGTGTGCCCCGAAAATCAGACTGCCGATTAGGTTGCTGCTTGGAATCAAGCCAACAAGGCAAAGTCAGATAAGCATCTTGAGGATGCTAAGTCCGCGCAGTGTATTATGCTGGCGGCAATGAGCAATGAGCTGCAGAGGCAACATGAAAGCATGTTGCCGTATGAGATGTTGAAACATCTTGAGTCGCTCTTTAAGACGACAGCTAGAAGTGTTGAATTTGATTTGATCAAAGACATACACAGATGCAAGCTCAGTGAAGGAGGGAACATGTCTGAGCATGTTCTCAAAATGATTGGTCTCTTTGAAAAGCTTGCCAATGCCGGCGTTAAGCTAGAGAATAAGATCATGGTGATTTTTGTCCTTCAATCATTGCCGAGTTCGTATTCGCAGTTCATCATTAATTACACGATGAATGCGAAGGACGTAACACTGCCTGAACTCCATAATCTGCTGAAGACATATGATCAAACTCTTCCTAAGAAGGAAAAGTCAATCATGCTTGTTGGGCAACCGTCTAACTCGAACCCGAAAAGCAAAGGTGCTAAGGGTAAGGGAAAGTCGGGAGCCAAGGCTAACACTTGGAGTGATAAGCCTAAGCGTCCGAACCAGAAAAGGAAGTTCAAGAGAAGCGGAACGGTGCGCACAGATGAATGTCTTTTCTGTAAGCAGAAAGGACATTGGAAGAAAGATTGCCCTAAGCTTAGGGCAGATCAGGCCAGGAAGTCATCAGCTTCTGGCTCAGGTATGTTTGTTATTGAAATGACCATGACTACTTTTGACTCCAATGGTTGGGTATTAGATACAGCCTGTGGCTCACACATTTGTAATAATGTGCAGGGGCTAATTGATCACAGGCTAGTCAAGCAAGGTGAAATCGACTTGCATGTTGGGAACGGCAATCCAGTTGAAGCCAAACGCGTTGGACGCAACAAGATAGATTTACCTTCGGGACAATGTTTAGAACTTGATAATGTTTATTTTGTTCCATTCATTGTCAGAAATATTATTTCCATTCCATTGTTAGACAATATGGGTTTTTCCTGTCGATTTGCGAATAATATTTGTTATTTTTCATTAAATGATGAGTATTATGGAAAGGCTCGCTTGGTGAATGGTTTATATATTTTACAAAGTAGTCAACCTTTATTTCAAATACATAACAAACAACCGTCTTCAAGTAAGAAGAATAATCCATCTTATCTATGGCATTGTAGGCTAGGCCATATCAATGAAACACGGATTCAAAGACTAAAGAAGTTGGACTACTTAGAACCATTTGATTTCGAATCATATGGTACATGTGAATCTTGTGTTAAGGGTAAGATGACGAACAAGCCTTTTGTTGGACAAGGTGTTCGTGCCACTCGCTGCTTAGAGCTCATACATACCGATGTATGTGGACCGTTTAAAGTCCATGCGCGTGGGGGTTATTCTTACTTCGTTACCTTTACTGACGATTTCTCAAGGTATGGATATATCTTTCTTATGAAGAATAAATCCGAGACCTTTGGGAAATTCAAGGAGTTTAGGAATGAGGTCGAGAATGAATTGAACCTAAGGATAGTCACTCTTCGATCGGATTGAGGAGGTGAATACCTTAGTGAAGAATTTATCGATTACTTGAAGGAAAATGGGATCCAGTCGCAATGGACTCCTCCTGGAACACCACAGTTAAACGGTGTGTCTGAGAGGAGGAATCGAACCCTGTTAGACATGGTAAGATCAATGATTGGATTCTCGACTCTTCCAAAGTATCTGTGGGGATATGCACTACAAACTGCAATCTACATTCTGAACCGTGTACCATCTAAATCAGTGGAGAAAACTCCTTATGAGTTATGGAAGGGAAAGAAGCCTTCGTTAGGCTATCTTAGACCTTGGGGCTGTCCTGCGATAGTCAAGCTGATGCTCACTGATAAGTTAGATGCCAAGGGTGTCAAAGTATATTTCATAGGCTATCCTTATCATGCTGAAGATCACAAGGTGATCGTGTCTAGAAACGTGAAGTTTTTAGAAGCTGAATACCTCGAAGAAGAGAGGTTAGATGATATGATAGAACTTGAAGAAATTCAAGACTTTGACACGCGCGAACATGAGGTCTTTAAATCTTCTGATTTGGACTCAAGTTCAGTGGGAGCTTTCGAAGCAGACAAGGGTGATGATATGACACTTGCTAGGCATGTCATAGTCAGTGGGAGTCCTGTGATTAGATCAACAGTTGAAACCACACCTGTAGAACCCGTTGTCAACCAACCTGTGCAACAAGTTGCGCAAGAGCAGCCTCCCGCAAGGGAACATGGTCGCGCCCAACGACCAGCTGCATCAGTACCCCCTGATAATGTTCGTGTTACACGAAGCCAGAAAAGAAAAGCACCAGAACAAGTCGAGCTCCGTAGGTCGAAGAGGATCCTTAGAGGACCTCAGAAGCAAAGCCTTATGATAGAAGACATTAGTGAACTTGATGTCGGTTTATCAGATCGGGAAGATCCCGAGACCTGCAAAGTGGCAATAATTGATATTGACTCAGACAAATGGCAAGAGGCCATGGAATTAGAAATGGATTCAATGTACCAGAACCAAGTTTGGAACTTGGTAGACTTGCCCCAAGGGGTTAGACCAATTGGGTGCAAATGGGTCTTTAAACGAAAGAAAGATGCCGATGGCAAGGTACAAACGCACAAAGCTTGGCTTGTGGCAAAAGGCTACACGCAAAGGTATGGCATCGATTACGATGAAACCTTTTCACCAGTAGAAAAATTGAAGTCCATTCGAATTCTACTTGCGATAGCTGCCTACTATGATTATGAAATCTGGTAGATGGATGTAAAGACAGCCTTCCTCAATGGCAACCTTGAGGAAGAGGTCTATATGGTACAGCCGGAAGGTTTTATTAGTAAAAGCAGGCCAACTGCTGTATGCAAATTACAAAGATCCATCTATGGGCTAAAGCAAGCGTCAAGGAGCTGGAATATCCGCTTTGATGAAGCTGTCAAATCGTTTGACTTCATCAGAAGCAAGGAAGATCCCTGTGTCTATGCGAGACACAGCGACAAAGGAGTTGTTTTCATGATCATTTATGTAGATGACATTTTGATCATGGGAAATAATGTCTCTATGCTAGAAGAGACAAAAGTTTGGTTATCAAGTACCTTCTCGATGAAGGACTTGGGTGAAGCGAACTACATCCTAGGGATCAAGATCTTTAGAGATAGATCCAAGAGGATGTTGGGAATGACACAGTCCACCTACATCGACAAAATACTGAAGCGTTATAAGATGGACGACTCAAATAGAGGCTTTCTCCCAGATAGGCATGGGATTGTCTTATCAGTTAAGGATGGTCCTAAAACTGATGAAGAAAGAAATGCAATGAGTCGTGTGCCCTATGCTTCGGCAGTAGGGTCTATAATGTATGCAATGAACTGCACAAGGCCCGATGTGGCATATGCGCTTAGTGTCACTTGTCGACACCAACAGAATCCAGGAGTACCTCACTGGACTGCTGTGAAGAACATTCTTAAGTACCTTAGACGGACTAAAGAGATGTTCTTGGTGTTTGGTGGAGAACCAGAATTGAAGATGTCTGGGTATGTCGACGCTGGATTTGAATCAGATCCTGATGACTTTAAGTCACAGACATGATACGTATTCAAATTGAACGGAGGAGCTGTCTATTGGAAGATCTCTAAGCAAGCCACGATTGCTGACTCATCCACAGAGGCCGAGTACATAGCTGCATCAGAAGCATCGAAAGAAGCTGTCTGGATTTCAGAGTTCTTGAAGGAATTGAGGGTTGTTCCTGCTCCCAGTCCAATAACGATTTATTGTGACAATACGGGCGCCGTCGCTCAAGCTAGGGAGCCTAGATCTACAAACAAGAACAAACATGTACTTAGAAAATATCACGTTATACGTGAGATTATAGATAGAGGAGAAGTTAGTATAGAACGTGTCTCAACCACGGACAACGTGGCAGATCCTTTCACCAAGGTCTTATTAGTGGAAGTCCACTTAAGACATTATGCTAATCTGGGCATTAGGCATATAGGTGACTGGATCTATTCCAAGTGGGAGATTGATAGTCTATATGTCCTAGAGACAGTCCTTACCAAGGGCATGGTGCCCTTGTAGAGGACATATATGTACTATTACACAGGTCAACGTAATATAATATATGTTTGTTTCATTTTACTGTTGAGTATTGCTTTCATATTTATATTACACCAGGCTGCAACATGTCATATCTATATTGTTGTCTGTATAGATACTAAACATGTCCCCTCGGATAGATGACCGATCACACAGTTAGTGGGAGCTACGTGAGTTATCACCTATCCCAAACTCTCCCTAGTCGTGGTACATCTCGGATGTGGGGGTCTGAATGAACCTGACAAGACTAGTATGCGTGGAGGTTATACTTGTTGGAGCAAGTGTGAGCCGATCCCACGGCCACGGAACGGATTGTTGGACAATCAAGGAACGTTCCCATAACTGCGCATAGTTGTTCGAAGAAGCTTTATCGAACAATGGAAGTACCCACCGGACACTCCCATCGATGTATACTCTACACCGAATGTGTCTATGGGAACCGGTGAGTTGTCGAAGTGATGCCATTCGTCCTTTGTACTTACAGGACTTTATCATCACATTTGTTGCTCCATATCCTTGGTGGACCCGTCGATGTCAGCTCTGAATAAGCAGTTGACCTAAGACACGATCCAGGATTATGGCTAAATACAAATGGGGGTGATAAGTGATTCTGTGAAGGATTCATCTCTCAAGTGTAGCACAGGAGAGCACTGCCCGTAGTCTGCATAGTTGTGTTGGTAAAGTCACTGGCCAGTGCAAATGATATATTATGATGGTCATAAGTATATCTTAACCAAACAACTCCCTGAGACGCCCGTGGATGTATTATTGGGATAGACACTTCATCGATCCTAGATACATCCGAGCAAGTCAGATGAAGGGACGTTACCATCGCCGCGTTGAGCGCAACAGGCTTCGCAACGAAAGGGTTAGCTTTGAGAAACCTCTCAAACGTCCTCGCGTATTAATACTGCAAATGGAACCGTCTAGGAATTCCATGTTGCCTAGTCTAGGACTTGCTTAATACGGTGAGGCCCTATGGGTCACACTATGTGGTGATTCAGCCTATCAGAATATCCTTGAAGATGGAATCGCAATTAATTTGGAATTAATTGTGATAGATGGATTATAATTGATTTGGAATTAATTATAATAATTGGTGGCTCAATTAATGATTTGGAATTATTAATTGAATTGGTTAATTAATTGTATTTTATGTAAATACAATTAAAGATTATATTTTGGAAATATAATGGAGGTTTGATTGTAAAGGATATGTTAATTTAGAATTAACATATGCACTTGGGCAAAATCTACTTGGAGTTTGGATTGCCTTGGAAATATATGTGGGTCCCAAAAGTGGGACCCACGTCCCGTAGGACAGGCGCGCGCGCGCCAGTGGTAGAATAGGGGAAGGAGTTCGACTCCTTCCTCTATTAGAAGTCCAAGGGATAAGTTAGATTTTCCTGATTGAGTTTTGATTTGATTGGGAATGAATCTATACTTGATATTGGTTTCCTTGTGCGATAAGAATTAGATTCTTATTCCTTTACGAAGTCTAATAGCTTATGCTTTAGGCTTCTATAGTCTACTATATATAGTAGACTATTGGAGAGAGTTTTACATACAAGTTTGTACACGGTTACATGCGATTTGATCACAGTCTTCCTACCCAGTTTTCTTAGAGAAAATAAAAACTCTCCCCTCCTCTCCTTAAGCCACGCGCGCGCACACCGCCACCGGAGGGAATTGCCGCCCCGTCTTCTTGGTCACATAAAGAATATCCTAGCATTCTTCCGATAGGCTGTTCATCCGTGGATACCAAGGTTGAGGTTCTAGGAGCTGGAAACTAACTCTTATTGTCTTGCAGATATACAGAGTATTGTAGATATCTTCGACTTCGACGAAGGAGAAGATACACCGGAATATTACGAAGACTTGGAAGCTGCTTTGGAAGTAAGGTTAGTCTTCTAATTGACGTGTTTATATATATACGACATATGCATAATCAATTAACCGGTATGTTAAGAAAATTTTTAAAATTCCGATGCGTACCCTAGGGGTAACTCTGACCATATTTTCTTACATATCTCTTCTTTCTGCGGGTACTAGACTTCCCCTTCATCGATCTCCTCTCCACGCCATGAACCTGTGAATAAGAAAGAATATAGGCTGCAAGACCACAGTAGTGAGTAGTGAAAGAATTATCAGGCGGATCAGGTGGATCAAATATGGCTTGCAACACATGTTGCTTGCCTTCCACTTCAATAGTGCAAGTTCTTTGGCAGATGTCCATCACGGAGCGTAGCTTAGTCAAGAACGTTCGTCCCAAGAGAATGACATCCCCCGTCCCAGGTGCAGACGCCGGCATAACTACAAAATTGGTGTATACAGATGCTTCACCAATCTTGACCAACACATTTTTCACAACGCCTTCGGGTCTCACAAAGGATCCATCCGCCAGTTGCACAATAGCCCTATGGTCAGATAGTTTTCCAAGGTTACTCTTCTCAAACACATTCAAAGGGAGCACGTTCGAGTAAGATCCCGTGTCTAGTGTGGCACGGACATCTTCAAGTTCGCCAATCCCGACCTTAACATCTAAACTTTGAGGGAGTGACTTGGATGTAGATGCTTCGTCCTTAGGAGTAGGAATACTACGGTTTCCCAAGTGAACATCTTCTCGTGCTAGATCTGATCTACACATATGAGCCCCATGCCCATAATTCTTGCACACCCTACATACCTCGTTGGAGAGAGAAGTTCCGATTAGGCCACTTAGAGCTTGCCTCATCTGATTGGCGAAACCTTCGAACCTATCGCCACTCACACCATTCATTTCATACATTGGGATCTCCTGGTTTGGTGGGGCCTCAGGTCCACGCCTTCTAACCATTGCTCTTCGATCCTTGGATTGAGATCCTTTAGCAAGCCTTTCGAAACACGCCCACACATCCTCGGAGGTCTCTTCCCAGATAGTACCACGGCATTGGAAATCCACCACATGTTGACTCTCATATGTGAGTCCATTGTAGAAGTGTTGTACAAGATCAGGAAGCCCAAAACCATGGTGTGGACACTTGTGCATGAGGTCCTTGAACCTCTCGAAAGCGGTGTAGATGGTCTCATTATAGTCCTGTTTGAATCCTGTGATTTGCGCCTTAAGCGCGGTAGTCAATGTGTGAGGAAAGTATTTCTCCATAAAAGCAGAATACACCTTGTCCCAGGTGTCTAGTGATCCGGCTTCCAGAAAGCAAAAACCTTCATCCTTAGCTCATCGTCCGTTATCCCTGCTCCGGGCCTTGGAAGATTGTTGATAAAGTCGTCAATATCATTCAGGTATCCCATAACATCTTCCCTAGCCAACCCATAGAACCTCGGGAGTTGCTGGTACATGCAACTTTTGATTTCCAAATCTCGAGTTGCAGCAGAAAGAACAATAGCTGGACCTCTCATCAGTGCTTTGTTGGGTTGAACCCATGATTTCAAAAGTGGACGAGCCATCACAAGACCTGAATATCTGTGACAAGCTAGGAAAGGAGTATCAGAGATAGATTAAATAGGAAAACTAAAATGAATAGAATTAGGAATTGATTGCTGAAAATATAAACAAATTAAACAGAAAAAAGGAGTATAGTCCCCGGTAACGGCGCCAATTTGATGAACGCGCGGATGTCGTGCTCCAACGCGAACGAATCAAATAAAGTTGTAATTAGCCAAAGGCAATCCACAACTACAACGAAAACCGTAGTGTAGTAGTAGAATGACTCGAGTGTCGTTCTCTCAGGACTATAAATAGCTTTATCTATTTAACAAGAGAATATAAAACAGCAGCAGATAGCAAAAGGGCGTTTCTAGCAGATAATGGAGATTGGTGATAGTATGGTCTTTCTTAACATAACGGGTCGATAATCATGCATAAATTCCTCGGTCTTGCATAGAGATCTTTGAATCAATCTAGTGTCCTGTTGCAAATATTAAGCACTACGAAGATAATTGGTCTGACAAGTCAATCACTATTGTCCTAATGTGTTCCGTAATTATTCAACACTACGAAGATAATTGGTCTGATGGTCGACAAGTGTCCAATTGTGCATAATAATTAATACAACATACGAGAATTTAGGTTGTGCCTGATCAACGAAATAAAGCAATGACACGGAGTATAATGCGCGATATAGCCATTTGCATGATTATCTTCCCTTCGCTAAGAATTCACATACTACCACCAACGATAAGTTTAGCTACTCATAATAGGTATGCAATCAACAGAAATCATAGAAGAAAACATACTGAAAGATATATAAAATAAGTAGATTAAACTGTAAGATACAAGTTACCGAAGGTTGTCAATCTCCGAAGAATTGTGATCCTACGAGCTCCAATCCGCTATGAAAAAGTATCCCCTAAGCTACAAAACTCCCAGGACAGGCCCCAGGAAGTTCCTACCTAAAACTATAGAGAGAGGTGAGAAAGTAGGTCTGGAAAGATATGATTTTCGGAGAAAACTGAGCAACTATATATAGGCCCCGAAATACCACGGGGCAGTTCGCCCCACACTCCCGGCGGTTTGACCGGTGTGGGGCGGTTCGCCCCGGCTGTGCGGTGGTTCGCCCCCCCGGTTTTTTTGCGGAATTCCGCGTTTTCGACGCGGTTTTGGATTTCTTCCCCTTTTCGGACTCGGTTTCCGACTTCTAGTGGCCTTCTAACCTCCAGATTCGACCCCTAGACTCTAAATCCTATCCGGAAACCTTCAGATACTCCAAATAGGCTTCTGGAACAACAATTCCTTGTCAACTTCAATATATTTGCTCGGAAATCTTCGAATTTCAACCAAAACCTGTAAAATAAAATCTAAAGGGAAACGTGACACTATTCTAATAAAATGCATTAAAATATAGCTAAATTAAAATAGAGGATAGCTAAAATAGGTGAAAAAGACTCGAATGAAAGGGTAAAATACACATTCATCAGCCTCCTTTGGCCCAAGCCCATTAAGTAGGTCCATGGGCTTTGACCCAAACATCTTGACTAGGGTTTGGAAGGAATTATTGACTTTTCGGGTCCCATGGAGTATTATGGAAGACGGATCCCACAGGGAGCGACCATGGGTGGTCGGCCTTGGTCCTCGTGCCTTCCTCTTATTTCTATGGTCCGAGTAGTGCTCTGTCTAGTCTCTTTTGGAGGGTGTCACCTTGACGTAAGGTTCTCCTCGAGCCCTAGATTTGCTCCTCGAGCCCAACAACTGCCTTGTCCTTGTAGTGAGCTTATCTTGAGGGTTGGCCTCTCAGTGATGGTCGGACCATATGTTGGTCGAGCCACACCTAAGTGACATACCTGGGTGTGGTCGCTCCCCTTGAGGGACGACCCTTGATGCTTTGTCGCGCTCTTAGACCGCTCCAGTTCGTACATGCGGACTGGACATATTTTAACACCAACATATGTCCCCCTAGTTTACAAGTATCTTTGTAGAAGATAGTTGAGGAACTATGTTGAAGTAGAGGTCGAGCAGAGCCTCGACTAGTAGTGGGTGCAAAAAGATTTCCGTATTCGCACCTTGGTGCCTTTCCCTCCTCCTATCTCTCCCTCCCCCCTTTTTATAGGGTGCGAGCAGACGTTTCTCGGACCTTATAAAAGGGGTATATTTACTGGGTAGAGACCGGATCCGGGTAAGTGTTCCTTTGTGGAAATAGGTAATTCGATTTTTTTTGCCTCTTCGGTATTCTCCTTGTAAATTGTCTCGAGGAGACAATTGTAAGATAATGGAATGGGATGACTTTCTGTCGCTTTTTTTCTTGACAATTTCTCGAGAAGCTTTATGAGAAAGTGGCTCCACGGTATTATACAAAAGCAATCCTTTGATTTTTCATTTCGGATGAATGGTCACTCGTCGCTCTTCATATTATCCACATGACATGGTCCTCGCTCTGCAGATTACCTTGGGTGTTAGGTAATCCGTGTTCTTTCGAGAAAGTGTGTCGGTGCGGGAGCGTGGAGGGTAGATCCGTAAATTCATTAGGCGGCTCTGATCTGGGCCGTCGATAGTGGACACGTGTTCGGTCCGGATGGAGCGAGGGTAGGCGACGGTTCGTATTCCCGAGATAACCCTCTATAAATAGGCCAAGATAAATTCATTCCACATTTTTTGCAACATAATCACTCAGAGCATAGAGAGAGAGCGAGGACCTTTTCTGGATGATCGACAAGCAAACTCTTCGATACTAAAGCAGACCGAGGACCCTTTCAGGCGATCAAATAGCGTTTTTTCTTGCGGAGTTCGAATTTCCGGTGCACTTTTCATTTTCAAGCCTTCAACCAGACTCTCCCAAGTAAGTTTTCATCCCGAAACTTCAATTACTTGCTTTAATCGTGTGCTCCTTTGCACTTTTTATTTTTGCACTCGCTTGAATTTGCATCCGATGGCCTGAATTTTCGGTCGGCATGTAGTGGACTTAAAAAAGGAACTTAAACGGACTGTGCTGGATTATGACCGGAATGTAGATTCATGTGCTCCTCCTTTTTATTTTTCTCGCAATTCCCCTTTGCCTCCTTAGGGTTGAATTGTAACTGTAGAAGTATGTAGATCGGGCCTGTAGGAGTTTCTACCTTGTTGAAATTTGAGCGGTTGGTCGTTCCATGCTCCTCGATCTTGTATGCTTATACTATGCTCATACTTGTGTTCTTCGATCTCATTGCATGCTTATCGCCTTTGTAGAATAACTTCTTGCTACGATGTTACTCCCCTTTTTTGAGATTCTTCTCCGTTCGGGAGGTCGAACATAACAAAATACATAAACGGACTTCTCGGACTATCACCAACCATCCTAACTCTTCTTGGCCTACCTTTTAGGATGTCTGAGAGAAGCGACGACAGTCGATACCGCCGCGAGGTCGAGGAGTACGGGAGCGACCACACTACGTCATACGTCAGAGATATCGGTGACTTTTCTAGATAACACGCTTGAGCATGCCGCCGTGGGCGAGGAGCCCGTTCACGAATCCGGGGAGGAAAAGGGATCTGAAGGATCCGAGGAAGAGGAACCACTCGAGGAGGGTGAAGAAGGCGAAGACGCCCAAGATGATGATGATAAGTCTGAGGAGGAAGAAGAAGCGGCCGAGTATCGACTAGTTACTCGCAAGAGACGTAGGAGAGATGACGACTTTATTGATGATAGGACCGAGAAGGAGGGTGGTCCTGCCAATCCTGGAGTGTCCTCCAAGCTCATCACTTTAGCCGCTCAAGTCCATGGTCGAAACTATGGTGCTTTCGACGAGGTTCCTCCTATGGACATCCGGGTAAAAGACATGGATGACACGGATCGATCAGATCCGGCTTTGTCTTGGTTCGAGGAGGGCGACCATTCCATCCAGCATGGTAGGGGCATTATCATAGTGGATAGCGACGACGATGACGCGACTTCTCCTTGGACAACTCCTCCGCAGAAGAAGGTTAAGTTCCCTCCTTAAACCACTCGCCGAACCGTGGCTACTGATGACGAGGAGGAGTCTCCTCGTGCAATCATGAATGTGCACGTGAATGAAGCTTGTCTGAGCACCGCCAGACCATCATCTCCTTCCATCTCCGAGATGAATAGGCAAGTTCAAGGAGACTTGCTTATCGGGCAAAAGTATAACCCCGAGGAGGACACCAGTTACCATTCAGTGGATCCTCGGGCCAATGATTTCACGTTTCATAGCGACAACATGCGTCCGCAAATCCTTTGGAGGAGATTGAATTCCGTCGGCATAGCGAAGCAAGAGCCGCGGAGCGGGCAAGGGCTGCTGCCGAGGAGGCTCAAAAACATGCCCCGGGTAAAGAGCCCAAGAGAGCGAAGAAACGTTCTCGTTCCAAGAAGAGTGAAAAGGCTAAGGCTGTCAAGAGCTAACTCGACCAAGGCTAGTCAGAACAAGTTCACTCAAAGTGCGCTCAAAGTGAACCTCCACGATCTAGGGGGTGAGAAGAACGAGGATGGTATCATTCCGACCACTGCCTCAACTGTAAAAGAGGATGGGATCGCTACTCTTCGATGGAAGTATATTCTTCCAGTAAGTTTGACATCCTCGTTCCCAAAGAGGATAAAAGTTTTTACAATGCGCCTCCCGGTTACATGGCGGTCCACTTCTTGAGCTTAGATCGAGAATGGGTCTTGCCATTCTGCGATGCTTTTCGCAACATCTTCAATACTTTAGGGATCGCTCCTTGGCAGCTCGTGCCCAGTGCTTTTGGGACCCTTGTGTGCTTTGGAGTTTTTTACAAGAAGCACGGGGTCGAGCTCAACTTTCACAACTTCAATCAAATCTTCCGGGTGTCGATGAGATCGGGCAACAAGTATGTTTATTACTTCAACGCGTGACCAGGTTTGGGTTTCATCATGGGCGCTCCTTCCTCTTCGGGCTACAAGTGGTTCCATCAGTACTTCTACATAAAAAATAAGAAGTTACCCAACATGAGCGAGGAGGAAGCCGAGTGGGGTGTCCCCAAACTTATGTACCAAGGACGCATTGCCGAGAGGCATCCTCTGCCCGCTGAATTAGACCCGTGGGTCTTAGAGCTCGAGGAGAAGAACAAAGGGCCCAATCCCGAGAAGTATTTTTATTGGGGTCTCGTACTGCAACCCCTTCCATACTTAACCGGTCTTTCTCCTTACGCCTATACCGGGTACACTGGCAATAGGTTCTCGAACGACGTGCTCTTCGGTATGCTTAGATAGACTTTCATACTTGTCATTTTCATACTTGCTCTTTTCTTTGTTGTTTGCTTGTAATCTTCTCGCGCTTTTTGTTCTACTCGCTTTTTACCCTTCTCGCTTCCTTTTCTAACTTGTGTTTTTCTCTGCAGTTTATTGGTTTCAATGGATAATGTCAAGGACACTTAAAGCGAAGGAAGAGCAGAGGAGGAAGCAGCGCATGACAAACAAGGACACGAAGATCCTTGGCTCACTCAATCTCTCTCCGCCAAGGAGTGCCTCGCACCATCGAGATGCCCTGGTGCAGGAAGGGATCGAGACACGAGAGAATCCTCTTGAGGTTCTCAAGAAAGCTGAAGAAGATGCGGCTGCTAAGCAGGTGGAGGAGGCCACGGTCGGGGAGCAAGAGAAGCGACCGGAAAAACATGTATCGAAGAAGGCGACTGACTCGAGGAAACTGGTCCTTGGAGGAAATACCGAGCCTCCTCGAAAGAAAGCTGCTCTAAGTCAGGAGGCCGAAGTAAAGAGGCTAATCCAGATGTCAGAACTGGATCGCGCCCATGAGCTCAACATGTGCTCGCTTCAGGTAACTTTGCTTCTTTATTTTCTCAAATAAGTTTCTAAGTTTGAAAATCATCTCCTCGCTTATTGGGCTAACTCTGAATTATTCTTTCATATAGCTCGAGAATTTGAAGGAGGCTTATGGCAAAGTCGCTGCTGATCGCGCGGATATTGGCATAATGATCGAGGATCTGGAGAAGAAGTTGGCGGCCTAGCAGAATAAGAACAGGGTCGCGGAGATCGAGACTGGCAAGCTGTATGCTATGGTCGACCATCTCGAGAAGGAGCTCACCAAGGAGAGAGCGAGGACTAAGGGATACAAGGGGGCTTTGCCACCGTGTCGATCTGAATGGAAAAATTCAAGAACAGTGTCCTCTCTTTCCTGAAAGGCAGCCGCTTGGAGACTGCTCGCGCCTTCATGGCCTCTGATACTTATAAGATGGCCCAACAAGATGTGAAGGACGCATCGCGCGAGGATGGCTTCTTCTCTTGTATCGGCCAGCTTAAGCGAGTGGACTTGCTTCCTCAGGAATTCGATCCGGATGCTCGCGAGGATATGCATGCTGGGCGGCGCGAGGATCTGTCCCGCTACCCCGACGAGAAGATCACCGACGAGATGCACCAAGCATGCGAGTTCGAGAGCTTGTGACTGATCCGGAAGTTGCTTATCCAAGTAAGCCGGCATATCTCCCATCTTGAGTCCCCGAGTGCTTGAGGACCGGGATCCTCTATCCTTTTGAGACGGCTCTCCGCAATGCTGCTTGGATAAAGGTGCACGACCCAGTTCTCGGTCGCCCTCAAGACTTCGTCGAGCCCGAGCTTGTGGTGTATGAGAAGGCTATAAGGGAATCTCAAGAAAAGGAGTGAGATCCGCTCGAGATCCAGGAACTCCGTAGCCCAGCCCGAGGAGGAACTAGTGCAACAACCCCTATAACTGATCTCTCAGGTAGTCGCACCCGAGGAAGCGAAGACCTTTGAAGGCCGAGTATGCTCGGTATAAAATGTTGTTGTATTTCCTTTGAGAAAATTCTGAACAATTTTTCCTTTGTCATCGTGCTTTCTATTCGGCCCTTTGTGGCATATGTTCGAACACCATCTACCTTTGTAATATGAGTTATAACTTTCTGTATCTGCTCGACCTTTCCTTAATGCCATGTTGTTGCTCTTCGTTCTATACTTCTTATACTCGTGTGATTTACTAACTCTTTTTCCGTTATGACGTATAACTTTTTAGAGTAGTTAATCCCGTATGAATTCGAAGAGGTAAGCTATCCGCGCCTCCTTATGTTGTAACCTCGTGTTAATAATACTACTTTGAGTAGTGCTCCTCGAGCCGTCAAAGTACTCGATTTGCTTATCGAGATTCTTCTCCTTCTCGATATGGGGCGAGCTTCCTCGATTCCCCAACTAATTCCTTGTGTGAATTTCCAAAAAATCCCAAGTGTTGAGTTCTTCTTGTTCGCTTTCTTAGCTCTCCTCGTTCCTATTCCTTTCAAAAGTACCTTGATGAGGCTTCTTACAAGATAGCTATCCTCGTAGAACCTCTGGAGGTTGGAGGTATTCCACGGGTTCTTCAGCACTCTTCCTTCCATGTGTTGGAGACGGTAGCTTCCATTGGACCTTGCTTCAACTATCTTGTAGGGGCCTTCCCAGTTGGGTTGCATCTTCCCAACTTTGCCCAGGATGTCCGCTCTTCGGAGTACTAGGTCACCTACTTGGAAGTCTCTCTCCTTCACACCTTTGTTGTAGGTTCTCGCGATCAACGCTTGGTACCTCAGGATGTTGGCCAAAGCAGTGCTCCTCGCTTCATCTAGCGTCTCTAGGTCGAACAACCTCTCGGTATGATTGTCCTCGGGTTGATACCCTTGGATCCTGAGGGTTTCTATAGCCACTTCTGCTGGTATGATCGCTTCGGAACCATAAACTAGAGAGAAGGGAGTTTCTCTTGTAGCTTTCTTTGAAGTTGTGCGGTATGCCCATACCACTCCGTCAAGCTCGTCGACCCAATCCTTGTTGGTAGCAAATCGCTTTTGCAAGTTGTTGACGAGGATTTTGTTGACTGCTTCGGTCTGCCCATATTGAGGATGTCCTACTGTGGTGTACCTCCTCTCAATCTTCATTTCCTTGCAGCATTCGTTAAACCTATGGCCACAGAATTGAGAACTATTATTTGAGATGAGGACTCTAGGTAAGCCGAATCGACACACGATATTTCTCCATACAAAGTTCATCACTCTTTGTTCGATGATAGTAGACACTGCCTCAACCTCCGCCCATTTGCTAAAGTATTCAACCGCGACAATGATGAATTTCTTTTGCCCCGTGCCTCTTGGGAAAGGACCGACTATGTCGATGCCCCATATGTCTAAAGGGCAAGTGATGGAAATGGGCATGAGGGGCTTCGCCGGGACATTGACTAGATTGGCGTGCCAGTAGTAGCCCTGGCGGATGACTTTTTGCGCGAGGGTTCTTCCTCCGGCATGGTCCCCGCAACTCCCTTGGTGCATTTCTCCTAAAACGTTTTGCACTTCTTGCTCAGAAACACATCTCAAGTAGAGTCCCTCGAAGGATCTCTTGTACAAGTGATCTCCTTGCATCATGTAGCGACCCATTTTTCCTTTGACTCTTCGTGCTTCAACTTTGTCACGAGGAAGGCTACCGTGCATGAGATAGGTAGCGATCCCCTGCATCCAACTTGGTTGAGTGTCAATAGCCAAGACATTTGGCTTTGATGACCATAGGAATGATGTATTGATTCTCATAAGTATCACGTTTCGGGTATCCACTCCTCCGGAAGCTGAAGCGTACTTTGATAGAGCATCTGCTCTTTGATTGAGATCTCTCGAGAACTTCTCCATCTCACAACTTTTGGATTTCCTCCGTGATGGCGCTTTTGTACTCGGCCAGTGAGTCCTTCTTGGTTTTGAACTTTCCAGAGATTTTCTTCTCGGCCAATTGAGAATCAGTGAAAAGGTGGAGCTTCTTCACTTCAAGTGCTTTTGCCATACGTAAAGCGATGAGGATAGCTTCATACTCAGCTTCATTGTTGGAGACCGGAAAGCTTAGTGTAACAGTGTACTCGAGCTCTGCTCCTCCCGGACTTTTGAAGAATATTCCTATCCCGCCATTTTTTCCCGAGGAAGATCCGTCAACTTGAAGAATCCAGACATCCCCGTGGTCGGTAAGCTCTTTGGGTTTTGAAGAGACGTTCTCCATACCCATAGGCTCCTCGATTTTTTCTACTAGGAACACTTCATGCCTTTTTCTTTTTGTCTGTGACATCTCTTAGAGTTCTTTCAGAGCATCTTCTAGAGCTTGCATTGCCTCATTCTGTCATGGTCGCTCCTCGACCATCATCATGACATTTTGGCTTTCTGGAGGGTTTTCCTCTGACACTTCCTTAGTGGGATACTCTACGAGGAAGTCGGCAATGACTTGGGCTTTTTTGACTAGAGGTGCTTGATAGTCAATGTCGTACTCGCTCAACTCAATCGCCCATCTTGCTAGCCTTCCCGAGTTTTCAGGCTTTCCGAGGACTTGCTTCGTCAGGACCACAACCTTATGAGCTCCAACGTAAGGCTTCAGTCTCCTCGCCGTATAGACGAGAGCGAAGGATAGCCTCTCGATATCCATGTAGCGCGTTTCGGCTCCAGCAAGTACCTTGCTTAACGATGACAATGTTTTTTACACTATCATTCGGTTCTTTTTCACCAATTTAGCTATCCTCTTGTATGCATTTTAGTGCATTTTGTTAGAATAGTGTCACGTTTCCTTTTTCTTTGTTATTTTCAGGATTTAGGTGAAAATCGCACTTTTGGAAATGAATCATGGCGAAACATTGATGTTTTGGTGCAACGAGATCACCCATGGTGTGTCAAGGAGTACCGGGACATGTTTCTTGGCCAAATGACCGCGTTTCGGAGCTCAAAGTCGTGCCAAAGACCAAAAATCAAAGACTTGGATGAAGAAAAGCACGGGCAGAACTCTGCGCGTGCCAGGCGCACCGCCTGGCATCTCAGGCGGTCCGCCTAGGAGGTTTCGACAGCTGATATATATAATTTGTAAAGTTGCTAATTTTCATATCTTAGATCATAATTTTGCAGACATAAACGCTAGAGCTTGTTCTGGGTTTTCTTTCACTTAGAACTACTTTATCTTAGAAATTTGGAGCACCAAGGTAGAGATTTGGACATCTTTTGATCTCACCTTGCTAGAAACTTGTGAGTTTAGCAATTCACCGGAGATTGGCAACCCTCTGTGGTAACTTTGTATCTCACCTTTTTCATACTCTATCTTTCAATTCAATTATGTTTTCATCTATGATTGCTATTGTTGATCTTGATTTTGATATGAGTAGCTAAATTTCTAGTTGGTGATAGTATGTAAATTCATAGCTAGGGTTCATATTGTGCATGATTGAGTTTCTGAGTCTTTTACTTGTATAATTGTTTTATTTGATTCTTTGATCCGATTAAGCCAAATATCTTCGTATAAAAGTGTTAGAAATACTAGGACAATTCAAGATCATCGATTCAATAATTATAATTATCAAGTACTGCTTGAACTAAGCCTGACAACCTTAGCCAATAATAAATAGGAAGCTTTAAAAATACATGTCTAAAATCTATCTTTTGGTGTTTGTTAATTCGAATTACTTTTAAAGCAGAACGTGTTGCACTTTCATGCATAATTAGAACCAGCTCTCGTTATATATTGTTAAGTTAAGCTAAGTTGAATTTGTTTTCTAAATTTATAATAGTTATTGTAGTTAAAGCTAGTTAAGTCCCTAGAGATCGACACTTGAGGCCATCTTACCTCTGCACTACGTGTTTTGTGTAGTTGTGAGTTTCCATTTGGCTAAAACAAATTTATTTGATTGTTCGAGTCTGACAATCCGTTCATCAAATTGGCGCCGTTGCCGGGGACTTTAACTCCTTTTTACTCTTTAGCTTATTTATATTTCCAGCATTCAATTTCCGGAATAAGTGATCTTAGAAGTTGATTTCCAAATTTTGCTCAGAACTAACAGGACTGATTTTTGGTTGTGAGTTACTCCTGTCACAGATATCAAGATATGACGTCCATGAGGGTTCACATGACGCCCCAATTTTCGCAGGTTAAGAGAGGATCAGCTATATACCTGGAGGATAAGTTAACTGGGTATGAAATGACAAGTTCTGTGGTAAGGAACATACCAAGGTTTGAGGAAGGAGTAGGGATGAATCCATTGAGTTTCATTCGATCCTACGAGGAGGAAATAGCCCGAATTCCGGCGAAGGGGTTACAGAGGACCAAGTATGCAGGAAGTTATTTTCTTTCGCCTTGGGGTATGAGCCAAGGCTTTGGATGGCAAGGTTGGCACCATGATCGCTGAAGACTTGGGACCAAGTAGTAGAGGAGCTCTTGGCGCGATTTATGCCTTACCAAGAGACAATGGCCTTACGAGGAAGGATTGAACACTTCAAGCAAGAAGAAGATGAGCGATTTTGTGACACCTATGAGCGGTTTGAGAAGTATAAACGAGAGTGTCCCCATCACCGTTTCGACGATGGGGAGTTGATTTGGTATTTTGTTGGTGGGTTACGTGATGAGGTTAGGCTTAGAGTGGATGGGTTGTGCGGGGGATTGGAAGAATGTACGGTTGAAGAGGCAGAAAAGGTCTTTCGTAAGTACGCCAGTGGATCCGTGCAGTCTGAGAGACTAAGACCATTTTACATCACCAGTGAGAGACTAGACCGAGGTGGAGCTGAAAGCTTATCTGAGGCGTATGCCTTAAGCACACTTCCGGATGATCGGGAGAATGGAAAAGAAGATATTAGTGAGGAGGATGAACTTGCAATTTGTGCAGGAATTAAAGCCATTCAGAGTGTATTTGAAATCGCACATGCAGGGCAATTTGAACAGAACCTTCGTATAGCACAGGTTTTTGAGGGTGTAGCAGTAACTGAGCGACAAATGGAGGAATTCAGCTTGTTAGAGTGTGAAAAGGTAGAAGAAATTCATGCACCAGAATTCGGAGACAAATTCACAGGGGATGCCCCACTGGAGGTGAGGGGCGGTGCGCCTGGCGTGGGGTCGGTGCGCCCCTCACGAGAAGAGAGTTGGCGTACCCCCTGGCCACCCCAGGCGCACCTCCTGGTGTTGGGAGCGGTGCGCCCCACAGCACCAGAGAGTTAGGGACGCCCCAGGCGCATCGCCTGAGGTGGGGGGCGGTCCGCCCCACAACACCAGGGAGCTGGACGACCCCAGCTCCCCAATTTCACTAGTAGTCGACGATCTTCATATTGCGGAACACATTCCAACGATTACCACCGAGACCCCTGAGTTCGAGGAAGTAAACCTACTCCTCCGTGGTGGAAAGGTAACTAAAATTCCTAATTTTGTGCGTCCTAGACATGTTAAATCTACTTTGACTAACGATGCAGGGATAAGCAAGGAGAATGAAGTTGGTAAGAGCTCAACGGACTCTCAAGTGCAGGACGATACACCAAGCGCATCTGAAGGGGGCGACGACGATGGGGAAAAAGGGGACACACCAAACATTGAGGAGGGACTTCAGAAGTCCTCTAACCCTTATGTGCCCCCGAAACCTCACATGCCATTCCCTGGTAGGATCCAGCCGGCCAAGAAAGATATACAGGAGTCACCGCTATACAAGCGCCTCTCTAAAGTCGAAGTTAATGCTCCTCTATTGGAGCTAATCCAAAATGTTCCTGCCTATACGAAGTTCTTTCGGGAGGTTAAGAGAAACAAAAGGATTGCTCTAGGGGGGACGTTAACGGGATGGAGACGGTGAATTCTATAGCGGGGCTTCCTGCGAAGCAAAGAGACCCAGGAAGCTTCATCATCGATATTACCATGGGGAATGGACGGTCCACCAAGGCTATGCTCGACTTGGGAGCTAGCATCGACCTGATGCCCTACTCAGTATACAAAGCCCTAGACCTTGGAGAAGTGAAGCCAACCGATATGGTTGTACAGTTGGCGGACCAAAGCGTGAAGCGCCCTGTGGGAATAACTGAGGATATCCTCGTGAAGGTAGACAAATTGATAATTCCTGCAGATTTTGTAGTGATGAAGTCAGCTGAGGAAGGAAAGAGCCATGTTCGCGAACATGTGGTGCTGCTTGGAAGACCATTTATGGCCACTACCAATACATGCCTTGAACTACAAGGCAAGAAAATCACCATAGAGGTAATGAGTGAGAAAATTCAATTGGTAGGATGTAGTATAGTAGATAAAGAAGTTATAGAAGAATTGAAGTTCATTGATTGTTATGATTCTGTGAATTCTGAATTTCACCATTGCCATGATAATATTGAACCTCTTGAAGAGGCATTAACCATGCAGGTAGAGACGTGTTACATGTTTGAGGAAGCAAGGGAACTAGTTGAGAGAATGGATAGCACACCCGAAATCCCATTCGGATAAGAGGTGCTTGAACCCATAGAGGAAGAAGAGGGAGAGAAACGACTTCCAGAGGAGCCTAACTTAGAATTAAAACCCCTTCCTGGGCACCTTAAGTATGTGTACTTTGGGGAAAATGAGAAAAAGCCTGTAATAATCTCTTCACACCTATCTAGCATAGAAGAAGGTAGGCTAGTCCATGTCTTGAAAGAAAATTCTGCAGCCATAGGATGGGGAATCAGCGATATAAAGGGGATTAGCCCTACACGGTGTGTGCACAATATCACTCTAGAACAAGATACCAAACCCGCTAGGCAACCTCAGCGTAGGATAAACCCATCCATTCAAGAAGTAGTGAAAAAGGAGGTGATTAAGTTGCTAGATGCCGATATGATCTACCCCATTCCTGATAGTAGGTGGGTAAGCCCCATACATGTTGTACCTAAGAAATCTGGGATTACAGTAGAGGAGAATGATAAGGGAGAGCTAGTGCCAGTTATGAAAACCACAGGTTGGCGGATGTGCATTGATTATAGGAGATTGAATGCCGCCATAAAGAAATACCATTTTCCTCTCCCATTTATTGAAGACATGTTGAACCGCCTCGCGGGGCGGAAATTTTATTGTTTCCTTGATGGCTTGTCAGGTTTCTATCAAATTCCGATTGCGCCAGAGGACCAGGAGAAGACGACATTCACTTGCCCTTTCGGAACGTTTGCTTACAGGAGAATAACGCCCCCGCCACTTTTCAAAGGTGCATGCTTTCTGTCTTTTCTGATATGGTGACTAAGTTTGTTGAGGTTTTCATGGATGATTTTTCCATTTTTGGTGATTCGTTTGATGAATGCTTGCATAGATTAGATCTTGTTCTGAAAAGGTGTATCGAATGCAATTTAACTCTAAGTTGGGAGAAAAGTCATTACATGGTTAGGGAAGGCATTGTTCTAGGACATGTGGTCTCCGATAGAGGGATTGAAGTTGATAAGGCAAAGATAGAGATTAATAAGAAACTTCCCCCACCGACTTGTGTCAAAGTACTTCAGTCTTTTCTTGGTCATGTAGGATTCCGTAGGAGGTTTATCAAAGATGTTTCGAAAATTGCAAAACCCTTAAGCAACTTGCTTGCAAAAGATGTGAGTTTCAATTTTTCTGAAGATTGCTTAGAGGCCTTCAACACCCTTAAGGAAAGATTAATTACTGCTCCTATAGTTGTGCCACCGAATTGGAAACTTCCTTTCGAGATAATGTGTGATGCCTCAAATTTTGCTATGGGCGCTGTTTTATGCCAAAAGGTGGATAAGTAGTATCGTGTGATTTACTATGTTAGTAAGACCCTAGACTCAGCTCAAGTTAACTATACAACTACTAAAAAGAATTTTAGCTGTTGTTTTTACTTTACAGAAGTTTAGGTTTTATTTGTCAGGACACGTTGTGAATGTCCACACAGATCATGCTACTTTAAGACATTTAATAGCTAAACAAGATTCTAAACCAAGATTAATCCGTTCGGTCTTATTGTTACAAGACTTTGATTTGACCATAGTGGATAGAGCTGGTAAGGAAAATTGCGTAGCTGATCACTTGTCTAGAATTCAAAATATCCCTGTAGATGCAATTCCTGTTAATGAGGACCTTCCCGATGAACACTTGATGATAGTAGATGAATAGCCATGGTATGCTGATATTGTGAATTATTTGGCTATAGGTATTTTCCCAACTAATTTCTCAGCCTCCGATAGGAGATCACTTTAAAACAGTGCAGGTTTTACATATGGGATGATCCGAACCTTCTTAGAGAAGGGGCTGATGGAATCTTGAGGAGATGCGTTCCACAAGGAGAACAACGAAGTGTACTGAGTCATTGCCATGAGCTTCACTGTGGTGGACACTACATTGGGGCTAAAACAGCCCGTAAGGTCTTACAAGCAGGATTTTTCTGGCCATCCTTGCACTGAGATGCAAGGGAATTTGTGAATAATTGTGACCCATGTCAGCGAGGGGGCAATATTGGCAAGAAGGAAGAAATGCCCCAGCAAGGGAATCTAGTGGTAGAACCTTTTGATGTATGGGGAATTGATTTCATGGGACCATTCCCATCAAGCTCGGGATATGAGTACATTCTAGTCGCGGCGGACTACGTAACTAAGTGGGTGGAGGCAATCCCCACTAGGAAGAATGATGCTTCGGTAGTCTTGAGTTTCTTGAAGGATGTGATTTTCACCCGGTTTGGAGTTCCTAGAACAATTATCAGTGATGGGGGTTCTCTCTTCGTCAACCGGTCCTTTGCCTCGCTCATGAAGAAATACAGTGTTACACATATTGTTGCTAAACCATATCATCCGCAGACGTCTGTGCAAGTAGAGGTTTGCAACCGTCAAATCAAAAAGATCCTTGAGCGTGTGGTGAAGCCTAGCAGGAAGGATTAGGCTGGAAAACTGAATGATGCGCTTTGGGCGTATAGAACCAGCTACAAAACAGTAATCGGCACCACTCTGTACAGACTTGTGTTTGGGAAAGCATGCCACCTTCCGGTTGAGCTGGAACACAGAGCTTACTGGGCAATAAAGGAGCTAAACCTTGCTATGGGAAAAGCTGGGAAAGAAAGGTTGATGCAACTCGACGAGCTTGAAGAACTACGCCTCGGTGCCTATGAGAACGCCAAGCTTTAGAAGGAGCGCACCAAAAAGTATCAAGACCGTGGTATTGTGCGGAAAGAGCTGATCCCTGGTCAGAAAGTCTTAGTGTTCAACTCCAGACTTCGCTTATTTCCAGGGAAGCTCCGTACTCGATTGGATGGACAATACGAGATTGTCCAAGTTCCTCACCATGGAGCTGTAGAACTTTTGGACCCGATGACTGGCGACACCTTGAAGGTGAATGGACAACGAGTGAAACCATACTTTGAGCTTCCTAGTGATCAAATGGAGGTTGATCATCTCAACCTCATCTCTCCCACCTTCACATGAGAGTATGTAGCTTGTATTTCTTCCTTTTGAATATTAGTTGTTTTTCCATTATGTTAGAGTGTGTTTTTGGTCATAAAATAAGTAAAAAGTTGGTATTTTTTGAGTTCGAGGATGATCAACTCGGAGCCAAGGCTCTGCCGCTCCCAGGAGGACCGCCCCTCACACGGGGCGGTGCGCTCGGGAGAGGCAGAATGCCTGGGCGCCTCTACCACTCCCAGGCGGACCGCCCCTCTCACTGGGCGGTGCGCCCGGGAGAAGAAGAAGCCTGGGAGCCTCTGCCGCTCCCAGGCGGATCACCCCTCACATGGGGCGGTGCACCTGTGGGCACCAGAGCTCCGGGTGTTCAGATTTTCGTCCGGACACCTCGTTTTGTCCCCGTATGCAAACATATTGCTCTTTTTACCCTTATTATCATCCGTTTTGGTTTCTCATGAGTTTCATTGAGTAATGCAAGTTATAGGTACTCTTCCAGCTCTCACCCAATATCAACTTTCGACGTTCGGGACGTATGATGAAGTTCAGGTTAGGGGGGGTATCTCTGGGTATTCCAATGACTTATATTTCTCATTTCAACTCGTGAAAGCCTTTGTTTGAACGTTTACCGCTTTCTTAGAATTTAGTTTGTTCGTATGCATTCATCCTTAGTCTAGTTTTGCATGATGTTGTGTGGAGTTTATTGCCAAAAATTTTGAACTTTTTTATTGTATAGACTAAGTGTTTGTGACCATTGACCATACATTGTATCTCTATGGAATAGTTTGAGGTTTGTCTCGCTTGACTTGTCATATTCGTATGTGCACTAGTTAAACTTGGTAGTCTCGACATCACTATGTGGTGTTTTCTCTATTGCAGTTCGCGAAGGCCTTATAACATGTTGCATGTTAGAGTATTTGGTTGTATTCTCGTGTAATTATGTACCTAAGAGGTAACAAGTCTTCACCTTGCTTTTTGAGATTTCTAAATGCCTAGGAAGGAGGTAGAGTGAGGTGTGTGATCCTTTGTTTGAAAGCTATTCTAACGAATAGGATTAGGGAGGGGGTTACCATTGTTATGACTCGTTTTTCGTATAGTTGAGTCATGTTGAGTTTATTTTTCTTCTTCTTTGTGAGTTTGTGCTCCAAGCAAGCCAAAAAGCAGATTAGCAAAGAGTTGCATCATTGTTCAGTTTTTGTAGTAGTTTGTAATCGAGTTGTAAATTCTTCCTTGCGTTTTCGTGTCGCCTAGTCCAAGGCCTGTTCTAGACCACCCTCGTCCTGCCATTCAGGAAGTGGTGAAGAGTTTTTGCTTTAAGAGTCAGGTAGAATAGGGGAGTGTTGTCTATTAGGGAGCCCTCCTTCGTTTGATGAGAGCCAGTATTGGTTCGACCTCTGTTGAGGGAAAGTCTCACTTGGTGAACAGTAGTAAGCCCTCAGTTTCATAGGCACGGGGCAACCATTTGTATTTCAATATGCATCATTACGTCGTCATTGACTAGGTCCAGGTAGAGAATGTTACGAGAGAATCCCTTGTTTAGCAAAGTACGTATGTGAATGTTTATAGGTTCAATCGAGGCATTCTTCAACCTACTTCCATGTTATGATTTGTATGGTCTTTGTTCATAAGCACTTGGTAGATACAATGGATTAGTTCTTCTTGTTTGGCATGAGACTCCTCTTTGTGTTGCATGTAGTTTGCATAGAGTCTAGCTAGTTGCTTGAGGACAAGCAAAGGTTCGGTTTGAGGAGTTTCATGACAGTGTTTTTTACACTATTATTCGGTTCTTTTTCACCAATTTAGCTATCCTCTTGTATGCATTTTAGTGCATTTTGTTAGAATAGTGTCACGTTTCCTTTTTCTTTGTTATTTTCAGGATTTAGATGAAAATCACACTTTTGGATATGAATCATGGTGAAACATTGATGTTTTGGTGCAACGAGATCACCCGTGGTGTGTCAAGGAGT
Source organism: Plantago ovata (assembly GCA_028274465.1). Lineage (NCBI taxonomy): Eukaryota > Viridiplantae > Streptophyta > Magnoliopsida > Lamiales > Plantaginaceae > Plantago > Plantago ovata. Next base: position 84,051,163 of record CM051456.1, on the reverse strand, counting down.
ACCGGGACATGTTTCCAGGCCAAATGACCGAGTTTCGGAGCTCAAAGTCGTGCCAAAGACCAAAAATCGAAGACTTGGAGGAAGAAAAGCACGGGCAGAACTCTTCCCGTGCCAGGCGCACCGCCTGGCATCTCAGGAGGTCCGTGATAGTGTATATGTCCTAGAGACAGTCTTTATTAAGGGCATGCAGCCCTTATTAAGGGCATATATGTACTATTACACAGGTCAACGTAATATAATATACGTTTGGTGCTTGACTATTGAGTATTGCTTTCATATTTATATTACACCAGGCATACAACATGTCATATCTCTATTCCTGTCTGTATTGATATTAAACATGTCCCCTCGGATAGATGACCGATCACACAGATAGTGGGAGCTACGTGAGTTATCATCTATCCCAAACTCTCCCTAGTCGAGGATCATCTCGGATGTAGGGGTGTGAATGAACCAACTGAGACTAGTATGCGTGGAGGTTATACTTGTTAGAGCAAGTGTGAGCCGATCCCACGGCCACGGAACGGATTGTTGGACAATCAAGAAACGTTCCCATAACTCCGCATAATTGTTTGAAGGGTGATTACCGAACAATGGAAGTACCCACCGGAAACTCCCATCGATGTATACTCTACACCGAAGTGTCTATGGGAACCGGAAAGTTGTCGAAGTGATGCCAGTCGTCCTTTGGACTTACAGGACTTTATCATCACATTTGTTGCCCCATATCCTTGGTGGACCCGGCGATGTCAGATCTGAATAAGTTGTTGACCCAAGGCACGATCCAGGATTATGGCTACATACAAATGGGGATGATAAGTGATTCTGTGAAGGATTCATCTCTCATGTGTAGCATAGGAGAGCACTGCTCATAGTCGTTCATAGTTGTGATTGGTAAAACCGCTGGCCAGCGTATCAATATTATTATGATAGTCATAATAGATATTGGATTCACCAAGAAACTCACTGAAGACGCCCGTGGATGTATTATTGGGATATACACTTCATCGATCCTAGATGCATTCGAGTCAGTCAGATGAAGGGACGTTACCGTAGCCGCGTTGAGCGCAACAGACTTCACAACGAAAGGGTTTGCTTTGAGAAACCTCTCAAACGTCCTCATGTATTAATATTGCAAATGGAACCGTCTAGGAATTCCATGTTGCCTAGTCTAACACTTGCTTAATACAATGAGGCCCTATGGGTCACACTATGTGGTGATTCAGCTTATCCGAATATCCTTGAAGATGGAATCGCAGTTAATTTAGAATTAATTGTGATTGATGAATTATAATTGATTTCGAATTAATTATAATAATTTGTGGCTCAATTAATAATTTGGAATTGTTAATTGAATTGGCTGATTAATTGTATTTTATGTAAATACATTAAAGATTATATTTTAGAAATATAATAGAGGTTTGAGTTGAAAGGATATGTTAATTTAGAATTAATATATTCACATGGGCAAAATCTACTTGGAGTTTGAATTGCCTTAGAATTATAAGTGGGTCCCAAAATCGGGACCCACCTGACGCCCGTTAGACGCGCGCGCAGCAGTAGTGGTAGGGGAAGGAATTCTACTCCTTCCTCTATTAGAAGTCAAGGGATAACTTAGATTTTCCTGATTGAGTTCTAATTTGATTGGGAATGAATCTAGACTTGAATTGGTTTCCTAGTGCGATAAGAATTAGATTCTTATTCCTTTATGAAGTCTAATTGATTATTCTTTAGGCTTCTATTGACTACTATATATAGTAGACTATTAGAGAGCTTTTAACATGGTCGAATACAGTTGATTGAAGATCACTCTGAATCATTCTTTCTACCAGTTTTCTTAGAGAAAATAAAAAAAGCTCTCCCCACCTCCCCATAAACCGCGCACGCCACTTCCAACCGGAGGAAAATTGCCGCCCCATCTTCTTGGCCACATAAAGAATATCCTAGCATTCTTTCCGATAAGCTGTTCATCCGTGGATACCAAGGTTGAGGTTCAAAGAGCTGGAAACTAACTTTTATTGTCTTGCAGATAATCAAAGTATTGCAGATATCTTCGACTTCGATGAAGGAGAAGATTCACCGATTTATTACGAATACTTCATCGATTGGCGTATCGATTCAATACCTATTCTTGCTTTTGGAGTATTGTAAGTCTTCTGATTAATGTTTTTGTTATATACGCTATATGCACGATCAATTAACCTGCATGTTAAGAAAATTTTTGAAATTCCGCTGCGTACCCTAGGGGTAACTCTGACCATATTTTCTTACAGTCCGCCTCACGTCCGGCTGTCCGCCTGGTGTCCGGCGGTCCACCTGGTGCCAGGCGGTCCGCCTGGGAGATTTCGACAGTTGATATATATAATTTGTAAAGTTGCGAATTTTCATATCTTAAATCATAATTTTGCAGACATAAACCCTAGAGATTGTTCTGGGTTTTCTTTCACTTAGAACTACTTTATCTTAGTAATTTGGAGAACCAGGGTAGAGATTTGGACATCTTTTGATCTTACCTTGCAAGAAACTTGTGAGTGTAGCAATTCACCGGAGATTGACAACCCTCGGTGGTAACTTTGTATCTCACCTTTTTCATACTCTATCTTTCAATTCAATTATGTTTTCATCTATGATTGCTATTGTTGATATTGATTTCGATATGAGTAGCTAAATTTCTAGTTGGTGATAGTATGTAAATTCATAGTTAGGGTTCATATTGTGCATGATTGAGTTTCTGAGTCCTTTACTTGTATAATTGTTTTATTCGATTCTTTGATCCGACTAAGCCAAATATCTTCGTATAAAAGTGTTAGAAACACTAGGACAATTCAAGATCATCGATTCAATAGTTATAATTATCAAGTACTGCTTGAACTAAGCCTGACAACCTTAGCCAAGTATTAGTATAGATAGGAAGCTTTCAGAATACATGTCTAAAATCTATCTTTTGGTGTTTGTTAATTCGAATTACTTTTAAAGCAGTACGTGTTGCACTTTCATGCATAATTAGAACCCGATGCTTAGAATGAGCATTACTATCACCAGCTCTAGTTATATATTGTTAAGTTAAGCTAAGTTGAATTTGTTTTCTGAATTTATAATAGTTATTGTAGTTAAAGCTAGTTAAGTCCCTAGAGATCGACACTCGAGGTCATCTTACCTCTACACTACATGTTTTGTGTAGTTGTGAGTTTCCCTTTGACTAAAACAAATTTATTTGATTGTTCGAGTCTGACAATCTCGTTCATCACTTAAGTAGTAGATGGGCAAGTGGTCGTTTCCTTGGATTCGCACCAAGACCGAGCTAATGGCTTCCCCCGTTGCTGCCAAATACAAGTAAAGTACTTCTCCTTCTATGGGTTTTGACAAAAGTGGAGGGGAGAGTAGATACTCTTTGAGCTTCTCGAAGGCTTCCTCGCATTCATTTGTCCACTCGAAGTAGTTGCTCTTTCTCAAAACTTTGAAGAATGGAAGATTTTTCTCGGTGGATCTTGAGATGAATCTACTCAGCGCGATCGACTTCCCTACCAACTGTTGTACCTCATTGATGGTTTGGGGTTGAGGCAGATCGAGGATGGCCTTGATTTTCTCGGGGTTTGCTTCTATTCCTCTTTCCATTACCATGTAACCGAGGAACTTCCCACCTTTAACTCCGAAGGTACATTTCGCCGGATTGAGCTTCATGCCATACTTCCTCAAAATTGAGAAGCATTTTTCCAGGTATCCTACGTTTTGCTCCTCGGTCTTACTCTTGACTAGCATGTCATCGACATATACTTCCATCGTTTTACCGAGTTCTTCCTTGAACATTTTGTTAAACAACCTTTGCTAGGTTGCTCCGGCGTTTTTGAGACCGAAAGGCATCACGTTGAAGCAATACACATTTCTGTTTGCGAAGAAAGCGGTATTCGGAACATCATCCTTGGCCATTTTGACTTGGTAGAATCCTTGGTATGCATCCATGAAACTCAAGAGGGCACATCCTACTGTGGAATCGACCAGCTGGTCAATCCGGGGAAGCGGGTAGGAATCCTTCGGGCAAAACTTGTTGAGTCTTGTGAAGTTGCTGCACGTTATCCACTTGCCGGGTCCCTTCTCCACGAGGACTACATTGCAAACCCAGTCGGAGTATCTCACTTCTTTGATGTGACCAGCCTTAAGCAATCTTTGCACTTCTGCTTCAATGATGGCATTGTCTTCCACACTGAAGTCTCTTCGCTTTTCTCGAATATGGGTGATTGACGGATCGACGTTCAGACGGTGAACCGCGACTCTTGGGTCAATCCACTTGAGGTCCTCGGTACTCCATGTGAAGATGTCGTTGTTATATTTCAAACATTGAATGAGTTTCATTCTTACTTCTGTAGTCATCTCGGTCTTTGTAACCTTGTCGGCACTTCCTTCGCCAATTTGAATTTCTTCGAGGGTTTCTCTTGCTTCTCTCTTGTTTTCCTCGAAGAATTTCTTCTTCTTGGAAGAGGGTGGTACTGGAGGTATAACGTGATACTCCTCGAGCTCTTTGACAGCTCCTACTAATGAACGTGTATTTTACACTTTCATTAGAGTCTTTTTCACCAATTTAGCTATCCTCTAGGTTAATTTAGCTTATATTTTAGTGCATTTTATTAGAATAGTGTCACGTTTCCCTTTTCATTGCATATTTCAGGTTTTAGGTGAAAAACGTACTTTTGATGGGCAATTATGGTAAATTGAATGAAGTTTTGGTGCTTCGTGGTCATCCGTAGTGTATCTAGAAGTATCCGGACGAGTTTTGAGGCCTAGGGGACGAGTTTCAAGGCTTAAAGGTCACAAGAAGGCAAAATCCGAGTCCAAAAAGGAAAAGAAGACCAAAATCTCGCTCCCATCGACCTGGACGTCCCAGGCGAACCGCCTGGGACGTTGGGCGAATCGCCCCGCACCAGGCGAACCGTTTGGCGTCTGGGGAGGTTCGCCCCAGAGTTATCGCAGCCTATATATAGTTCGCCTATTTTTCTACGTTTTTCAGACCCTTTCACCTTATTTTGTGAGACAAATTCTCCAGAGCCTGTTTTGGGAATTATTAGCATAGAAGACTCTTTTTCTTATTGATTTGGAAGCTTAAGCATAGAGATTGGACATCTTTGATTCTCGATTCTTGCTTGTGAGTTAGCAATTCATCGGAGATTAACAACCTTCGTTGGTAACTTGTATCTCACGATTTTTATGCTTTTATTTATTTCATTCAACATGTTTTCATTCAATCTTGCTTTGATTCTTGTTGATTGCAATTTATCTATGAGTAGCTAAATCTATCGTTGGTGATAGTATGTGATTTCTTAGCAAGGGTTCTTAATTATGCATGAGTGGCTTCGCGCGTTTAAGACTTGATTTATTGTTTTATTTCTTTGATCTATCTAAGCCATCTATCTTCGTAGTGTTGAATTGAAAGGAACACATAGGACAATTCACGATCCTAGATTTCTATACAAACTTCAAGTACTTCATGCATGATTATTACCCGTTGCTTTGAATGATCATACTATCAGTAACTTCCATTATATTGATAAGAAAAATATGTGCTTTGCTTGATTCCTGATTTATAGTTTAAGTTAAATTAGATAAAGCTAGTTATAGTCCTTAGAGATCGACACTCGAGGTTATCTTACTTCTATACTACGTGCCTTGGTTTTCGTTGTAGTAGTGAGTTGCCTTTGACTAAAAACAAATTTATTTGATTAATTGAGTCTGACAATCTCGTTCATCACCTACTAGGGTATCTCTCTCTTTCTTTTGGATTGCTTTCCTTCGCCTAAGTGACAGAGTCGACTTTTTTGAATTTTTCTTCACTCGTCGAACCGTATAAAAACGGTAAGGAGCATTGTGAACTAAAGGCTACTCCTCGAGCGATTGGCCCAGATTCGGCTCTCCGATGGCAACCCTGGAAGTGAATTTGGCTGACATACTATAGCATTCCCATGCCTCTCTTATGTTTCCCTCTTCTTGTCCAATTCCCAATGGAGTGGGGAACTTCAACTTGTTGTGGACTGTAGACACTACGGCTCGGAACTGAGAGAGGCCGGGTCTACCCAAGACTGCGAAGTAGTCAAAGGGCATGTCTACGACCACAAAGGGAACGTGTTGAGTTACTCTTTGCGGAGCACTTCCCATTGAGACCGTCAAGTTGATCATTTCGAGGGGCATGACGGGTTGTCCTCCAAAACCTACTAGGGCGCTCCTCACTTCTCTAAGACCTTCCCTTGGGTTCATATGCATCCTCTTCAAAGTACCCATGAATATCAAGTTAGCCGAACATTCGGTGTCGACGAGGATCCTTTCTAAGTTGTAGGATTGAACATCAAGAGATACCACTAGCGGAATGATGAACGCGAGATTTGTCAGGTCCCGGTTCAGTCAAATAAATTTGTTATTAAGCCAAAGGCAATCCACAACTACAACGAAAACCGTAGTGTAGCAGTAGAATGACTCGAGTGTCGTTCTCTCAGGACTATAACTTGCTTTATCTATTTAACAAGAGAATATAAAACAGCAGACAGATAGCAATAGGGGGTTTCTAGCGGATAATGGAGATTGGTGATAGTATGGTCCTTCTTAGCATAATGGGTCGATAATCATGCATAAATTCCTCGGTCTTTCATAGAGATCTTTGAATCAATCTAGTGTCCTGTTGCAAGTATTAAGCACTACGAAGATAATTTGGTCTGACTAGTCAATCACGATTGTCCTAATGTGTTCCGTAATTATTCAACACTACGAAGATAACTGGTCTGATGGTCGACTAGTGTCCAATTGTGCATAATAATCAATAGAACATACGAGAATTTTGGTTACAACTGATCAACGAAATAAAGCAATGACACGGAGTATAATGCGCGATATAGCCATTAGCATGATTATCTTCCTTCGCTAAGAATTCACATACTACCACCAATGATAAGTTTAGCTACTCATAATAGGCATGCAATCAACAAAAATTATAGAAGAAAACATGTTGAAAGAATATATAAAATAAGTAGAATAAAACTGTAAGATACAAAGTTACCGAAGGTTGTCAATCTCCGGATGATTGCGGTCCTACGAGCTCCAAACTGCTATGAAAAAGTATCCCCTAAGCTACAGAACTCCCAGGACAGGCCCCGGGAAGTTCCTACCTAAAACTATAGAGAGAGGTGAGAGAGAAGGTCTGGAAAGATATGATTTTCGGAGAGAAAACTAAGCACTATATATAGGCCCCGAATAAACTCTGGGGCGGTTCGCCGCAGGCTGGGGCGGTTCGCCCACCTGCTTTTTCGCGGAATTCCGCGTTTTTCGACGCGGTTTTGGATTTCTTCAACTTTTCGGACTCGGTTTCTGACTTCTAGTGGCCTTCTAACCTCCAGATTCGACCCCTAGACTCCAAATCCTATCCGGAAACCTTCAGATACTCCAAATAGGCTTCTGGAACACCAATTCCTTGTCAACTTCAATATAATTGCCCGGAAATCCTCGAATTTCAACCAAAACCTGTAAAATAAAATCTAAAGGGAAACGTGACACTATTCTAATAAAATGTACTAAAATATAGCTAAATTAACATAGAGGATAGCTAAATAGGTGAAAAAGACTCGAATGAAAGTGTAAAATACACATTCATCAAACTCCCCAAACCGAACCTTTGCTTGTCCTCAAGCAACTAAGCTAGACTCTAATACAAAAAACATGCAAGACACAAAATGGAGTTTCATGCCAAATAAAATGAACTACTCTACTGAATCTATCAAATAACATATGAACAAAAACCATATAAATCAAAGCATGAATATAGGTTGAAGAATACCTCAATTGACTTATACACATCCACATAAGCACTTATGTCAAGACATGATAGTCTCTCGTAACATTCTCTACCTAGACCTAGTCAGTGACGACGTAATGATGCATGCTAAGATACGAATGGTTGCCCCGTGCCTATGAAACTGAGGGCTTACTGCTGTTCCACCATGTTATGACTTTTCCTCAAAAGAGGTCGAACCAGTACTGGCTCTCATCAAACGAAGGAGGGTTCCCTATAAAAGATAAATATCCCCTATTCTACCCATCTCTCAAGTAAAGTCTTAAGCTATTCACCACTTCCTGAATGGCAGGACGAGGGTGGTCTAGAACAGATGACACTCAAGACAAAAGATAAAAAATACAAAAACACGATTACGAACAATATGAAAAATGGAAAAGACTCAAACTTTGCTAAACTGCTATTTGGCTCTCCTTTTTGGACCCTTCTTTTCTTTTTTTTGGGTCATCTTATTTTTTTTTTCTTTTCCTTTCCAGATTCTTTTTTTCTTTTTCTTTTTCTCTTTTTTTTTCTGGAACTTTTCTTTCTTTTTTTTTTTCGATTTTTTTTTCTAGCCAGCAGTAGCATAACAAAAAGAGAAGCTAAATGACTCACACGACTTCCCCAAACCTATTCGAAAGAATAGGTTGGAGTACAAAATTTACGAAAAAGAAAAATAATCTCACGATACGAAAATGAAAAACGGAAACAAGTCTATGATGGTGTAACCCCCTCCCCAAACCTATTCGGAAGAATAGGTTATAAACAAAGGATCACACAACCTCACACTACCTCTTTCCTAGGCATTTAGCATTATCAAAGCATGGTGAAGACTTGTTGCCTCTTAGGTACATAATTACTCGGGAAACAACCATAAGACCCTAACATGCATCATCCTATTATAAAGGCGTTCGTGAACCGCAATAGAGAAAACACCACTAAGTGATGTCGTGACTACCAAGCTTAACTAAGTGCAATACATAAATGTGACGAGCCAAGCGAGAAAAACCTCAAAAAAATTCATAGAGATGAAGCATACGATTAATGACATAGTTAGTTGATCTACCCAATATAAAAGTTCAAAAAATTCGGCAATAAACTCCATATAAAACATGCAAAACTATCCTAGAATGAATGCAACCTAAATAATCTAAGAAAGCAGTAAACGTGCAGATGCAAATGCAGACGAATAAAACATGTGAGGTACTATACTCAGCCTACCAATGTCAAGCTCCAAACTAACAACATCAGATCACTTAAATCCCATCCCCCCTCATGAAATTAACGCTAGTCCCTAGCAGTAAGAAAATGAGGAAATAAGATATGATACTAGATGTTACCCCATGGTTTGGCCTCGGTCGGCTGAGTATGCTACTTGTGATTTATTGGGCTTCCTCTATGAGCTTTATAGGGTGTCATCAGGTCTTCTGGTGGGTGCGGTAGTTCCATTTTTAGGCCGGACAAGTACAACTCCTCTATCAGAATCATCATTGCCCGTATGGCCTTCATCGTCACTACTGTCACCATCATCATCGCCAGTAGAGTTGCAGTGGCAGGTAGAATTCTCGAGATTAGCCGCCGATGTTATGGAATCCTCCATCCTGTAGCCCTCCATTAGGATGTGAACTGTTGAAGGGAAAAGGGCAGTGGTGTCAGGACCTCCCCCTCCAACGTTTTACACCACGAGAAGGCTACAGTAGGCTGCTCGGATACTCAGAAGTCTTCTACCTTTTTCTCCAATTTCGACCACATTCTCCATTGTTGCTCCGACCAATGTGTATATGATGCTCACTTTAGAGGCAGGCAAGGGGCACCCCAACGAGGGACTGGGTACCCATGTCATTATGTTTTGGAACCAAGCTAGCGCTTCGGAATCTTCTAGCAACTACGAACTCAAGATTGAATCCGTCGCGGCGAGAATGTCCTGGTGCCTTCCAGTTCACTCGAACTTTGCAGTCCTCGTGATGGAGTGATGACGTAATAATGGTTTCTGTTCCTTCGGTGGTGCATGAATAGGCATAGGAGTCCTTACTCCAGGTGTACTCTAGCTCCTCCTCTTGGATAATCCACGACGTTGTTGCAAAGCCCCTTTGCTCGAACGCACATCTAGCGAGATCACCTTCCTTGACATGGTTCTTCACAGCGATCATACGGGAATGCTCCCTTCCCTTGGTATGGTACCTGCAAACATCGATTAGCACCTCGTATGACACAAAACTGACTCAAATACATGCTATTGTAAAACCGAAACACACAAGTGATAAAATCAACAATCGAACTCTCCAAACCGCAATGTCTAGCCTAGCTTCTTCATCATGCAACATACCAACGTAACTACTACATGCGATATATCACATCATGCTTTTACTAGACAACCAATATCCTTGATAACAAGGCTCAATTCATACCATAGCAGCGAAAAATCCAATCATCATAAATCCTCATACTCAACAATTAAGCATTCTATCGTCAAATCCACCAACATTACATCAATAAACACATTCATATGCAAGAAACCAAAGATAAAGACATATTGCAGAACAAGATATATCATCTAGTAGCAAAATACCCAAATCAACAATCCAAGCAAAATTGAGCATGCAATTCATAGTAAATAACATGTCTAATCACACAAACAACATACCCATGCATCAAATAAGCGTAATTGAAGCTCAAAATAGAAAACCCCCAAATTCGAAAATTAGGGTTCTAAGGATGATACCTCAGATCTGCAAATCTAACGAATTAGGATGAAATCTATTCGGATAGGATGATAGATCATGTAATAGGCTTCGAATTAAGCTAAAGAACACTCAATTTGGTCAAGAAATGAAGAAGTTATGAAGATTTAGAAGTAAAATCGCACTTTTTGGGTTTTTTGGGAGTATGGATGAAGAAGAATGAGGAAAATAAGGTTTTGGGGATGAAATCCGCGTTTTTGAGCTTCTGGGACCGTGGGGCGGTTCGCCCCACATGTGGGGCGGTTCGCCCCGTGGTTCCCGTCATCAGAAATTGCGGTTTTAATCCCCGAAACCAATTTTTTCAAAAAACCACTCGAAAAATCTCACTCAAACATAAGCATATACGACTCAGACATGACCAAATTCGCATATGAGAAGCAAATAGTTCAAGAATGAATGCATGTAGAAAAGCAGTAAAGAAAGCGGTAAAAATTCCGGGTTGCCTCCCGGATAGCGTCATTGTTTAAAGTATTTGACTCGACTCCTGTCTGCGCCTATCTCTTCTTTTTGCGGGTACTAGGCTTCCCCTTCATTGATCTCTTTTCCATGCCACGAACCTGTGAATAAGAAAGAATATAGGCTGCAAGACCACAGTAGTGAGTAGTAATATCAGGCGGTTCAGGTGGATCAGGTATGGCTTGCAACACGTGTTGCTTGCCATTCACTTCGATGGTGCAAGTTCTTTGGTAGATATCCATCACGGAGCGTAGTTTAGTCAAGAACGTTTGCCCTAAGAGTATGACAACCCCCGTTCCTAGTGCAGACGCCGACATAACTACAAAGTTGGTGTATATAGATGCTTCACCAATCTTGACCAAAACATTTTTCACAACGCCCTCCGGTCTCATAAAGGATCCATCCGCCAGTTGCACAATAGCCCTTTGCTCAGATAGTTTTCCAATGTTGCTCTTTTCAAACACATTCAAGGGAATTATGTTCGAGTAGGATCCCATGTCTAGTGTGGCACGGACATCTTCAAGCTCACCAATCCCTACCTTAACATCGAAACTTTTAGGGAGTGGTTCGGGATCCTCTTGCTCTTCATCACTTGTGTCAGAACCAAGGCCCTTCTCTTCTTCCTCAGCCTGTAGAAATTCTTCCTTCATGCAGCACTCACACCTAACAACCTTCCTGATGGTGATTTCGTCAGGTACATCACCAGCCAATGTAATGGCATTCGACTTCATAGTGCTGCTAGGCAGTTTGCCTTGTTCCCTACTTGCTCCTCGGTCGATCAACTCCTGCATCTTTTGATGGGCAAGCCTAGTGCTCTCTTCCAACTTATCAAGCCTTACCCTAGTCTTCTCGGAATCTTCTTCATAACGTTTGAGAAAACTCTGTGTGTGATCAACCATCTTTTGCAAGTTCTCCATCAGTTGAGCCGACTTCGACTTCGGTGGCTCTTTCGGAGCGGGGTTTTCGTAGTGATCATTACCATAGTTCAGCCTACTACGGTCTTGGTTACGTCCATAAGTTTGGTTAGCCGGTGCATATCCTTGATTGTTACGGTATCCTCTTCTCCAGAATCCACATTGAGGATTCCTACCGTCTTGTCTATAGCTAACTTCTTGAGTGCCAAACTCCGTAGCAAAGGCTTCTTCTTCGCCTCCTCGAGCCCAGTTGCCATCATCGTATGCCAGCTCCGATCTACACATATGAGCCCCATGCCCATAGTTCTTGCATATTCGGCATACTTCGTTCGAAACAGTTGTTCCGGTGGCGCTCTTGAGGACTTGCTTCAATTCGTTGGTAAAGCACTCGAATTGATCCCCATTCCCCCTGTACATAGGGGCTCCCTGTGTTGGTGGAGCTTCAGGTCCACGTCTCCTAACCATTGCTCTTGGTTCCTTGAACTGCGAACCATTAGCAAGCCTTTCGAAAACTGCCCAGACGGCTTCTGCGGTTTCCTCACAAATATTGCCTCGGCATTGGAAATCCACCACTTGTTGGTTCTCGAAGGTTAGTCCATTGTAGAAGTGTTGGAATAGGTCAGAAAGTTCAAAACCATGGTGAGGGCACTTGTTCGTGAGATCTTGGAACCTCTCGAACGCGGTGTAGATGGTCTCATCATAGTCCTGCTTGAATCCAGTGATTTGCGCCTTTAGCGCGGTAGTCAAGGTGTGAGGGAAGTATTTCTCCATGAAAGCTGAAAAAACCTTTTCCCAAGTGTCCAGCGAGCCTGCTGGAAGAGAACTCAGCCATGACTTGGCTCTGTCGCCAAGTCCCATAGCAAAAACCTTTATCCTCAACTCATCCGTTGTTATGTCAGCTCTGGGTCGTGGGAGTTGGTTGACGAAATCATCGATATCGTGCAAGTACCCCGTCACATCTTCCCTAGATAAGCCATAGAACCTCGGAAGTTGTTGGAATGTGTGGTTCTTGATCTCCAGATCTCGGGTTGCAAACGAAAGAACTATTGCCGGTCCCCTCATACGATCCTTGGTGGGTTGTACCCATGCCTTCAGTGGTCTAGCTTCTACCATTCCGTCGATTTCCTTGAAGAGTCTAAGTAGAGATTCAGAGAAATCGGTTTCCTCTATTTCCTCTAGTGCGCGCCTTTCAAGTAGTCGCCTTCTTTTGTGGTAGACTCTGTCGATCTCAGTAATTGAATTAGCACGCGGTGTACCTGCAGAACGTGTATACGGCATACACTATCTGTAACAGACTAGGAAAGGTGATTAGAAACAAACTAGGAAAACAATCTCAGAGAGAGATTAAAAAGGAAAACTAAAACTAATAGAATTAGGAATCTAAAGCTGTAAATATAAACAATTTAAACTAGAAAAAAGGAGTATAGTCCCCGGCAACGGCGCCAATTTGATGAACGCGAGATTTGTCAGGTCCCGGTTCAGTCAAATAAATTTGTTATTAAGCCATAGGCAATCCACAACTACAACGAAAACCGTAGTGTAGCAGTAGAATGACTCGAGTGTCGTTCTCTCAGGACTATAACTTGCTTTATCTATTTAACAAGACAATATAAAACAGCAGACAGATAGCAATAGGGGGTTTCTAGCAGATAATGGAGATTGGTGATAGTATGGTCCTTCTTAACATAATGGGTCGATAATCATGCATAAATTCCTCGGTCTTGCATTGAGATCTTTGAATCAATCTAGTGTCCTGTTGCAAGTATTAAGCACTACGAAGATAATTTTGTCGGACTAGTCAATCACGATTGTCCTAATGTGTTCCGTAATTATTCAACACTACGAAGATAATTGGTCTGATGGTCGACTAGTGTCTAATTGTGCATAATAATCAATACAACATACGAGAATTTTGGTTACAACTGATCAACGAAATAAAGCAATGACACGGAGTATAATGCGCGATATAGCCATTAGCATGATTATCTTCCTTCGCTAAGAATTCACATACTACCACCAATGATAAGTTTAGCTACTCATAATAGGCATGCAATCAACAGAAATCATAGAAGGAAACATGTTGGAAGAATATATAAAATAAGTAGAATAAAACTGTAAGATACAAAGTTACCGAAGGTTGTCAATCTCCGGATGATTGCGGTCCTACGAGCTCCGACTGCTATGAAAAAGTATCCCCTAAGCTACAGAACTCCCAGGACAGGCCCCGGGAAGTTCCTACCTAAAACTATAGAGAGAGGTGAGAGAGAAGGTCTGGAAAGATATGATTTTCGGAGAGAAAACTGAGCACTATATATAGGCCCCGAATAAACTCTGGGGCGGTTCGCCCCCCGGCTTTTTCGCGGAATTCCGCGTTTTTCGACGCGGTTTGGGATTTCTTAACCTTTTCGGACTCGGTTTCTGACTTCTAGTGGCCTTCTAACCTCCAGATTCGACCCCTAGACTCCAAATCCTATCCGGAAACCTTCAGATACTCCAAATAGGCTTCTGGAACACCAATTCCTTGTCAACTTCAATATAATTGCCCGGAAATCCTCGAACTTCAACCAAAACCTGTAAAATAAAATCTAAAGGGAAACGTGACACTATTCTAATAAAATGTACTAAAATATAGCTAAATTAACATAGAGGATAGCTAAATAGGTGAAAAAGACTCGAATGAAAGTGTAAAATACTCATTCATCACGGAACACATGGGTCGTAGATGTTTCCTCCTCCGGCGTGTCTCAGAGGTAGTTCACTATCATCAAAAGAGATTACGTTGGTTCCTGGTTGTGCAACTTGGGCATACTTCACATCTCTAATCTTGAGGTTATCGGCTGTGATCTCCCTCTGATTTCGAGTATCGCCTCCCGTGGATCCTCCGGCAATCGTAAGAGTGTGGATGCTTCCGTTCACGGGACGGTTCTCATAATTATTATAATTATGGATATCATCATAACGAGTGTTCCCTTGGGGGTGGTGCTCGATCCCCACTTGTGGTGGCGGATGGAGGATTTCTAGAGGTTCTTCCTTTCTAATATAGTTGACCAATTGTCCATTGCGTATCATCCTCTCAATTTCGTTCTTGAGCTCGACACACTCATCAGAAGTATGCCCCTTTCCTTTGTGAAATTGGCAAAATTTCTCCGAACTTTTGTTCTTCCGGTTTTCTTGGATTGGAGGTGGCCATGAGACGTCTAGATTCCTCGAGACTATATACTTCAAGATGTCGGATCTTGGTCTATTTAAGTCTGTGTAGTTGCTATATCTCCTTGGAGGAGACCTCCTTGGAGAAGGAGTCCTCATATCTCGAAACTCCTTCCTCGAGGGACCCTCTCTGATCAAACCATGCTTTTGATCCCTTCTTTGCTTTCCGTGATTTTGTGGCCGAGGAAGGTATTCCTTCTCCTTTTCCTTTTCCTTCCCTTTTTGCTTGGGAGGATTGGTTCTTACAGTAACTGTTTTTTGGAATTCCTCTGCCCCGAGGAAATCCTTGCAAACTTTTGCTAGTTGAGCTTCATTCTCGACGCATGATGCCGAGAGCACCTATTGGAACTTGAAATTGGTAGTGTTACCATACATGTATTATTTCCTCTCATTGATCGAGTGATCTTCAACTTGGAGGGATGCTTCAAGAAAACGATTGATGAATGATGAACGTGTATTTTACACCTTCATTCGAGTCTTTTTTCACCTATTTAGCTATCCTCTATGATAATTTAGCTATATTTTAGTGCATTTTATTAGAATAGTGTCATGTTTCCCTTTTCTTTGCATTTTTCAGATTTTAGGTCAAAAATGTGATTTTCCGGGCAATTATATTGAAGAGGTGGAAGATTTGATGTTTCGTAGCCATCCGTGGTGTATCTAGAAGGTTCCGGACGAGATTTGAGGTCTAGGGGTCGAGTTTCAAGGCTAAAAGGTCACTAGAACGTAAAATTCGAGACCAAAAAGGAAATCAAGTCAAGAAAATGCGTCCACCGCCACTGGAGCTCCCGGGCGGTTCGCCCGGGATATGGGGCGGTTCGCTCGGTGTCTGGGGCGGTTCGCCCCACGTCTTCCGAACTCCTATATATAGTTTCGCCTTGTGAGGTGTTATCTCAACAACTGTTTCCGAATGCAATCAGGAAAAGGTAATTGTCTCCATTAGGAAATCAATTCCTATTTGAATTCATTTCCTATTCGAATTCCTTTAGGTTTAGCTGCAAATTGAAGGCTATATAAAGGGGTTATTATTGCATGCTCATAACCAGATCTAGAGATATATTCAACACGCCTGTTTCTACGTTTTTCAATACCTTTTCACATTAGTTTTAGAGACGAATTCTCCAGAGCCTGTTCTGGGAATTCTTAGCATAGGAAACTCTTTTTCTTATCAATTTGGAGGATTAAGCATAGCAATTGGACCTCGTTGTTTATCAATTCTTGCTTGTGAGCTAGCAATTCTTCTGAGATTGACAACCTTCGTCGGCAACATTGTATCTCACGATGTTTCTATTTATATTTATTTCTTTCAGCATGTTTTCATTCAATCTTGCTTTGATTTCTGTTGATTTCAATTTATCTATGAGTAGCTAAATCTATCGTTGGTGATAGTATGTGATTTCTTAGCTAGGGTTCTTGATTATGCATGATGGCTGTAACGCGATTCAGACTTGACTTATTGCTTTATTTCTTTGATCTATCTAAGCCCTCTATCCTCGTAGTGTTGAATTGAATGGAACACATTGGACAATTCATGATCTTAGATCTATATGCAAACGTTCAAGTACTTCATGCATGATTATTAACCTGATGCTTTGAATGACCATACTATCACTAACTTCCATTATTATTGATAAGAAAATATGTGCTAAGTCGTTTGTTGAGTTCATAGTTTAAGTTAAATTAGATAAAGCTAGTTATAGTCCTTAGAGATCGACACTCGAGGTTATTTTACTGCTGCACTATGGTTTTCGTTGTAGTTATGAATTACCTTTGGCTAAAAACAAATTTATTTGATTAATTGAGTCTGACAAATTCGGTTTCGTCAAATTGGCGCCGTTGCCGGGGACTATACTCATTTTTTCTCTTTAGCTTATTTATATTTTCAGCATTCGATTCAGAATAGGCTCTGGGGGTTTGCTCTCAAAAAATTTCACTTTCTTACCCTATTTCTTTCCCCCTATCTTTTTCAGTAAATTCATCTAATCTAATCTTGGTTACCTTGCGTGCTTGTGCTCTCGAAGTTCTCGGTTACATTGTGTTTGTTTGCACTCTTTGTGTTTTTCTTTGCAAGTTTTTGTGTTTCATTTGTGGATTCTGCTCCTTGGTTTCTTGTTTCCTCATGTGTTTCTTTTGTGGATTCTGCTCCTTGGTTTCTTGTTTCTTTTGCGGATTCTGCTCCTTGGTTTCTTGTTTCCTCATGTGCAGAAACTAGTCATGTGATGCATAACATTGGACGACGATTGCAGGGATTATGACTTCGATCCTTCGTACTACTCCATGCTCTCCACGTTTTCGATGGGTGATGATCCAAGAGGGTTCTTAGACACGTACGAGGAAGGTGTGTTGAGGATACCTTGTGAGAATGAGGAGGGGGTTATTTTATCACATGAGCAACTTTGTATGAGAGGATTTATGGGAGCCTTGAAAGGGTACGCTCGAGGATGGCTTAGAATCCCGCCGGAAAAATCGTTGCGCACTTGGGGTGAAGTAACCAGCAAGTTTCTAGAACATTGGGATAGGGACTCACCTTCCGGGTCAAGGGCATGGACGTCTCGCTTCAGTAGTCAGCCACCAGAAATCGACATTGCCGATGAAGAGGAATGTGGAGAATGTTAGGAAACTTGTAATTTTGATGAGCAATTAACCATGCTAAATTAAGGAAAGTCCATTAACTAGTACTCTTAAGGTCCATAGGAATTTAGAATTTTAAGGACATTGTAAAAGAGGAATGTTTGCTGAAGACTTAGAGTAGGTGCTAGATAGGTTGGTTTTACCGCTTATGATGTATCTTGTTTTCTGAAAAGAAATACAACCTATTGAAGCATTTGCTGATGATGTACTTTATTTTTACAAACAAACTATTGAAGCATTTAGAACCGCTCAGAATCTTGAAGATTTCGAAGACTGAAGACTAGAAGATTTCTGAAGACTGGTATCTACAAAGGCACATGTTGCTCAGAAAGTGGAAACTTCAGCAACAGCATTGCATAAGTGAAACTCAATACGACAAAGTAGGTTGTGCTTGCTGAAACTGAGACTGACCACTTGTTGATGGAACATATGTGACCTCTTGCTGAAAGTACTTGTATTTGCGCTCCAATGTTACTGTTTGAAT
>CM051456.1:83942664-84032826 GCA_028274465.1 Plantago ovata | reverse complement strand
AAACCTAGTTACGGTGAAGTAACTTGCGCTTCAGAGAAAGTTAAGTATCAGCAAACTCATTACTGTAGTAATAAGCACTTGCTGAGAAAGTTTTTAAACGACGAAAGTTTGAAAAGACTATTCACCCCCCCCCCTAGTCTTTTCTTGTTGTTTAAAGGGACCAACAAGTGGTATCAGAGCTGGAGGTCTTTAACCTTCAGCACTGAACCTAGATCCCCTTAGGTGCTTTCCGTAAATCACTCTCACTTGATCAGTTTGGTAGTGCTTTGCTGACAGGATGTCTTTAGGAGATGCTCCCTTGCTGAAGCTGGAAAATTACGAAAAATGGCGAAACAACATGATGCTACATCTTGAGGCCATTAGTGATGAGATGGTCACTGTCATTAATGATGGACCTATCAAGATCACTAAGGTTGAAAGAAGTTTTCCTCACAAAACCACTGAAGCTGGAAAGGAAACTATCTTAGGCGAACCGTTGATACCGTTGTGCCAAAACCAAGAGAGGAATGGACTTCGACGAAGCTAAGAGATTCCGTCTTGATGGCCAAGCAAGAAACATTCATTCGATCAACTCCGGATACCATACAGTGCAAACTGTGGGGTGCTAAAACTGCTAAGGAGCTTGGAAAATGGTTCAAGATCTTTGTGCTGGATCTGACAAAACCAAGGAAAACAAACTTGAAGTACAGAAATAAAGTTCCAAAACTTTAAACAAGGTACAAACGAGTCACTGGAAGACTTGGACTTCAGATTCACAACTCTTGTTAGTGAAATGGCAGCCTTGGGTGTTGGAAATCTTTACTCAGATTCTGAGAAGGTGAAAACCATCATCAGAAGTCTGAATCAAGAATGGATCCACACTCAGAATTTCTACTACATCAAGGAATGCCAGACATTACACCAACAGAGTTGTTCTCTCATCTTGCTACTGTCAACTATGAGACAAAGCAAAGAGAAAATGTGTTTGCTGAAAATCGCAAAACATTGCTCTTGCTGCAAAGCCGTCATCTTCTGAAAAGAAGAATGATAAAGAGCCTGCTGATGAAAACTCTTTGGTTGTCAAAAACATGAAGAAATTCATCAGTAAGGAACTTGAAAGGCGAAAAGCAAAAGAGAAGCTGAAAAAGCATCTTGGTAACAACTACCATAAGTACAAGAATGAGACTAGCTCGCTGAACAAGCAAGCTCAGCAAGCAACTTCATCAGAAGAACCAGCAGTTGGAAATGATCTCTGCTTTTACTGCAAAAGCCTGGACACTTCAAAGCTAATTGCCCTTTGCTGAAAGGCAAATCTGCTGAAAAGAAGAAGAAGTTCAAAAGAGCTTTATTGCTGAAGAAAAGAAGAAGCTTCAAGCAAAAATCGATGCATTGTGCATTGATACTAGCTCCGAAGACAGTGAGGATGAAAGCTCAGACACTGACGATGAAGAAGCCACTCTAGACGTGGAGATTGGCAAAGAAGTTTTGGAATAGCTATGGAAGCTTATCCAGATGTGTCAAACTACGAGTTCTGCCTCATGGCCGGTCAGGTAAACAACCCTACCTCTGACTCAGACTCAGAAAGTGAAGACGAGATTGACCTTGACAAGATTCAAGGAGAAATCGAAAGATTTGAGAAAACTCTGAGCAGACAGCAAGAGAAACTACAGATTGCTGAAACTCTAACCAACCAGACTACTGCAAAGTATGTCTTGCTGAAGGAAGAGACAGAAGAAAAGGATGCTGAAATAAGGCGTCTTAAGAAGTTGATTGCTGAAGCTACAGAGAAGAATTCTCAAATGGCATTAGAATTGGAAGAATATCAGTCCTCAATTCTAAAGTTACTTGCTGAAATACAAGAAATGAAAAAGATGAAAATCAATTTCAAATCTTATGCTGACGCAAGTAATACGCCGACTGAACTAAACTCTTATTTGAGAGATCCATCTCAGAAAGAAGGTTTAGGTGCAACGTATGAAGGTGATGACGTAGAAATCTTGAGTAAAGACAAATCACCGATTTCCTTCGTAAGTGCTACTGATAGTGGTCAACCAGAACTCTATCAGTTTGGTCAATCTAAGGTTGCTGAAACATGCAATCAAGTACCTACGACCATAAAGCCCGCTGTTGCTACTCAAAGTAACAAGACTTTAAAAGGAAAACAGGTTGTCTTGAAGCAAACTGAAAAGAAGAAGGATGCTGTGAAGCATTCCGCCAAACAAGTTGCTGAAAAGCAATTTGTTAAGTCAAAAGGCAAGATTACTAAAAGTAATCAGAAGACCTTTGCTGACAAACCTGAATCAAGTAAGGTTGCTGACGCAAAAGCTCAGCATTCTCCGAAAAGTGGACTCGGTTTCAAAACCAAGCAAAGTCAACTTTTTCACGAGTATAAGCAAAGTCAGCAAAGATACTTCAAAGAGATGAACAAATCAAGCCTAAGAGTTCTGAAAAGACTCTAAATGCTAGGGCTAGAAGGAACCTTGCTAGAAAAGAACTTACTGAAAAGTATGTTCAGCAAAAAGGTCAACTGAGCAAGACACCACATCAGAAAGTGCACTTGATCAGCATGAATCAAAAGTCTTTCAGCTCAAACCTCCTAGTTCCTCAGCAAGTAATAAACAAGTCAAAGTTGAAAAACTTAAGACTTGGGTTTCCACTGGACGCATTCTTGAACATGTTAATGGACATCCAATATTGGATAATTAACTTGTTTTCTCTTGATTGTGCAGGCTTCAGCCACGGAGACAAACGATGCAATCTGGCACTTTGACAGTGGTTGTGGAAAGCACATGACGGGCAACAAGAATAACCTTATAAACTATAGACGGTGGTCTAAAGGTCCAACAATAAGGTTTGCTGGTGGAGGCTCTGGTTCTACAAAAGGCTATGGTGACGTGAAGTTAGGATGCATAACCATTACTGGAGTTCTTTATGTAAAAAATCTTAAGTTTAATCTTTTCAGCATGAGTCAGTTTGCTGACAAAGGATACTTCATCAAAATCAAAAGTGATGAATGTAAACTTATAGATTTCGAGACTAAAAGGTAATTATGATTGCAAGAAGATCAGGAGGCTTGTACACCGTAGATTGGTCTTCAGCAATCATTGAAAAATGCCTTGTCTCAGATCACGATTGCCTTGCTGAAAAAGCATGGTTATGGCATAAACGAACAAGTCATCTAAACTTCAAGACGCTGAATAAGCTGTCTAAAAAGGCACTTGTAGTTGGATTACCTAAGGTTACTTTTAAGAAGGATGGTGTTTGCAATGCATGTCAGCAAGGAAAGCAAACCAAATCCTCTTTCAAGAACAAGGCAATACCGTCAACTACAAAACCTTTACAACTCTTACACATGGACTTGTTTGAATCTTCTTCAACAAGCTATGCTGGTAAGAAGTATGGTCTGGTCGTGGTGGATGACTATTCAAGATTCACTTGGGTAGTATTCATCAAGCACAAATCTGAAACTAGGACTGAAATACCTAACTTGCTGAATAAGCTTGAAGTCATGAAAAATGACAAGGTAAAAGTCATAAGGACAGACCATGATACTGAGTTTGTAAACCAGTACATAACTGAGTATTGCACCTCAAAAGGCATACAACATCAGTTATCCTCAATAAGGACACCACAGCAAAACGGTGTTGCTGAACGGAAGAATCGTACCCTGAAAGAAGCCGCAAGAACAATGCTTGCTGACACTGAAATAAGTGATGCTTACTGGGTTGAAGCGATTAATACCGCCTGTTACACTCAAAACAGATGTTTGATTACTAAGGAATACAACAAAACTCCTTATGAATTGTTTATTGGAAGACCTCCTAATATCACTCATCTAAGAGTATTTGGTTGCAAGTGTTTCGTTCTTAATAACGGTAGAGAATACCTAAGAACATTTCAATCAAAGGCAGACAAAGCGATATTTCTCGGTTACTCCTTGCATAGTAAAGCTTATAGAGTTTACAACAAAAAGGCACAAAAGATCGAAGAATCAGTGCATGTTGTATTCTATGAAAAGACACAAGGAGTGCCTGCTGAAGAAGAAATATCAGAATGTACGAAAAAGTTAATCATACATGAGCGAAGAACTGAATCTAATGCTAGGCAAATCAAGTCAATTGAACTAAATGATGATTCTGACAATGACTCTCCTCCCCCAAGTCATGACAAGATAAATATAGTTCACGACAAGGAATTTCCAGCAAAAGACGCAGTTGCTCCGGAAGTTGCTAAAACTACGCAACCTCCAGTGCCTGCTGATGAACTACCACAATCAAGCAATGCTGAACCAGCAGTTGCTGATGAACAAATCTCAGCAGAGACACAAAACCCCAGTAGTACTGAACAAGTACATACTGAAAAGTCACATGCTGATGAGCAAACATATCCAGATCCAACAAGCAGAAAACCTGTTAATAAATGGATTAGAGATCATCCCTCTACGGATATGATTGGTGATATTAATAAACGCCAAGTGAATAGATCCAAAGCATCTACTACTCATGGACTTGCTGAAGAAGCAACTGTCGTAGAAGTAGAATCATTGTTCTCTTGCTTTGTTTCAGAAATTGAACCTAAAACCATAGAAGAAGCTTTAAAGCATTCTGAATGGATAAATGCAATGCAAGAAGAACTAGATCAATTCGATAGGAACAAAGTCTGGAAACTTGTACCACTTGCTGAAGGCAAGAAAGCTATTGGTACAAAGTGGGTGTTCAGAAACAAGCTGAGTGAGCCTGGTGAAGTAACAAGAAATAAAGCACGTTTAGTTGCTCAAGGTTACTGTCAGACTGAAGGATTGGACTATGATGAGTCTTATGCACATGTTGCAAGATTGGATGCAATTAGGCTTTTCTTGGCCTTTGCTGCTCACAATGACTTCATTGTTTACCAAATGGATGTTAAAAGTGCATTCTTGAATGGTGAACTTGATGAAGAAGTCTACTTAGAACAACCCCCTGGCTTCGAACTTCCCTCCGAAATCAAGATGGTATACAAGCTTCAGAAAGCTGTATATGGTCTAAAGCAAGCACCAAGAGCATGGTATGATACCTTGGCTAAGTTCTTGCTGCAGAATGGTTTCAAGAAAAGTGAAGTTGACAAAACCTTATTTACCATGAACCATGAGGGTAAAATACTCTTAGTTCAAATTTATGAGGATGACATAATTTTTGGATCTAAGGACAAGCAACTTTGTGATGATTTTGCCAAACTCATGACAAACAAGTTTGAAATGAGTATGATGGGAAAATTGAATTATTTCCTAGGATTGCAAGTCAAGCAACTCAAAGATGGAATATTCATAAATCAGGCAAAGTATGCGAAAGAAATGCTCATAAAGTTTAGGATCAAAGAGGAAGAGAAACCTGAAAAGATCCCTATGAGTGTTGGTACCAAATTGGGCTATACTAAAGAAGATAAAAGTGTTGAAGAACACAAGTATAGGAAGCTCATTGGTTCCTTGTTGTATTTAACAGCAAGTAGACCTGACATTCAGTATGCTGTTTGTGTGTGTGCAAGATTCCAATCTGATCCAAGAGAATCACACTACAAAAAGGCAATCAAGATACTGAAATATGTCAAAGGTACAGTCAATGTTGGATTATGGTATCCTAAAGATTCTGGACTAGAATTTGTTGGTTATTCTGATGATGATCATGGAGGATCAACTCTTGATAGAAAAAGTACCTCTGGAACTTGTCAGTTTTTGGGTACTAGATTAGTATCATGGTTCAGCAAGAAGCAAACCTGTGTTGCCAATTCATCCACTGAATCTGAATACATTGCAGCTGGTTGTTGTACAACTCAAATCGTATGGATTCAGCAACAATTAAGAGATTATGGTATTTCTGCTATTGCTATCACACAAAATCCTAAGTTTCACTCTAGGACTAAGCACATTGATATTAGACATCATTTCATTAGAGATCATGTGGAAAAAGGAGATATTGAGGTTGTGAAAGTAGGCATTGATGATCAACTTGCTGACATCTTTACCAAGCCCCTACCAGATAATAGGTTTGCAATGCTAAGGTATAACCTTGGATTGATTGAACTATCTCAATAAAGGGTACATTTGGCGAAATGCTGAAACAGGTATTCAGCAAGCCAAAGTATTCTTACTTAAAAGCTCCGTCCACTAATTTCTTCTAAGAAATGATAGGTCACTACATGATTGCTGAAACAGGCATTCAACAAGTAATTCCTTCAAAACAGGTATTTGTTAGGAAACTTGATCACTTGCTGAGACAGGCACTCAGTAAGAGAAAAACCTTAAGGATTCCTGAAACGGGCATTCAGACAATGAAAGATACTGAAACAGGTATTCAAGTATCAAGGGAATATTCTAGGACGGGAACTCAGAAAAAGAGCAAAACTCATTTCTCAGATTTTACCAAAGTATATCTCAAGTACAAAAGAATTTACTGATACCGGAAATCAGAAATATCTTTTAAAATTAAGAAAATATGAGATATCTAAGTAAGGGGGAACTTTCAGCAAGTATCCAGGCTATTTATGCAAACTCGCTGAAAAGATTCTTGTCTATTTTAGCAAGTAATCTAATCCCATAAAACTCAGTAAAATCATTTTGTGACGTTAATCGGGCACAAATAAACTCGTAATAATCATGACATGAAATACAATCGTGGCCATTGATTAAAAGGATTTATTGATCTAACGGTTAACAAAACAAAGAGAAAGAGTGCTCTGACGGTTTTAGTTAGTGGGCCACTGCGCATTCAATGCAAAGGCTCCACTAACGCCTTTGTTTCTCTGTTTTACCCTTGCTGAGAACTCAAATCGATTGAGTTTCTCACACATCAGAGACACTATATAAAGAAGGAGTTAGAGAAATGACAAAATTCTTTAACTCACATTTCCTTTCTCTGCAAAATTTAGCCTGAATCTACTGTACCTTCGGTCTAAAAGCAAACTATCTTTTTCGTACACATTCTCTTCTCCTATAAAAAGAAATGGCACCAAAGAGACAGTCCTCCAAGACCTCCAAGTCGTCTAAGGTTGGCAGTGCTGAGAAACGTACTGCTCCGGTGACTACTCCGGTATCAAACACAACGAAAGTTGTGTTGAAAAACGATAGAATCTCGTAAAAACCTATGCCTCCTTCATATCTTGACACTGCAAAGTGTGAGATGATGATGCAATGGGGTGGATTTGCAAAAGAGAAGTATATTCGATACTTTTATGAACAAGAACTTGACGGTGATAATGAAGAGGCGCTTGAATTTATCAAGCAGCAAAGCCTCATGCATTTTATAACTGCTCACACTCAGCAAGTGAGTATGTTGGACACAATGGAGTTCTACAATAATGCAGAAATCCAATCCCTAACTGATAGTAAAGGAGTCACTGAAAAAGTGATCTTTACTACAGTTCAGAACATGCAAATCGTCCTGAAATGGACTGATTTAGCGGAAATCTTTCAGATTCCAACCACTGGAACTGAAGATGACGTCACTGCCACTGATGAAGAAATTGAAGCCTTCTACAGTGACGTCAGAAATGAGAAAATGAAGAAAGGAGAGATTGCTCCCGTGACTTGGACAAAGCACGTTAAGAGGAAGCATCTCTGCCATTCACTTGGTCTAGTAGCTCTGATACTGATTAAAGTTTTGGACTCCCAAGTTGGAGGAATAGACCAAGTAGGCCTGAGAAGGTGGTCGCTGCTGATGCATATCTATGAAAATAAAATGGAACTTAACTGGGCTAAGTACATTTTCAACAGGCTTGTTGATTGTGTCACTAAGTTCAAGGTTAAGGTGGAAGACAACAAGGTCTCACCTTCCTTTCCAGTTATGTATGGAATAAAGATATGCTATATCCTTGAACATTTCAGGATTCAGCTGAGAAACCCATTGCCAATCAAGAAATCTGTATGCAATGTGGGAAGATCCTTCTACAAGCAGAATGTACTTAAGATTGCTGGCAAGAAACTTGAAAAATCTAAGAAGACAACAGCTGCAGATGTTGTCAGCACAAGTCAGCAAGAAAGGTATACAACAGCTGCAAATGTCACCACTCAGCAACTTAGAGATGAAACTGCTGTAGATGGTGGTGACAAAGATAAAACTGCTCTAGATGGTGATCATGCTGACACCACTACTCTAGTTGCTGAAAATGAAACTACTGACGCCTCTGCTGGGAAACTGAAGAAATCTAACAAGAAAAAGAGGAAAGCTGATGATGACACTCAGACTGCAGCGTCATCAGCAAACCCTGTCCCCAAGAGAAAAAGGACAAATAACTCAA
Organism: Plantago ovata; assembly: GCA_028274465.1. Lineage (NCBI taxonomy): Eukaryota > Viridiplantae > Streptophyta > Magnoliopsida > Lamiales > Plantaginaceae > Plantago > Plantago ovata. The sequence goes on along the minus strand of CM051456.1, from coordinate 84,024,579 downwards.
GGAAGAAAACACTGGCTCGCAAGTCAGTACCTATTGTCCATGACCTCTCAGACACTTCCCAGACAATTGTTGAAACGCAAGTTCCAGTAGATGTTGACAAGGTAGTTACTGAAGCCTATGTCAGCAACATTGAAGTGTTTGCGGAAGCCTTCAATGATCGACTCAATGTTGATCCTTCTACTGAGAACAGACCACAAGGCAGTGGAAATGAAATTCCTACCCAGGTCCCGATATCTACATTGTAGATAATCTAGATGATCAAACTCTGGAACAAGCAAGTGATATTGTTGCTGATCTGAGAACTGCGGCACTTGTTGATGCTGCTGAAAAGATGGTTGCTGAACAAGCAACTCATCAAGTTGCTGAAACCACAATTGCTGAAGAACCAGTTGCTGAGACAGCAATGGTTCAAGTTCCAGAAGTTGCTGAAGAAACACAAGAAGCATTATTCAATGACGCATCTCGTAATGCTGAGAATACTGGCCCAAGTTCACCAAAGACATCAATTGACAAAGTCCAGCTTGTACTGGAAGCTATAAGCCAACAAATGGAATTGGATATTGAAGAATCACCCAACAAATCCATTGATGTCTTTATGACAAGCAGTGAGCTTAAAGGTCAAGATGCTTCTGCTCAACTTGTCATTTCAGAGACAAGGGAGATTGCTGAAACCGCGTAGCTTTCTCAAACAGAGAAAGCCAAGAAGTCTGCTGAAGAAACAGGCCCAGAAACTGAAGAAACTGTTAATGCTGAAAGGACTGAGCCACAACCTGTCCTTCTTCAGCAGGTAGATAACTCAACCATCAGTAAAACTTCACTTTCTGAAACTTATTCTTTTGCTAATATTATGATATCTCTACGGACTTCTCAAGATGCAAGTCAGATGGTTGCTGAAGCCTCTGCACCAGAATCAACACTCCCTGCTCAGTAGGTAGTTAAAGTTTTTGGTAATAAAACTAAGTTTGACAACTTAGTACTTGTGTCTAACTCATATTTATTTCAAGATGAACAAATGGAGGATGCTACTCAAGCTCCTCAAGCAATGGAAATTGTACAACATGAGCTTGCTGAATCTCAGCAGGTAATTCATGTTTCAGCTTTGAACTCTAAAGCAATTATCCAAACCTTTCCTGATCTAAATATTGTTCTTTTTCAGGCTCTAAAGGAGACCACTGAAGTGGTGCACATCACTGAAGATTCACAAGTGAGTTCCGAGGAACTTTACTTGAACTTCAAGAGAACAACCTTATCAAGAGTTGCTAAGTCTGTCAGCAACTGGCAAAGGTACAGAAGGATTGACTTTTCTGATCTCCATCTTCATCTATCAAATGAGAAAAAGAGATCTTCTCTGCTGAATCTCGAGACGTTTGTCCACTCCATACTTCCTGAAGACATGTCATATTTGATAGTGTATATGTCCTAGAGACAGTCCATACTAAGGGCATGATGCCCTTATAGAGGGCATATATGTACTATTACACAGGTCAACGTAATATAATATATGTTTGTTGCATTTTACTGTTGAGTATAGCTTTCATATTTATATTACACCGGGCATGCAGCATGTCATATCTCTATTACTGTCTGTATTGATATTAAACATGTCCCCTCGGATAGATGACCAGTGACACAGATAGTGGGAGCTATGTGAGTCATCATCTATCCAAAACTCTCCCTAGTCGAGGTTCATCTCGGATGTAGGGGTCTGAATGAACCAGACAAGACTAGTATGCGTGGAGGTTATACTTGTTGGAGCAAGTGTGAGCCGATCCCACGGCCACGGAACGGATTGTTGGACAATCGAGAAACCTTCCCATAACTACGCATAGTTGTTCGAAGAAGCTTTATCGAACAATGGAAGTACCCACCGGACACTCCCATCGATGTATACTCTACACCGAAGTGTCTATGGGAACCGGTAAGTTGTCGAAGTGATGCCAGTCGTCCTTTGGACTTACAGGACTTTATCATCACATTTGTTGCCCCATATCCTTGGTGGACCCGTCGATGTCAGCTCTAGATAAGCAGTTGACCTAAGACACGATCCAGGATTATGGCTACATACAAATGGGGATGATAAGTGATTCTGTGAAGGATTCATCTCTCAAGTGTAGCACAGGAGAGCACTGCTAATAGTCGTTCATAGTTGTGATGGTAAAACCGCTGGCCAACGTATCAATATTATCATGATGGTCATAATAGATATTGGATTCACCATGCAACTCACTGAAGACGCCCGTGGATGTATTATTGGGATAGACACTTCATCGATCCTAGATACATTCGAGCAAGTCAGATGAAGGGACGTTACCATCGCCGCGTTGAGCGCAACAGACTTCGCAACGAAAGGGTTAGCTTTGAGAAACCTCTCAAACGTCCTCATGTATTAATATTGCAAATGGAATCGTCTAGGAATTCCATGTTGCCTAGTCTAGGAGTTGCTTAATACAATGAGGCCTTATGGGTCACACTATGTGGTGATTCAGCCTATCCGAATATCCTTGAAGATGGAATCGCAATTAATTTGGAATTAATTGTGATTGATGGATTATAATTGATTTGAAATTAATTATAATATATGGTGGCTCAATTAATGATTTCGAATTATTAATTGAATTGGCTAACTAATTGTATTTTATGTAAATACAGTTAAAGATTATATTTTAGAAATATAATGGAGGTTTGATTTGAAAGGATATGTTAATTTAGAATTAACATATGCACATGGGCAAAATCTACTTGGAGTTTGAATTGCCTTAGAACTATAAGTGGGTCCCAAAATCTGGACCCACCTATCACCCTTAGGACACGTGCGTGCGGGCGAGATGGAGTAGGGGAAGGAGTTCGACTCCTTCCTCTATTAGAAGTCTAAGGGATAAGTTAGATTTTCCTGATTGAGTTTTAATTTGATTGGGAATGAATCTAGACTTGAAATTGGTTTCCTAGTGCGATAAGAATTAGATTCTTATTCCTTTATGAAGTCTAATTGCTTATGCTTTAGGCTTCTATTGACTACTATATATAGTAGACTATTAGAGAGCTTTAGACATAGATTTTCACACAGTTGAACAATCAATTCTTAGAGAATTATTCTACCCAGTTTTATTAGAGAAAATAAAAGCTCTCCCCTCCTCTATATAGCCACGCGCGCGCCACCTTACCGGAGGAATCGCCGCCCCATCTTCTTGGTCACACAAAGAATATCCTAGCATTCTTTCTGATAGGTTGTTCATCCGTGGATACCAAGGTTGAGGTTCTAGGAGCTAGAAACTAACTTTTATTGTCTTGCAGATAATGAAAGTATTGCAGATATCTTCGACTTCGACGAAGGAGAAGATACACCGGATTATTACGAAGACTTGGAAGCTGCTTTGGAAGTAAGGTTAGTCTTCTAATTGACGTGTTTAAATATATACGGCATATACATAATCAATTAACCTGTATGTTAAGAAAAATTTTGAAATTCCGCTGCGTACCCTAGGGGTAACTCCGACCGTATTTTCTTACAGTGGTATCAGAGCGAGGTTAATTGATTACGTATATACGTATATATATTGTCTGATTTTGTAGATATGTGGATGTAATTGATTCTATGATTAATTCGATTTTCAAAAGTTTTGTTTTTTATATAAATTTAGAATTTATATTTTTCAAAAAAAAATAAAAATTTAAATATATATATTGACCGGACCGCCTGCGTGACGCAGGCGGCGGGCGCCGGCGCCCCGGGTGCCTGCGGGCACCCTCTCCTGCGGACGCAGCGCCCGGCGCCTGGGGCGCAGGCGCCCGTGTCCGCGTGCCGCAGGCGCCGGGCGCCCGCGGATGCAGGCACGGTAGGGGATGGGACTAGGTCCCGTCCCATATTTTAATATATATATATTTTTTCGGGTTGGACCCAAAATCGAATTTTTGAAAATTTTGAGGATTGAATTTTATATTTGGAATATAAATATGATTTAATTGTAATTGTTTTTAACTAGAGGGGTTAAATTTAATTAGTATAAAGTTAAATGGCTTATTTGTAATTTATCAATTTATTGTTTATTGCAAATTAATCCTTCTACTTTTGAATTTTAGATTTAACACCTCTAAGGTTTCAAAAATTACAATTAAGTCCTTCGGGTTTTCGAAAATTGCTACGTGGTCAATAGAATTTTCGATTTTTCAATCTAGTCCAAATTTTCAATTATTTCATAGAGATTATAATTATGGGATTATAATTTTCGTAATGAAATTATGAAGTCATTTGGCATCCACATAGGCTACTATTTGTTTCGTATGCTCGATATGCTATTGTTTGACAATGCATGTTTAAATACCAAGTATTTTACTTTCCGTTCGACCGCTATGCATGCGAGGGTAGGCGGCGCCCTCTTATATGTCGGACCGCATATTTTATGTATGGGTAGGCGGCACCCATTATGTGCTTGACCGCGTTTAGAACTAGAATGGATAGGCGACGTCCATTACGTGTAGACCGTTCATGCATGATGGGTAGGCAGCGCCCTTATTTGTTTGTATATGACTGATAACAACCCTCAAGCTACAAGCCCCAACCAATATAAGTACATAAATATATATATGTATGTATTTCTGAGATGCTTTCCATAGGGTGCTTTAATTCTGAACTTTAATTGCGGTTTCTTGTATTGGCGACCTCGTCTTAAAGACTCGTAGTAATCGTCGGATTAGAGTAAGCCTATGGTTATGACTTACTGCATATTGTATCTAGCGACCTCGATAGGTACAATATGTAGGGCATCGGGTTAAATTAGATTTAACAACCAAGAGTTAAATCTTGGATAGTCTTACTAGTCCTACCGGTCATATTATGCTATGCGACCAGCCCCCGTTGGAGTATAGCATAGTATGGATTTGGATCTTGGCCACTACGGTAACTTGTTGGACATTACCGTATGTTTTTTGTGGGGGCAAGCATATGTGAAAATAGTGGGAGCTAAACAGCTAAAGGACCTTGTTGTTTAGTTATGTTGACTGTGTATTTAGAAATAATATTTCAATAGTTGATTTATTATTTTCGTTCTATATTATTTCTCCTGGAAACCGAAATGGCGAGAATCTCGCTCCGTGCTGTCTTAGAGAAGCAAATTTTGACCGGACCAAACTTCCTAGATTGGATCAGGAATATATGTTTGGTGCTGAGGTACGAAAGGATTGAGTACGTCTTGGACGAGGCTAATCCCGTGTGTCCCGAGAATTAGACTGCCTATCAAGTTGCTGATTTGGAATCAAGCCAACAAGGCAAAGTCTGATAAGCATCATGAGGATGCTGGATCCGCGCAGTATATTATGCTGGCGGCAATGAGCAATGAGCTGCAGAGACAACATGATAGCATGTTGCCGTATGAGATGCTAAAGCATCTTGAGTCGCTCTTTGAGACGACAGCTAGAAGTGTTGAATTTGATTTGATCAAAGAGATACACAGATGCAAGCTCAATGAAGGAGAGAACATATCTGAACATGTTCTCAAGATGAGAATAAGATCATGGTGATCTTTGTCCTTCAATCATTGCCGAGTTCGTATTCGAAGTTCATCGTTAACCACCATAAATGCGAAGGACGTAACACTGCCCGAACTCCATAATCTGCTAAAGACATATGATCAAACTCTTCCTAAGAAGGAAAAGTCGATCATGTTTGTTGGGCAACCGTCTAACCGAAACCCGAGAAACAAAGGTGCTAAGGGTAAGGGAAGTCGGGAGCCAAGGCTAACACATCGAGTGATAAGCCTAAGCGTCTGAACCAGAAAAGGAAGTTCAAGAGAAGCGGAACGGTACGCACAGATGAATGTCATTTCTGTAAGCAGAAAGGACATTGGAAGAAAGATTGCCCTAAGCTGAGGGCAGATCAAGCTAAGAAGCCACCGGCTTCTAGCTCAGGTATGTTTGTTATTGAAATGAACATGACTACTTTTGATTCCAATGGTTGGGTATTAGATACAGCTTGTGGCTCGCACATTTATAATAATGTGCAAGGGGCCATTGAACACAGGCTAGTCAAGTAAGGTGAAATCAACTTGCATGATGGGAACAACAATCCAGTTGAAGCCAAACGCGTTGGACGCTGCAAGATAGATTTACCTTCAGGAAAATGTTTAGAACTTGATAGAGTTTATTTTGTTCCATCCATTGTCAGAAATATTATTTCCATTCCATTGTTGGACAATTTGGGTTTTTCCTAATACTTGTTATTTTTTCATTAAATGACCAGTATTATGGAAAGTCTCGCTTAGCGAATGGTTTATATATTTTGCAAAGTAGTCTACCTTTATTTCAAATACATAACAAACAACCGTCTTCAAGTAGGAAGAATAATCCATCTTATCTATGGCATTGTTGGCTAGGCCATATCAATGAAACACGGATTCAAAGACTAAGGAAGTTGGACTACTTAGAACCATTTGATTTTGAATCATATGGTACATGCGAATCATGTGTTAAGGGTAAGATGACGAACAAACCTTTTGTTGGACAAGGTGTTCGTGCCACTCGCTGCTTAGAGCTCATACATACCGATGTATGTGGACTTTTTACACACCATGCGCATGGGGGGTTATCCTTACTTCGTTACCTTTACTGACGATTTCTCAAGGTATGGATATATTTATCTTATGACGAATAAATCTGATACCTTTGGGAAATTCAAGTAGTTTACGAATGAGGTCGAGAATGAATTGAACCTAAGGATAGTCACTCTTCGATCAGATCGAGGAGGTGAATACCTTAGTGAAGTATTTATCGACTACTTGAAGGAAAATGGAATTCAATCGCAATGGACTCCTCCTGGAACACCATAGTTAAATGGTGTGTCTGAGAGAAGGAATCGAACTCTGTTAGACATGGTGAGATCAATGATTGGATTCTCGACTCTTCCAAAACATCTATGGGGATATGCACTAAAAACTGCAATCTACATTCTGAACCGTGTACCGTCTAAATCAGTGGAGAAAACTCCTTGTGAGTTATGGAAGGGAAAGAAGCCCTCACTGGGCTATCTTAGACCTTGGGGTTGTCTTGCGATAGTCAAACTGATGCTCACTTATATGTTAGATGCCAAGGGTGTCAAAGTATATTTCATAAGCTATCCTCGTTAGACGAGAGGCTATGAATTCTATCATGCTGAAGATCACAAGGTGATAGTATCTAGAAACGTTATGTTTTTAGAAGCAGAATACCTCAAAGAAGAGAGGTTAGATGACATGATAGAACTTGAAGAAATTCAATACTTTGACACGCGCGAACATGAGTTCTCTAAATCTTCTGATTTGGAATCAAGTTCAGTGGGAGCTTTCGAAGCAGACAAGGGTAATGATATGACACTTGCTAGGCATGTCATAGTCAGTGGGAGTCCTTTGATTAGATCAACAGTTGAAACCACACCAATAGAACCCGTTGTCAATCAACATGTGCAACAAGGAGCAGCCTCCCGCTAGGGAACAGGGTCGCGGGACGCGACCAGCTGCATCAGTGCCCACTGATAATGTTCGTGTTACACGAAGCCAGAGAAGAAAAGCACCAGAACTAGTCGAGCTCCGTAGGTCGAAGAGGATCCTAAAAGGACCTCAGAAGCAAAGCTTTATGATAGAAGACATCAGTGAACTTGATGTCGTCTTATCAGATCGGGAAAGATCCCGAGACCTACAAAGAGGAAATAATTGATATTGACTCAGACAAATGGCAAGAGGCCATGGAATTAGAAATGGACTCAATGTACCTGAACCAAGTTTGGAACTTGGTAGACTTGCCCCAATGGGTTAGACCTATTGGGTGCAAATGGGTCTTTAAATGAAAGACAGATGCCGATGGCAAGGTACAAACGCACAAAGCTAGGCTTTTGGCGAAAGGCTACACGCAAAGGTATGGCATCGATTACGATGAAACCTTTTCACCGGTAGCAAAATTGAAGTCCATTCGAATTCTACTTGCGATAGCTGCCTGCTATGATTATGAGATCGGGCAAATGGATGTAAAGACTGCCTTCCTCAATGGCCACCTTGAGGAAGAGGTCTATATGGTACAGCCGGAAGGTTTTATTAGTAAAACCAGGCCAACTGCTGTATGCAAATTACAAAGATCCATCTATGGGCTAAAGCAAGCGTCTAGGAGCTGGATTATCCGCTTTGATTAAGTTGTCAAATGGTTTGACTTCGTCAGAAGCAAGGAAGATCCCTGTGTCTACACTAGGCACAGCGACAAGTGAGTCGTTTTCATGATCATTTATGTTGATGACAATTTGATCATGGGAAACAATGTCTCTATACTAGAAGAGACTAAAGTTTGGTTATCAAGTACCTTCTCGATGAAGGACTTGGGTGGAGTGAACTACATCCTAGGGATCAAGATCTATAGAGATAGATCCAAGAGGATGTTAGGATTGACACAGTCCACCTACATCGACAAAATACTGAAGCGTTATAAGATGGACGACTCAAAGAGAGGCTTTCTCCCAGCTAGGCATGGGATTGTCTTATCAGTTAAAGATAGTCCTAAAACTGATCAAGAAAGAAATTCAAGGAGTCGTGTGCCCTATGCTTCGGCAGTAGGGTCTATAATTTATGCAATGAATTGCACAAGGCCCGATGTGGCATATGCGCTTAGTGTCACTTGTCGACACCAACAGAATCCAGGAGTACCTCACTGGACTGCTGTAAAGAACATTCTTAAGTACCTTCGACGGACTAAGGAAATGTTCTTGGTGTTTGGTGGAGAACCAGAATTAAAGATGTCTAGTTATGTCGTCGCTGGATTTGAATCAGATCCTGATGACATTGAGTCACAGACAGGATACGTATTCAAATTGAACGGAGGAGATATATGTTGGAAGAGTTCTAAGCAAGCCACGATTCCTGACTCATCCACAGAAGCCGAGTACATTGCTGCATCAGAAGCATCGAAAGAAGCTGTCTGGATGTCAGAGTTCTTGAAGGAATTGAGGGTTGTTCCTGCTCCTAGTCCAATAACGATTTATTGGGACAATACGGGCGCCGTCGCTCAAGCTAAGGAGCCTAGATCTACAAACAAGAACGTACATGTACTTAGAAAATATCACGTTATACGTGAGATTATAGATAGAGGAGAAGTTAGTATAGAACGTGTCTCTACCACGGACAACGTGGCAGATCCTTTCACCAAGGTCTTATCAGTGGAAGTCCACTTAAGACATTATGCTAATCTGGCTATAAAGGTGACTGGCTCTAGTCCAAGTGGGAGATTGATAGTGAATATGTCCTAGAGACAGTCCTTACTAAGGGCATGGTGCCCTTATAGAGGGCATATATGTACTATTACACAGGTCAACGTAATATAATATATGTTTGTTGCATTTTACTATTGAGGATCACTTTCATATTTATATTACACCGGGCATGCAGCATGTCATATCTCTATTACTGTCTGTATTGATATTAAACATGTCCCCTCAGATAGATGACCAATCACATAGATAGTGGGAGCTATGTGAGTTATCATCTATCCCAAACTTTCCCTAGTCGAGGTTCATCTCGGATGTAGGGGTCTGAATGAACCAGACAAGACTAGTATGCGTGGAGGTTATACTTGTTGGTGCAAGTGTGAGCCGATCCCACGGCCACGGAACGGATTGTTGGACAATCAAGAAACGTTCCGATAACTGCGCATAGTTGTTCGAAAAAGCTTTATCGAACAATGGAAGTACCCACCAGACACTCCCATCGATGTATACTCTACACCGAAGTGTCTAGGGGAACCGGTAAGTTGTCGAAGTGATGCCAGTCGTCCTTTGGACTTATAGGACTTTATCATCACATTTGTTGCCCAATATCCTTGGTGGACTCGTCGATGTCAGCTCTGGATAAGCAGTTGACCTAAGACACGATCCAGGATTATGGCTACATACAAATGGGGATGATAAGTGATTCTGTGAAGGATTCATCTCTCAAGTGTAGCACCGGAGAGCACTGCTCATAGTCGTTCATAGTTGTGATGGTAAAACCGCTGGCCAACGTATCAATATTATTATGATGGTCATAATAGATATTGGATTCACCATGCAACTCACTGAAGACGCCCGTGGATGTATTATTGGGATAGACACTTCATCGATCCTAGATACATTCGAGCAAGTCAGATGAAGGGACGTTACCATCGCCGCGTTGAGCGCAATAGATTTCGCAACGAAAGGGTTAGCTTTGAGAAACCTCTCAAACGTCCTCATGTATTAATATTGCAAATGGAACCGTCTAGGAATTCCATGTTGCCTAGTCTAGGACTTGCTTAATACAATGAGGCCCTATGGGTCACACTATGTGGTGATTCAGCCTATTCGAATATCCTTGAAGATGGAATCGCAATTAATTTGGAATTAATTGTGATTGATGGATTATAATTGATTTGGAATTAATTATAATATATGGTGGCTCAATTAATGATTTGGAATTATTAATTGAATTGGCTAATGAATTGTATTTTATGTAAATACAATTAAAGATTATATTTTAGAAATATAATGGAGGTTTGATTTGAAAGGATATGTTAATTTAGAATTAACATATGCACATGGGCAAAATCTACTTGGAGTTTGAATTGCCTTAGAACTATAAGTGGGTCCCAAAATCGTGACCCACCTATCACCCTTAGGACACGCGCGCGCGCGCGAGATGGAGTAGGGGAAGGAGTTCGACTCCTTCCTCTATTAGAAGTCTAAGGGATAAGTTAGATTTTCCTGATTGAGTTTTAATTTGATTAGGAATGAATCTAGACTTGAAATTTGTTTCCTAGTGCGATAAGAATTAGATTCTTATTCCTATATGAAGTCTAATTGCTTATGCTTTAGGCTTCTATGGACTACTATATATAGTAGACTATTAGAGAGCTTTAGACATAGATTTTCACACAGTTGAACAATCAATTCTTAGAGAATTATTCTACCCAGTTTTCTTAGAGAAAATAAAAGCTCTCCCCTCCTCTATATAGCCACGCGTGCGCCACCTTACTGGAGGAATCGCCGCCCCATCTTCTTGGTAACACAAAGAATATCCTAGCATTCTTTCTGATAGGTTGTTCATCCGTGGATACCAAGGTTGAGGTTCTAGGAGCTGGAAACTAACTTTTATTGTCTTGCAGATAATGAAAGTATTGCAGATATCTTCGACTTCGACGAAGGAGAAGATACACCGGATTATTACGAAGACATGGAAGCTGCTTTGGAAGTAAGGTTAGTCTTCTAATTGACGTGTTTAAATATATACGGCATATACATAATCAATTAACCTGTATGTTACGAAAAAATTTTAAATTCCGCTGCGTACCCTAGGGGTAACTCCGACCGTATTTTATTACAATATTCTCAGCTAATGAACTCGAATCTGATTGCTCAAATCAGAGAGAATATGAAGGCAAAATTCAAGAGTGCCTCTCCAGCTGAACAACTGTGATGCTCAAGGGTTTATTTGTACCCGTGGTGGCTGATCCCCACAAAATCAATGAGGAAGAGGATGTATCGAGTGTTGCTCTATACAAGCATCTTGAGCTAGTCATTCCGACTGATGATGATGAAGAGGAAGAAGATGAAAACATCAAGGTCCAAGTCCTGATGCTGGTGGACTAAAAATGATAGTTGTTGAAACTGAACAACAAGACAATCAGCAAGCTGAACAACCACAACCTCAGCATGAATCTCAACCTGCTCCTGCTGATGCTGATAATCAAGCACCTGTACAAGGTGCTGATAATGAAGAAGAATATGCCAGAAAACGGGTTGCCTTAAAACATGGCAAAAGCCAACTTTCTGATGCCAAGGTCACTGATGCAAACCTTGATGATGAAGATGAAATGGATGAAGATTACCAACGCGCTCTAAAAAACAGTCTCCTGATCCATGCAAGACATACGCAGGATCTGGAAATTGGTCAATCTTCAGGAGTAAAACCACAGGAAGTCCCCTCCCTTCCACTTACTACTGGCGAAACTCCAGTAATTGAGTCTCAAACGTTGCCCTCAGCAGCTACTCAATTAAAACTAACTACTGGCGAAACTCCAGTAATTGAGTCTCAAACGTTGCCCTCAGCAACTACTCAATTAAAACTAACTACTGGTGAAACTCCAGTTGTTGAGTCTGAAGCGTTACCATCAGCAACCACTCAACAAAAGGAAATGAAGCTGTTGACTTAGGTTCCAAGGTTGCTGACCTTGATGAATCTGAGGATGAAGATGATCTATCAGCAAATGAGGATGAAAACTCAAAGAGAGACCCAAAAGTGGTTGAAATTCCTCCTCCTGATTATTGATGAATTTGTATTTTACACATTCATTCGAGTCTTTTTCACCTATTTTAGCTATCCTCTATGTTAATTTAGCTATATTTTAGTACATTTTATTAGAATAGTGTCACGTTTCCCTTTAGATTTTTTTTATAGGTTTTGGTTGAAATTCGGGGATTTCTGGGCAATTATATTGAAGTTGACAAGGAATTGGTGTTCCAGAAGCCTATTTGGAGTATCTGAAGGTTTCCGGATAGAATTTGGAGTCTAGGGGTCGAATCTGGAGGTTAGAAGGCCACTAGAAGTCAGAAACCGAGTCCAAAAAGGTGAAGAAATCCAAAACCGCGTCGAAAAACGCGGAATTCCGCGAAAATAACGGGGGGCGAACCGCCGCAGCATGGGGCGAACCGCCCCAGAGTTAATTCGGGGCCTATATAGTGCTCAGTTTTCTCTCCGAAAATCATATCTTTCCAAACCTTCTCTCTCACCTCTCTCTATAGTTTTAGGTAGGAACTTCCCGGGGCCTGTCCTTGGAGTTCTGTAGCTTAGGGGATACTTTTCCATAGCAGTTTGGAGCTTGTAGGACGGCAATCATCCGGAGACTGACAACCTTCGTTAACTTTGTATCTTACAGTTTTATTCAACTTATTTTATATTCTTTCAACATGTTTTCTTCTATGATTTCTGTTGATTGCATGCCTATTATGAGTAGCTAAATTTATCATTGGTGGTAGTATGTGAATTCTTAGCTGATGAACGTGTCAGATTCAGTCAAATAAATTTGTAATAAGCCAAAGGCAATCCACAACTACAACGAAAACCGTAGTGTAGCAGTAGAATGACTCGAGTGTCGTTCTCTCAGGACTATAACTAGCTTTATCTATTTAATCAAGAGAATATAAAACAGAGATAGAAAGCAATAGGGGGTTTTCAAGCAGATAATGGAGGTTGGTGATAGTATGGTCCTTCTTAACATAATGGGTCGATAATCATGCATAAATTCCTCGGTCTTGCATAGAGATCTTTGAATGAATCTTGGGTCCTGTTGTAAGTATTGTGCACTACGAAGATGATATGGGTCTGACCTGTCAACAACTAACGTCCTATTGTGTTCCGTAATCATTCAACACTACGAAGATAATTTGGTCTGATTTGCCGACAAGTGTCCTAGTGTGCATAATGATCAATACATCATACGAGAATTTTGGTGTTCAACTCATCAACGAAATAAAGCAATGACACGGAGTATAATGCGCGATATAGCCATTAGCATGATCATCTTCCCTCGCTAAGAATTCACATACTACCACCAACGATAAATTTAGCTACTCATAATGTGCATGCAATCAATAGCAATCATAGAAGAAAACATATTGAAAGAATATAAAATATGTAGATAGAAGTTGTAAGATATAAGTTACCGAAGGTTGTCAATCTCCGGATGATTGCGATCCTACGCGCTCCAATCTGCTATGAAAAAGTATCCCCTAAGCTATGGAACTCCCAGGACAGGCCCCGGGAAGTTCCTACCTAAAACTATAGAAAGAGGTGAGAAAGTAGGCTTGGAAAGATATGATTTTCGGAGAGAAAACTCGCAACTATATATAGGCATGATTTTTGCCCGCGGCGGTTCGCCTCCTGGCTGGGGCGGTTCGCCCACAGTGTAAACGCGGAATTTTCGCGTTTTCGACGCGGTTTTGGATTTCTTCACCTTTTCGAATTCAGTTTATGACTTCTAGTAGCCTTCTAACCTCCAGATTCGGCCCCTAGACTCCAAATCCTATCCGGAAACCTTCAGATACTCCAAATATGCTTCTGGAACACCAATTCCTTGTAGACTTCAATATAAATGCCCGTAATTCTCCGAATTTCAACCAAAACCTGTAAAATAAAATCTAAAGGGAAACGTGACACTATTCTAATAAAATGTACTAAAATATAGCTAAATTAACATAGAGGATAGCTAAATTAGGTGAAAAGGACTCGAATGAAAGTGTAAAATACACATTCATCATTAGCGAGGGAAGATAATCATGCTAATGGCTATATCGCGCATTATACTCCGTGTCATTGTTTTATTCCGTTGATCTGTTGTAACCAAAATTCTCGTATGTTGTATTGATTATTATGCACAATTGGACACTAGTCGACCATCAGACCAATTATCTTCGTAGTGTTGAATAATTACGGAACACATTAGGACAATCGTGATCGACTAGTCAGACCAAATTATCTTCGTAGTGCTTAATACTTGCAACAGGACACTAGATTGATTCAAAGATCTCTATGCAAGACCGAGGAATTTATGCATGATTATCGACCATTATGTTAAGAAGGACCATACTATCACCAATCTCCATTATCTGCTAGAAAACCCCCTATTGCTATATGTTTGATGTCTTTATATTCTAAATTAGATTTGATAAAGCTAGTTATAGTCCTGAGAGAACGACACTCGAGTCATTCTACTGCTACACTACGGTTTTCGTTGTAGTTGTGGATTGCCTTTGGCTAAATAACAAATTTATTTGACTGAACCGGGACCTGACGAATCTCGCGTTCATCAATTATATAAATGATGTAGACGATGATTTGAGAGGAGAATTGCTGATGAAAGATGATCAGTTTGCTTCAGAACTGAAAGTTCATTCCTTGACCCCAAATCTAGTGTCGTTCCCACGTGTTGAGGAGTTTACTCCTAGAATTTTGGCACTGAAGAAAGTCCATGATGCCTGCAAAGCAGAAGGTGAGGCATTGCTTGCTGAGAGCCTGCTTGATATTGGAAAAATATTGGATACAGTGCTGAGACGCACTACTACTCTTACAATAGCTCAGAAAGACATCAGTCTTTATCACAAGAGCTATGAAGAAGATGTAAGTCAAGCACTCCGGCTAGCAAAGACCGCTCTAGTAAAGGCTCAGACTTTCATGGAAGACAAGGCCGCAACAGAGAAAAGACATGAGGAGAACATGGTGAGTATCAAAAATGAGTTGTCAAAGATGACTTCCGATCAGCAACAAGTCATCATGAAATACAACAGCCTAATTACTCTTGCTGAAAACTGCAATGAGTTCTACTCTCTGCACATCACTCCGATGTTGCAATCCATGTCTAAGGGGGAAAAGAAAGGTACAAGAAAACGATCCCAAACCCCTCCTACTGTTGATGCGCCTTTGCCCATGAAACCGCTTGCTGAAAAAGGACAAAGTTCCAAAAAGAGAAAAACTGCTGCTGAAACTCAAGGTTTTTGCCACACTGAAAGTCAACAAGATCTGAATGAAGATGATGATGATGATGACAATCAGAAAATAGCTCAAGCCATAAGAGCTAGACCAATTACAGCCTTAACTTCGTCTGTCCATTCAAAGCATTTCTCTTCTGACTCAAGATCTTCAGCAAGAGATCAAGACAATGCAAAGTCAAGAAGAAGAAGGCAAAGACAGGAAGAAAAGAGGCTGGCCAGCATTGCTATTGGCTCCGGCATTGAATATACAAAGACCAGCAATGATGAAACCACTCAGAACGTGATCAGAAACGTTCATGGTTGCTGGATCTTAAAGCTGGAAGACTTGCTGGTGAATGAGTTCTTTCCTACAGCCATTTTGAACCAAATGTTCACATGGATTGAACTCAAGGTAAAAAGGAAAGAAAGGGTTGAGTCCCTCCCAAGAAATATTGCTGGGAGATGGTTGAATCTTGAAGTCTCAGTAAGAAGAACTGCAATTGGTAAGTCTATAAGACAAGAACCAGATTTGATAAAACCAGTTGGCATTGCTTATTACTCTGACCCAGTAACGAAGAAAACAAAGAAGAGACTTGGATTGATTCCTTATGAGTACTTCTATCTCACTGCTAAGGATCAAAAAGAAGATCTTCTCTGGCTAAGGAAGATTCATCCTAAAAGCATTTCAGACACACAGCTTCTCCATGCCAGCAATTGGGGCATGCATTTGTGGGTAACTCATTACATGGAAATGAATGCTGAAAGCATCATCATACTGCCTGCAAAAATGCAAGGATTCTTCAACTACAAGTCCGTAAGCTACTTGAAGATTACGTAAAGGACTGTATTGAATTCACTACACTTGCTGAGAAGAGTGTAAGAGAGATTTTGAGAAAATCCTCTGGAAGAGCTTAACTCTCTGTAATAGTTCTGTTAAAGTTTTTATTTACTGATTTTGTTTAGTTATCTCTGCTCTTTCCTGTAAACTTCTGAAAGATAACTATCAGCAATGAAGCTTTTGACTCTTATTGGTTATTGATTATGCAATTTACTTATGCTTACTGTTTAAATATTCAAGTATGCTTGCATTAATCAACTGATTTATTCAACATCAGAAACCTCTAAAAAGGTAACAATTAATTTAGCCATGGATTGCTAAACATCAAAAAGGGGGAAATTTATTAGGAAACTTGTAATTTTGATGAGCAATTAATCATGCTAAATTAAGGAAAGGCCAGTAACTAGTACTCTCAAGGTCCATAGGAATTTAGAATTTTAAGGACATTGTGAAAGAGGAACGTTTGCTGAAGACTTAGAGTAGGTGCTAGATAGGTTGGTTTTACCGCTTATGATGTATCTTGTTTTCTGAAAAGAAATACAACCTATTGAAGCATTTGCTGATGATGTACTTTGTTTTTACAAACAAACTATTGAAGCATTTAGAACCGCTCAGAATCTTGAAGATTTCGAAGACTGAAGACTAGAAGATTTCTGAAGACTGGTATCTACAAAGGCACATGTTGCTCAGAAAGTGGAAACTTCAGCAACAGCATTGCATAAGTGAAAATCTATACGACAGAGTAGGTTGTGCTTGCTGAAACTGAGACTGACCACTTGCTGATGGAACATATGTGACCTCTTGCTGAAAGTAATTGTATTTGCGCTCCAATGTTACTGTTTGAATTTAATTCAAAAGAGCATTAAATGCAAAGCTTGCACGCGAAGGACATGAAGACTAGAAGACAAACAAGGACGCTGCTGAAAGTACAAAAGCAAGATAGTGACATTTTAAGGAACAAAAGCATTAAAATTTGAATTTCAAACGGCTCCTTATTTCACTATAAATAGAGGTCATCCGGCAAAGAGTTGAAGTGTGTCAACAACGTGATCATACTCTCACATGTGCTTAAAGTCACATACCCTTCAATACTCTTACTGCCATTGATCCATTCCAAGACTTAAAGCTTGAAAAAGCTACTTGTGAAGAAATAGAATTTACACAACTAAGTAATTAGTTAAGTGGTCTTTATTTCTTTCGAACAAGAACAAGTCTTGATACCAGAAACAATCAAACTTGTTTACTGCAAAGTATTCAAAGTTTTGTTTCTTAGATTACTTGTTGTAACTGAATAAGTTATAATTAAGTTATCTCATCCCAAACCTCTCTAACTGAAAATACACCCTTTCAGGCGTGATATTCAGGGGGGACTTAATCGAGCATAGTTTTGCTGATTAAAAGTACCAAGTTTGGTGGAGAACAAAGTTACGTTCTCTAGTTAGGTTGGAGACAAAGCAAAGTGTGCTTTGGTTTCTGTTTGGATCGCTCTAGATAGGTGTTGTAAGGAACCTCAAACTTATCTTAGTGGATTCAGTCCTAGAAAGGACAAAGTGGATTAGTTGAGAGATTACGCCACTCTCAGATACCACTATAAAAGTGTTTGTGTGATTTACTTACTGTACTTGGTTTTCAGAAAATCATATCTATCTGTACACAGTCACTCACATCACTTGCTGAAACCTTCATTTACTGAAAAAGCACTTATTGTATCAAAGACTTCCGCTCTCTGATTTTAAGTATCAGCAAACCTAGTTACTGTGAAGTAACTTGCGCTTGCTGAGAAAGTTAAGTCTCAGCAAACTCATTACTGTAAAGTAATAAGCACTTGCTGAGAAAGTTTTTAAACGACGAAAATTTGAAAAGACTATTCACCCCACCCGCCCCCCCTCTAGTCTTTTCTTGTTGTTTAAAGGGACCAACAGAGAAGAATCCATTGATGAAGTCTCCTCAGAGCTTAGCTTGGATTCCACGTCCTTACTTGCGGATGTCGAGGTTGTTAGTCAAGAGGAAGTCGTGGAGGAGGTGATAACTGAATCCATTGCTTCGCTTGAGTCAGAAGGTGATGGCGTGAGTTGTGTTGAGGTCGAGGAGCCAATCTCTGAAGATTTTAGTGTCTCTGAATCAATTGCGGAAGATACTCTTGATCTTGACTCCTACGTTCTGGTCCATGCACCAACCTATGAGTTCCAAAGGAGTTTTGATCCTCTTTTCTCTTTTTATTTTCCATCTGATTCCCTTGGTTATTTTTTAGATTTAGGTTTTTTTGTTTTTTTTTAATTTTAGTTTTCAGGGAATCATGGACTTGCTTGAGCAGATACGGAGAGGAGCCAAGGATGGTTCCCAAGATGCGAGGAGTAATGGAACGGATGCACAAGATTCGTTTCCATTTGATAATGGATAACGTTAGTGGTAATGGTTTCATGTAGTTTAGTTTTATCGCTTTCTTGCATTGCATGCAAATTTATTTTTCGTGTGTTTTTGGTGATAAAATAGGTTTTAAGATGATAATTTTGCATTTTGGGAGGAAAAAGGCATCTCCAGGAGTCTGGAGATGCCAGGCGAACCGCCCACCATGTGGGGCGATTCGCCTGGCAAGACCAGGTCGCCTGGGACATTCTGGACGCCCCAGGCGAATCGCCCCCACCTGGGGCGGTTCGCCCCGGGTGTTTAGAAACCCGGAGGTCCGGATTTTCGTTCGGATCCCCATTTTTCTCCTATTATGCTAAATTATTGATCTTTTTACTTCTTTTATCGCCCATTTTGGTTTCTCACGAGTTTCCTTGAGTCCTATAGGTTACAGGTACATGTTAGCTCTCACCTTAAATCCACTTTCGACGTTCGGGACGAGCGACGACGTTCAGGTTTGGGGGGGGGGTTATCGCTGGCTATCTCTTTACTTGTTTTGCTTATGATAAACTCGTGAAACCTTTTGTTTGCATTTGCATTTGCACTTTTACCGCTTTCTTAGTATTTAGTTTCATTCACTACATTCATCCTAGTATAGTTTTGCATATTTTTGTGTGGAGTTTATTGCCAAATTTTTTGAAGTTTTTATTGGGTAGATTAACTAGTTATGACCTTTGACTATATGTTTCATCTCTATGAATTTGTTTGAGGTTTTTCTCGCTTGGCTTCTCACATTATGTTTGCACTTAGTTAAGCTTGGTAGTCTCGACATTACTTAGTGGTGTTTTCTCTACTGCGGTTCACGAAGGCCTTTATAATAGGATGATGCATGTTAGAGTCTTGTGGTTGTTTTCCCGAGTAATAATGTACCTAAGAGGCAACAAGTCTTCACCTTGCTTTGAGATTGCTAAATGCCTAGGAAGGAGGTAGTGTGAGATTGTGTGATCCTTTGTTTGCAACCTATTCTTTCGAATAGGTTTGGGGAGGGGGGTTACGCTATCATATGACTTGTTTTTAGATTTTTGAGTGTTGTGAGTTTGTTTTCCTTTTTCGTAAAGTTTGTGCTTCAACCTATTCTTTCGAATAGGTACGGGGAGGTCGTTTGTGAGTCATTGTAATTTCTTTTTCGTTATGCTACTGCTGGTTATAAAAAAATCGAAAAAAAAAAGTAAAAATTCCAGGAAAAAGAAAAAATCTGGAAAAGAAAAAAAAGAAAAAAAAAAGAAAAGACCCCAAAAAAGCAAAGAAGGGTCCAAAGAAAGCCAAAAAGCAGTTTAGCAAAGTGTTTGTCTCGTTTTTCAATTCTTGTAATGTTCGTAATCGAGTTGTAATTTTTTGTCTTTTGATTGTTTAAGTGTCATCTGTTCTAGACGACCCTCGTCCTGCCATTCAGGAAGTGGTGATTAGTTTATGACTTTGCTTAAGAGATGGGTAGAATAGGGGAGTGTGAACTTTTAGGGAACCCTCCTTCGTTTGATGAGAGCCAGTATTGGTTCGACCTCTTTGAGGGAAAGTCTTAACTTGGTGAACAGTAGTAAGTCCTCAGTTTCATAGGCACGGGACAACCATTCGTATTTTAACATGTTTCATTACGTCGTCACTAACTAGGTCCAGGTAGAAAATGTTACGAGAGACTATCTTGTTTAACGTAGTGCATATGTGAATGTGTATGAGTCAATCGAGGCATTCTTCAACCAATATCCATGTTATGATTTGTACGGTCTTTGTTCATAAGTTTTTAATAGATTCAATAGATTAGTTCATTTCATTTGGCATGAGACTCCATTTTATGTGTTGCATTGGTTTTTTGCATTAGAGTCTAGCTTAGTTGCTTGAGGACAAGCAAAGGTTCGGTTTGGGGAGTTTGATGAACGTTTATTTTACACCTTCATTCGAGTCTTTTTTCACCAATTTAGCTATCCTCTATACTAATTTAGCTATATCTTAGTGCATTTTATTAGAATAGTGTCACGTTTCCTTTTCTTTGCATTTTTTAGATTTTAGGTAAAAAACGTGATTTTCCGGGCAATTATATTGAAGAGGTGGAAGATTTGATGTTTCGTAGCCATCTGTGGTGTATCTAGAAGGTTTCGGACGAGATTTGAGGTCTAGGGGTCGAGTTTCAAGGCTAAAAGGTCACTAGAAGGCGAAATTCGAGTACAAAAAGGATATCAAGTCAAGAAAACACGTCCACCGCCACTGGAGCTCCCGGGCGGTTCGCCCGAGATATGGGGCGGTTCGCCCCACGCCAGGCGGTTCGCCCGGCGTCTGGGGCGGTTTGCCCCACGTCTTCCGAACTCCTATATATAGTTTCGCCTTATGAGGTGTTATCTCAAGAACTATTTCCGAATGCAATCAGAAAAAGGTAATTGTCTCCATTAGGAAATCAATTCCTATTTGATTTCAATTCCTATTCGAATTCCTTTAGGTTTATCTGCAAATTGAAGGCTATATAAAGGGGTGATTATTGCATGCTCATAACCAGATCTGGAGATATATTCAACATGCATGTTTCTACGTTTTTCAATACCTTTTCACATTAGTTTTAGAGACGAATTCTCCAGAGCCTGTTCTGGGAATTCTTAGTATAGGAGACTCTTTTTCTTATCAATTTGGAGGATTAAGCATAGCAATTGGACCTCGTTGTTTATCAATTCTTGCCTGTGAGCTAGCAATTCTGCGGAGATTGACAACCTTCGTCGGTAACATTGTATCTCATGATTTTTCTATTTATATTTATTTCTTTCAGCATGTTTTCATTCAATCTTGGTTTGATTTATGTTGATTGCAATTTATCTATGAGTAGCTAAATCTATCGTTGGTGATAGTATGTGATTTCTTAGTTAAGGTTCTTGATTATGCATGATGGTTGTAACGCGATTCAGACTTGACTTATTGCTTTATTTCTTTGATCTATCTAAGCCCTCTATCTTCGTAGTGTTGAATTGAACGGAACACATTGGACAATTCATGATCTTAGATCTCTATGCAAACGTTCAAGTACTTCATGCATGATTATTAACCTGATGCTTTGAATGACCATACTATCACTAACTTCCATTATTATTGATAAGAAAATCTGTGCTAAGTCGTTTGTTGAGTTTATAGTTTAAGTTAAATTAGATAAATCTAGTTATAGTCCTTAGAGATCGACACTCGAGGTTATTTTACTGCTGCACTACAGTTTTCGTTGTAGTTGTGAATTGCCTTTGGCTAAAAACAAACTTATTTGATTAATTGAGTCTGACAAATTCGGTTTCATCAATGAAGTCCCTCAAATCTTCATTGTTCTTTTGAACAATTTCGGCCAAGTATCTCACCTTCTCTTGGTGTTCATGACCTTCTCGAATCGCTTAGAGAATTCTTTGCAGAGATCTCTATAGGACTTGATCAAGCGCTAAGGAAGGCGCGACCACCATTTCATGGCTTCTCCTGAGAGGTTAGCAGGGAAGAGTAGTGCTTTGGTCTTTGAATCATGACCATACGCATCAATTTTGGTACC
Source organism: Plantago ovata (assembly GCA_028274465.1). Taxonomy (NCBI): domain Eukaryota; kingdom Viridiplantae; phylum Streptophyta; class Magnoliopsida; order Lamiales; family Plantaginaceae; genus Plantago; species Plantago ovata. The sequence goes on along the minus strand of CM051456.1, from coordinate 84,002,352 downwards.
AAATCTCACCAAGTAGTCCTTTCGACAACTTGTTCCATCATAACTTTCGAAAGTAGGGAAGCTTCTCTCGATTTTTGCTTGATGGCTCTTATCTCGTCGCACAACGGACTTGGATCTTGGTCTTGCTCTTTTTCTTGCACGGTTCCTCGTAGGGTTTCTATCTGAGCATCAAGTGTGGTTTTTCTTGCATTGAGTTCCTCCAGAGTGAGCCTCCTCCTCGTGATCGGGTCGATCAAGGGGGTTACCTCAGCTACAGTTCTCAAGGCATTGTTTTCCCCCACCGCCTCGGGTTGATTCTGAGGAGTCACTTGGTTGGGCATGACTTGGTTTGGGAGAGTGGGTGGTGTAGCGTCCACTTGAGCTTGGTTTTCTTGCGGAGCCACATTTTTCAATGATGCGCGTATCCTCCTATCAATTAGATATCTCAAATCATCTGGGGCACCTTGTGGTCCTAAACTAGATTGGACTCTTGAAGGTCCAAGTCGAGATTGGATCGTCCTTGTGTTGGCTCTTGAGTGTGCTTCATCTTGTACTATAGGTGCTCTTGGTTGGGGTTGACGAGGGGTTACCAAAGTATCACGAGGTTGCTCATGTACTTGGACTTGTGGTGCTCCTTGAGCCTGGAGTTCTGCATTGACTCTAGCAGCCTCATTGTCTCCTACGTATCCTTGCAAAGTAAGAAGGAACAAGCCGTATTGAGCATCGCCCATCCCAAACTCTGAAGGTCAGACTACACGTCCATTAGGAAGGGTGAAGTTCAATGCGGCTGGCTAAGGAGGATTCACTGCTACGTGAGGAGGATTTATTGCTACATGAGGAGGTTGTCCTCTTGGCGCGACAATGTTTGTGGCTCTTAACGCTCCATAAGCACTTCCAGCTGGGAAGCCTTGGGGATAATTTTTACCGGATCTCTCTTCTTCGGAGTTCGTGACATTGGTGAATGCCCCCTCCATCAAATCTTGATTCCTCTCAATATTGTTATTTCTAGGTGCCCTTGGAGAAGCTATCCTTCCTCCTCCCCGACCATTTAAAGGGGGACAGCCCCTGGGGCGAGGAGGGTTCCTGGGTGCTGCATTGGCAATTCGATTGCTTCTTCTGGGAGGCATCTTCATGAAGTGTCACGAGGAGAGTTGCTCCGCTCGGCCAGTAGGACTAGGAATGACCTTTCGATCAGATTCCCACAGACGGAACCAAATGTTGAAGGGTAATTCATACTTCTTCTTAAGTTCGTAATGGATCATCACAAGAAACTATTTAAGTCTTCATCATGTAGTCTTCCTCTGAAGATTATAGGAATCCTTCATGTAGCTTCCTCGTACCAGAAAGAGACTTGAGGGGGGGTTAGTACCTCGTGCCCGGTTTGTCGAGGATCAAACCGGAGGGACGACTTTACGTGTAGGGAGTTGAAGGGTTTCCCTAGTGAGAGTAGTAAATGTGGTAGGTGAGAGCTATGAATGCTTACCCAGCGGATAATGAATGAGTAAATGTAGTATTTTATTGTCACTTTATGTAGGATCGTGACAATTGTCCGACTGAGATTGAAGCCTCCTTTGACCCAAGCCCATTAAGGAGGTCCATGGGCTTTGACCCAAACATCTTGACTAGGGTTTGGAGGGAATTATTGACTTTTCGGTTCCCATGGAGAATTCTGGAAGATGGGTCCCACAAGGAGCGACCATGGGTGGTAGGCCTTGGTCCTCGTGCCTTCCTCTTATTTCCATGGTCCGAGTAGTGCTCTGCCTAATCTCTTTTGGAGGTTGTCACCTTGACGTAAGGTCCTCCTCGAGCCCTAGAGATGCTCCTCGAGCCCAACAGCTGCCTTGTCCTTGTAGTGGGCTTATCTTGAGGGTTGGCCTCTCAGTGATGGTCGGACCATAAGTTGGTCGAGCCACACCTAAGTGACATACCTGGGTGTGGTCGCGCCCCTTGAGAGATGGCCCTTGATGCTTTGTCGCGCTCTTAGACCGCTCCAGTTCGTACATGCGGACTGGACATATTTTATTACCAACATGGACTATGGCTTCAAGGAAAAATTAAGAATTTAAGTTACTTCAAGGCTCCTGAACATGAAAAGTGTTACGGACTTAAGAGCCCTAAATCATTATTAGCATTATTTGTATTAGTATTTATTATTATTAGAGTTTTATTAATGCTAGGAAAGTTAGCTTATAGAGTTCTAGTTGAGTTAGGAAGTTAGTCGTTTATATATAAGAGAGTCAGTCTAGCGTTTATTATTATTATGCAAAATAGAAGTTCGTTCCGCTCATAGGAGCTGGTTCGCCTTAGGGTGGTTCGTGTCTTCGGAGATTGGTGTCTTTGTTTATCTTTTCTTTATTTCAATCAACAAACTCACAAAACGTAGCTAGTTTCTGCACCAAAATCGTATCTTTATCCCGAAATCCTCTGCTCTATCAATTGGCCCGACCTACACGTATGTCCAGATTGGCTTGTTTTTAGTGTCTGTTGGATGTTTTCTTCCACCCAAGACCTGTCCAATCTATCCAGCCCCTGCAATTGATGTTTAGATTTCAGTTTTTTCTCCATGTGGGTATGTAGAGATGGAAGACTTCAAGGTTCAGTCCCCACAACAGCCGCATCTCGGGTTACATATCCTCCCGGTCGCTATATTGTTTCACCACAGCCACCTGAAGAACCTGAATTTACAAATTCTCCAACCTGTCGCTCCAGTCCAAAGTCGCAGGCTGAACGTATCGCAGCCCTAGAAGGGTGAATGGAGAGCGTTACAGCCCTTCAAGTAGGAATGGAGAGAGTTTAAACTTCCCAAGCACGACTTGAGGCCATACTCCTTTCCATGAATGACCAAATTGCTGCTCTGCGTGAGTCTTCCAACTCTAAATTGCAGGCCAGTCCTAGCTCCACAGTTTGCATGGCTGAACCTGACCTTACGGCTATCGCTGCTCCAGCTATATTGCAAATAGATTATTCACCATGTTCTATTTCAATTCCAGCCTTGAGCTCAAGGCTGAATTTAAGGGGGAAGGAAAGGGGGAAGAAGTTGATATAGACAATAAGTTCAGTGTGGTTGATGCGTTGAAACAAGAAACACTTGTTACAGACTCTTATGCGTTCTCAAGAACAGACCAGCTACAAGAAGAAATCCCAACACTTGATGTTACAGATTCTTATATGGGAGCTGAACTGCAACAAAAAATACCAACAGGTGAATCATTCATACCACGCCAATCATTCCAAATCTTTGGAAAAGATAAGGGTGAACATTATTTTCTTCACATGCCGGTTATTCGTGTATACAAGAAGAGATTCAAAGTGCTTAATGAGGAGAAGACGGGACAAGAGTTCTTTCACTTGAAGGTTATGCGAGTTTACAAGAAGAGACTGAAGAGGCATAGCAACCTTGAGGAGAAGGCCTGTTTAGGGGGGAAGAATTGTTACGGACTTAAGAGTCCTAAATCATTATTAGCATTATTAGTATTAGTATTTATTATTAGTAGAGTTTTATTAATGTTAGGAAAGTTAGCTTATAGAGTTCTAGTTGAGTTAGGAAGTTAGTAGTTTATATATAAGAGAGCCAGTCTAGCGTTTATTATTATTATGCAAAATAGAAGTTAAGTTTCTCACATAGGAGTAGGTTTGCCTTAGGGTGGTTCATCTCTTCGGAGATTGGTGTCTTTGTTTATCTTTTCTTTATTTCAGTCAATAAACTCAGAAACGTAGCTACTTGCTGCACCAAAATCGTATCTTTATATTTCATTTTCCCTAAATACTCTGCCTTATCAAAAAGACATGCAAACATTCTCCTCATTGCATGTGTTCTATCTGTGATTTTGTTTTTCTGCATGATAGCTTGCATAAGCATTTTTCTGCTCAACATTTCAACCTTTGGGAACTTATCAGTTTCAACTGACTCACATCAGTCCTTGTGTTCGTCATGTTGAAATTGTTTCCTCCGAGAACAAGAAGACGCTATACTCTGTCCATGTCATTACTGAACCTCTTGGAAGTGTAGTAAATGTCATCTCCATAGCCATGAGCTTCATAAAAAATGGAGTACTCGTAGGAGGGAAATCAGTGAGTATGAAAGCTTCGGTGGAGCACATGCCAGTGCTGATTATAAGGCATCCTCCTAAGAAAAATTGTCTTCTTGTGATGAACGCGGATGTCGTGCTCCGAATTCAAGCAAATAAATTTGTAATTAGCCAAAGGCAATCCACAACTACAACGAAAACCGTAGTGTAGCAGTAGAATGACTCGAGTGTCGTTCTCTCAGGACTATAACTAGCTTTATCTATTTAACAAGAGAATATAAAACAGCAGACAGATAGCAAAAGGGGGTTTCTAGCAGATAATGGAGATTGGTGATAGAGATCTTAACATAATGGGTCGATAATCATGTATAAATTCCTCGGTCTTGCATAGAGATCTTTGAATCAATCTAGTGTCCTGTTGCAAATATTAAGCACTACGAAGATAATTGGTCTGACAAGTCAATCACTATTGTCCTAATGTGTTCCGTAATTATTCAACACTACGAAGATAATTGGTCTGATGGTCGACAAGTGTCCAATTGTGCATAATAATTAATACAACATACGAGAATTTAGGTTGTGCCTGATCAACGAAATAAAGCAATGACACGGAGTATTATGCGCGATATAGCCATTAGCATGATTATCTTCCCTTCGCTAAGAATTCACATACTACCACCAACGATAAGTTTAGCTACTCATAATAGGCATGCAATCAACATAAATCATAGAAGAAAACATATTGAAAGATATATAAAATAAGTAGATTAAACTGTAAGATACAAGTTACCGAAGGTTGTCAATTTCCGAAGAATTGCGATCCTACGAGCTCCAATCCGCTATGAAAAAGTATCCCCTAAGCTACAGAACTCACAGGACAGGCCCCGGGAAGTTCCTACCTAAAACTATAGAGAGAGGTGAGAAAGTAGGTCTGGAAAGATATGATTTTCGGAGAAAACTGAGCAACTATATATAGGCCCCTAAATACTGTGGGGCGGTTCGCCCCACACACCGGGCGGTTCGCCCGGTGTGGGGTGGTTCGCCCCAGAGAGTTTTTCGCGGAATTCCGCGTTTTCGACGCATTTTTGGATTTCTTCCCCTTTTCGGACTCGGTTTCTGACTTCTAGTAGCCTTCTAACCTCCAGATTCGGCCCCTAGACTCCAAATCCTATCCGGAAACCTTCAGATACTCCAAATAGGCTTCTGGAACACCAATTCCTTGTCAACTTCAATATAATTGCCCGGAAATCTTCGAATTTCAACCAAAACCTGTAAAATAAAATCTAAAGGGAAACGTGACACTATTCTAATAAAATGCATTAAAATATAGCTAAATTAACATAGAGGATAACTAAATTAGGTGAAAAAGACTCGAATGAAAGTGTAAAATACACATTCATCAAACTCCCCAAACCGAACCTTTGCTTGTCCTCAAGCAACTAAGCTAGACTCTAATACAAAAAACATGCAAGACACAAAATGGAGTTTCATGCCAAATAAAATGAACTAATCTACTGAATCTACCAAAAAACATATGAACAAAAACCATATAAATCAAAGCATGAATATAGGTTGAAGAATACCTCGATTGACTTATACACATCCACATAAGCACTTATGTCAAGACAAGATAGTCTCTCGTAACATTCTCTACCTGGACCTAGTCAGTGACAACGTAATGAAGCATGCTAAGATATGAATGGTTGTCCCGTGCCTATGAAACTGAGGACTTACTGCTGTTCCACCATGTTAAGACTTTTCCTCAAAAGAGGTCGAACCAGTACTGGCTCTCATCAAGCGAAGGAGGGTTCCCTATAAAAGATAACACTCCCCTATTCTACCCATCTCTCAAGTAAAGTCTTAAGCTATTCACCACTTCCTGAATGGATGGACGAGGGTGGTCTAGAACAGATGACACGAGAGACAAAAAAGATAAAAATAGAAAATTACAACACGATTACGAACATTACAAAAAAATGGAAAATAAGACTCAACACTTTGCTAAACTGCTATTTGTCTTTTCTTTTTTGGAACCTTCTTTTGCCTTTTTGGGGTCTTTTCTTTTTTTTTTCCTTCTTTTTTCTTTCCAGATTCTTTTTTTTCTCTTTTTTTTCTTTTCTTTTTCTGGAAATTTTTCTTTCTTTTTTCGATTTTTTTTTTAGCCAGCAGTAGCACAACAAAAAGAAACAAAATGACTCACACGACTTCCCCAAACCTATTCGAAAGAATAGGTTATAAACAAAGGATCACACAACCTCACACTACCTCCTTCCTAGGCATTTAGCAATCTCAAAGCATGGTGAAGACTTGTTGCCTCTTAGGTACATAATTACTCGGGAAAACAACCATAAGACCCTAACATGCATCATCCTATTATAAAGGCCTTCGTGAACCGCAGTAGAGAAAACACCACTAAGTGATGTCGAGACTACCATGCTTAACTAAGTGCAATACATGAATGTGACAAGCCAAGCGTGAAAAACCTCAAACAAATTCATAGAGATGAAGCATACGATTAATGGCATAGTTAGTTGATCTACCCAATAAAAAATTTCAAAAAATTCGGCAATAAACTCCATATAAAACATGCAAGACTATCCTAGAATGAATATAGTGAAAATGCAACCTAAAAATCTAAGAAAGCAGTAAACGTGCAAATGCAAATGCAGACAAAGAACAAGATACTAATCAACACAAAGCCAATCAATACTTAACATCATGGTTCACATCCCATCCCCCTTACGATTCTTAAGGTAGCCCCTAGCAAAAGAGAATGAGTAATAAGAAGTGATACTAGATGTTACCGAATGGTTTGGCCTCGGTTGGCTGAGAGTGGTCATGTGGAAGGACTAATCATCGGGATGGTAGTCCCCATAAAAGTCACTCCACATGTCATTCATGAGCTCATTGGACTGTCGTAGAGCTTCCTGCTGTTGCTGGATGAGCTGTTGCTGCTCCCACATGTGCTGCCTATCCTCTCGGCGATGCTCCTCGAATATCTCCCAATCGCGGTTGTGCTGGACAATGTGCCTGTCGAGGTCCTGTCGCATGGCTGCGTTGTTGGCATCAATTCTGTCGAAACGGCCGTCGAGGTAGGTACGGAATTCACAGAAGTCAAATCCTCTAGACCCCTGTGGTGCTCGAGGTGGTGCATGCGGTGCTCGGTGGACAAACGGGATATCTGGGATAGGGGCTTCGCCAACATCAGCCTCCATAGCATCCTCATGATCGGAATCATTTGGCTGGAATGGTGCTCCTACATCAGCAGCGGCAGCTGTGGGATTCTTCAACTGATACCTGTTGAGCTGCACCTCAATGGTCGAGGGTGAAAGGCCAGCGACCTCGCAATCCCCCTCCTCAATATCATCGACCCCATGATATATGCAGTAGGCTGTGATGAAGCTTGGGAAGATGAAAGGCTTCCTCTTCTTTTCTCAGTGGCGCTCGTACTCCTCATACATAATGTGCCCTATGTCGATCTGATGTCCGTCTATGAGGCAGTAGAGGAGCTCGGCGTAGTAGGGCTGAATCCATGTGTCATTCTTCCTCGGGATCAAGTCGGAGATGCAAAATTTCATCATCACCTTAGCTTCAATGCTAAGGTCGCTATAACTGATCCGTCCAGGTTCTGCCCCGATTTCCGGATATCGGTACTCCCTGTTGCAGATCACGTCTGTGATGTGTCTCCCTATCCCCCTAGAGGTCCTCGAATACAGGTAGGAATGGTCGCTCCCTGTGAATTCCGGGTTCTCGAAATGGATGAAGCAAGAAATGTACTCTGGGTTCCACGGTATAATCAGGCTTCGGACTAGGACCCCATTCTTCTCCTCGAGATCCGTGTATCCAGTGTAGAACTCTTGGAGGAGGCTCTCATCGTACCCTTTGAACCTGTTCGAACTGTACCATGCCCAATTCCTTTGTGACCCTAAACGTGACAGCGTCCTATATCCCGCTCTATCCACTGCGGACTCAGGAATGTCAATCCTCCTATCTGGGATGATCGACCTTCCTCCGTCGGCTATCTCCGCCTCTAGCCTTTGTCGCACCTCTATCACAGCGACAGACAACTCGAACAAATGGTGAGATGGTTGGGAGCTTGATGCCACTCCCTTCCCCTTTTTGCTAGAGCCGGCTCTCCTTGTCCTCGGTGCCATGATTCCTACAAACAGCAATTAGTATTTTGTACGATTCAAAACAGACCTAAGCATATGGAAATATACGAGTGAACAAACGAGTAATATTCTCAAAAATCCAACTCCTCAAAAACCCAAAGCCTAGTCTAGCTAATTCATTACGCAATATATCAATGTAACTACTACAATAACATATAGCATTATGCTCTTGCTAACAACAATTGCCTTGAATCACAAGGTTCAATCCATACCATAAAAATCAAAAATCTAGCATAAATCCTCAAATTCATCATTCATGCATTCTACCAATACATCCATCAATATCATATCAATAAACACATGTTTAAGCATGGAATGAAAGTAAGAGAGACATTTCCCTAACAAGACATACATCATCCAATTAGCAAAAATCTCAAATCATCAAACCAAGCCTAATTGAACATGTAATTGACAATGAATAACGAATCTAATCACATAAAACATCAACCCATACATCATACAAGCCTAATTGAAGCATAAATCCAAAAAATCCCCAAATTGTAAAAATTAGGGTTCATGTGATAATACCTCAAATTCGGAAATTGAATGATCTAGGAAGAAATTTGTTCGGATAGAAAGATAGAGCACGTAACGGGCTTCGAATGAAGCTAAAGAGCACACAAAATGATGGAGAGATGAAGAAGTTATGAAGATTTGAAGTTATTTTGAATATGGAGAAAATTTTGGAGTTTGGAAGATGAAAATGGAGGAAAATGGGGGTTTGGGGAAGAAACCCCCGTTTTTTAACAATCTGGAGGTGTGGGGCGGTTCGCCCCACACCTGGGGCGGACCGCCCCGTGCGGGGCGAACCACCCCGCACGTCTAGAGCGCGCGCGCTCTGGACGTGGGGCGATTCGCCCCACACGTTGGGCGATTCGCCCCCCACTCCTAGGTGGGAGACGAACGTTTTTGAAATAAAATTGCGGTTTTTAGTCCCCGAAAAATCATTTTCCTCAAAAAATCATTCGTAAAGTCGCACTCGAACACAACATAAGCACATACGACACAGAACCGAACAAATTCACATATGAAAAGCAAATTGTTCAAGTATGAATGCATGCAATAAACCGGTAAAGAAAGCGATAAAAACCCCGGGTTGCCTCCCGGATAGCGCCATTGTTTAAAGTCTCTGACTCGACTCCTGTCTTCGCCTATCTTTTCCTTCTGAGGGTACTAGACTTCCCCTTCACGAGTCTCCTTCCCGTGCCTCGATCCTGTGAATAAGAGTGAACATAGACGTTATGACCACTGTAATCAATAGTGTTAGAAGTATCGGGTGGATCAGGTGGATCGGATATGGCTTGCAACACATGTTGCTTGCCATCCACTTCGATAGTGCAAGTCCTTTGGTAGATGTCCATCACGGAGCGTAGCTTAGTCAAGAATGTTCGTCCTAAGAGTATGACATCCCCCGTTCCTGGTGCTGACGCCGGCATAATTACAACGCCTTCGGGCTTCACCAATTATGACTAATACATTCTTCACAACGCCTTCGGGTTTCACAAGGGATCCATCCGCCAGTTGCACAATAGCCTTATGCACAGTTAGTTCTCCAAGGTTACTCTTCTCGAAAACATTCAAAGAGTAGGATCCTGTGTCTAGTGTGGCTCGGACATCTTCAAGCTCCCCAATCCCGACCTTAACATCGAAACTTTGAGGGAGTGGCTCGGGATCCTCTTGCTCCTCTTTGCTTTTGTTAGTACCAAGGTCCTTCTCTTCATCTTCGGCTTGTCGGGGAATTTCCCTCTTGCAACTCTCGCACTTAGCAACCTTCTTGATGGTGATTTCAACAGGTAGATCACCCACCAAGGTAATGGACATCGACTTCTCAGTGTTTCTAGGCAGCTTGCCTTGTTCCCTACTTGCTCCTCGGTCGATCAACTCTTGCATCTTTTGATGGGCAAGCCTAGTGCTTTCTTCCAACCTATCAAGCCTTGCCCTGGTCTTCTCGGAATCTTCTTCATAACGTTTGAGAAAACTTTGTGTGTGATCGACCATCTTTTGTAAGTTCTCCATCAGTTGAGCCGACTTCGACTTTGGTGGCTCTTTCGGAGCGGGGTTTTCGCAGTGATCATTACCATAGTTCAGCCTACTACGGTCTTGGTTAGGTCCATAAGTTTGGTTAGCCGGTGCATATCCTTGATTGTTACGGTATCCTCTTCTCCAAAATCCACCTCGAGGGTTCCTGCCGTCTTGTCCGTAGCTAACTTCTTGAGTACCAAACTCCGTAGCAAAGGCTTCTTCTTCGCCTCCTCGAGCCCAGTTGCCATCATCGTATGCCAGCTCCGATCTACACATATGAGCCCCATGCCCATAATTCTTGCATATTCGGCATACTTCGTTCGAAACAGTTGTTCCGGTGGCGCTCTCGAGGACTTGCTTCAATTCGTTGGTAAAGCACTCGAATTGATCCCCATTCCCCCTATACATAGGGGCTTCTTGAGTCGGTGGAGCTTCAGGTCCACGTCTCCTAACCATCGCTCTTGGGTCCTTGAACTGCGAACCCTTAGCAAGTCTTTTGAAAACTGCCCAGACGGCTTCTGCGGTTTCCTCCCAAATATTGCCTCGGCATTGGAAATCCACCACTTGTTGGTTCTCGAAGGTTAGTCCATTGTAGAAGTGTTGGACTAGGTCAGAAAGTTCAAAACCATGATGAGGGCACTTGTTCGTTAGATCTTGGAACCTCTCGAACGCGGTGTAGATGGTCTCATCATAGTCCTGTTTGAATCCAGTGATCTGCGCCTTTAGCAAGGTAGTCAAGGTGTGAGGGAAGTATTTCTCCATGAAAGCTGAAAAAACCTTCTCCCAAGTGTCCAGCGAACCCGCTGGAAGAGAACTTAACCATGACTTGGCTCTGTCGCCAAGTCCCATAGCAAAAACCTTCATTCTCAACTCGTCCGTTGTTATGTCAGCTCCGGGTCGTGGGAGTTGGTTGACGAAATCATCGATATCATGCAAGTACCCCATCACATCTTCCCTTGATAAGCCATAGAACCTCGGAAGTTGTTGGAATGCGTGGTTCTTGATATCCAGATCTCGGGTTGCAGACGAAAGAACAATCGCCGGTCCCCTCATACGATCCTTGGTGGGTTGAACCCATGCTTTCAGTGGTCTAGCTTCTGCCATTCCGTCGATTTACTTGAAAAGAATGAGTAGAGATTCAGAGAAATCGGTTTCCTCTATTTCCTCTAGTGCGCGCCTTTCAAGTAGTCGCCTTCTTTGGTGGTAGACTCTGTCGATCTCAGAAATTGAATCAGCAAGCGGTGTTCCTGCAGAACGTGTATGTGGCATACACTATCTGTAACAGACTAGGAAAGGTGATTAGAAACAGACTAGGAAAGCAGTATCAGAGAGAGATTAAAAAGGAAAACTAAAACTAGTAGAATTAGGAATCTAAAGCTGAAAATATAAACAAATTAAACAGAAAAAAGGAGTATAGTCCCCGGCAACGGCGCCAATTTGAAGAACGCGGATGTCGTGCTCCGAATTCAAGAAAATAAATTTGTAATTAGCCAAAGGCAATCCACAACTACAACGAAAACCGTAGTGTAGCAGTAGAATGACTCAAGTGTCGTTCTCTCAGGACCATAACTAGCTTTATCTATTTAACAAGAGAATATAAAACAACAGACAGATAGCAAAAGGGGGTTTCTAGCAGATAATGGAGATTGGCGATAGTATGGTCCTTCTTAACATAACGGGTCGATAATCATGCATTAATTCCTCGGTCTTGCATAGAGATCTTTGAATCAATCTAGTGTCCTGTTGCAAATATTAAGCACTACGAAGATAATTGGTCTGACAAGTCAATCACTATTGTCCTAATGTGTTCCGTAATTATTCAACACTACGAAGATAATTGGTCTGATGGTCGACAAGTGTCCAATGGTGCATAATAATTAATACAACATACGAGAATTTAGGTTGTGCCTGATCAACGAAATAAAGCAATGACACGGAGTATTATGCGCGATATAGCCATTAGCATGATTATCTTCCCTTCGCTAAGAATTCACATACTACCACCAACGATAAGTTTAGCTACTCATAATAGGCATGCAATCAACATAAATCATAGAAGAAAACATATTGAAAGATATATAAAATAAGTAGATTAAACTGTAAGATACAAGTTACCGAAGGTTGTCAATTTCCGAAGAATTGCGATCCTACGAGCTCCAATCCGCTATGAAAAAGTATCCCCTAAGCTACATAACTCCCAGGGCAGGCCCCGGGAAGTTCCTACCTAAAACTATAGAGAGAGGTGAGAAAGTAGGTCTGGAAAGATATGATTTTCGTAGAAAACTGAGCAACTATATATAGGCCCCGAAATACTGTGAGGCGGTTCGCCCCACCTCTGGGGCGGTTCGCCCTAGAGAGTTTTTCGCGGAATTCCGCGTTTTCGACGCGATTTTGGATTTCTTCCCCTTTTCGGACTCGGTTTCTGACTTCTAGTAGCCTTCTAACCTCCAGATTCGGCCCCTAAACTCAAAATCCTATCCGGAAACCTTCAGATACTCCAAATAGGCTTCTGGAACACCAATTCCTTGTCAACTTCAATATAATTGCCCGGAAATCTTCGAATTTCAACCAAAACCTGTAAAATAAAATCTAAAGGGAAACGTGACACTATTCTAATAAAATGCATTGAAATATAGCTAAATTAACATAGAGGATAGCTAAATTAGGTGATAAAGACTCGAATCAAAGTGTAAAATAGACATTCATCATCTTGTTACATGTGATTTTTATAAGAAACATTTGGAGTACTATGATGTTGTTCTTAAGCTGGAACTCATCATATGAAGCGGACATGGTTTAATCAGGCCTAGTTATCAGAAAGTAGTTAGATGGATCTATCAGATTCAGGGGCTTCTTTACAAGGGTAGTTGACATGAACTTAATTGGCTGTATTTAGATTTATGTTTTATGGATGTTGAGTATATGATATTTTTTATTCCTTCATATTTTGTAATTTGTATTTATCTAGTTCTCATAATATCTTCACAGAGAACCAAGTTACATCACTTAAAACTCTTCGGCAATTTAGTAGAATCAAGATTTAGGAAGTACACTAGCAAGGTTAAAAGGTTCTGTTTGCAGAATCAAGGTTTATGAAGTGCACTAGCAAGGTTCAACTAGTATGAATAATTTGATAATTTAGTGAAAGAATGTAGGATCGATATAACTTGCTTTAGATACAAATTACCTCAGCCAGTAACCTAGATTGACTACGGGGTTTAGTAAACACCTAGGTCAACCTCCATAGCTATTCGACAACAACCTGCAGATTAGTAAACAAACGCAGATAATATATGAAAGTTAAAGCACAACGGAATATAAAGAAGAACATGTGTTTGAAACTTTTCAAGCAGCTTTTGTAAGCTTGCTTGATGCCTAGTCAAGGCAGAAAATCAACTAGAAAAGATCTTGTTCGTACAACGTTGTATACTCTCAATATCTATCCTAATAAAACAACACTAGTCACCTATAAGATGATATAGAATACCCTTCTGTCTATTCTACCTTCAATACGTTGTTAGAGAAGTCTAGAATATAAACTAGTGTAAAAGACACAACGAACTAAACAATAAAACCCATAACTCCGTGAAACTCGATCGCCTTGCTCTCTGTGTCGTGAGTTTCTTCAATGATGATGCTCTGCTTATATAGTGGTAGATATCCTTGTTGGAAAGCCATCAGGAAACGTGTGTGAATGAATCTGGACGTATAGATCTTCAGTCTTCTATTAGGAAACGACTTCTTCTTCTTGAACTCCTTTTCCTTTAAAGACTTGATTTCCTTTTTGAGTTCTTCCTTGAATAAGTCTCTTCCTTCTCGAATTCTGACGATTCCCACGTGCTAATAAAGTTCCTGCACAATTAAAACAACTACAGATGTTGAACTATTTAAGTTAGAATAGGTAAAACTAAATTAGGTTGTTAAGTGATCTGTTTCCAGTAAGACGGGGTTGAGTGAACCCATAGGTAAACCCCTATGTCAACTCCCGTGAAACAGCGACACTTACAATCTCCACTTTTTTTTGCCTATTCTACACATCACTAAACCTACTGATGAACCGGAATTTGTCAGATTCTAATTAATCAAATAAATTTGTATTTAGCCAAAGGCAATTCACAACTACAACGAAAACCGTAGTGTAGCAGTAGAATAACCTCGAGTGTCGATCTCTAAGGACTATAACTAGCTTTATCTAATCTAACTTAAAAATATAAAATCAACAAACTACTTAGCACAGGTTTTTCTTATCAGATAATGGAGGTTAGTGATAGTATGATCATTCAAAGCATAGAAGGTTAATAATCATGCATGAAGTACCCGATCGTTTTGCATAGAGATCTTTGATCAATGAATTGTCCAATTGTGTTCGTTATAATTCAACACTACGAAGATACAGGTTTTAGATAGATCAAAGAAATAAAGCAATAACTCAAAGTCTAATTCGCTTTACAACCATCAGCATAACTATTAACCCTTCGCTAAGAAATCACATACTATCACCAAAGATAAGTTTAGCTACTCATAGATGTCATGCAATCAACAAAAATCATAGCAAGATTGAATGAAAACATGTTGAAAGATAAATAAATATAAATAGAAAAAAACTGTAAGATACAATGTTACCGAAGGTTGTCAATCTCCGGAGAATCGCGATCTTACAAGCTCCAAAACGATAAGAAAAAGTATCTCCTAAGCTAAGAATCCCCAGAACAGGCTCTAGAGAATTCCTACCTAAAACTAATGAGAAAGGTGAGAGAAAAGGTCTGGGAAAGTATGAAAAACGGAGAAAACTGAGCAACTATATATAGGTATTCGGCAGGTGTGGGGCGAGTCGCCCCACACACCGGGCGAATCGCCTGGTGTGGGGCGGTTCGCCCCACGTCCCGGGCGAATCACCCGGGACCTTCAGTCGGCAGAAAACGCATTTTCGATGCGTTTTTCGATTTCTTTTCCTTTTCGGACTCGGTTTTTGCCTTCTAGTGACCTTTTAGCCTTCAGACTCGACCCGTAGACTTCAAATCCTATCCGGAATCTTCTAGATACTCCAAAAAGGCATTCGGAACACCAATTCCTTGTCTACTTCAATATAATTGCCCGGAAAACCACGTTTTTCACTCAAAACCTGTAAAATACAAACTAAAGGGAAACGTGACACTATTCTAATAAAATGCACTAAAATATAGCTAAATTAACATAGAGGATAGCTAAATTGGTGAAAAAAGACTCGAATGAAAGTGTAAAATACACGTTTATCAAACTCCCCAAACCGAACCTTCGCTTGTCCTCAAGCAACTAAGCTAGACTCTAATGCCAAAAACAATGCAACACAAAAAAAAGAGTCTCATGCGAAATGAAATGAACTAATCTATTGAATCTATCAAAAAACATATGAGCAAAAACCATACAAATCATAACATGGATATAGGTTGAAGAATGCCTCGATTGACTCATACACATTCACATAAGCACTTATGTCAAGCAAGATAGTCTCTCGTAACATTCTCTACCTGGATTTAGTCAGTGACGACGTAATGAAACATGTTAAAATACGAATGGTTGTCCCGTGCCTATGAAACTGAGGACTTACTACTGTTCACCAAGTTAAGACTTTTTCCTCAAAGACGTCGCACCAATACTGGCTCTCATCAAACGAAGGAGGGTTCCCTAAAAAGATAACACTCCCCTATTCTACCCATCTCTCAAGCAAAGCCTTAAGCTATTCACCACTTCCTGAATGGCAGGACGAGGGTGGTCTAGAACAGATGACACTCAAACAAAACAAAAGACAGAAAATTATAACACGATTACGAACATTACATGAATTGAAAAATGAGACAAACACTTTGCTAAACTGCTTTTTGGCTCTTTTTTGGACCCTTCTTTGCTTTTTTGGGGTCTTTTTTTTTCTTTTTTTCTTTTCCAGATTTTTTCTTTTCTTTTTTTTCCGATTTTTTTTAGCCAGCAGTAGCACAACGAAAAAGAAAGTAAAATGACTCACAAACGACCTCCCCAAACCAATTTGAAAGAATAGGTTGCAAACAAATGATCACACAATCTCACACTACCTCCTTCCTAGGCATTTAGCAATCTCAAAGCAAGGTGAAGACTTGTTGCCTCTTAGGTACATAATTACTCGGAAAAACAACCATAAGACCCTAACATGCATCGTCCTATTATAAAGGCCTTCGTGAACCGCAGTAGAGAAAACACCACTAAGTGATGTCGAGACTACCAAGCTTAACTAAGTGCAATACATAAATGTGACAAGCCAAGTGAGGAAAACCTCAAACATATTCATAGAGATGAAGCATATGATTAATGTCATAATTAGTTAATCTACCCAATAAAAAAGTTCAAAACAATTTGGCAATAAACTCCACAAAAAACATGCAAGACTGTCCTAGGATGAATGTAGTGTATGCAACTTAAATACTAAGAAAGCAGTAAACGTGCAAATGCAAATGCAGACGGATAATCATGCAAGGTACTATACTCATCCTACCAATCCCAAGCTCCAAACTAACAACACTAGTTAACTTAAATCCCATCCCCCCTCATGAATTTAAAGCTAGTCCCTAGCAATAAGAAAATGAGGAAATAAGATGTGATACTAGATGTTACCGCGTGGTTTGGCCTCGGTCGGCTGAGTACACTGTATGTAAGGTATTGAGAATGCTCGAGGGGCCTTATTGGTGATCATCGGAGCTCGTGGTGGTGGTGGTAGTTCCATTAATAGATCGGATAGGACCAACTCCTTCATCAGTATTCATGGCATCCTCATTGTCCCTATTGTCTTCATTGTCACTACTGTCATCACCATCATCACTAGTAGAGTTGCATTGTCGAAGAGAATCCTCAAGATTAGCCGCCGCAGATATGGAATCTTCCATCCGGTATCTCTCCAATAGGTTGTGAACTGTTGAAGGGGAAAGAGCAGTGGTCTTAGAGCCTCCCTCTCTAACGTTTTACACCCCGAGGAAGTTACAGTAAGCTGCTCGGATACTCAGAGGCCTTCTTTCATTTTTTCCAATGCCGACCACATTCTCTACGGTTGATGCTCCCAATGTCTATATGGCGCTACCTTTAGAGGCAGTCGAGGGGCACCCCTAAGAGGGGCTGGGTGTCCATGTCATTATATTTTGGAATCAAGCTAGTGATTCGGAACTTCATCACCACTGTCGACTCAAGACTGAATCCGTTGTGGTGAGGTCGTCCCGGTACCTTCCTATTCACTCGAACCTTGCAGTCCTTGTGACAGATTGCTGTCGTAATATTTGTGTCAATCCCTTCGGTGGTGCATGAATAGAAATAAGAGTGCTCACTCCTGGTGGATTCTCGCTCCTCCTCTTGGATAAACCGCGACGTTGTTGCAAGAGCCCGTGGCTCGAACGTACCTCTAACAAGATCACTCTCCTTGACATGGTTGTAATCGATCCCCCTCCAATACTTCATAGTAGCCAAACGGGAGTGCTCCTCTCCCTTTGTGGCATGGTTCCTACAAACAGTAGTTAGTACCTCGTATGACACAAAACTGACTCATGCATATGCTAATGTAAGAGCGAAACACACGAGTGATAACATCAATAATCGAACTTCGCAAATCCTCCATGTCTAATCTAGCTACTAACATGCAACACACCAAAATAATTTCGCCATGTACATATCGCATTATGCTCGTGCTAGACAACCAATAACCCTAAATAATAAGGCTCAATTCATACCATAATAGCGAAAATTCTAGCATCATAAATCCTTAAACTCATCAATTATGCATTCTACCATCATGTCCATCATTATTACATCAGTAAACATAATCATATGTATGGAATGGAAGAAAAAGAAACATTGCATAACAAGATAAAGACATCTAGTAGCAAAATTCTCAAACCAACAATCCAAGCATAATTGAGCATGCAATTGATAGTGAATAACGTTTCTAATCACACAAACAACCTACCCATACATCATATAAGCCTAATTGAAGCATAAATCAGAAAACCCCCAAATTGAAAAATTAGGGTTCATGTGAAGATACCTCAGATCTGGAAAACGAATGCACTAGAGTGAAAGTTGTTCGGATGAAAAGAAAGAGCACGTAATGGGCTTCGATTGAAGCTAAAGAACACAAAATTTGATGGAAGATTGAAGATTTTATGAGGGATTGAAGAATTTTCGATTTCTTCGGATTTTGGGGAGTAAGAAGTGAAGAAGATGAAGAAAATGAGGAGAAAAGGGGTTTTCTCCCGTTTTTAATCTCCAGAATTCGTGGGGCGAGTCGCCCCACATGTGGGGCGAATCGCCTCCCACGTCCAGAGAGCGCAGAGCTCTCTGGACATATGGGGCGATTCTCCCCCCACCTCCTGAGGTGGGGAGACGAAACTTTCAAAAAAACGCGGTGTTTTAATCCCCGAAAACCATTTTACTCATAAAACCACTCGAAAAAGTTCACTCAAACAAAAACATAAGCACATACGACACAGAGACGAACAAATTCACATAAGAAAAGCAAATTGTTCCATGTATGAATGCATGCAATAAAGCGGTAAAAAATCGATAAAAACTCGGGGTTGCCTCCCGGATAGCGCCATTGTTTATAGTCTTTGACTCGACTCCTTCTTGCGCCTAGCTCTTCTTCTTGAGGGTACTAGACTTCCCCTTCATGGATCTTCTCCTCATGCCACGAACCTGTGAATAAGAATGAACATAGACAGCAAGACCACAGTAGTTAATGGTGTGAGAAGCATTGAAGTGATCAGGTGGATCAGTTATAGCTCGCAACACATGTCGCTTGCCATCCACCTCAATGGTGCAAGTCCTTCGGTAGATGTCTATCACTGAGCGTAGTTTAGTCAAGAACGTTTGCCCCAAGAGAACAACATCCCCCATCCCAAGTGTAGACGCCGGCATAACCACAAAATTGGTGTACACAGATTCTTCACCAATCTTAACCAATACGTTCTTCACAACGCCTTCGGGTCTCACAAAGAATCCATCCGCCAATTGCACAATAGCCTTATGCTCAGATAGTTTTCCAAGGCTACTCTTCTCAAACACATTCATCGGGAGCACATTAGAGTAAGATCCCGTATCTAGTGTAGCACGAACATCTTCAAGTCCACCAATCCCGACCTTAACATCGAAACTTTGAGGGAGTGGTTCGGGATCCTCTTGCTCCTCTTCACTCTCATCAGTACCAAGGTCCTTCTCTTCTTCCTTGGCTAGTGGAGGTTCTTCATTCTTGCAACACTCACACTTATCAACCTTCTTGATGGTGATTTCAACAGGTAGATCACCCACCAAGGTAATGGACATCGACTTCTCAGTGTTGCTAGGTAGCTTACCTTGCTCCCTACTTGCTCCTCGGTCAATCAACTCTTGCATCTTTTGATGGGCAAGCCTAGTGCTCTCTTCCAATCGATCAAGCGTTGCCCTAGTCTTCTCAGAATCTTCTTCATAACGTTTGAGAAAACTTTGGGTGTGATCAACCATCTTTTGCAAGTTCTCCATCAGTAGAGCTGTCTTCGACTTCGGTTGCTCTTTCGGAGCGGGATTTTCACAGTGATCGTTACCATAGTTAAGCCTACTACGATCTTGGTTAGGGCCATAAGTTTGGCTAGCCGATGCATATCCTTGATTGTTTCGGAACTCTCTTCTCCAAACTCCACCTCGAGGATTCCTACCGTCTTGTCCGTAGCTAGCTTCTTGAGTACCAAATTCCGTAGAAAAGGCTTCCTCTTCGCCTCCTTGAACCCAATTTCCATCATCATATGCAAGCTCTGATCTACACATATGAGCTCCATGCCCATAGTTCTTGCATATTCGGCAAACCTCGTTTGACATAGCTGTTCCTGCGGAGTTCTTGAGGACTTGTTTCAACTCGTTGGTAAAGCACTCGAATCGATCCCCATTCCCCCTTCTTGAGTAGGTGGAGCTTCAGGTCCACGTCTCCTAACCATTGCTCTTGGGTCCTTGAATTGCGAACCCTTAGCAAGCCTTTCGAAAACCGCCCAGACGGCTTCCACGGTTTCCTCCCAAATATTGCCACGGCATTGGAAATCCACCACTTGTTGGTTTTCGAAGGTTAGTCCATTGTAGAAGTGTTGGACTAGATCCGAAATCTCAAAACCATGGTGAGGGCACTTGTTCATGAGGTCTTGGAACCTCTCAAACGCGGTGTAGATGGTCTCATCATAGTCTTGTTTGAACCCAGTGATTTGCGCCTTAAGCGCGGTAGTCAAGGTGTGAGGGAAGTATTTCTCCATGAAAGCTGAAAAAACCTTCTCCCAAGTGTCCAGCGAGCCCGCCGGTACAGAACTCAACCATGACTTGGCTCTGTCGCCAAGCCCCATAGCAAAAACCTTCATCCTCAACTCATCCGTTGTTATTTCAGCTCCGGGTCGTGGGAGTTGGTTGACGAAATCATCGATATCGTTCAAGTACCCCATCACATCTTCCCTTGCTAAGCCATAGAATCTCGGATGTTGTTGGAATGCGTGGTTCTTGATTTCCAGATCACGAGTTGTAGGCAAAAGAACAATCGCCGGTCCCCTCATTCGATCCTTGAAGGGTTGTACCCATGCTTTCAGTGGTCTAGCTTCTGCCATTCCGTCGATTTCCTTGAAAAGACTGTGTAGAGATTCAGAGAAATCGGTATCCTCTATTTCCTCTAGTTCACGCCTTCGAAGTAGTCGCCTTCTTTGGTGGTAGACACTGTCGATCTCAGCAATTGAATCAGCAATCGGTGTTCCTCTAGATCGTGTATGTCGCATACACTATCTGTAACAAGCTAGGAAAGGAGTATCAGAGAGAGAATAAATAGGAAACTAAAAACAACTAAAACTAGGAATTGAATGCTGAAAATAAATAAAAGCTAAACAGAAAAAAGGAGTATAGTCCCCGGCAGCGGCGCCAATTTGATGAACCGAAATTTGTCAGATTCTAATTAATCAAATAACTTTGTATTTAGCCAAAGGCAATTCTCAACTACAACGAAAACCGTAGTGTAGCAGTAGAATAATCTCGAGTGTCGATCTCTAAGGACTATAATTAGCTTTATCTAATCTAACTTAAAAATATAATATCAACAAACTACTTAGCACATGTTTTTCTTATCAGATAATGGAGGTTAGTGATAGTATGATCATTCAAAGCATAGCACATTAATAATCATGCATGAAGTACCCGATCGTTTTGCATAGAGATCTTTGATCAATGAATTGTCCAATTGTGTTCGTTATAATTCAACACTACGAAGATAGAGGTTTTAGATAGATCAAAGAGATAAAGCAATAACTCAAAGTCTAATTCGCTTTACAGCCATCAGCATAATTATTAACCCGTCGCTAAGATATCACATAACGATAAGTTTAGCTACTCATAGATGTCATGCAATCAACAGAAATCATAGCAAGATTGAATGAAAACATGTTGAAAGATATAAATATAAATAGAAAAACTTTAAGATACAATGTTACCGAAGGTTGTCAATCTCCGGAGAATCGCGATCTTACAAGCTCCAAAACGATAAGAAAAAGTATCTCCTAAGCTAAGAATCCCCAGAACAGGCTCTGGAGAATTCCTACCTAAAACTAATGAGAAAGGTGAGAGAAATGGTCTGGGGAAGTATGAAAAACAGAGAAAACTGAGCAACTATATGTAGGTATTCGGCAGGTGTGGGGCGAGTCGCCCCACACACCGGGCGAATCGCCTGGTGTGGGGCGGTTCGTCCCACGTCCCGGGCGAATCGCCCGTGTAACGCCCCAGATTTCAGAGGCTTAAAAGGGTTGAGAACGCTACTCATACCAACAAGGTGCACCTTTCTTTTCGGGAATCCACCTATAAGAACTTCAGTGTTAAGCGTGCTTTCTCTAGAGCAATTCTAGGATGGGTGACCCACTGGGAAGTTCCCGGTGCGCGCACGAGTGAGGACAAAGTGCGCGGTTTAGAAACCGTGTTGGTCTGTGGGGCCAGCATATCACCACGGAGAGCGCCCATGAATAACCTTGCCGGCCCGTTGGGCTGGGTCCCGGCCCGTTAGTGGGCCGGGTCGTTACAAGTGGTATCAGAGCTGGAATATCCGGAACAGGAACTAAGTGCCATCCGGGGCAAAGTGCTACACCGTATCGACGGTGGGAGCCACCTCTTGAGCCTGGAGGGGCCACCTCTAGAATCCTGCACGGATGGTTGGTCTCGGGACAGCGTGCAACGAGGACGTTGCGCAATTTAAGAGGGGGTGATCGTAACGCCCCAGATTTCAGAGGCTTAAAGGGGTTGAGAATGCTACTCATACCAACAAGGTGCACCTTTCTTTTCGGGAATCCACCTATAAGAACTTCAGAGTTAAGCGTGCTTACTCTGGAGCAATTCTAGGATGGGTGACCCACTGGGAAGTTCCCGGTGTGCGCACGAGTGAGGACAAAGTGCGCGGATTAGAACCCGTGTTGGTCTGTGGGGCCAGCATATCACCCCGGAGACGCCCATGAGTAACCTTGTCGGCCCGTTGGGCTGGGTCTTGGCCCGTTAGTGGGTCGGGTCGTTACAAGTGGTATCAGAGCGGGACTATCCGGAACTGCAGGAACTAAGTGCCATACGGGGCAAAGTGCTACACCGTATCGACGGTGGGAGCCACCTCTTGAGCCCGTAGGGGCCACCTCTAGAATCCTGCACGGATGGTTGGTCTCGGGACAGCGCGCAACGAGGACGTTGCGCAATTTAATAGGGGGTGATTGTAACGCCCCAGATTTCAGAGGCTTAAAAGGGTTGAGAACGCTACTCATACCAACAAGGTGCACCTTTCTTTTCGGGAATCTACCTATAAGAACTTCAGAGTTAAGCGTGCTTGCTCTGGAGCAATTCTAGGATGGGTGACCCACTGGGAAGTTCCCGGTGCGCGCACGAGTGAGGACAAAGTGCGCGGTTTAGAACCCGTGTTGGTCTGTGGGGCCAGCATATCACCCCGGAGAGCGCCCATGAGTAACCTTGCCGGCCCGTTGGGCTGGGTCTCGGCCCGTTAGTGGGCCGGGTCGTTACAAGTCATTACAGCCCGGGACTTTCAGTCGGCAGAAAACACGTTTTCGACGCGTTTTTGGATTTCTTTTCCTTTTCGGACTCGGTTTTTCCCTTCTAGTGACCTTTTAGCCTTCAGACTCGACTCCTAGACTTCAAATCCTATCCGGAATCTTCTAGATACTCCAAAAAGGCCTTCGGAACACCAATTCCTTGTCTACTTCAATATAATTGCCCGAAAAACCACGTTTTTCACTCAAAACCTGTAAAATACAAACTAAAGGGAAACGTGACACTATTCTAATAAAATGCACTAAAATATAGCTAAATTAACATAGAGGATAGCTAAATTGGTGAAAAAAGACTCGAATGAAAGTGTAAAATACACGTTCATCACCTACACAGTTAGATCAATGAAACATAACCAATGCAACAAAATTAACCACAACTTAGTACTTAAACACATGCAGAAAATACTACTTAGCCTTAGGATTAAACTATTTATCAAGATTAGATTACAATCAATTGGAGACTTCAAGGAACATATTCCTTGGCACATAGAAAATTGTTCAGAAGAAAATCAAAAGAAATCAAAAGGATAAGAACTTCAGTCCATCTTCACATCACTTCAAATAGACTTGGCCGTCTGTGGACTATCTATTAGCATTTGTAGGAAATTACCTCTAAGGTTAACGCAGTGGAATTCAAAAACTTTTCCTACTTGGATCGTTGATTGACTGATTATTTAACATGCTCCATATAAATGACTTACCCGTTACCCAACTTCCATTAATCATTGATCTAATTTTGAATTTGTTCTTCAAGAACAATTGATGATCTTCTAAAGAATCTGAGTGAACTAAGAACAATTCTAAGCTGCCTACGTACCCTCAGAATCAAGACAAACGTAGTTCAATTCTTTGTTGATGATCTCTCCATGGATGATAGGAAATCCATATTCAAAATCTACATTAAGCAAAACAAGAAATCTCAAAGATCATAATAAAATTAGAATTGATCAAAGAAGAAAAGAAAAGAGTTAGAACAAATACAACCGTGAAGAAGAAACCCAAAAGATTAAGAAAGCTCTTAGCCACACAACAACAACAATACGTTTCATCATTCCACAAAAAACTAATACTGCAGCCGCAACAACAGATACATATAACGCTGGTTAGGTAATTTGCATGGGCCTGGCCCAGTTGGTATGTGTGCAGGCTATTTTTCTGTAGGTCATGGGTTCAAAGCCCATTACTAACAATCTTTTTCTTTTGGGTTTTAAGACTTGAACCTCATTCTTAATTGGTTCAAATGCACATTCTAACTTTAATTCATTAAATCCAATTTAATCTAATTATTCTTTTCTTCTTTTATTAATTAAATCTAATTTAATTAATTTACTTTCTAAAAATATAAATTAATCCATTGAATCCAATTCAACTTAATTAATTAGTTGTTACTATCAAATAAGAATCATTCTCAATAATATTAATTAAATTAAATATTTACCAATCCAATTGATATTTATTTAATATATGAATTAAGTTATACATCTAATTTTAACTTAATTAATGATTTCCATCAAATGAAATGTCCTTGACAATAGTAAATCAAATGTTATCAATCCAATTGACATTTAATTTATCCTAATACTTAATCGGGAGAATCATCACCTAGTTGTATATGACCCATAGGCCCTCACATATCAGGCAATGATCAAATCAAGGTCCCGATGAATATTCCTAGACAGTCGTTGATGAACTGGAATTTGTCAGATTCTAATTAATCAAATAAATTTGTATTTAGCCAAAGGCAATTCACAACTACAACGAAAACCGTAGTGTAGCAGTAGAATAACCTCGAGTGTCGATCTCTAAATCTAATCTAACATAAAATATAAAATCAACAGACGAGTTAGCAAAGGTTTTTCTTAGCAGATAATGGAGATTGGTGATAGTATGGTCATTCAAAGCATAGCAGGTTAATAATCATGCATAAATTCTTCTGTCTTGCATGGAGATCTTTGATCAATGAATTGTCCAATTGTGTTCCGTAATTATTCAACACTACGAAGATAGAGATTTAGATAGATCAAAGAAATAAAGCAATAACTCAAAGTATAATGCGCGATATAGCCATTAGCATAATTATTAACCCTTCACTAAGAAATCACATACTATCACCAACGAGAAGTTTAGCTACTCATAGATGTCATGCAATCAACAAAAATCATAACAAGAATGAATGAAAACATGATGAAAGATATATAAATATAAATAGAAAAACTGTAAGATACAATGTTACCGAAGGTTGTCAATCTTCGAAGAATCGCGATCTTACAAGCTCCAAAACGCTAAGAAAAAGTATCTCCTAAGCTAAGAACCCCCAGAACAGGCTCTGGAGAATTCCTACCTAAAACTACTGAGAAAGGTGAGAGAAAAGGTCTGAAAAAGTATGAAAAACGGAGAAAACTGAGCAACTATATATAGGCATTCGGCAGGTGTGGGGCGAAGGGCCCCACACACCGGGCGATTCGCCTGGTGTGGGGCGATTCGCCCCAC
Source organism: Plantago ovata (assembly GCA_028274465.1). Taxonomy (NCBI): domain Eukaryota; kingdom Viridiplantae; phylum Streptophyta; class Magnoliopsida; order Lamiales; family Plantaginaceae; genus Plantago; species Plantago ovata. The sequence goes on along the minus strand of CM051456.1, from coordinate 83,976,585 downwards.
GTCCCGGGCGACTCGCCCGGGAGACTTTTTCGGCCAGATACGCGTTTTCGATGCGTTCTTCGATTTCTTCGCCTTTTCGGACTCGGTTTTTTCCTTCTAGTGACCTTTTAGCCTTCAGACTCGACCCCTAGACTTCAAATCCTATCCGGAATCTTTCAGATAATCCAATTAGGCCTTCGGAACACCAATTCCTTGTCTACTTCAATATAATTGCCCGGAAACCTCGTTTTTCACCCAATACCTGTAAAATACAAACTAAAGGGAAACGTGACACTATTCTAATAAAATGCACTAAAATATAGCTAAATTAACATAGAGGATAGCTAAAATAGGTGAAAAAGACTCAAATGAAAGTGTGAAATACACATTCATCAAACTCCCCAAACCGAACATTTGCATGTCCTCAAGCAACTAAGCTAGACTCTAATGAAAAAAACAATGCAACACAAAAAATGGAGTCTCATGCAAATGAAATGAACTAATCTATTGAATCTATCAAAAAACATATGAACAAAATCCATACAAATCATAACATGAATATAGGTTGAAGAATGCCTCGATTGACTCATACACATTCACATAAGCACTTATGTCAAGACATGATAGCCTCTCGTAACATTCTCTACTTGGACCTAGTCAGTGACGACGTAATGAAACATGTTAGAATACGAATGGTTGTCCCGTGCCTATGAAACTGAGGACTTACTGCTGTTCACCAAGTTAAGACTTTTCCTCAAAGAGGTCGAACCAATACTGGCTCTCATCAAACGAAGGAGGGTTCACTAAAATAGATAACACTCCCCTATTCTACCCATCTCTCAAGCAAAGCCTTAAGCTATTCACCACTTCCTGAATGGCACGACGAGGGTGGTCTAGAACAGATGACACTCAAAAACAAAAGATAAAAAATTACAACACGATTACGAACATTACAAGAATTGAAAAATGAGACAACACTTTGCTAAACTGCTTTTTGGCTCTTTTTTTTTTACCCTTCTTTGCTTTTTTGGGGTCTTTTTCTTTTTTTCTTTTTTTCTTTTTTTTTTCTTTTCCAGTTTTTTTCTTTTTTCCTGGAATTTTTCTTTTTCTTTTTTCGATTTTTTTTTAGCCAGCAGTAGCACAACGAAAAAGACACAAAAATGACTCACGAACGACTTCCCCAAACCTATTCGAAAGAATAGGTTGGAGTACAAAATTTACGAAAAAGGAAAAATAAACTCACAACACAAAATTGAAAAATGAAAAACAAGTCTAATGATAGCGTAACCCCCTCCCCAAACCTATTCGGAAGAATAGGTTGCAAACAAAGGATCACACAATCTCACACTACTTCCTTCCTAGGCATTTAGCAATCTTAAAGCAAGGTGAAGACTTGTTGCCTCTTAGGTACATAATTACTCGGGAAAACAACCATAAGACCCTAACATGCATCATCCTATTATAAAGGCCTTCGTGAACCGCAGTAGAGAAAACACCACTAAGTGATGTCGAGACTACCAAGCTTAACTAAGTGCAATACATAAATGTGATAAGCCAAGCGAGAAAAACCTCAAACAAATTCATAGAGATGAAGCATATGATTAATGTCATAGTTAGTTAATCTACCCAATAAAAAAGTTCAAAAAATTTGGCAATAAACTCCACATAAAACATGCAAGACTATCCTAGGATGAATGTAGTGAATGCAGCCTAAAAACTAAGAAAGCAGTAAACGTGAAAATGCGAATGCAAAAAATTTCACGAGTTTATCATAAGCAAGACAAGTATAGAGATAACCAGCGATAACCCCCCCCCCCCAAACCGGAACGTCGTCGCTCGTCCTGAACGTCGAGAGTGGATTCAAGGTGAAAGCTAATACTTGAATAAGTGACCTTCAGTAGAGGCGGTAAGGGTAAGTTCAAGATGATCAACCTCCCTTTGATCACCAGAGATCTCGAAGTACGGCTTCACTCGTTGACCATTCACCTTGAAGGTATTGCCCGTCTTTGGATCAAAGAGTTCTACAGCTCCATGGGGAGCAACTTTGATAAAGTCGTACGGTCCATCCCAACGAGTACGGAGCTTTCCAGGAAATAGTCGAAGGCGGGAAGTAAATACCAAAGCTTTTTGTCAAGAAATCAGTTCCTTACGTACTATACCACGGTCATGATACTTCTTAGTACGTTCCTTGTAGATCTTGGAATTTTCATAAGCACCTAGTCGTAATTAATCGAGCTCATCTAGTTGCAGCAATCGTTCCTCGCCAGCTTTTTCCATATCAAGATTGAGTGCTTTGATAGCCCAATATGCCTTGTGTTCCAGTTCTACTGGAAGATGACATGCTTTCCCATACACAAGTCTGTACGGAGTGGTTCCAAACACCGTCTTGTAGCTAGTCCTGTATGCCCAAAGTGCATCACTCAATTTTCCTGCCCAATCTTTCCTACTAGGCTTTACTACACGCTCCAGGATCTTCTTAATTTTACGGTTGCTAACTTCGACTTGGCCTGATGTTTGTGGATCGTATGGCATAGCGACACTATGGTGGACACCGTATCAATGATGATTGTCCTAGGGCACCCAAATCTAGAGAATATTACTTCCTTCAAGAACTTCATAACAACTGCGCCGTCATTTGTTTTGTAGGAATTGCCTCCACCCATTTAGTCACATAATCCACCGCAACAAGAATGTATCCATAACCTCCACTTGATGGAAATGGTCCCATGAAATCAATGCCCCACACGTCGAAAGGTTCGACCACTAGATTCCCTTGAAGGGGCATTTCGTCTTTCTTGCTAATATTACCACCTCGTTGACTGATGAACGCGAGATTTGTCAGGTCTCGGTCCAGTCAAATAAATTTGTTATTTAGCCAAAGGCAATCCACAACTACAACGAAAACCGTAGTGTAGCAGTAGAATGACTCGAGTGTCGTTCTCTCAGGACTATAACTTGCTTTATCTATTTAACAAGAGAATATAAAACAGCAGACAGATAGCAATAGGGGGTTTCTAGCAGATAATGGAGATTGGTGATAGTATGGTCCTTCTTAACATAATGGGTCGATAATCATGCATAAATTCCTCGGTCTTGCATAGAGATCTTTGAATCAATCTAGTGTCCTGTTGCAAGTATTAAGCACTACGAAGATAATTTGGTCTGACTAGTCAATCACGATTGTCCTAATGTGTTCCGTAATTATTCAACACTAGGAAGATAATTGGTCTGATGGTCGACTAGTGTCCAATTGTGCATAATAATCAATACAACATACGAACAACTGATCAACGAAATAAAGCAATGACGCGGAGTATAATGCGCGATATAGCCATTAGCATGATTATTTTCCCTCGCTAAGAATTCACATACTACCACCAACGATAAGTTTAGCTACTCATAATAGGCATGCAATGAACAGAAATCATAGAAGAAAACATGTTGAAAGAATATAAAATAAGTTGAATAAAACTGTAAGATACAAAGTTACCGAAGGTTGTCAATCTCCGGATGATTGCGGTCCTACGAGCTCCAAACTGCTATGAAAAAGTATCCCCTAAGCTACAATACTCCCAGGACAGGCCCCAGGAAGTTCCTACCTAAAACTATAGAGAGAGGTGAGAAAGTAGGTCTGGAAAGATATGATTTTCGGAGAGAAAACTCAGCACTATATATAGGCCCCGAAATAACTCTGGGGCGGTTCGCCGCAGGCTGGGGCGGTTCGCCCCCCGGCTTTTTCGCCGAACTCCGTGTTTTTCGATGCGGTTTTGGATTTCTTCACCTTTTCGGACTCGGTTTCTGACTTCTAGTGTTCTTCTAACCTCCAGATTCGACCCCTAGACTCCAAATCCTATCCGGAAACCTTCAGATACTCCAAATAGGCTTCTGGAACACCAATTCCTTTTTTGCTTCAATATAATTGCTCAGAAATCTTCGAATTTCAACCAAAACCTGTAAAATAAAATCTAAAGGGAAACATGACACTATTCTAATAAAATGTACTAAAATATAGCTAATTTAACATAGAGGATAGCTAAAATAGGTGAAAAAGACTCGAATGAAAGTGTAAAATACACATTCATCAAACTCCCCAAACCGAACCTTTGCTTGTCCTCAAGCAATTAAGCTAGACTCTAATACAAAAAACATGCAAGACACATAATGGAGTTTCATGCCAAATAAAATGAACTAATCTACTGAATCTACCAAATAACATATGAACAAAAACCATATGAATCAAAGCATGAATATAGGTCGAAGAATACCTCGATTGACTTATACACATCCACATAAGCACTTATGTCAAGACAAGATAGTCTCTCGTAACATTCTCTACCTGGACCTAGTCAGTGACGACGTAATGATGCATGCTAAGATACGAATGGTTGCCACTTGCCTATGAAACTGAGGACTTACTGCTGTTCCACCATGTTAAGACTTTCCCTCAAAAGAGGTCGAACCAGTACTGGCTCTCATCAAACGAAGGAGCGTTCCCTATAAAAGATAACACTCCCCTATTCTACCCATCTCTCAAGTAAAGTCTTAAGCTATTCACCACTTCCTGAATGGCAGGACGAGGGTGGTCTAGAACAGATGACACTCAAGACAAAAAAGATAAAAACACACGATTACGAACATTACAAAAATGGAAAAGACTCAACACTTTGCTAAACTGCTATTTGGCTTTCTTTTTTGGACCCTTCTTTACTTTTTTGGGGTCTTCTCTTTTTTTTGTTTTTTTTTTCTTTCCAGATTCTTTTTTTTTCTTTTTCTCTTTTTTCTTGAATTTTTCTTTATTTTTTTTTCGATTTTTTTTCTAGCCAGCAGTAGCATAACAAAAAGAGAAACAAAATGACTCACACGACTTCCCCAAACCTATTCGAAAGAATAGGTTGGAGTACAAAATTTACGGAAAAAGGAAAAATAAACTCACGATACGAAAATGAAAAACAGAAACAAATCTAATGATGGTGTAACCCCTTCCCCAAACCTATTCGGAAGAATAGGTTATAAACAAATGATCACACAACCTCACACTACCTCCTTCCTAGGCATTTAGCAATCTCAAAGCATGGTGAAGACTTGCTGCCTCTTAGGTACATAATTACTCGGGAAACAACCATAAGACCCTAACATGCATCATCCTATTATAAAGGCCTTCGTGAACCGCAGTAGAGAAAACACCACCAAGTGATGTCGAGACTACCAAGCTCAACTAAGTGCAATACATAAATGAGACAAGCCAAGCGAGAAAAACCTCAAACAAATTCATAGAGATGAAGCATACGATTAATGTCATAGCTAGTTGATCTACCCAATATAAAAGATCAAAAAATTCGGCAATAAACTCCATATAAAACATGCAAGACTATCCTAGGAAAGCAGTAAACGTGCAAATGCAAAAATTTCACGAGTTTTTCATAAGCCAGATAAGTATAGAGATAACCAGCGATAACCTCCCCCCAAAACCTGAACGTCGTCGCTCGTCCCGAACGCCAAAAGTGGATCCAAGGTGATAGCTAATGCTTGTATAATTTACCTATAATACTCAATCAAACTCGTGAGAAAACAAAACAAAACACACTAACCTTCTGTGGAGGCGGTAAGGGTAAGCTCAAGGTGATCAACCTCCCTTTGATCACTAGATATCTCGAAGTACGGCTTCACTCGTTGTCCATTCACCTTGAAGGTATTTCCCGTCTTTGGATCGAAGAGTTTAACAGCTCCATGGGGAGCAACTTCGATAACTTCGTACGGTCCATCCCAACGAGTATGGAGCTTTCCAGGAAATAGTCGAAGGCGAGAATTAAATACCAAAGCTTTTTGTTCAGGAATCAATTCCTTACGTACTATACCACGATCATGATACTTCTTAGTACGTTCCTTGTAAATCTTGGCATTTTCATAAGCACCTAGTCGTAATTCATCAAGCTCATCTAGTTGCAACAATCGTTCCTCGCCAGCCTTTCCCATATCTAGGTTGAGTGTTTTAATGGACAATATGCCTTGTGCTCTAGTTCTACGGGAAGATGACATGCTTTCCCATACACAATTCTGTACGGAGTGGTCCCGATCACCGTCTTGTAGCTAGTTCTGTATGCCCAAAGTGCATCATTCAATTTTCCTGCCCAATCCTTCCTACTAGGCTTCACGACTCGCTCCAGGATCTTCTTGATTTGACGGTTGATGACTTCGACTTGCCCCGATGTCTGTGGGTGATAAGGTGTAGCGACACTATGGTGGACACTGTATCTCTTAAGATGTGAGGCAAACGTTCTATTGACAAAGTGCGACCATCCATCACTGATGATTGTCCTAGGGCACCCAAATCTCGAGAATATTACTTCCTTCAAGAACTTCATAACCACTGCGCCATCAATTGTTTTTGTAGGAATTGCCTCTACCCATTTAGTCACATAATCTACTGCAACAAGAATGTACTCATAGCCTCCACTGTTTGGAAACGGTCCCATAAAATCAATGCCCCATACATCGAAAGGTTCTACCACTAGATTCCCTTGAAGGGGCATTTCATCCTTCTTGCCGATACCTCCACCTCGTTGACATGGGTCACAATTCTTCACAAAACTTCGAGCATCTTTGTATATTGTTGGCCAGAAAAATCCTGCCTGCAGTACCTTCAGTGCTGTCTTCAATCCACTGTAGTGCCCCCCACAGTTAAGCTCATGGCAATGGCTCAGTACACTTTGCTGCTCTTCTTGTGGCACGCATCTCCTTAGAATCCCATCAGCTCCTTCCTTGAATAGATGTGGATCATCCCATATGTAAGTCCTACATTGCTTGGCAAGAGCTCTCTTGTCTGAAGCTATAAAGTTAGTGGGGCAAATATTCATAGCCAAATAGTTTACAATATCCGCATACCATGGCTCCTCATTAGCCTTCATTAGATGCTCATCGGGGAGGTCTTCATTAATGGGTATCGGATCAAAAGGGATATTAGGTATTCTAGATAAATGATCTGCTACTAAATTCTCCGTACCAGCTCTATCTACTATGGTCAAATCAAAGTCTTGCAGCAAAAGGACCGAACGGATTAATCTTGGCTTAGAATCTTGCTTAGCTATCAAATGTCTGAAAGCAACATGATCAGTATGGACATTCACAGGATGTCCAATTAAATAAGACCTAAACTTTTGTAAAGCAAAGACAACAACTAAAAATTCCTTTTCAGTTGTTGTATAATTAACCTGCGCGGAGTCTAGAGTCTTAGTAACATAATAAATCACACGATACTGCTTATCAACTTTTTGGCATAAAACAGCACCCATAGCAAAATTCGAAGCATCACACATAATTTCGAAAGGAAGATTCCAGTCAGGCGGCACAACAATGGGGGCAGAAACAAGCTTTTCCTTAAGGGTATTAAAAGCAACTAGGCATTCATTAGAGAAATGGAAAACCACATCTTTAGCAAGCAAGCTACTTAAAGGTTTAGCAATTTTCGAAAAATCGTTAATAAACCTCCTATGAAATCCTACATGGCCAAGAAAAGATTGCAGTTCTTTCACGCAAGTAGGCGGGGGAAGTTTTTCAATGATTTCTATCTTAGCCTTGTCTATCTCAATACCTCTTTCAGAAACTACATGTCCTAGTACAATGCCTTCTCTAACCATATAATGACTCTTCTCCCAGCTTAAGGTTAAGTTGCATTCAATGCACCTTTTCAAAACTAGATCTAATCTTTGCAAGCATTCATCAAATGAATCACCAAAAAGGGAAAAGTCATCCATGAAAACTTCAACAAATTTAGTTACCATGTCAGAGAAAACAGAAAGCATGCACCTTTGAAAAGTGGCGGGAGCATTGCATAGTCCAAATGGCATCCTCCTATAGGCAAATGTTCCGAATGGGCAAGTGAATGTCGTCTTCTCCTGATCCTCCGGTGCAATCGGAATCTGGTAGAAACCTGATAAACCATCAAGAAAATAATAGAACTTCCGCCCCGCAAGGCGGTTTAGCATGTCATCTATAAATGGTAAAGGGAAGTGGTCTTTTTTAGTGGCGGCATTTAATCTTCTGTAGTCAATGCACATCCGCCATCCAGTGGTGTTCCTAACCGGTACCAATTCTCCCTTCTCATTCTCTTCCACAGTGACTCCTGATTTCTTAGGAACTACATGTACCGGGCTCACCCATCGACTATCTGGAATGGGGTAAATCATATCAGCATCTAGCAACTTGATCACTTCCTTTTTACCACCTCTTGCATTGCTGGATTTATCCTTCGCTGAGGTTGCCTAACAGGTTTTGCATCTTGTTCTAGAGTGATGTTGTGCACGCATCTTGTAGGGCTAATTCCTTTGATATCGCTGATCCCCCATCCTATAGCTGCGGAATTTTCCTTCAATACTTCAATCAGCTTACTTTCTTCATTGTCGGAGAGATGTGAGGAGACAATCACAGGCTTCTTCTGATTTTCTCCCAAGTACACATACTTGAGGTGCGCAGGAAGCGGTTTCAATTCTAAGCTAGGTTCTTAAGGAAACCCACTTTCTTCTTCTTCTTCATCTAAAGGTTCAAGTACCTCTTCTCCTGCGGGAATTTCTGGGGTGCTATCCATTATTTTGACTAGTTCCCTTGCTTCTTCGGTCATGCTGCACGTCTCAGCTTGCACTGTTAGTGCTTCTTCAAGTGGTTCGCGATTGCCATGGCTATGATGAAATTCGGGAATTACGGATTCGTAGCAATCGACAAATTTTAACTCCTCCGCAACTTCCTTATCTCTGATGCTACATCCTACCAACTCAATCTTTTCGCCCATTACCTCCATGGTTATCTTCATGCCCTTAAGTTCAAGGCATGTGTTGATAGTTGCCATGAATGGTCTCCCAAGTAGTACTACGTGCTCACGGATATGGCTCTTTCCCTCGTCTGCGGACTTCATTACTACAAAATCAGCTGGGATTATCAATTTGTCTACTTTCACAAGGATGTCTTCTATTATCCCGACTGGCCTCTTCACACTTTGGTCTGCCATTTGGACCACCATATCAGTTGGTGTCAATTCTCCGAGTTCCAGGGCCTTGTATACCGAATACGGCATTAAGTTAATGCTATCTCCTAAGTCAAGCATTGCCTGCGTAGTTCGTCCATTCCCTAAGGCGATGTCGATGATGAAGCTGCCAGGATCCTTTTTCTTCATGGGCAATCCGGCAAGCGAGTTGACTGTTTCAACCCCATTCACTTCCCTCCCTGAAGTAATCCTTTTGTTCTTGATCTCACGAAAGAATTTCGTATAAGCTGGAATGTTCTGGATTAACTCTAAGAGAGGTACATTGACTTCCACTTTTGACAGGCGTTGGAATAAAGGTGAATCTTGAATATCCTTCTTGGCTGGTTTGATCCAACTCGGGTATGGCACATGTGGCTTCGGAGGCACATATGGATTGGAGGATTTGTGAAGTTCTCCTGGTATACTAGTTCCAACTTCGACTTCGTCATCATCTATGTCTATTACAGATGGTCTTGGTTCATCACTCCTTTCTGGAACTTCTTTAGGTTCTTTGGAACTTCCTCCATCCTCTTGTTCTGTGCTTGGCCCTCTATTATCGATCTCAGTAGGTTCCACCCGCTTAGGACGTATGAAGTTGGGAATTTTGGTCATCTTGCCTCCTCGGAGCAGTAGATTCACCTCTTCGCACTCATTCTCCTCAGTAGCAACAGCTGGAGATTGCTCGGGATCAGCTTCAGACGTCTCATCGGTAAGACTCGGACTGTTTAGTTCCCTGGAGTTGGGGGTGATTCGCTCCTCACCTCCGGTGGTTTGCTCACTACTTCCTGTGGGGTATCCTCGACTTCTTTACCGCACCTTCCATACTTCAGTAGGCTAAGTTCTTTATAAGTTGCTCAGTTACTTCGATCGCTTCAAAAGCCTTCTCCATGCGAAGATTGTTCTCAGCTTGCCCTGCGTGTGCTACTTCGAAGACACTCTCAATGGACTTAATCCCTGCGTAAAACGCAAGTTCCTCCTCCTCACTGATGTCTTCGTCCTCAGAAAACCTTCGTATGATCCATCAGTTTCATCTTGATTTGAGTATATGTTGGCGACTTCATTCGGCATTATCTTCTCGGATTGTGCGGATCCATTGGCGTACGTTTGAAAGACCTTCACTGCCTCTTCAACTGTACATTCTTCTAAACCTCCACATATCCCATCTATTTGAAGTCTGACTTCATCACGTAGTCCTCCAACAAAAAACCAAATCAGCTCCCCATCATCGAAACGGTGGTGGGGGCACTCACGTTTATATAGCTCAAACCGTTCATAGGTGTCACAGAACCGCTCGTACTCTCCTTGCTTGAAGTATTCGATCCGATTCCGAAGTGCCATCGTCTCATGGTAGGGCATGAAACGTGCCAAGAACCCCTCTACTACTTGGCTCCAGGTCTTCAGTGATCCTGGTGCTAACCTTGCTATCCATATCCTGAGTTCATATCCCAAAGCAAAAGGAAACAACTTCCTGCATAATTGATCCTCGGTGAACCCCTTTGCTGGAACTTTGGCTACTTCCTCTTCATAGGACCTGATGAAGCTTATTGGATTCATATCCTCTCCTTCTTCGAACCTTGGTATCCTTCTTACTATGGTGCTTGTTACCTCGTACCCCGATAACTCTTCTTCCAAGTATATAGTTGACCCCCTCCTGACTTGCGAGAACGTCGGTGTCAAGCGGGCTTTTAAGGTCGTCATACCTGGAAATCTATATCAGGAGTAACTCAAAACTAAAAATTAACCTCGTTAGAAATTTCGAAAATCGAGAAAATTTCTAGATATCAAATACTACTAAAGCTAGGAAAGGTGAATTAGAAACAGACTAGGAAAGCAGTATAAGAGAGAGATTGAAAAGAAAAACTAAAACTAGAAGAATTAGGAATCTAAAGCTGTAAATATAAACAAATTAAACAGAAAAAGGAGTATAGTCTCCGGCAACGGCGCCAATTTGATGAACGCGAGATTTGTCAGGTCCCGGTTCAGTCAAATAAATTTGTTATTTAGCCAAAGGCAATCCACAACTACAACGAAAACCGTAGTGTAGCAGTAGAATGACTCGAGTGTCGTTCTCTCAGGACTATAACTTGCTTTATCTATTTAACAAGAGAATATAAAACAGCAGACAGATAGCAATAGGGGGTTTCTAGCAGATAATGGAGATTGGTGATAGTATGGTCCTTCTTAACATAATGGGTCGATAATCATGCATAAATTCCTCGGTCTTGCATAGAGATCTTTGAATCAATCTAGTGTCCTGTTGCAAGTATTAAGCACTACGAAGATAATTTGGTCTGACTAGTCAATCACGATTGTCCTAATGTGTTCCGTAATTATTCAACACTACGAAGATAATTGGTCTGATGGTCGACTAGTGTCCAATTGTGCATAATAATCAATACAACATACGAGAATTTTGGTTACAACTGATCAACGAAATAAAGCAATGACACGGAGTATAATGCGCGATATAGCCATTAGCATGATTATCTTCCCTCGCTAAGAATTCACATACTACCACCAACGATAAGTTTAGCTGCTGATAAGAGGCATGCAATCAACAGAAATCATAGAAGAAAACATGTTGAAAGAATATAATAAAATAAGTAGAATAAAATTGTAAGATACAAAGTTACCGAAGGTTGTCAATCTCCGGATGATTGCGGTCCTACGAGCTCCAAACTACTATGAAAAAGTATCCCCTAAGCTAAAGAACTCCCAGGACAGGCCCCGGGAAGTTCCTACCTAAAACTATAGAGAGAGGTGAGAAAGTAGGTCTGGAAAGATATGATTTTCGGAGAGAAAACTCAGCACTATATAGGCCCCGAAATAACTCTAGGGCGGTTCGCCGCAGGCTGGGGCGGTTCGCCCCCAGGCTTTTTCGCGGAATTCTGCGTTTTTCGACGCGGTTTTGGATTTCTTCACCTTTTCGGACTCGGTTTCTGACTTCTAGTGGCCTTCTAACCTCCAGATTCGACCCCTAGACTCCAAATCCTATCCGGAAACCTTCAGATACTCCAAATAGGCTTCTGGAACACCAATTCCTTTTTTGCTTCAATATAATTTCTCAGAAATCTTCGAATTTCAACCAAAACCTGTAACATAAAATCTAAAGGGAAACGTGACACTATTCTAATAAAATGTACTAAAATATAGCTAATTTAACATAGAGGATAGCTAAAATAGGTGAAAAAGACTCGAATGAAAGTGTAAAATACACATTCATCATTGACATGGGTCACAATTCTTCACAAAAATTCGAGCATCTCGGTATATTGTGGCCAGAAAAATCCTGCTTGCAGTACTTTGCGAGTTGTTTTCAAGCCACTATAGTGTCCTCCACAATTAAGCTCATGGCAATGACTCAACACACTTTGTTGTTCCTCTTGTGGCACGCATCTCCTTAGAATCCCATCAACTCTTTCTTTGAATAGATGCGGATCATCCCATATGTAAGACCTGCAACGCTTGGCAAGAGATCTCTTGTCGGAGGCTGAAAAGTTAGTGGGCCAAACATTCATAGCCAAATAGTTCACAATATCAGTATACCATGGCTCTTCATTAGCCTTCATTAAGTGCTCATCAGGGAGGTCCTCATTGATGGGTATCGAATCAACAGGGATATTTGGTATTCTAGATAAATGATCAGCTACTAAATCTCCCTACCAGCTCTATCCACAATGGTCAAATCAAAGTCTTGCAGCAAAAGGACCCAACGGATTAACCTAGGCTTAGAATCTTGTTTAGCTATCAAATGTCTCAAAGCAGCATGATCAGTATGTACATTCACAGGATGACCAATTAAATAAGACCTAAACTTTTGTAAAGCAAAGACAACAGCTAAAAATTCCTTTTCAGTAGTTGTATAATTAACTTGCGCAGAGTCTAGAGTCTTACTAACATAATAAATCACACGATACTGCTTATCAACTCTTTGGCATAAAACAACACCGATAGCAAAATTCGAAGCATCACACATAATCTCAAAAGGAAGACTCCAGTCAGGCGGCACAACAATGGGAGCAGAAACAAGCTTTCCTTAAGAGTATTAAAAGCAAGTAAGCATTCATTAGAGAAATGGAAAACCACATCTTTTGCAAGCAAGCTACTCAAAGGTTTAGCAATTTTCGAAAAATCTTTAATAAACCTCCTATGAAACCCTACATGGCCAAGAAAAGATTGCAATTCTTTCACACAAGTAGGTGGGGGAAGTTTTTCAATGATTTCGATCTTAGCCTTGTCTACCTCAATACCTCTTTCAGAAACTACATGTCCTAGAACAATGCCTTCTCTAACCATGTAATGACTTTTCTCCCAGCTTAAAGTCAAATTGCATTCAATGCACCTTTTCAAAACAAGATCTAATCGTTGCAAGCATTCATCAAACGAATCACCAAAAAGGGAAAAATCATCCATGAAAACTTCAACAAACTTAGTTACCATGTCAGAGAAAACAGAAAGCATGCACCTTTGAAACGTGGCGGGAGCGTTGCATAGTCCAAATGGCATCCTCCTATAGGAAAATGTTCCGAATGGGCAAGTGAATGTCGTCTTCTCCTTATCCTCCGGTGCAATCGGAATCTGCTAGAAACCTGATCATATCGGCATCTAGCAACTTGATCACTTCTTTCTTTACCACTTCTTGCATGGCCGGATTTATCCTCCGCTGAGGTTGGCTAACGGATTTGGCATCTTGTTCTAGAGTGATGTTGTGCACACACCATGTAGGGCTAATTCCTTTGATATCACTAATCCCCCATCCTATAGCTGCAGAATTTTCTTTCAATACTTCAAACAGCCTACTTTCTTCATCGTTGGAGAGATCTGAGGAGACTATTACAGGATTCTTCTGATTTTCTCCTAAGTACACATACTTGAGGTGCGCAGGAAGTGGTTTCAATTCTAAGCTAGGCTCTTCAGGAAATCTACTTTCTTCCTCTTCTTCATCTAAAGGTTCAAGTACCTCCTCTCCTGCTGGAATTTCTGGGGTGCTATCCATTATTTCAACTAGTTCCCTTGCTTCCTCGGTCATGTAGCACGTCTCAGTTTGCATGGTTAGTGCCTCCTCAAGTGGTTCACGATTATCATGGCAATGATGAAATTCGGAAATCACGGAATCATAGCAATCGGCAAAATTTAACTCTTCCGCGACTTCCTTATCTCCGATGCTACATCCTACCAACTCAATCTTCTCACCCATTACCTCCATGGTTATTTTCTTGCCCTTAAGTTCAAGGCATGTGTTGGTAGTCGCCATGAATGGTCTCCCAAGTAGTACTACGTGCTCGCGAATATGGCTCTTCCCCTCGTCTGCAGACTTCATTACTACAAAATCAGCTGGGATTATCAATTTGTCCACCTTCACAAGGATGTCCTCTATTATCCCGACTGGCCTCTTCACACTTTGGTCCGCCATTTGGACGACCCTATCAGTTGGTGTCAGTCCTCCGAGATCCAGGGCCTTGTATATCGAATAGGGCATTAAGTTAATGCTAGCCCCTAAGTCAAGCATTGCCTTCGTGGTCCGACCGTTCCCTAAAGCGATGTTGATGATGAAACTTCCAGGGTCTTTTTTCTTCACGGGTAATCCGGCAATTGAGTTGAACGTTTCAACCCCATTCACTTCCTTTCCTGAAGTAACCCTTTTGTTCTTGATCTCACGAAAGAATTTCGTATAAGACAGAATGTTTTGGATTAACTCCAAGAGAGGTATATTGACTTCCACTTTTGAAAGGCGTTGGAATAGCGGTGACTCTCGAATATCCTTCTTGGCTGGCTTGATCCGACTTAGGAATGGTACGTGTGGCTTTGGAGGCACATATGGATTAGAAGATTTGTGAAGTTCCCCTGGCGTAGGTGTTCCTACCTCGACTTCATCATCACCTATGTCTACCACAGATGGTCTTGGTTCATCATTCTTTCCTGGAACTTCTTGAGGTTCTTTGGGACTTTCGCTAACCTCTTGTTCTGTGCTTGGTCCTGCATTTTCGGTCCCAGTAGATTCAACACGTTTAGGATGCACGAAGTTTGGAATTTTGGTCATCTTGCCTCCACGGAGTAGTAGATTCACCTCTTCGCACTCATTCTCCTCGGTAGTAACAGTTGGAAGTGGCTCGGGATCAGTTTCAGGTGTCACATCGGGGGAACTGGGGTCGTCCAATTCCCTAGAGTTGGGGGGCGATTTGCCCCCCACATCGGGCGGTTCGCCCCCCACTTCAAGGGGGGCGCTTTTCCGCACTTTTCACACTTAAGCAGGCTAAGCTCCTTGATAAGTTGCTCAGTTACTTCGACCGCTTCAAAAGCCTTTACGATGCGAAGATTGTTTTCAGCTTGCCCTGCGTGTGCTATCTCGAAAACACTCTCAATGGCTTTAATCCCTGCGTAAAACGCAAGTTCCTCCTCTTCACTGATATCTTCGTCTTGAGAATATCCTTCGTATAAGCCGTCAGTTTCGCCCCGATTTGAATATATGTTGGTGACTTGACTCGACATTATCTTCTCGGATTGCGCAAATCCATTGGCGTACTTTTGAAAGACCTTCCTTGCCTCTTCAACTGTACATTCTTCTAAACCTCCACACATCCCATCCACTTGAAGCCTAACATCATCACGTAGTCCACCAACAAAAAACCAAATCAGCTCCTCGTCGTCGAAACGGTGATGGGGGCACTCACGTTTATACAGCTCAAAATGTTCATAGGTGTCACAGAACCGCTCGTACTCTCCTTGCCTGAAGTGTTCGATCCGATTCCGAAGTGCAATCGTCTCATGGTAAGGCATGAAACGCGCCAAGAACTCCTCTACTACTTGGCTCCAGGTCCTCAGTGATCCTGGTGCTAACCTTGCTATCCAAATCCTCGGTTCATATCCCAAAGCAAAAGGAAATAATTTCCTGCATAATTGATCCTCGGTGAACCCCTTTGCTGGAACTTTTGCTATTTCCTCTTTATAGGACCTGATGAAGCTTAACGGATTCATCCCCACTCCATCTTCGAACCTCGGTATCCTTCTCACTACAGAACTTGTTACCTCATACCCCGATAACTCTTCTTCCAAGTATATAGCTGACCCTTTCTTGACTTGCGAGAACGTAGGTGTCAAGCGAGCTTTTAAGGTCGTCATACCTGGAAATCTGGAACAGGGGTAACTCAAAACTGAAAATTAGTCTTGTTAGAAATCTCGAAGATCAAGAAAGTTTCTAGAAATCGAAAACTACTAAGACTAGGAAAGGAGAATCAGAGAGAGATTAAATAGGAAAACTAAAAACTCCTAGAACTAGGAATCGAATGCTGAAAATATAAAAAAGCTAAACAGAAAAAAGGAGAATAGTCCCCGGCAACGGCACCAATTTGATGAACTGGAATTTGTCAGATTCTAATTAATCAAATATATTTGTATTTAGCCAAAGGCAATTCACAACTACAACAAAAACCGTAGTGTAGGAGTAGAATAACCTCGAGTGTCGATCTCTAAGGACTGTAACTAGCTTTATCTAATCTAACTTAAAAATATAAAATCAACAGACGACTTAGCAAAGGTTTTAGATAATAATCATGCATAAATTCCTCGGTCTTGCATGGAGATCTTTGATCAATGAATTGTCCAATTGTGTTCCGTAATTATTCAACACTACGAAGATAGAGATTTAGATAGATCAAAGAAATAAAGCAATAACTCAAAGTATAATGCGCGATATAGCCATTAGCATAATTATTAACCCTTCGCTAAGAAATCACATACTATCACCAACGAGAAGTTGAGCTACTCATAGATGTCATGCAATCAACATAAATCATTCCACGAATGAATGAAAACATGATGAAAGATATATAAATATAAATAGAAAAACTGTAAGATACAATGTTACCGAAGGTTGTCAATCTCCGAAGAATCGCGATCTTACAAGATCCAAAACGCTAAGAAAATGTATCTCCTAAGCTAAGAACCCCCAGAACAGGCTCTGGAGAATTCCTACCTAAAACTACTGAGAAAGGTGAGAAAAAAGGTCTGGAAAAGTATGAAAAACGGAGAAAACTGAGCAATTATATATAGGCATTCGGCAGGTGTGGGGCGAAGGGCCCCACACATCGGGCGATTCGCCTGGTGTGGGGCGATTCGCCCCACGTCCCGGGCGACTCGCCCGGGAGACTTTTTCTGCCAGATACGCGTTTTCGACGCGTTTTTGGATTTCTTCCCCTTTTCGGACTCGGTTTTTGCCTTCTAGTGACCTTTTAGCCTTCAGACTCGACCCCTAGACTTCAAATCCTATCCGGAATCTTTCAGATACTCCAATTAGGCCTTCGGAACACCAATTCCTTGTCTACTTCAATATAATTACCCGGAAAACCTCGTTTTTCACGCAAAACCTGTAAAATACAAACTAAAGGGAAACGTGACACTATTATAATAAAATGCACTAAAATATAGCTAAATTAACATAGAGGATAGCTAAAATAGGTGAAAACGACTCAAATGAAAGTGTAAAATGCACATTCATCAATCGTCACTAGACAATACTAATATGTAAGAAACGTTTGTTGAGGACATACAAACTGCCTGTGATGTAGAGTACTTTGATGATACAGTCCTTTCATTCTCGAATACTCGAATGAGTCTAGAATATGGATTAGTGTCTATTCCAATAACTCATCCATTGTCTCTCAATCTTCTTAGTCGATCTAGATGATTATGTCCAAACACCATTTTGACATATATCTTTGCAGTGGCCACTGACTAACGATCGCACTAAATATGAGATGTAGAGTATTCTCTCTGTTGGTCCCTTTAAACAACAAGAAAAGACTAGAGGGGGGGGGGTGAATAGTATTTTCAAACTTTCGTCGTTTAAAAACTTTCTCAGCAAGGGCTTATTACTTTTCAGTAATGAGTTTGCGATACTTAACTTTCTCAGCAAGTACTAGTTACTTTTCAGTAACGAGTTTTACTGATACTTAAAAACAGAGTGCGGAAGTCTTTGTACAATAAGTGCTTTAACAGTAAGTGATAGTTTCAGCAAGTGAGTAAAGTGACAGTGTACAGATAGATATGCATGCTGAAAAATAAATGTAGTAAAGTAAATCACACAAACACTTTTATAGTGGTATCTGAGAGTGGCGTAATCTCTAAACTAATCCACTTTGTCCTTTCTAGGACTGAATCCACTAAGATAAGTTTGAGGTTCCTTACAACACCTATCTAGAGCGATTCTACAGAAACCAAAGTACACTTTCTTCGTTTCCAACCTAACTAGAGAACGAAACCTTGTTCTCCACCAAACTTGGGACTTATAATCAGCAACACTATGCTTGATTAAGTTCCCCCTGAATTTCACGCCTGAAAAGGGTGTTTTCAGTTAGAGAGGTTTGGGATGAGATAACTTGATTATAACTTATTCAGCTACAACAAGTAATCTAAGAAACAAAACTTTGAATACTTTGCAGTAAACAAGTTAGATTGTTTCTGCTGTCAAGACTTGTTCTTGTTCGAAAGAAAGAACACTTAACTAATTTCTTAGTCGTGAATGTTCTACTTCTTCACAAGTAGCTTTTTCAAGCTTTAAGTCTTGGAACGGATCAATGGCAGTGAAGAATATAGAAGGGTATGAGTGTTTAAGCACAAGTGAGAGTTTGATCACGTTATTGACACACTTCTACTCTTTGCCGGATGACCTCTATTTATAGTGAAACAAGGGAGCCGTTTGAATTTCTAATTCTAAGGCTTTGTTCCTTAAGATGTCATTATCTTGCTTTTGTACTTTCAGCAGCGTCCTTTATTTGTCTTCTAGTCTTCATGTTCTTCGCGTGCTTACTTTGCATTTAATGTTCATTTGAATGAAATTCAAATATGAACGTTGGAGCGCAAATGCAAGTACTTTCAGCAAGGAGGTCACATATGTATTTCAGCAAGTGGTCAGTCTCAGTTTCAGCAATCACAACCTACTCTGTCATTTAGATCTTCACTTATGCAAGTTGTTGCTGAAGTTTCCACTTTCTGAGCAACATGTGCCTTTGTAGATACCATCTTCAGAAATCTTCTTTAGTCTTCAATCTTCGAATTCTTCAAGTTTCTGAACGGTTCTAATGCTTCAATAGTTCGTTTGTGTAAACAAAGTACATCATCAACAAATGCTTCAATATGTTGTTTTTCTTTTCAGAAAACAAGATACATCATAAGCGATACTAAAGCACCTAACTAGTACCTACACTAAGTCTTCAGCAAACGTTCCTCTTTTACAATGTCCTTAAAATTCTAAATTCCTATGGACCTTAAGAGTACTAGTTACTGGACTTTTCTTAATTTAGCATGATTAATTGCTCATCAAAATTACAAGTTTCCTAACAAATTTTCCCCTTTTTGATGTTAGCAATCCATGGCTAAATTAATTTTTACCCTTTTAGAGGTTTCTGATGTTGAATAAATCAGTTTGAATGATGCAAACATACTTGAATAATAAAACAGTAAGCATAAGTAGATTGCATAATCAAAAACCAATTAGAGTCAAAAGCTTATTGTTGATAGTTATCTTTCAGTATGATTACAAGAAGGTTCAGAGATAACTACACAAATCAGCAAACAAAAACAAACAAAGCTTTTACAAGGGACTTAAGCTATTCCAGCAGAAGATTTCCTCAGAATCTCCCTTACACTTTTCTCAGCAAGCGCAGAAAATTCAACACAGTCCTTTTCGTAATCTTCAAGTAGCTTACGGACTTCAAGGTGAATGATCCTTGCATTCTTGCAGGCAGTATAATGATGGTTTTCACCATTCATTTCTTTATAGTGCAGTACCCACAAGTGCATGCCCCAATTGCTGGCATGGAGAAGTTCTGTATCTGAAATTCCCTTGTTAGCATGAATCATTCTTAACCAGAGAAGATCTTCTTCTTGATCTGATGAACGTATTTTTGACGCGTTCATCTTGTCTTTTTTACCTTCTTTTGCTATCTTCTAGCCTTGTTTTTTTGTTAGTTTTGTAGAATAGTGTCACGTTTTGTGTTTTCTGCATTTTCAGGCACTTAGGTACGAAACGGCGTTTTTGGAACTAAAAACGAGCCTTTTTGATGGAAAAGATGGCCCCGTTGAAGTTCCCCAATCTCCGTGGCTTGTTCGTAAGTGTTTGAGCATCAATAAGCATCGAGAAGGATGAGTCCAAGGCACCCGAGGGCCATGCGAGGGCAAAAAGATTGAGTTTGAAGAAGAAAATCTGCCCAGGAGCCAAGCTAAGCGTCTGGAATAGTGAAGCGCTCCGCTTCAATTTCCAGGAGCTTGGGCACAGAAGCCAAGCGAAGCGCTTGGAGTGCCCAAAGCGCTTCGCTTGCCAAGCGCTCCGCTTGGCTTCTCCAAGCGGTCCGCTTGGCAGCGTTACGTTTTCGGATTTTCCTTCTTAGATCTGATCTTTGATCATTTTTTGAATATCTTTTGAACTGTAACTTCGTTTTGGAGAGCTCCTAAGCCCCAAAACTCAGAGAAAACTCAGATTAGATTGTATTTTAGCTTGGGATTCAAGGTTTTGATTGGGATTCATCCTTTGTAATCATCTACGGAGAGGTTTTATTTGCTTTCCACCGATTAGTGACAGCTTTGGTGGTAACTTGTATCACTCTCTTGTCTTGTAGTTTGATATGATGTATTCTGATTATTATTCATATGAATTGATACCTATGTTGATGAATATGAGTAGCTAAATCTTTTGTGTTGGTGGTAGAATGTAGAATATGCATGCTATGGGTTATGTTTATGCTTACATGAGATTGTGATTCAATCTTGCTGCAAATCCCTTCATATGATTCTTAGTTGCCTATAAAATATATTCGAATTGAGTATAGTGACAAACTCTTGGTCAATGAAAGCTATAGGATTGTATGTTAGAGATTTGCAGCATGCTAGATAAATGGTGTTGGTGACAAGCACCTCTAAAGTATTGATAGTGATCTTTTATGATGTGTGTCTTAAAGTTACCTAGACGAGTTGCTTAGCAGACTCGATCGAAGGTTTTACGCACTGAACTTGTGAGCATATTCGTAACCCATGCATGTGTATTTGATTTCTACCACCAACGGTTTTCCAAACTTGTTTACAACAATCTGATTTCTCGTTGCTTTGTTCTTAAGAAAACGATTCTATCAACATTTGAAATCGTTGACTGAAATTACTAGCAAAAACCTCAAGCAAAGCCACGTTAGGTCCCGAGAGAACGACACTTGGGGACAACTTGCCATTGCACTCTAGTTTGTGTAGTGATAAGTGTTCTTAGGCTTTTAAACAAATTTAATTGGTGAAAAATGACATCATCAATTTGGCGCCGTTGCCGGGGACTTAACTCCTTTGGTTGGTGTTTTTGTTTTGGTTTTTTCAGCCAACATCTCTTTCCTTCCCCTTATTTCTTTCTTGATTGAGTAGTGTGAAAGTTTTGCGTAACTAACGGAAACTTACAGTTAGTTGAAGGCTTTGTTGTTGGACAGGTATGGGAGAAGTTTGCTTGAACGAAGCTTTCAAAGTACGGTATGAGGCAACAAGGAAAGAGCCGACGATTTATCTTGAACCGGAGGCTAGGTTATATAAGGTCACTGATGAAATTCTCTATAGCATAGCTACCTTCCGAGATTCACCTTGCGAGAATGCATTACGATTCATGGTAGAATACCGGCGTGATGTTGGGTTGTTACCACCACGAGATTTTAATGATGATCAGCTCTTGCGTCGGTTGTTTCCATGTGCTCTTACTGGAAAACCCAAGGAATGGTTGAGATCATTGCCAGGGGGATAACTGAGGAGTTGGCAAGACGTGGTAGACGCCTTTCTTGATCGGTTCCTTTCGCCTAGGGAAAATGAAGAGCTCAAGAAGCGGATAATTGAATTCACTCAGCGGAAGGGAGAAAGGTTCTGCGATGGCCTAGAGAGATTTGAGCTCTACAAGAGAGAATGCCCGCATCATCGGTTGAGCGAATATGAACTGATTACTTGTTTTTACCGGGGATTGGATGAAGACTTGTAGTTGGTGATAGATGGTGCATGTGACGGTATGGAGAATTGTACCGTATCCCAAATCAAAGAGGGTTGTGGGAGATTGCTTGTTGCGACACGTAACCATGCTCTTGTGCCACCGGTTGACTACTCAGAGATGTATCGAGCACCCAAGCCTATTGCCATTAGTTCTTATGATGACAACTTCGATTATAAAGTGAAGACATGCTCGAGCGAAAATATTCCATATTACGTCTTTGAGGTGGAAGACTCGCAAGTTCAAGGTGAAGAGGAGTGTTTCACCGAAGAGGAAGAAGAGGCGTTATCCACTCTAATGGAGGTTTGGGAAATGTGCTCGAAGTAGCGGGTAAATACCAAGAGGATTTCGATACTAGAATGGAGTGTGTGTATGAAGTTCTAGGAGAATCTGAGGTCATGCTCGAGTTACTAGAAGAGAAAATGAGTGAGGAAAGGGGTTCCGAGTGTCATATGCATGAAGAAAATTCACTGGAAATCCAGGCTGAGCACTTGGAACAGTCAAGCGGAGCGCTTGAAATTCCAGGAGAGAAAGAAGAGGAAAAAAAAGAAGCTCCAGGAGTCAGGCGAAGCGATTGGCTTGAGCCAAGCGAAGCGCTTGGCAAGCGCTTCGCTTGCGCTCTGTCAAGCGGTCCGCCTGAGACCTGGGAGGAAAATTCTGATTTTTCCAAAAATGAGAGAAATCTTAATCGTCAAGAGGAGTTCATTGAGGGACTTGAGGCTGATATGGGAAGCGAAGAAGAACATTGTGAAAGCTCCTGGATTGAGGAAGAACTTGAAGAGGCAAACATACTTTTGCGGAGAGGCAAGGAATCAAGACCACCATATCCTTTGATGTATCCTTCTAAAACTAAATATTTGCCTAATAATACATGTCATACAGGTGATGATGAGCATCTGGAGAAGGAGGTGGTAGAAGAAGCCGCACCAACCCCTGAACTTGTTACTGAGAAAGATAAGGAAGATGAGGAAGGGGGTGCAAAACAAAAGGAGGGCGGACTCCATAAGTCGCCTAATCCTTATGTGCCCCCTAAACCCCATCTTCCCTTTCCCGAAAGGATAAAGGGAGCTAAGAAGGACATCCGACACTCACCTATATATGGGATCCTATCAAAAGTAGAGGTGAACGTTCCCCTTCTGGAATTGATTCAAAATATTCCCGCTTACACGAAATTTTTCAAAGAGGTGAGGAGTAATAAGAAGATTTTCCAGAAAGGGGATGTGGCTGAACTTGAAATGGTTAACTCGATGCATGAGTTACCTTTGAAGCAAAAGGATCCCGGGAGTTTCATAATTAGTATCACCATGGGAAACGGCCGATCCACAAAAGCAATGCTTGATTTGGGGGCTAGCATTAATTTAATGCCATACTCCATCTACAAGGCGTTTGGGTTGGGGAAAATCCAACCCACTAGCATGGTCGTTCAAATGGCTGATCGAAGTGTGAAACGCCCACTGGGGATAGTCAAGGATATTCTAGTGAAGTTGGATAGAATCATTGTACCAACCGACTTTGTGGTGATGGAAACAGCAGACGAGGGTACAAGTTCGAGAAAGGAGCATATTGTGCTTTTGGGCAGACCCTTCATGGCTACCACCAACACATGTTTGGAGCTTCGAGGGAAAAAGATCACCATGGAGGTACTCGGAGACAAAGTTCAGATCGAGCAATACAAACAGGTATGTGAACCTGACTCTGAGGAAGCTATGATTGAAGAACTTAAATTTGTTGATTGTTATGAATCTGTCTCTTGTGATACTTATTTTGCTCATCAAGTTAGCGACCCTTTAGAAGCCGCTCTTACTATGAACCTTGAAGAGGGATTTGTCACCGAAGAAGCGTTAGCTATGACAACCCTCCTAGATAATGCACCCGAAATTCCTCTAGGAAAAGAAGTAGAAGAGTCTCTACGAATAGATGAGGAAGAAGGAGTGACCCCTCCACCTAGTGAACCAACCCTTGAGATTAAACCATTACCAAGCCATTTGAAATATGTCTTCCTAGGAGAGAATGAGTCTAAACCTGTAATCATATCTTCTAAACTTGGTAAGGAGTAAGAGGCTAAGTTAGTGGAGGTGTTGAAAAGAAACACCGGAGCCATAGGATGGAGCATAGGTGACATCAAGGGTATAAGCCCGGTGTAATGTACCCACAAAATAGCCTTAGAGGAAGATGTGAAACCTGTTAGGCAACCACAACGTAGGCTAAACCCAGCTATGCAAGAAGTTGTGAAGAAAGAGGTGCTTAAACTCCTAGATGCAAAGATGATTTACCCAGCTCCCGATAGCAAATGGGTTAGCCCCGTCCATGTAGTCCCTAAGAAGTCGGGTATCACGGTTGAAGCAAATGATAAAGGGGAATTAGTACCCGTTAGGAAAACAACTGGGTGGCGTATGTTGCATCGATTATAGGAAATTGAATTCTGCCACAAAGAAAGATCATTTTCCTTTACCATTTATTGATGATATGCTTAACCGCCTAGCTGGGCAAGAGTTCTATTGTTTCTTGGATGGTTTGTCAGGTTTCTACCAGATTCCCATAGCTCCCGAGGACCAACAGAAGACCACCTTCACATGTCCTTTTGGCACTTTCGCATACCGTAGGATGCCCTTCGGATTGTGCAATGCTCCGGCCACTTTCCAACGTTGCATGCTCTCCGTCTTCTCCGACATGGTGAATAAATTTGTTGAGGTATTTATGGATGATTTTTCCGTTTATGGTGATTCATTTGATGATTGTCTTGATAAACTTGATCGTGTCTTAAGGAGGTGTATTGATTGTAATCTTACCTTGAGTTGGGAAAAGAGTCACTATATGGTTAAAGAGGGAATTGTGTTGGGACATGCCATTTCTAAGAGAGGGATAGAGGTAGACAAAGGGAAACTTGAAATCATTGAAAAGTTACCTCCACCTACTTGTGTGCGTGAATTGCAATCCTTCCTTGGGCATGTAGGCTTCCATAGGAGATTTATCAAAGATTTCTCTAAGATAGCTAAGTCCTTGAGTAACTTGCTTGCTAAAGATGTTCCCTTCGAGTTCACACAAGAATGTCTTGACGGTTTCCACACACTTAAGGAGAAACTCTTAATAGCCCCTATTGTAGTTTCTCCGGATTGGGAAATTCCTTTTGAAATTATGTGTGATGCTTCTGACTATGCTATGGGTGTTGTTCTTGGTCAAAAGGTTGATAACCGTTTCAGAGTGATTTACTATGCTAGTAAGACCTTAGATGCTGCTCAGATTAATTATACTACCACTGAGAAAGAATTCTTAGCAGTTATTTTTGCTCTAAGTAAATTCAGGTCCTATATTACTGGGTACAAAGTTTTTTTTCACACTGACCATGCAGCTCTCAAGCATTTGATTGCTAAGCGTGAAACCAAGCCACGCTTGATGCGTTGGGTACTTCTTCTCCAAGAGTTCAAGGTGGAGATAATTGATAAAAGTGGCAAGGAAAATCTAGTGGCGGACCACTTGTCCCGGTTGCCAAACATTCCACAAGATGACACACCCGTCCCAGATGATTTGTGCGATGATCAGTTGATACGCATAGAGTTGGAACCATGGTACGCTGATATCGTTAACTTCTTAGCCACAAATGTGATGCCAACCCATCTCTCTGGACCTGAACGGCGTTCACTTGTGAGGAATTGTCGCCATTACATATGGGATGTGTTAGGAAACTTGTAATTTTGATGAGCAATTAACCATGCTAAATTAAGAACAGTCCAGTAACTAGTACTCTTAAGGTCCATAGGAATTTAGAATTTTAAGGACATTGTAAAAGAGGAACGTTTGCTGATGACTTAGATAGGTGTTAGATAAGTTATTTCTTTTGTGGATGACGTACTTTAATTTCTGTGAAGAAATTGATTTATTGACACATTTGCGTATGATGTATTTTATTTTCTGAAAAGAAAATATCTTATTGATGCTTAGCTTTGATGTATCTTATTTTCTGAAAAGAAAATGATCTATTGAAGCATTTGCTGAAGACGTATTTTGTTTATTACAAACAAATTATTGAAGCAAATAAGAAACCGGTCAGAATCTTGAAGACTTTTGAAGATCTGAAGACTTGAAGACTTGAAGACTTGAAGATTGCTGAAGACTGGTAAGGCACGTGTTGCGCAGAAAGTGAAATTTTCAGCAACAGCATTGCATAAGTGAAAATCTGAAAGACAGAGTAGGTTGTGCTTGCTGAAACTGAGAATGAACACTTGCTGATGTACATATGTGACCTCTTGCTGAATGTACGTGATTTTGCGCTCCATTGTTACTGTTTGAATTCTATTCAAAGTTGCATTTAATGCAAAGCTTACACACAAAGGACATGAAGACTAGAAGACAAACAAAGGTTGCTGCTGAAAGTACAAAAGCAAGATAGTGACATGTTAAGGAACAAAAGCCTTAGGATTTGAAATTCAAACGGCTCCTTACTTGCACTATAAATAGAGGTCATCCGGCAAAGAGTTGAAGTGTGTCAACAACGTGATTAAACTCTCACTTGTGCTTAAAATTCACAAACCTTCAATCACTCTTACTGCCATTGATCCGTTCCAAGACTTAAAGCTTGAAAAAGCTACTTGTGAAGAAGTAGAACAAACTCGGCTAAGAAATTAGTTAAGTGTTCTTTCTTTCGAACAAGAACAAGTCTTGACACCAGAAACAATCAAACTTGTTTACTGCAAAGTATTCCAAGTTGTGTTTCTTAGATTACTTGTTGTAACTGAATAAGTTATAATTAAGTTATCTCACCCAAAAACTCTCTAACTGAAAATACACCCTTTCAGGCGTGATATTCAGGGGGAACTTAATCGAGCAAGATTTTGCTGATTAAAAGTACCAAGTTTGGTGGAGAACAAGGTTGAGTTCTCTAGTTTAGGTTGGAGACAATGCAAGTGTGCTTTGGTTTCGGTTGAATCGCTTTAGATAGGAGATTGTAAGGAACCTCAATCATATCTTAGTGGATTCAGTCCTAGAAAGGACAAAGTGGATTAGTTGGGAGATTACGCCACTCTCAGATACCACTCTAAAAGTGTTTGTGTGATTTACTTACTGCATTTAGCTTTCAGCAAATTATATCTGTTTGTACACAGTCACTCACATCACTTGCTGAAACTCTTTGCTTGCTGAAAAAACACTTATCGTTTCAAAGACTTCCGCTCTCTGATTTTAAGTATCAGCAAACCAAGCTACTGTAAAGTAACTTACGCTTGCTCAGAAAGTTAAGTATCAGCAACCTCATTACTGTAAAGTAATAAGTACTTGCTGAGAAAGTTTTAAACGACAAAAGTTTGAAAAGACTATTCACCCCCCCCCCCTCTAGTCTTTTCTTGTTGTTTAAAGGGACCAACAAGTGGTATCAGAGCGAGGTTCTTTAGCCTTCTGCACTGAACCTAGATCTCCTTAAGTGCTTTCCGTAAATCTCTTTCACTTGATCAGTTTGGTAGTGCTTTGCTGACAGGATGTCTTTAGGAGATGCTCCCTTGCTGAAGCTGGAAAATTACGAGAATTGGCGAAACAACATGATGTTACATCTTGAGGCCATTAGTGATGAGATGGTCACCGTCATTAATGATGGACCTATCAAGATCACCAAGGTTGAAAGGAGTTTCCCTCATAGAACCACTGAAGCTGGAAAGGAAACCATCCAAGGCGAACCATCAGATACGGTTGTGCCAAAACCAAGAGAGGAATGGACTTCTGACGAAGCTAAGAGATTCCGTCTTGATGGCCAGGCAAGAAATATCATCATCAGATCAACTCCGGATACCATACAGTGCAAACTGTGGGGTCCTAAGACTGCTAAGGAGGCTTGGAAAATGGTTCAAGATCTTTGTGTTGGATCTGACAAGACCAAGGAAAACAAACTTGAAGTACTTAAGCTGAAGTTTCAAAACTTTAAGCAAGGTGCTAACGAGTCACTGGTAGACTTGGACTTCAGATTCACAACTCTTGTTAGTGAAATGGCAGCGCTGGGTGTTGGAAATCATTATTCAGATTCTGAGAAAGTGAAAACTATCATCAGAAGTTTGAATCAAGAATGGATCCATACTCAGAATTTCTATTATAATCAAGGAATGCCTGACATTACACCAACTGAGTTGTTCTCTCATCTTGCTACTGTCAATTATGAGACAAAGCAAAGAGAAAATGTGTTTGCTGAAAAATCGCAAAACATTGCTCTTGCTGCAAAGCCGTCATCTTCTGAAAAGAAGAATGATAAAGAGCCTGCTGATGAAAATGCTTTAGTTGTTAAAAACATGAAGAAATTCATCAGTAAGGAACTTGAAAGGCGAAAAGCAAAAGAGAAGCTGAAAAAGCATCTTGGTAATAACTACCATAAGTACAAGAATGATACTAGCTCGCTGAACAAGCAAGCTCAGCAAGCTACATCATCAGAAGAACCAGCAGTTGGAAATGATCTATGTTTTTACTGCAAAAGCCTGGACACTTCAAAGCTAATTGCCCTTTGCTGAAAGGCAAATCTGCTGAAAAGAAGAAGAAGTTCAAAAGAGCTTTCATTGCTGAAGAAAAGAAGAAGCTTCAAGCAAAAATCGATGCATTGTGCATTGAGACAAGCTCCGAAGACAGTGAGGATGAAAGTTCAGACACCGACGATGAGGAAGCCACTCTAGACGTGGAGATTGGCAAAGAAGTGTGTGGGATAGCTATGGAAGCTTATCCAGATGTGTCGAACTACGAATTCTGCCTCATGGCCGGTCAGGTAAATAATTCTACCTCTGACTCTGATTCAGAAAGTGAAGACGAGATTGATCTTGACAAGATTCAAGGAGAAATCGAAAGATTTGAGAAAACTCTCAGCAAACAGCAAGAAAAACTTCAATTTGCTGAAACTCTGAGCAAGCAAACTACTGAAAAGTACGCTTTGCTGAAGGAAGAGACAGAAGAAAAGGATGCTGAAATAAGGCGTCTTAAGAAATTGATTGCTGAGGCTGCAGAGAAAAATTCTCAAATGGCATTAGAATTGGAAGAGTATCAGTCCTCAATTCTAAAGTTACTTGCTGAAATTCAAGAAATGAAAAAGATGAAAATCAATTTCAAATCCTATGTGGAAGCAAGTAATACGCTGACTGAACTAAACTCTTATTTGAGAGATCCATCTCAGAAAGAAGGTTTAGGAGCAACGTGTGAAGGTGATAACGTAGAAATCTTGAGAAAAGATAAATCACCGATCTCCTTTGTACGTGCTACTGATAGTAGTCCACCAGTGATCTATCAGTTTGGTCAAACTAAGATTGCTGAAACATGCAATCAAGTACCTATAACCATAAAGCCCGCTGTTGCTACTCAAAGTAACAAGACTTTAAAAGGAAAACAGGTTGCTGTGAAGCAAACTGGAAAGAAAAAGAATGCAGTGAAGCATTCTGCCAAACAAGTTGCTGAAAAGCAAGTTGTTAAGTCTAAAGGCAAGATTACCAAAAGTAATCAGAAGTCCTTTGCTGACAAACCTGAATCAAGTAAGGTTGCTGATGCTAAAGCTCAGCATTCTCCAAAGAGTGGACTCGGTTTCAAAACCAAGCAAAGTCAACTCTTTCATGAGTATAAGCAAAGTCTGCAAAAATACTTCAAAGAGATGAAGAAAACCAAGCCTAAGAGTTTTGAAAAGACTCCCAATGCTAGGACTAGAAGGAACCTTGCTAGAAAAGAACTTACTGAAAAGTATGTTCAGCAAAAAGGTCAACACAGCAAGACACCACATCAGAAAGTGGATTTGACCAGCACGAGTCAAACGTCTTTCAGCTCAAAACCTCCTAGTTCCTCAGCAAGTAGAAAACAAGTCAAAGTTGAAAAACTTCAGACTTGGGTTTCCACTGGACGCATTCTTGAACATGTTAATGGACATCCATCATTGGATAATTAACTTGTTTGCTCTTGATTGTGCAGACTCCAGCCACGGAGACAAACGATGCAATCTGGCACTTTGATAGTGGTTGTGGAAAGCACATGACGGGCAACAAGAATAACCTTATAAACTATAGACGGTGGTCTAAAGGTCCAACAATAAGGTTTGCTGGTGGAGGCTCCGGATCTACAAAAGGCTATGGTGATGTGAAGTTGGGATGCATAACCATTTCTGGAGTTCTTTATGTCAAAAATCTTAAGTTTAACCTTTTCAGCATGAGTCAATTTGCTGACAAAGGATACTTCATCGAAATTAAAAGTGATGAATGTAAACTTGTAGATTTTGAGACTAAAAAGGTTATAATGATTGCAAGAAGATCAGGAGGCTTGTACACCGTTGATTGGTCTTCAGTAAACGTTGAAAAATGCCTTGTCTCAGATCATGATTGCCTTGCTGAAAAAGCATGGTTATGGCATAAACGAACAAGTCATCAAAACTTCAAGACGCTGAATAAGCTGTCTAAAAAGCCACTCGTAGTTGGATTACCTAGGGTTACTTTTAAGAAGGATGGTGTTTGCAATGCATGTCAGCAAGGAAAGCAAACCAAATCTTCTTTCAAGAACAAGGCAGTACCGTCAACTACAAAACCTTTACAACTCTTACACATGGCCTTGTTTGAATCTTCTTCAACAAGCTATGCTGGTAAGAAGTATGGTCTAGTCGTGGTAGATGACTATTCAAGATTCACTTGGGTAGTATTCATCAAACACAAATCTGAAACCAAGACTGAAATACCTAACTTGCTGAATAAGCTTGAAGTCATGAAAAATGACAAGGTAAGAGTCATAAGGACAGACCATGGTACTGAGTTTGTAAACCAGTACATAACTGAATATTGTACCTCCAAAGGTATTCAACATCAGTTATCCTCAGTCAGGACACCACAGCAAAATGGTGTTGCTGAACGGAAGAATCGTACCCTGAAAGAAGCCGCAAGAACAATGCTTGCTGACACTGAGATAAGTGAGGCTTACTGGGTTGAAGCGATTAATACCGCCTGCTATACTCAGAATAGATGTTTGATTACTAAGGAATACAACAAAACTCCTTATGAATTGTTTGTTGGAAGACCTCCTAACATCACTTATCTAAGAGTATTTGGTTGCAAGTGTTTCGTTCTTAACAATGGTAGAGAATATCTAAGAACATTTCAACCAAAGGCAGACGAAGCGATATTTCTTGGCTACTCCTTGCATAGTAAAGCTTACAGAGTTTACAACAAAAAGGCACAAAGATTGAAGAATCTGTGCATGTTGTATTCTACGAAAAGACACAAGGTGTGCCTGCTGAAGAAGAAATATCAGAATGTATGAAAAAGCTAATCATACATGAGCAAAGAACTGAGTCTGATGCTAGGCAAATCAAGTCAATTGAACTAAATGATGATTCTGACAATGATTCTCCTTCCCCGAGTCATGACAAGATAAATATAGTTCACGACAAAGAATTTCCAGCAAAAGATGCGGTTTGCTCCGGAAGTTGCTGAAATTACGCAATCTCTAGTGCCTGCTGATGAAATATCTCAACCCAGCAATGCTGAGCAAGCAGTTGCTGACGATCAAATCTCAGCAGAGACACGAATTCCCAGTAGTACGGAACAAGTACATACTGAAGAGTCACATGCTGATAAGCAAACATATCCTGATCCAACAAACAGGAAACCTGTTAATAAATGGATTAGAGATCATCCCTCTACGGATATGATTGGCGATATTAATAAACGCCAAGTGACTAGATCCAAAGCTACTCAAGGACTTGCTGAAGAAGCAACTGTCGTAGAAGTAGAATCTTTATTCTCTTGCTTTGTTTCAGAAATTGAACCTAAAACCATAGAAGAAGCTTTAAAGCATTCTGAATGGATAAAGGCAATGCAAGAAGAATTGGATCAATTTGAAAGAAACAAAGTCTGGAAACTTGTGCCACTTGCTGAAAATAAGAAAGTTATTGGTACAAAGTGGGTGTTCAGAAACAAGCTGAGCGAGTCTGGTGAAGTAACAAGAAACAAAGCACGCTTAGTTGCTCAAGGTTACTGTCAGACTGAAGGATTGGACTATGATGAGTCTTACGCTCCAGTTGCAAGATTGGATGCAATTAGGCTTTTCTTGGCCTTTGCTGCTCACAATGACTTCATTGTTTACCAAATGGATGTTAAGAGTGCATTCTTAAATGGTGAACTTGTTGAAGAAGTCTACCTAGAACAACCCCCTGGCTTTGAACTTCCCTCAGAAACCAAGATGGTATATAAGCTTCAGAAAGTTGTATATGGTCTAAAGCAAGCACCAAGAGCATGGTATGATACCTTAGCTAAGTTCTTGTTGGAAAATGGTTTCAAGAAAGGTGAAGTTGACAAAACTCTTTTTACCATGAACCATGATGGTAAATTAATCTTAGTTCAAATTTATGTGGATGACATAATTTTTGGATCTAAGGACAAGCAACTTTGTGATGATTTTGCCAAACTCATGACAAATAAGTTTGAAATGAGTATGATGGGAAAATTGAATTATTTCCTAGGGTTGCAAGTCAAGCAACTCAAAGATGGAATATTCATAAATCAAGCAAAGTATGCGAAAGAAATGCTCATAAAGTTTAGGATCAAAGAGGATGAAAAACCTGAAAAGATCCCTATGAGTGTTGGTACCAAATTGGGCTATACTAAAGAGGACAAAAGTGTTGAAGAACACAAGTATAGGAAGCTCATTGGTTCCTTGTTGTATTTAACAGCAAGTAGACCTGACATTCAGTATGCTGTTTGTGTGTGGCAAGATTCCAATCGGATCCAAAGAATCACACTACAAAAAGGCAATTAAATACTGAAATATGTTAAGGTACAGTCAATGTTGGATTATGGTATCCAAAAGATTCTGGACTTGAATTGGTTGGCTATTCTGATGCTGATCATGGTGGATCAACTCTTGATAGAAAAAGTACCTCTGGAACTTGTCAGTTTTGGGTACTAGATTAATATCATGGTTCAGCAAGAAAGCAAACGTGTGTCGCCAATTCATCTAAAATCTGAATACATTGCAGCTGGTTGTTGCACAGCTCAAATCCTATGGATTCAGCAACAATTAAGAGATTATGGTATTTCTGCAAAGAAAACACCAATCTTTTGTGATAATACAAGTGCTATTGCAATTACGCAAAATCCTAAGTTTCACTCTAGGACCAAGCACATTGATATTAGACATCATTTCATTAGAGATCATGTGGAAAAGGTGATATTGAGGTTGTGAAGGTACTGAAGATCAGCTTGCTGACATCTTTACCAAGCCCCTACCGATAATAGGTTCGCAATGCTAAGGTATAACCTTGGATTGATTGAACTACCTCAATAAAGGATACACTTGGCAGAATGCTGAAACAGGTATTCAGCAAGCCAAAGTATTCCTGTCCAAAAGACCAAGTCACTGATTTCTTCTAAGAAATGATAAGTCACAACATTGCTGAAACAGGCATTCAACAAGTAATTCCTTCAAAACAGGTATTTGTTAGGAAACTTGATCACTTGCTGAGACAGGAACTCAGTAAGTGAAAGAACTTAGGATTGCTGAGACGGGTACTTAGACAATCAAAAGATACTGAAACAGGTATTCAAGTATCAAAGGAATTTTCTGAACGGGAATTCAGAAAAGAGCAAAACTCATCTCTCAGATTTACCAAAGATGTCTCAAATTGCAAAAAGAATTTACTGATACGGGAAATCAGAAATATCTTTTAAACTTAGAAATATGAGATATCTAAGTAAGGGGGAACTTTCAGCAAAGTAGCTAGATTGTTAATTCAAACTCGCTGAAAAGATTCTTGTCTATTTCAGCAAGCAATCTATCCCTTATTACTCGGTAAAATCAATTTGTGACGTTAAGCTGGCACAGATAAACTCGCAATAAATCATGACATGAAATTCAATCGTGGCCATTGATTAAAAGGAGTTATTAATCTAACGGCTAACAAACAAAGAGAGAGAGTGCTCTGACGGTTTAGTTAGTGGGCCACTACGCC
>CM051456.1:83696777-83942564 GCA_028274465.1 Plantago ovata | reverse complement strand
ACGCCGGCATAACTACATAATTGGTGTATACAGATGCTTCGCCAATCTGACCACCACATTTTTTTCACAACGCCGATTCACTCGGGGCTCACAAAGGATTCATCCGCAAGTGCACAATAGCCTATGGTCGAGGTTTTTTCCAATGCTACTCTTCTCAAACACATTCAAAGGGAGCACTTGAGTCAAGATCCCGTGTCTGTGTGGCACGGACTCTTCAAGTTTGCCAATCCCGACCTTAACATCGAAACGTTGAGGGAGTGGCTCGGGCTTCTTTGCGGTCTTCCACTCTCATCATAACTAAGTCTTGGTCTTCGTCGTCCTTGGCTAGGTGGAGGCTTCAATCCTGGTAAACTTGCACTACAAACAGTCTAATGGTGATTTGCCCTCCACTGGTTGATCTCCCACCAAGTTGATCGACAGGACCTCCAGTGCTGCTATGTAACTTCCTTGCCTCTCTACTAGCTCTAGCTTCCAATTTATCCAGACGAGCAAGTGATCTTTGCCGAATCCCCTCCTCGTATTCTTCAAAAACACTTGGGTGAAATCCACAATTTCTGTAAATTATCCATGAGAGTTGCTGACTTGGATGTAGATGCTTCGTCCTTAGGAGTAGATTACTACCGTTTCCCAAGTGAACATCTTCTCGTGCTAGATCTGATTACACATATGAGCCCCATGCCCTAATTCTTGCACACCCTACTACCTCGTTGGAGAGAGAAGTTCCGATTAGCCACTTAGCTTGCCTCATCTGATTGGCGAAACCTTCGAACCTATCGCCATTCACACCATTCAATTCATGCATTGGGATCTCCTGGTTTGGTGGGGCCAGGCCACGCCTTCTAACCATGCTCTTGGATCCTGGATTGAGATCCTTTAGAAGTCTTTCGAAACACGCCCACACATCCTCAGCGGTCTCTTCCTAGATTAGTACCACGACATTGGAAATCCCCCCCTGTTGACTCTCATATGTGAGTCCATTGTAGAAGTGTTGGACAAGATCAAGAAGCCCAAAACCATGGTGTGGACACTTGTGCATGAGTCCTTGAACCTCTCGAAAGCGGTGTAGATGGTCTCATTATAGTCCTGTTTGAATCCTGCGATTTGCGCCTTAAGCGCGGTAGTCAATGTGTGAGGAAGTATTTCTCCATAGAAGCAGAATACACCTTGTCCCAGGTGTCTAGTGATCCGGCTTCTAGAGAGCCTAACCATGCCTTGGCTTTATCACCGAGCCCCATAGCAAAAACCTTCATCCTTAGCTCATCGTCCGTTATCCCTGCTCCGGGCCTTGGAAGATTGTTGATAAAATCATCAATATCATTCAGGTATCCCATAACATCTTCCCTAGCCAACCCATAGAACCTCGGGAGTTGCTGGTACATGCAACTTTTGATTTCCAAATCTCGAGTTGCAGCAGAAAGAACAATAGCTGGACCTCTCATCAGTGCTTTGTTGGGTTGAACCCATGATTTCAAAAGTGGGCGAGCCATCACAAGACCTGAATATTTGTGACAAGCTAGGAAAGGAGTATCAGAGATAGATTAAATAGGAAAACTAAAACTAATAGAATTGGGAATTGAAAGCTGAAAATATAAACAAATTAAACAGAAAAAAGGAGTATAGTCCCCGGCAACGGCGCCAATTTGATGAACGCGGATTTGTCGGTTCCGGTTCAGTCAAATAATATTTGTTATTTAGCCAAAGGCAATCCACAACTACAACGAAAACCGTAGTGTAGCAGTAGAATGACTCGAGTGTCGTTCTCTCAGGACTATAACTAGCTTTATCTATTTAAAAAGAGAATATAAAACAGCAGACGTAATAGCAAAGGGGTTTCTAACAGATAATGGAGATTGGTGATAGTATGATCCTTCAAAGCATAACGGGTCGATAATCATGCATAAATTCCTCGGTCTTGCATGGAGATCTTTGAATCAATCTAGTGTCCTGTTGCAATTATTAAGCACTACGAAGATAATGGGTCTGACAAGTCAATCACTATTGTCCTATTGTGTTCCGTAATTATTCAACACTACGAAGATAAACTCGCGAACAGGTCGACGAGGGTCAATTGTGCATAATAATTAATACAACATACGAGAATTTAGGCTGTGCCTGATCAACGAAATAAAGCAATGACACGGAATATAATGCGATATAGCCATGAGCATGAATATCTTCCCTTCGCTAAGAATTCACATACTACCACCAACGATAAGTTTAGCTACTCATAATAGGCATGCTATCAACAGAAATCATAGAAGAAAACATGTTGAAAGAATATAAAAATAAGTAGAATAAACTGTAAGATACAAAGTTACCGAAGGTTGTCAATCTCCGGAGAATTGCGATCCTACAAGCTCCAATCTGCTATGAAAAAGAGTCCCCTAAGCTACGAACCCCAGAACAGGCTCTGGGAAGTCCCTACCTAAAACTACAGAGAAAGGTGAGAAAGTAGGTCTGGAAAAGTATGATTTTCGGAGAAAACTGAGCAACTATATATAGGCCCTGAAATAATGTGGGGCGGTTAGCCCCACACACGGGCAAGTTCGCCCGGTGTGGGGCGGTTCTCCCCATGTCTGGGGCGGTTAGCCCTAGAGAAAATTTCGCGGAATTCCGCATTTTCGACGCGTTTTTGGATTTCTTCCCCTTTTCGGACTCGGTTTCTGCCTTCTAGTGGCCTTCTAAACTCCAGATTCGACCCCTAGACTCCAAATCCTATCCGTAAACCTTCAGATACTCCAAATAGGCTTCTGGAACACCAATTCCTTGTCAACTTCAATATAATTGCCCGAAAATCCTCGATTTTCAACCAAAACCTGTAAAACTAAAATCTAAAGGGAAACGTGACATTATTCTAATAAAATGCACTAAAATATAGCTAAATTAACATAGAGGATAGCTAAAATAGGTGAAAAAGACTCAAATGAAAGTGTAAGATACACAGTCATCACCAGATCTCGGGTTGCAGACGAAAGAACAATCGTCGGTCCCCTCATACGATCCTTGGTGGGTTGAACCCATGCCTTCAGTGGTCTAGCTTCTGCCATTCCGTCGATTTCCTTGAAAACAACTACAACGAAAACCGTAGTGTAGCAGTAGAATGACTCGAGTGTCGTTCTCTCAGGACTATAACTAGCTTTATCTATTTAACAAGAGAATATAAAACAACAGACAGATAGCAATAGGGGGTTTCTAGCAGATAATGGAGATTGGTGATAGTATGGTCCTTCTTAACATAACGGGTCGATAATTATGAATAAATTCCTCGGTCTTGCATAGAGATCTTTGAATCAATCTAGTGTCCTGTTGCAAATATTAAGCACTACGAAGATAATTGGTCTGACAAGTCAATCACGATTGTCCTAATGTGTTCCGTAATTATTCAACACTACAAAGACAATTGGTCTGATGGTCGACAAGTGTCCAATTGTGCATAATAATTAATACAACATACAAGAATTTAGGTTGTGCCTGATCAAAGAAATAAAGCAATGACACGGAGTATAATGCGCGATATAGCCATTAGCATGATTATCTTCCCTTCGCTAAGAATTCAATACTACCACCGATGATAAGTTTAGCTACTCATAATAGGCATGCAATCAACAGAAATCATAGAAGAAAACATATTGAAAGATATATAAAATAAGTAGATTAAACTGTAAGATACAAGTTACCGAAGGTTGTCAATCTCCGAAGAATTGCGATCCTACGAGCTCCAATCCGCTATGAAAATGTATCCCCTAAGCTACAGAACTCCCAGGACAGGCCCCGGGATGTTCCTACCTAAATTATAGAGAGAGGTGAGAAAGTAGGTGTGGAAAGATATGATTTTCGGAGAAAAACTGAGCAACTATATATAGGCCCCGAAAAACCACGGGGCGGTTCGCGCCCGAGTTTTTCTCGCGGAATTCCGCGTTTTCGACGCGTTTTTGGATTTCTTCCCCTTTGCGGACTCGGTTTCTGACTTCTAGTAGCCTTCTAACCTCCAGATTCGGCCCCTAGACTTCAAATCCTATCCGGAAACTACTCCAAATATGCTTCTGGAACACCAATTCCTTGTCAACTTCAATATAATTGCCCGGAAATCTTTGAATTTCAACCAAACCTGTAAAATAAAATCTAAAGGGAAACGTGACACTATTCTAATAAAATGCATTAAAATATAGCTAAATTAACATAGAGGATAGCTAAAATAGGTGAAAAAGACTCGAATGAAAGTGTAAAATACACATTCATCAATAGGCATAGGAGTCCTTACTCCAGGTGTACTCTAGCTCCTCCTCTTGGATAATCCACGACGTTGTTGCAAAACCCCTTGGCTCGAACGCACCTCTAACGAGGTCACTCTTCTTGACATGGTTGTAATCGATCCCTCTCCAATACTTCATAGTAATCATACGGGAATGCTCCTTTCCCTTGGCATGGTT
Source organism: Plantago ovata (assembly GCA_028274465.1). Classification (NCBI taxonomy): domain Eukaryota; kingdom Viridiplantae; phylum Streptophyta; class Magnoliopsida; order Lamiales; family Plantaginaceae; genus Plantago; species Plantago ovata. The sequence continues at coordinate 83,938,134 of CM051456.1, read as the reverse complement.
CCTACAAACAACAGTTAGTACCTCGTATGACACAAAACTGACTCATGCATATGCTAGTGTTAGAACGAAACACACAAGTGATAAGATAAACAATCGAGCTCCCCAAACCTTTAATGTCTAGTCTAGCTCTACATCATTCAACATACCAATGTAACTACTACATGCAATACATCACATCATGCTCTTACTAGACAACCAATATCCTAGATAACAAGGCTCAATTCATACCATAGTAGCGAAAAATTCTATCATCATAAATCCTTATACTCAACAATTAAGCATTCTATCATCAAATCCACCAACATTACATCAATAAACACAATCATATGCAAGAAATCAAAGATAAAGACATATTGCATAACAAGATATATTATCTAGTAGCAAAATCCCCAAATCAACAATCCAAGCATAATTGAGCATGCAATTGATAGTAAATAACACTTCTAATTACACAAACAACATACCCATGCATCAAATAAGCATAATTGAAGCTCAAATTAGAAAACCCCCAAATTCGAAAATTAGGGTTCTTAGGATGATACCTCAGATCTGAAATCTAATGCATTAGGACGAAATCTGTTCGGATGGGAAGATAGATCATGTAATAGGCTTCGATTTAAGCTAAAGAACACTAAATTTGGTCAAGAAATGAAGAAGTTATGAAGATTTGAATGTAAAATCGCGATTTTCGGTTTTTGGGGAGGAATGATGAAGATATGAAGAAAATGAGGTAAGAGGAAGAAATTCGCGTTTTTCTAGCTACTGGAACCGTGGGGCGATTCGCCCCCCATGTGGGGCGGTTCGCCCCGTGCTCCCCGATGTGGGGAGACGGTTCCTGTCGTCAGAAAACGCGGTTTTAATCCCCAAAACCAGTTTTTTTCAAAAACCACTCGAAAAATATCACTCAAACATAAGCATATACGACACAGACATGAACAAATTCGCATACGAGAAGCAAATAGTTCAAGAATGAATGCATGCAAAAAGCAGTAAAGAAAGCGATAAAAAATTCCGGGTTGCCTCCCGGATAGCGTCATTGTTTAAAGTCTTTGACTCGACTCATGTCTGCGCCTATCTCTTCTTTTTGCGGGTACTAGGCTTCCCCTTCATTGATCTCCTCTCCATGCCACGAACCTGTGAATAAGAAAGAATATAGGTGCAAGACCACAGTAGTGAGTAGTGAAAGAAATATCAGGCGGATCAGGTGGATCAGATATGGCTTTCAACACGTGTTGCATGCCATCCACTTCAATAGTGCAAGTTCTTTGGTAGATGTCCATCACGGAGCGTAGCTTAGTCAAGAACGTTTGCCCTAAGAGTATGACATCCCCCGTTCCAGGTGCAGACGCCGGCATAACTACAAAATTGATGTATACAGATGCTTCACCAATCTTGACCAACACATTTTTCACAACGCCTTCGGGTCTCATAAAGGATCCATCCGCCAGTTGCACAATAGCCCTATGCTTAGATAGTTTTCCGAGGCTACTCTTTTCAAACACATTTAAAGGGAGTATGTTTGAGTAGGATCCCGTGTCTAGTGTGGCACGGACATCTTCAAGATCACCAATCCCTACCTTAACATCGAAACTTTTAGGGAGTGGTTCGGGATCCTCTTGCTCCTCTTCACTTTCGTCAGAACCAAGGTCCTTCTCTTCTTCCTTAGCCTGTAGAAATTCCTCCTTCTTGCAACACTCGCACTTAGCAACCTTCTTGATGGTGATTTCGTCAGGTAGATCACCAGCCAATGTAATGGCATTCGACTTCTCAGTGTTGCTAGGCAGTTTGCCTTGCTCCCTACTTGCTCCTCGGTCGATCAATTCTTGCATCTTTTGATGGGCAAGCCTAGTGCTCTCTTCCAACCTATCGAGCCTTGCCCTAGTCTTCTCGGAATCTTCTTCATAATGTTTGAGAAAACTTTGTGTGTGATCAACCATCTTCGAAAGTTCTCCATCAGTTGAGCCGACTTCGACTTCGGTGGCTCTTTCGGAGTAGGGTTTTCGCAGTGATCATTATCATAGTTTAGCCTACTACGGTCTTGGTTAGGGCCATAAGTTTGGTTAGCCGGTGCATATCCTTGATTGTTGCGGAATCCTCTTCTCCAAAATCCACCTCGAGGATTCCTACTGTCTTGTCCGTAGCTAACTTGTTGAGTACCAAACTCCGTAGCAAAGGCTTCTTCTTCGCCTCCTTGAGCCCAGTTGCCATCATCATACGCCAGCACCGATCTACACATATGAGCCCCATGCCCATAGTTCTTGCAAATTCGGCATACTTCGTTCGAAACAGTTGTTCCGGTGGCGCTCTTGAGGACTTGCTTCAATTCGTTGGTAAATCACTCGAATTGATCCCCATTCCCCCTATACATAGGGGTTTCTTGAGTCGGTGGAGCTTCAGGTCCACGTCTCCTAACCATTGCTCTTGGGTCCTTGAACTGCGAACCCTTAGCAAGCCTTTCGAAAACTGCCCAGACAACTTCTGCGGTTTCCTCCCAAATATTGCCTCGGCATTGGAAATCCACCACTTGTTTGTTCTCGAAGGTTAGTCCATTGTAGAAGTGTTGGACTAGGTCAGAAAGTTTAAAACCATGGTGAGGGCACATGTTCGTGAGATCTTGGAACCTCTCAAACGCGTTGTAGATGGTCTCATCATAGTCCTACTTGAATCTAGTGATCTGCGCCTTTAGCGCGGTAGTCAAGGTGTGAGGGAAGTATTTCTCCATGAAATCTGAAAAAACCTTCTCCCAAGTGTCCAGCGAGCCTGCTGGTAGAGAACTTAACCATGACTTGGCTCTGTCGCCAAGTCCCATAGCAAAAACCTTCATCCTCGACTCATCCGTTGTTATTTCAGCTCCAGGTCGTGGGAGTTGGTTGACGAAATCATCGATATTGTGCAAGTACCCCATCACATCTTCCCTTGATAAGCCATAGAACCTCGGAAGTTGTTGGAATGCGTGGTTCTTGATTTCCAGATCTCGAGTTGCAGACGAAAGAACAATCGTCGGCCCCCTTATACGAACCTTGGTGGGTTGAACCCATGCTTTCAGTGGTCTAGATTCTGCCATTCCGTCGATTTCCTTGAAAAGACTGTGTAGAGATTCAGAGAAATCGGTATCCACTATTTCCTCTAGTGCGCTGATGAACGTATTTTTGACGCGTTCATCTTGTCTTTTTTACCTTCTTTTGCTATCTTCTAGCGTTGTTTTTTGGTTAGTTTTGTAGAATAGTGTCACGTTTTTTGTTTTCTGCATTTTCAGGCACTTAGGTACGAAACAGCGTTTTTGGAGCTAAAAACGAGCCTTTTTGATGGAAAAGATGGCCCCGTTGAAGTTCCCCAATCTCCGTGGCTTGTTCGTGAGTGTTTGAGCATCAATAAGCATTGAGAAGGATGAGTCCAAGGCACCCGAGGGCCGTACGAGGGCAAAAAGATTGAGTTTGAAGACAAAAATCTGCCCAGGAGCCAAGCTAAGCGCCTGGAATAGTGAAGCGCTCCGCTTCATTTTCCAGGAGGTTTGGCACAGCAGCCAAGCGAAGCGCTTGGAGGGCCAAAGCGCTTCGCTTGCCAAGCGCTCCGCTTGGACTCTCCAAGCGGTCCGCTTGACAGCGGTTACGTTTTCGGATTTTCCTTCTTAGATCTGATCTTCTGTTACTTTTTGGAGACTTTTGAATTGTAGCTTCGTTTTGGAGAGCTCCTAAGCCCCAAAACTCAGAGAAAACTCAGATTACATTGTATTTTAGCTTGCATTAAAGGTTTTGGCATAGGATTTCATCCATTGTTTCATCTACGGAGAGGTTTTCATCAATACCCACCGATTAGTGACAGCTTGGTGGTAACATTGTATCATTATCTCTTGTCTAGTAGTTTGATTTGATGTATTCTATTTACAATTCATATGATTTGATGTCTATGTTGATGAATATGAGTAGCTAAATCCTTTGTGTTGGTGGTAGAATGTAGAATATGCATGCTATGGGTTATGTTTATGCTTACATGAGATTGTGATTCAATCTTGCTGCAAATTTCTTCATATGATTCTTGGTTGCCTATAAAATATATTCGAATTGAGAATAGTGACAAACTCTTGGTTAATGAAAGCTATAGGATTGTATGTTAGAGATTTGCAGCATGCTAGATAAATGGTGTTAGTGACAAGCACCTCTAAAGTATTGATAGTGGTCTTTTATGACGTGTGTCTTGAAAGTTACCTAGACGAGTTGCTTAGCAGACTTGATCGAAGGTTTTACGCACTGAACTTGTGAGCAAATTCATAACCCATGCATGTGTATTTGATTTCTACCACCAACCGTTTTCCAAACTTGATTACAACGATTTGATTTCTCGTTGTTTTGTTCTAAGAAAGCAATTCTACAAACTCTTGAACTCGTTGTCTGAATTAACTAGCAAAAACCACAAACAAAGCCACGTTAGGTCCCGAGAGAACGACACTCGGGGAAAACTTGCCATTGCACTCTAGTTTGTGTAGTTATAAGTGTTCTTTGGCTTTTAAACTAATTTAATTGGTGAAAAACGACATCATCAATTTGGCGCCGTTGCCGGGGACTTAACTCCTTTGGTTGGTGTTTTTGTTTTGGTTTTTCAGCCAACATCACTTTCTCACCCCATTTCTTTCCCCCTATTTCTTTGTGCTTAATTCTATGTGTTCTGGTTTTTGTTTCACTAACGGGAACTAATCCTTGTATGAGTGTTGTGTTGATTGCACTAGATTTCAGGCGAGATGGCTGAGCAACCACTGAAGTTACTCTCAAAAGTTACGGTTGGGCCTAGTGGTCCAGCTATTGTTCTCAATAATGCAACGAGGAATCTGGAGCTTAAAGGACACGTGTTCCAGCAATTACCCAAGTTCTATGGCATGGACAATGAGGACGTCATTGGGTATTTGAATGACTTAGAGAATTTCGTGCTCTACTTGCCTAGACCGGATGATGGAATTACTGATGATGATTTGCGGATGAAGGTTTTCGCTATGGGAGTTGGGGATAGAGCGAAGGCTTGGTTGAGATCCTTAGAAGCTGGATCTTTGACCACATGGGCTCAAGTGTTTGAAAAATTTATGGATCGGTATTATCCCGCTTCCAAGAGTATGGTTATGAAGAGACAAATCAGCACTTTTGAGCAGAAGTATGATGAAGCTTTCCATGAGGCTTATGATCGGGTTAAGGGGTTGCAATATCGGTGCCCACATCACGGCTGCGATGGAGGTCATCTTATCCAATTCTTCTATAATGGTTTGCATCCTGGTGTTCAAGCACAAGTGGATAGCATTTGTGGAGGAAGCATGGGAGAGTTGTTTCCGAGTCAAGCTCAAGCTAAGTTGGATATAATGTACCGGAATTCTCAGAATCGGAATATAAGAGCCAAGATTCATTCAAAAGAACCTAGAGAAGAACCCATAGCGGCTTTTGAAGAGAAAGTGGGTCGTGGTGATGACTATGAGCAAGGATTCGCCAGTCAACGTCAACATGCTGAGGTAAACTATGGGGTACCCGGATATGCTCCATCCTCTTTGGTCGCCATGGTGCAAAGCTTGGTAGAAAAGACCGACAAGTTTATGGAATCTTATTACAAGAATCGGGCTATGAACGAGAAGCGGTTTGATAACTTGGAGGCTAGTACTTCTTCTCTTAACAGGAAGTTGCAAGAGCTCATTGATAGAGGAGCTAGTCCTGAGCAAGAGAAGCTTTTGGGTAATACCGAGAGGGCTATGGCCATCACGGTGGTGACTAATATTCCAATTGAGATCAAGGTCACAAGAGAAGGAGCACGAGTAGAGGTTCCAAGTAGCAAGAAAATCTCTGAGCCTTGCGTTGCTAACGAGGAGCCTAAGCCCTCTATGGTTGAGGAAGAAGCTTCACATATTGAAGAAGAAAGCTCATCGTCTGAGGATGAGATGGTGGAAGTACCCGCACTTGAGAGCTTCGATGTGGAAATCGGTCTTGGCACGAAGGATGGTATATTGGCTACATTGGACACAGGAGCTGGAGTCAATGTTTTGCCGATGAATGTGTATGAAGAATCCCGACTGACTGGTTTGAAGCCTATGAAAGCTATGGTTCAACTTGCTGATGGGTCTATGAGGAGACCTTTGGGAGTTCTCGAAGACTTGGTTATTAGAGTTGCCGGTGTTGAGGTGAAGACGAGCTTCATAGTTATGCCGACTTCGGAAGCCAATCTTAAGGATGTGGTCCTGTTGGGAAGAGCCTTCATCAATAAGGTGCACATGGTGATTGACATGTACCGTCGTACATGTAGTTTTGAGGTAGATGGCAAGCGACACATGTTGCGAGCCATTGTTAATTCATGTGTTGAGAAGACTTGCACTAACAAACTTATAGGATACTTTGGTCCTCTATTCCCTCGTTCAAATGTGCAGGGATTTCACCGATTAAAGAGGGCATTGATGGGGAAGTCTAGTACCCAATATGAATTCAACCCCAATTGAGCCTTGAAGAGTCGAGCCAACGACATGTAAACAAAGGCGCTTCTCGGGAGGCAACCCGAGGTGGTAAGTGTTTTGCATTTAGTTAGCTTTCTTTGTGTTTGTAGTTGTGGCCTGTATGCCTTTTGTCGTGATTAGTATAGTCTAGTTTTTGTCTTGGTGCCTTAGGTGATTTAAGATAGGAAAAAACGTTAAAAATCTGGAAACAGAGCCAAGCGAAGCGTTTGGAAGGGCCAAGCGGCCCACTTGAATTTTCAGAAAGTTACAAAACTTTCTGGAAATTCAAGCGGAGCGCTTGGAACCTCCCAAGCGCTCCGCTTACCAAGCGGACCGCTTGGCTCCAGCCAAGCGGTCCGCCTGGACCCTGTACCTAGATTTTCCTCGTTTTTTCCATTCTTCTCACCTTTGCGCACCCGTTTTCACTTGTTTCTTGAGTCTTTTCAGGTACTACTCTTTTATAGGAGTTGGACACGAACCTTTATATCTGGGAAGTGTACTTTCAATCCAATTTTTCCTTTCTTGTCAACTTTTCTTTACTCGAGGACGAGCAAAAGTTTAGGTTTGAGGAGGGGTCATTGGATTTTCAGTACTATGTGCTCTTTTGGTTTCGTACATGCCTGATTTTACTCAAGTTCATGTGATTTGTCGTGTTTTTTCAAATTTTTGCATGCATATCATCCCTAGATTAGTTGTTGCACGTTGTTGTGTATGGAGTTTATTGCCAAGTCTTTTGAACTTTTTTATTGAGTAGACTAAGTGTTTATGACCATTGATCATATGTTGCATCACTTTGCAAGTAGTTTGAGGCTTGTCTCGCTTGGTTTGTCACATTCGCATGTGCACTAGTTAAGCTTAGTAGTCTCGACATCACCTTGAGTGGTGTTTCTTCTGCTGCGGTTCACGATGGCCTTATAAAATGATGCATGTTAGAGTCTATGGTTGTAGCCCGTGTAATTATGTACGTAAGAGGCGACAAGTTCTTCACCTCGATTAGAGATTGCCAAATGCCTAGGAAGGAGGTAGGGTGAGGTGTGCGATTCCTTGTATTAAACCTATTCTATCGAATAGGTTTGGGGAGGGGGTTGCCTTATTGATCTTGTCTTTCGTCTTAGAGTCGTTGTAAAGTTCCCTTTTCTTTTTCTTTTTGTTTTGTGTCCCAACCTATTCTTTCGAATAGGTTTGGGGAGTTGTCTTTGTAAAAGAGTCTTTCCTTTTTCTTTTTCGTCTTTGTGCTCAAACCTATTCTTTCGAATAGGCTTGGGTAGGTGTTTTTGACACTTAGTACTGCTGCTTGCCCCTATATAAAAAAAAAAAGAAAGAGAAAAAGAAAAGAAGAAAAAAGAGAAAAAGAAAAGAAGAAAAAAAGAGAAAAGAAAAAGAGAAAATAAAAAAAAAGAAGAAGAAAGAAAATAAAGAATAAGACCCAAAAGCAAAAGAAGGGTCGTTGCAAGCCAAAAGCAGTCTAGTAAAGTGTCAAGTGTCATGTAAATATTTTGTCCTTGTGAAGTATCGAGTTGTAAATTCTATCTTTCGTTTCGTGTCGCCTTTGTCCAAGTCCTGTTCTTGACCATCCTCGTCTTGCTATTCAAGAAGTGGTTGAAAGAGGCTCATTCTTGAGAGTCTGGGTAGAATAGGGGAGTGTTATCTTTCTAAGGGAACCCTCCTTCGTTTTATGAGAGCAAGTATTGGTTCGCCCTCTCTTGAGGAAAAGTCTCGCTTGGTGAACAGTAGTAAGCCCTCGGTTTCATAGGCATAGGGCAATTGTAGTATGATAACATGCATCATTGTGTCGTCACTGACCAGGTCCAGGTAGAAGATGTTACGAAAGACTCCTTTGTTTAACCAAGTGCACATGAGAATGTGTATATTCGCAATCGAGGCATTGTTCAACCTACTTGCATGTCATGCTCATTTGGTTTTGTTCATAAGCATTTGGTAGATTCAATAGATTAGTTCACTTTACTTGGCATGAGACTCCTTTTGTGTTGCATTTAGGATAGTTTGTTGCTTGAGGACAAGCAAAGGTTTGGTTTGGGGAGTTTGATGAACGTATTTTTGACGCGTTCATCTTGTCTTTTTTACCTTCTTTTGCTATCTTCTAGCCTTGTTTTTTGGTTAGTTTTGTAGAATAGTGTCACGTTTTGTGTTTTCTGCATTTTCAGGCACTTAGGTACGAAACGGCGTTTTTGGAGCTAAAAACGAGCCTTTTTGATGGAAAAGATGGCCCCGTTGAAGTTCCCCAATCTCCGTGGCTTGTTCGTGAGTGTTTGAGAATCAATAAGCATTGAGAAGGATGAGTCCAAGGCACCCGAGGGCCGTACGAGGGCAAAAAGATTGAGTTTGAAGACAAAAATCTGCCCCAGAGCCAAGCTAAGCGCCTGGAATAGTGAAGCGCTCCGCTTCATTTTCCAGGAGCTTTGGCACAGCAGCCAAGCGAAGCGCTTGGAGGTCCAAAGCGCTTCGCTTGCCAAGCGCTCCGCTTGGACTCTCCAAGCGGTCCGCTTGGCAGCGGTTACGTTTTCGGATTTTCCTTCTTAGATCTGATCTTCTGTTACTTTTTGGAGACTTTTGAACTGTAGCTTCATTTTGGAGAGCTCCTAAGCCCCAAAACTCAGAGAAAACTCAGATTACATTGTATTTTAGCTTGTATTAAAGGTTTTGGCATAGGATTTAATCCATTGTTTCATCTACGGAGAGGTTTTCATCAATACCCACCGATTAGTGACAGCTTGGTGGTAACATTGTATCATTATCTCTTGTCTAGTAGTTTGATTTGATGTATTCTATTTACAATTCATATGATTTGATGTCTATGTTGATGAATATGAGTAGCTATATCCTTTGTGTTGGTGGTAGAATGTAGAATATGCATGTTATGGGTTATGTTTATGCTTACATGAGATTGTGATTCAATCTTGCTGCAAATTCCTTCATATGATTCTTGGTTGCCTAAAAAATATATTTGAATTGAGTATAGTGACAAACTCTTGGTCAATGAATGCTATAGGATTGTATGTTAGAGATTTGCAGCATGCTAGATAAATGGTGTTAGTGACAAGCACCTCTAAAGTATTGATAGTGGTCTTTTATGACGTGTGTCTTGAAAGTTACCTAGACGAGTTGCTTAGCAGACTTGATCGAAGGTTTTACGCACTGAATTTGTGAGCAAATTCGTAACCCATGCATGTGTATTTGATTTCTACCACCAACCGTTTTCCAAACTTGATTACAACAATCTGATTTCTCATTGTTTTGTTCAAAGAAAGCAATTCTACAAACTCTTGAACTCGTTGTCTGAATTAACTAGCAAAAACCATAAACAAAGCCACGTTAGGTCCCGAGAGAACGACACTCGGGGAAAACTTGCCATTGCACTCTAGTTTGTGTAGTGATAAGTGTTCTTTGGCTTTTAAACAAATTTAATTGGTGAAAAACGACATCATCATGCGCGCCTTTCGAGTAGTCGCCTTCTTTGGTGGTAGACTCTGTCGATCTCAGCAATTGAATCAGCAAGCGGTGTTCCTGCAGAATGTGTATGCGGCATACACAATATGTAACAGACTAGGAAAGCAGTATCAGAGAGAGATTAAAAAGGAAAACTAAAACTAATAGAATTAGGAATCGAAAGCTGAAAATATAAACAAATTAAACAGAAAAAAGGAGTATAGTCCCCGGCAGCGGCGCCAATTTGATGAACGCGGGTTTGTCAGTTCCCGATTTAGTCAAATATATTTGTTATTTAGCCAAAGGCAATCCACAACTACAACGAAAACCGTAGTGTAGCAGTAGAATGACTCGAGTGTCGTTCTCTCAGGACTATAACTAGCTTTATCTATTTAAGAGAATATAAAACAGCAGACGTAAAAGCAAAGGGGTTTCTAACAGATAATGGAGATTGGTGATATTATGATCCTTCAAAGCATAACGGGTCGATAATCATGCATAAATTCCTCGGTCTTGCATGGAGATCTTTGATCAATCTAATGTTCTGTTGCAATTATTAAGCACTACGAAGATAACGATTCTGACAAGTCAAGCACTATTTTCCTATTGTGTTCCGTAATTATTCAACACTACGAAGATAAACTCGCGTACAGGTCGACGAGGGTCCAATTGTGCATAATAATTAATACAACATACGAGAATTTAGGTTGTGCCTGATCAACGAAATAAAGCAATAACACGGAGTATAATGCGCGATACAGTCATTAGCATGATTATCTTCCCTTCGCTAAGAATTCACATACTACCACCAACGATAAGTTTAGCTACTCATAATAGGCATGCAATCAACAGAAATCATAGAAGAAAACATGTTGAAAGATATAATAAAATAAGTAGAATAAACTGTAAGATACAAAGTTACCGAAGGTTGTCAATCTCCGGAGAATTGCGATCCTACGAGCTCCAAACTGCTATGAAAAAGAGTCCCCTAAGCTACGAACCCCCAGAACAGGCTCTGGGAAGTCCCTACCTAAAACTACAGAGAAAGGTGAGAAAGTAGGTCTGGAAAAGTATGAATTTCGGAGAAAATCTGAGCAACTATATATAGGCCTCGAATAAGTGTGGGGCGGTTCGCCCCACGTCTGGGGCGGTTCGCCCCGGAGACTTTTTCACGGAATTCCGTGTTTTCGACGCATTTTTGGATTTCTTCCCCTTTTCAGACTCGGTTTCTGTCTTCTAGTGGCCTTCTAACCTCCAGATTCGACCCCTAGACTCCAAATCCTATCCGGAAACCTTCAGATACTCCAGATACTTCTGGAACACCAATTCCTTGTCAACTTCAATATAATTGCCCGGAAATCCTCGATTTTCAACCAAAACCTGTAAAATAAAATCTAAAGGGAAACGTGACACTATTCTAATAAAATGCACTAAAATATAGCTAAATTAACATAGAGGATAGCTAAAATAGGTGAAAAAGACTCGAATGAAAGTGTAAAATACACATTCATCACCCAACAACCATGAAGGTTTCTGATCACATTTTGAGTTGTTTCCTCATTGCTGGTCTTTGTGTATTCAATGCCAGAGCCAATGGCAATGCTGGCTAGCCTCTTTTTTTCCTGTTTTTGCCTTCTTCTTCTTGACTTTGCATTTTCTTGATCTCTTGCGGAAGATCTTGAGTCAGAAGAGAAATGTTTTGAGTGGCCAGAAGGAGTTAGGGTTGTGATTGGTCTAGCTCTTATTGCTTGAGCTATTGTTTGGTTATCATCATCATCATCATCATCTTCATTCAGATCTTGATAACTCTCAGTGTGACAGTATTCATGAGTTTCAGCAGATGTTCTTCTCCTTTTCGGATTTGCTGAATTTCTCTCAGAATCTGTTTCAGCTCGTCTATTAGAACTTTGCTCTCTTTCAGCAAGAGGTTCTCTGGGAGGTGGACTAGGCAGAATCAATGACGCTTCAGCAGGGGTTTTCTTTCTTGAAGATTTTCTTTGTTTATCTTCCCCCTTATACATGGATTGCATCATTGGGTGAATGTGCAGAGAGAAAAATTCATTGCAATTTTCAGCAAGTTTACTTAGGCTGTTGTACTTAAGAATTATTTCTTGCTGATCAGTAGTCACCTACGACGTTTCTTCTTTAATACTCACCAAGTTCTCCTCATGTCTGCGCTCATTGTCGACTTTTTCTTCAATGAAAGTCTGAGCCTTTTTCAATGCAGTTTTTGCCAGTTTGAGTGTTTGACTGACATCTTCTTCATAGCTTTTATGATGTAGACTTATGTCTTTCTGAGCTATTGTAAGAGAAGTAGTGCGTTTCAGCACAGTAGCCAGTATCTTGCCTATGTCAAGCGGACTCTCAGCAAGCAGTGCATCATCCTCTTCTTGGCATGCTTTGTGAACAGCCATTAGTGATTTAATTCTGGGAGTAAAATCCTCAACACTAGGGAACGGCACTAAAGAGGGAGTGAGTGAATGAACTTTGAGCTTAGTAGCGAATTGATCATCATTGATCAGCAAACGGATTCTTTCAGCATCTGCTTCATCATGAACAAGAGAAGGAGGAGGAATTGTAACCACTGGGTGTTCATCTTTCTTTGTCAGTTCTTCTTCGTTTGCTGAAAAATTAAAGAGATCTTCTTCGTCATTAGATTCATCAAGGCCAGCAACCTTGGTTCCTAAATCTGTAGCTTCATTCACTTTAGGCTGAGTGGTTGCTGAGGGCAACTCTTTAGACTCAACAACTGGAGTTTCACCAGCAGTAAGTGGAAGGGAGGGGACTTCCATGTTCTTCACTCCTGAAGATTGAGCAATATCTAGATTCTGCGTATGCCTTGCATGAATCTGTAGACTGTTTTGAAGTGTTCTCTGATAATCTTCATCCATTTCTTCATCATCAAGGTTTGGTTCAGTGACCTTGGCATCGAGTAAAGTTAACTCGGCATCAGAAAGTTTGCTTTTGCCTAATTTCATTTCAGCACGCTTTCTGGCGTCCTCTTCTTCAGTTTCAGCAACTTGTTCAGTTGCTTGAGTACTTGTCTCAGCAGGAGCAGGAGTGGATTCTTGATGATGACTGGGAGTTTGGTCAGCTTGCTGATTTTCAGTAACTTGATGTTCAGTCTCAGCAACTGTCAGCTTAACTCCACCAGCATCAGGACTAGGACCTTGATTATCATCATCATCATCCTTTTTGTCCTTGGAATCTTTTCCTTCATCATCACTTGGATCTTTTGGCATATTTTCATCCTCTTCTTCTTCATCATCGTCCGTTAGTATAACTAACTCAAGATGTTTATACATAGCTGCGCTAGTTACTTACTCTTCTTCATTGATTTTGTGGGGATCAGCCACCACAGGTACAAAAGAACCCTTGAGCATCACAACTTGTTCAGCTGGAGAGGCACTCTTGAATTTAGCTTTCATATTCTCTCTGATTAGAGCAATCAGAATTGAGCTCATGAGCTGAGAATATGTCAACTCTTCTAGAAGTATGGAATGCACAAACATCTCGAGTTTCAGCAGAGAAAGTCTCTTTTTCTCGTTGGACAGATGAAGGTGAAGATCGGAAAAATCCATCCTTTTGTACCTTTGCCAGTTGCTGACGGATTTCGCAACTCTGGTCAAGGTAGTTCTCTTGAAGTTTGAGTAAAGTTCCTCTGAACTTACTTCCAAATCTTCAGTGATGTGAACCACATCAGTTGTCTCCTTTTGAGCCTGAAAAAGAATAAAATTAAGTTCAGGAAGGTTTTGGAAAATAGTTTTAGAGTCAAAAACTGGGACATGGTTTACCTGTTGAAGTTCAGCAAGCTCATGTTGCACACTTTGTTGTGCTGGTACTATTTCCATTGCTTCAGGAGCCTGAGAAGCATCCTAGAATTGTTCATCCTGAAATAATTTTAAGTTAGATACAGTACTAAGTTTTCAAACTTAGTTGAATTACCAAAAACTTCATCTACCTGCTGAACAGGAGTTGTGGATTCTGGTGCAGAAGTTTCAGCAATCTTCTGACTTGTATCTTGAGAAGTCTGTAAAAAAATAATTATATCAGCAAAATAAAGAGTTTCAGATAGTGAAGTTTTGCTTATGTCTGAGTTAACTACCTGCTGAAGAAGGGCAGGTGGTGACTCAGTCCTTTCAACAATGACAGCTTCTTCATTACCTGGGACTTGTTCTTCAGCAGACTTCTTTTCTTGCTCTATTTGAGAAGGTTGTGCAGATTCAACATTCTCCCTTGTCTCTGAAATGACAAGTTGAGCAGAGACATCTTGACCTTTTAGTTCACTGCTGGTCATAAATACATCTATTGATTTGTTGGAGTTGTCATCAATCTACAAATCCATTTGTTGGCTTAGTTCTGTCAGCACCAGCTGAACTTTGTCAATGGATGTTTTTGGTAAACTAGGTCCAGTATTCTCAGCATCACGATATGCGTCGTCGAATAGTGTCTCTTGTTGTGTTTCAGCAACCTCTGGGACTTGAACCGTTGCAGTCTCAGCAACTGGTTCTTCAGCAATTACAGTTTCAGTAACTGCAGTTTCAGCAACTTGATGAATTCCTTGTTCAGCAACCATCTTTTCAGCAGCATCAGCAAGTGCCGCGTTTCTCAGATCAGCAGCAATATCACTTGCTGGTTCCAGAGTGTGGTAATCTAGATTATCTACAATGTAGATATCTAGGATTGGGGCAGGAATTTCGTTTCCACTTCCTTGATGTCTTATCTCAGCAGATGTATCAACATTGAGTTGTTTGTTGAAGGCTTCTGCAAACACTTCAACATTGTTGAAGGCTTCCGCAAGCACTTCATCAACATCTAATGCAGTGGCTTGTGTTTCAGCAACTCCTGGAGCATCATCCGAAAGATCATGGACAATTGGAACTGACTTGCGAGTCAGTACTTTCTTTCTTGGGTGAGTCTTTGTCCGTTTCTTCTTAGGGATGGGGTCAGCTGATGACGCTGCAGTTTGAGTGTCATCATCAGCTTTCCTCTTTTTCTTCTTGGATTTCTCCAGTTTCTCTCCAGCAGCAGCATCTGCAGTAGTTGCATTTTCAGCAACGGCTGTTGTACACGTACCTTGTTGATCACCATCTACAGCAGTTTCATCAACAACATTTGCAGTTGTTGGAAGCTTGTCTTGCTGACTAACACTTACAACATATGTAGCTGTTGTATACCTTTCTTGCTGACCAATACTGATAACATTTGCAGCTGTTGTCTTCTTTGACTTCTTGTCAGCAGGCTTAGGTCCATTTTGCTTGTAGAAGGCTCTTCCCACATTGCATACTGATTTCTTAATCGGCAATGGGTTTCTCAGCTGAATCCTGAAGTGTTCAAGGATATAGCATATTTTTAGTCCATACATGACTGGGAAGGTAGGTGAGACCTTGTTGTCTTCAACCTTGACCTTAAATTTAGTAACACAATCAACAAGTCTGTTGAAAATGTACTTTGCCCAGTTGAGCTCAGTTTTGTTCTCATGTATATGCATCAGCAATGGCCACCTTCTCAAGCCTACTTGGTCAATTCCTCCAACTTGGGAGTCTAGGACTTTGATGAGTAGTAGAGCTACTAGACCAAGTGAATGGCAGAGATGCTTCCTTTTTACGTGCTTTGTCCAAGTGACGGGAGCAATCTCTCATTTCTTCATTCTTTCGTTTCTGACATCACTGTAGAAGGCTTCAATTTCTTCATCAGTGGCAGTGATGTCATCTTCAGTTACAGTAGTTGGAATCTGAAAGATGTTGGCTAAATCAATCCATTTCAGGATGATTTGCACACCTTGAACTGTGGTAGAAATCACTTTTTCAGTGACTCCTTGTCCATCAGTAAGAGTTTGGATTTCTGCATTGTTGTAGAATTCCATGGCATCTAACATACTCACTTTCTTAGGGCGAGCAGTTATGAAGAAAAGAAGGCCTTGTTGATTTATCAACTTCAGTGCCTCTTCATTTTCTCCATCTAAATCTTGTTCATAGAAGTATCTTATATACATCTCTTTGGCAAATCCGCCCCATTGCATCATCTGTTCACACTTTGCAGTGTCAAGATATGCAGGCGGCATGGGTCTCTCCGTTATACGGTCGTTTTTCAACACAATTTTCACTGTGTTGGTTGCTGGAGTTACAACCAGAGTAGTGCTTTTCCCAGCACTATCAGCCTTTGATGACTTTGAGGTCTTGGAGGACTGTCTCTTTGGGGCCATTTCTTATATAGCGGTAGAAATGTACGAAAAAGATTAAATTGCTTTTTGACCGGAGGTACAGTGAATTCAGGGCACAGGCTATAAAATTTTCAGAGAAAGGAAATGTGAGTTAAAGAATTTTGTCTTTCTCTAACTCTTTGTTTATATAGTATCTCTGGTGGGCAAGAAGCTCAAACGGTTTTGAATTCTCAGCAAGGGTAAAACAGAGATTCAACTGCGTTAGTGGAGCCTTTGCATTAAATGCGTAGTGGTCCACTAACAAAAACCGTCAGAGCACACTTTCTCTTTGTAATATTAACCATCAGATCAAAAACTACTTTAAATCAATGGCCACGATTGTATTTTATTTCATGTCATGATTAACAGCGAGTTTATCTGTGACACGATTAACGTCACAAATTCATTTTACCTTGATTTACGGGATTTGATCCTTTTTACCGCAGCTCTAATTACTTGCTGAAATAAACAAGAATCTTTTCAGCGAATTTGGACAATTTTGACTTTGGCACTTACCTTTTTAGGTAACAAGCCTTGTTATTTGCTGAAAGTTCCCCCTTAATCAAATATCTCATATTTCCTTAAATTAAAAGACATTTCTGAGTTCCCGTCTCAGTAAATTCTTTTTATCTTGGGATATCCTTTGGTAAAAAAATCCGAGAAGTGTGTTTGCTCTTTGCTGAGTTCCCGTCTCAGAATTTTCTTTTGATACTTGAATACCTTTTTCAGTATCTTTGATTGTCTGAATGCCCGTTTCAGCAATCCTTAAGGTTTTTCTCTTACTGAGTGCCCGTCTCAGCAAGTGATCAAGTTTCCTAACGAATACCCATTTTGAAGGAATTACTTGCTGAATGCCTGTTTGAGCAATCATGTAGTGAACTATCATTTCTTTTTAGAAGAAATCAGTGGAAGGAGCTTTTATTCAGGTAAGCATACTTTGTCTTGTTGAATGCCTATTTCAGCAATTCTGCCAATTGTATTCCTTACTATTGAGGTAATTCAATCAATCCAAGGTTATACCTTAGCATTGCAAATCTATTATCACAACCTAAATGTCTCCTTTTTCCACATGATCTCTAATGAAAAGATGTCTAATATCAATGTGCTTTGTCCTTGAGTGGAACTTAGGATTTTGCGTGATAGCAATAGCACTTGTATTATCACAAAAGATTGGTGTTTTCTTTGCAGAAATACCATAATCTCTTAATTGTTGCTGAATCCATAGGATTTGAGTTGTGCAACATCCAGCCGCAATGTATTCAGATTCAGTAGATGAATTGGCATCACAGGTTTGCTTCTTTCTGAACCATGATATTAATCTAGTACCTAGAAATTGACAAGTTCCAGAAGTACTTTTTCTATCAAGAGTTGATCCTCCATGATCAGCATCAGAATAACCAACCAATTCATGTCCAGAATCTTTCGGATACCATAATCCAACATTGACTGTACCTTTGACATATTTCAGTATCTTAAGTGCCTTTTTGTAGTGTGATTCTCTTGGGTCAGATTGGAATCTTGCACACACACAAATAGCATGCTGAATGTCAGGTCTACTTGCTGTTAAATAAAACAAGGAACCAATGAGCTTCCTATACTTGTGTTCTTCAACACATTTACCTTCTTTAGTATAGCCCAATTTGGTACCAACACTCATAGGGATCTTTTCAGGTTTTTATTCCTCTTTGATCCTAAAATTTATGAGTATTTCCTTCGCATACTTTGCTTGATTTATGAATATTCCATCCTTGAGTTGCTTGACTTGCAATCCTAGGAAATAATTCAATTTACCCATCATACTCATTTCAAATTTGTTTGTCATGAGTTTGGCAAAATCATCACAAAGTTGCTTGTCCTTAGATCCAAATATTATGTCATCCACATAAATCTGAACTAAGAGTATTTTACCATCATGGTTCATGGTAAACAAAGTTTTGTCAACTTCACCTTTCTTGAAACCATTATCCAGCAAGAACTTAGCTAAGGTATCATACCAAGCTCTTGGTACTTGCTTTAGACCATATACATCTTTCTGAAGCATGTATACCATCTTGGTTTCTGAGGGAAGTTCAAAGCCAAGGGGTTGTTCCAAGTAGACTTCTTCAGCAAGTTCACCATTTAAGAATGCAACTGGCCAAGAAAAGTCTAATTGCATCCAATCTTGCAACTGGTGCATAAGACTCATCATAGTCCAATCCTTCAGTCTGACAATAACCTTGAGCAACTAAACGTGCTTTGTTCCTTGTTACTTCACCAGACTCACTCAGCTTGTTTCTTAACAACCAATTTGTACCAATAGCTTTCTTGCCTTCTGCAAGAGGTACAAGTTTCCAAACTTTGTTCCTTTCAAATTGATCCAGTTCTCCTTGCATTGCCTTGATCCATTCAGAATGCTTTAAAGCTTCTTCAATGGTCTTGGGTTCAATTTCTGAAAAAAAGCAAGAGAACAAAGCTTCTACTTCTACGACATTTGCTTCTTCAGCAAGTTCATGAGTAGAAGATACTTTGGATCTAGTCAATTGGCATTTGTCAATATCACCAATCATATCCGTAGAGGGATGATCTCTAATTCATTTATTAACAGGTTTTATGATCTTTGGATCCGGATAAGTTTGCTCATCAGCATGTGACTCTTCAGCATGTACTTGCTCAGTACTACTGGTATTTTGTTTTATCTCTGCTGAGATCGGTTCATCTGCAACTGCTTGTTCAGCATTGATAGATTGTGGTAACTCATCAGTAGGCACAGGGAGTTGCATAGTTTCAACAACATTCGGAGCAACTGTGTCTTTTGCTGGAAATTTATTGTCATGAACTATATTTATCTTGTCATGACTTGGGAGAGGAGAGTCATTGTCAGAATCATCATTTAGTTCAATTGACTTGATTTGCCTAGCATCAGATTCAGTTCTTTGCTCGTGTATGAGTAGCTTCTTCATAAAATCTGATATTTCTTCTTCAGCAGGCACTCCTTGTGACTTTTCGTAGAATACAACATGCACAAATTCTTCGATCTTTTGTGCCTTTTTGTTGTAAACTCTATAAGCTTTACTATGCAAGGAGTAACCAAGAAATATCGCTTCGTCTGCCATTGGTTGAAATGTTCTTAGGTATTCTCTACCATTGTTAAGAACAAAACATTTACAACAAAATACTCTTAGATGGGTGATGTTAGGAGGTCTTCCAACAAATAACTCATAAGGAGTTTTGTTGTATTCCTTAGTAATCAGACATCTGTTTTGAGTATAACATGCAGTATTAATCGCTTCAACCCAGTAAGCTTCACTTATTTTAGTGTCAGCAAGCATTGTTCTTGCAGCTTCTTTTAGGGTGCGATTCTTCCTTTCAGCAACACCGTTTTGTTGTGGTGTCCTTACTGAGGATAACTGATGTTGTATGCCTTTTGAATTGCAATACTCAGTTATGTACTGGTTTACAAACTCAGTACCTTGGTGTGTTCTTATGACTTTGACCTTGTCATTTTTCATGACTTCAAGCTTATTCAACAAGTTAGGTATTTCAGTCCTTGTTTCAGACTTGTGCTTGATAAATACTATCCAAGTGAATCTTGAATAGTCATCTACCACCACCAGACCATACTTCTTACTAGCATAGCTTGTTGAAGAAGATCCAAACAAGTCCAAGTGCAAGAGTTGTAAAGGTTTTGTAGTGCCTTGTTCTTAAAAGAAGATTTGGTTTGCTTTCCTTGCTGGCATGCGTTGCAAACACCATCCTTCTTGAAAGTAACCTTAGGTAATCCAACTACAAGTGCCTTTTTAGATAGCTTATTCAGAGTCTTGAAGTTTAGGTGACTTGTTCGTTTATGCCATAACCATGCTTTTTCAGCAAGGCAATCGTGATCTGAGACAAGGCATTTTTCAACAATTGCTGAAGACCAATCTATAGTGTACAAACCTCCTGATCTTCTAGCAACCATAATAACCTTCTTTGTCTCAAAGTCTATAAGTTTACATTCATCACTTTTGATTTTGATGAAGTATCCTTTATCAGCAAATTGACTAATGCTGAAAAGGTTAAACTTAAGATTTTTGACATAAAGAACTCCCGAAATGGTAATGCATCCTAACTTCACGTCACCATAGCCTTTTGTAGAACCAGAGCCTTGACCAGCAAACCTTATTGTTGGACCTTTAGACCACCGTCTATAGTTTATAAGGTTGTTCTTGTTGCCCGTCATGTGCTTTCCACAACCACTGTCAAAGTGCCAGATTGCATCGTTTGTCTCCGTGGCTGAAGTCTGCACAATCAAGAGCAAACAAGTTAATTATCCAATATTGGATGTCCATTAACATGTTCAAGAATGCGTCCAGTGGAAACCCAAGTCTTAAGTTTTTCAACTTTGACTTGTTTTCTACTTGCTGATGGACTAGGAGGTTTTGAGCCGAAAGACTTTTGATTCGTGCTGATCAAATCCACTTTTTGATGTGGTGTCTTGCTCGGTTGCCCTTTTTGCTGAACATACTTTTCAGTAAGTTCTTTTCTAGCAAGGTTCCTTCTAGCCCTAGCGTTTTCAGTCTTGTTAGAACTCTTAGGCTTGATTTTGTTCATCTCTTTGAAGTATCTTTGCTGACTTTGCTTATACTCATGAAAAAGTTGACTTTGCTTGGTTTTGAAACCAAGTCCACTTTTTGGAGAATGCTGAGCTTTTGTCTCAGCAACCTTACTTGATTGAGGTTTGTCAGCAAAGGTCTTCTGATTACTTTTAGTAATCTTGCCTTTTGACTTAACAAATTGCTTTTCAGCAGCTTGTTTGGCGGAATGCTTTACAGCATCCTTTTTCTTTACAGTTTGCTTTTCAGCAACCTGTTTTCCTTTTAAAGTCTTGTTACTTTGAGTGGCAACAACGGGCTTTACGGTCGTAGGTACTTGATTGCATTTTTCAGCAACCTTAGATTGACCAATCTGATAGAGTTCTGGTTGACCACTATCAGTTGCACGTACAAAGGTAATTGGTGATTTGTCTTTACTCAAGATTATTACGTCATCACCTTCATATGTTGCACCTAAACCTTCTTTCTGAGATGGATCTCTCAGATAAGAGTTTAGTTCAGTTAGCGTATTACTTGCATCAGCATAAGATTTAAAATTGATTTTCATCTTTTTCATCTCTTGTATTTCAACAAGTAACTTTTGAATTGAGGACTGATATTCTTCCAATTCTATTGCCATCTGAGAATTCTTCTCTGTAGCTTCAGCAATCAACTTCTTGATATGCAATATTTCAGCATCTTTCTTTTCTGTCTCTTCCTTTGGCAATACGTAATTCTCAGTAGTTTGCTTAGTCAGAGTTTCAGCATTTTGTAGTTTCTCTTGCTGTTTGCTCAGAGTTTTCCCAAATCTTTCGATTTCTCCTTGAATTTTGTTAAGGTCAATCTCATCTTCACTTTCTGAGTCAGAGTCAGAGGTAGGACTGTTTACCTGACCGGCCATGAGGCAGAATTCGTAGTTTGACACATCTGGATAAGCTTCCATAGCTATTCCACAAACTTCCTTGCCAATCTCTACGTCAAGAGTGGCTTCTTCATCTTCAGTGTCTGAGCTTTCTTCCTCACTGTCTTCGGAGATGGTATCAATGCACAACGCATCGATTTTTACTTGAAGCTTCTTCTTTTCTTCAGCAATAAAAGCTCTTTTGAACTTCTTCTTCTTTTCAGCAGATTTGCCTTTCAGTAAAGGACAATTTGCTTTGAAGTGTCCGGGCTTTTTGCAGTAAAAGCAGAGATCATTTCAAACTGCTGGTTCTTCAGAGGAATTTGCTTGCTGAGCCTGCTTGTTCAGCGAGCTAGCCTCATTCTTGTATTTATGGTAGTTGTTACCAAGATGCTTTTTCAGCTTCTCTTTTGCTTTTCACCTTTCAAGTTCCTTACAGATGAATTTCTTCATGTTTTTAACAACTAAAGCATTTTCATTAGCGGGCTCTTTATCATTCTTGTTTTCAGAAGATGACGGCTTTGCAGCAAGAGCAATGTTTTGCGATTTTTCAGCAAACACATATTTTGTTTGCTTTGTCTCGTAGTTGACAGTAGCAAGATGAGAGAACAACTTTGTAGGTGTGATGTTTGACATTCCTTCATTGTAGTAGAAATTATGACTATGGATCCATTCTTGGTTCAGACTTCTGATAATGGTTTTCACCTTCTCAGAATCTGAGTAAAGATTTCCAACTCCCAAGGAAGCCATCTCACTAACTAGAGTTGTGAATATGAAGTCCAAGTCTTCTAGTGACTCATTTGTACCTTGTTTAAATTTATGGAACTTTAACTTCACCACTTCAAGTTTGTTTTCCTTGGTTTTGTCAGATCCAGCACAAAGATCTTGAACCATTTTCCAAGCTTCCTTAGCAGTTTTGGCACCCCACAGTTTGCAGTGTATAGTATCCAGAGTTGATCGAATGATGATGTTTCTTGCTTGGCCATCAAGACGGAATCTCTTGGCTTCGTCGGAAGTCCATTCCTCTCTTGGTTTTGGAACGGCGGTGTCAACCGGATCTCCTAAGATAGTTTCCTTACCAGCAGTATCCGTGGTTTTGTGAGGAAAACTTCCCTCAATCTTAGTGATCTTGATAGGTCCATCATTAATGACAGTGACCATTTCATCACTAATGGCCTCAAGATGTAACATCATGTTGTTTCTTCATTTTTCATAGTTTTCCAGCTTCACCAAGGGAGCGTCTCCTAAAGACATCCTATCAGCAAAAGACTACCAAACTGATCAAGTGAGAGTGATTTACGGAAAGCACCTAAGGGGATCTAGGTTCAGTGTTGAAGGTTAAAGAACCTCCAGCTCTGATACCACTTGTTGGTCCCTTTAAACAACAAGAAAAGACTAGAGGGGGGGGGTGAATAGTCTTTTCAAAGTTTCGTCGTTTAAAAACTTTCTCAGCAAGGGCTTATTACTTTTCAGTAATGAGTTTGCTGATACTTAACTTTCTCAGCAAGTACTAGTTACTTTTCAGTAACGAGTTTTACTGATACTTAAAAACAGAGTGCGGAAGTCTTTGTACAATAAGTGCTTTAACAGTAAGTGATAGTTTCAGCAAGTGAGCAAAGTGATAGTGTACATATAGATATGCTTGCTGAAAAATAAATGTAGTAAAGTAAATCACACAAACACTTTTATAGTGGTATCTGAGAGTGGCGTAATCTCTCAACTAACCCACTTTGTCCTTTCTAGGACTGAATCCACTAAGATAAGTTTGAGGTTCCTTACAACACCTATCTAGAGCGATTCTACAGAAACCAAAGCACACTTGCTTCGTTTCCAACCTAACTAGAGAACGAAACCTTGTTCTCCACCAAACTTGGGACTTATAATCAGCAACACTATGCTTGATTAAGTTCCCCCTGAATTTCACACCTGAAAAGGGTGTTTATCAGTTAGAGAGGTTTGGGATAAGGTAACTTGATTATAACTTATTCAGCTACAACAAGTAATCTAAGAAACGAAACTTTGAATACTTTGCAGTAAACAAGTTAGATTGTTTCTGGTGTCAAGACTTGTTCTTGTTCGAAAGAAAGAACACTTAACTAATTTCTTAGCCGTGAATGTTCTACTTCTTCACAAGAAGCTTTTTCAAGCTTTAAGTCTTGGAACGGATCAATGGCAGTGAAGAGTATAGAAGATTATGAGTATTTAAGCACAACTGAGAGTTTGATCACGTTGTTGACACACTTCCACTCTTTGCCGGATGACCTCTATTTATAGTGAAACAAGGGAGCCGTTTGAATTTCAAATTCTAAGGCTTTGTTCCTTAAGATGTCACTATCTTGCTTTTGTACTTTCAGCAACGTCCTTTATTTGTCTTCTAGTCTTCATGTTCTTCGCGTGCTTACTTTGCATTTAATGTTCATTTGAATGAAATTCAAATATGAACGTTGGAGCGCAAATGCAAGTACTTTCATCAAGGAGGTCACATATGTATTTCAGCAAGTGGTCAGTCTCAGTTTCAGCAAGCACAACCTACTCTGTCATTTAGATTTTCACTTATGCAAGTTGTTGCTGAAGTTTCCACTTTCTGAGCAACATGTGCCTTTGTAGATACCATCTTCAGAAATCCTCTTTAGTCTTCAATCTTCGAATTCTTCAAGTTTCTGAACGGTTCTAATGCTTCAATAGTTCGTTTGTGTAAACAAAGTACATCCTCATCAAATGCTTCAATAGGTTGTTTTTCTTTTCAGAAAACAAGATACATCGTAAGCGATACTAAAGCACCTAACTAGTACCTACACTAAGTCTTCAGCAAACGTTCCTCTTTTACAATGTCCTTACAATTTCAAATTCCTATGGACCTTAAGAGTACTAGTTACTGGACTTTTCTTAATTTAGCATGATTAATTACTCATTAAAATTACAAGTTTCCTAACACTCTCCTTGAATCTATTCGGATGAATGAATCCTGATCTTGGTCCAATCACTCACATCATATGCTTCCTAATATACCCAACGCATGCCTTATCTACCCTACTTTAAGAGTACAAGCGTTGCGCATGGTCAAAGTATATTATTCCACATATGATGTAGTATTGACCTCAAGTCTGAGGGCTATTACATCACCCTACAATCCGATACTCCCATAGACACTTAAATAGAATTTACCAAATGGTTTCTCGGCTGGGTATGCCAACACTCCCCAAAGTGTCCATGTGTCCATCATGAATAACCAAGCTATTCGCAGCAGTGAAAACTACTACATCCTCGAAGGATCTAATGCAACACATGCTAGTCTCTATCGCATCATTGATATCCCATATCCCAAATGACCATCAACTAGCGGCTAATTTTAGGACTTAAGTTCTGACACGCAAGCTCCCACTAACTAGGTGATTACCTTTAGTCCTTGGGAACATCTTACAGAATAATTCAAACAACCAAATAATCTATTCAGTAAATGTAATGCCAATTCTATTTATGTATACTTAAATAATGTAACATAAATACAATTTCACAATCGATTACTAACACTTGGAACTACCCCTTGTTCTTCTAAGAACCTTCTAGCATAATCATACATGACATAGGTTGTTGAATCTATACATCATTAGATCTAATCTAATATGATACTATTACTAAGATGAATACAAAAGTATAATTGCAATAAGTCCAATCATCACATTTATAATGAAACTTACTACTCATATATCCAGTATATATCTAAGCTAAGCTCCCATTGTCCATGAATCCGTTGATAATTCTAAGTCACCTTGACTGTTTGATATATCACATTTGTTCATTCTAGGCGATGGTTGCACTATACAACATCGTGTATATGTACGGAGTTCATACTTCAATAAGACAATCTAATATTGACAGTATAACCATGTGATTATAATAATAGATTCTCCTAGAATTCTAATATTGTTTATCAACACATTATTTATTCAAAATAGTGAATATCATGAAGAATTTGAATATTCTCTCGAACCTATCCAACAAAGTTTCAATATGTGAATATCCTAGAAACTTTCATTCATTCCCCCTTCACAATGAAAGTCTTGAATGACCAATATTTGACTGTTAATGTGGAAACTATTTCATATGATGTTGTTGTCAAACATTTTCAATCATATACATAAGAGCTTCTCACAAACACTTCTAAAGATGTACAGAACATTCATCTACTTTTGAAATAAGTTAAACTAATTTACTTATTTCAAATGTAAATGATCAAACTTCTAGAGGCTTGCATAAGTCCACAATGGTCTTATTTGATTTGCATATCCATACATGATTTGAATTCGACACTAAGGCCTATAACTATGTCAAACACACTTTAGAATAAAGTTTCTCCTCAGAAAGTGGCATAGGCTTGTTATTGAATATATCATGCAATTATTAGATGCTCATGCAAGTAAAAGCTTATAGGATTGGTCAATAATCCAACCAATAGATAATATATAGTATGTCTCCCAGACTCAACTATATAATTTTGATTGTCCTATACTATGTAGGCATAGACTCCGTTGTTGATACAATACTTTCCTGAAAGAAACTACTACTATGTAATAATAAAATATAAATTTACTTAAGTTCTAAACTTAAGTAATCTCCAGTCCATCTCTTAAGATCCTATGGCTTTAAGCCACCTCTCAAAATCGATATCAAATATAATTTTGTTAGCTATAGGTTATAAACTCATCCCTGCGAGTATGAGAGTAAATAATCGTGATCCTTCTTAAGGATTCTATACAATTCAATTTGTCACGACAATTTACTTAACCTAGGAGTTTGTTCATTTGCGTTCGAATTCGTTTAATTATTCTTAATGTTATGAGGCACTCTAATATTGGGACACCCAATAAATTTTAGTGATCAAGGTAACACTCAAATGTTAACATTTCTATGAAGAATGTGCAACCTTTAAATTGCATTGTTTCAACTTATGGGAATAACTTATTCATAAAAAGATTACTCTCCAAATGCTTTCATTAGCTTATTGTCATTACCAAGTAACTTACTCCCACTAACCTCAAGCACTGTTGACTCTTCCTCTGAATCTTTGTCATCGTTAAATGATAAGTTATCATCCCCATTAGTTAATTTGTGGTCTTGATACCATTTCAAACATTGTACTTCTATCTAATTCATTTCTTCTAAACTCCATGTCTTAGAAGAATAGTATGTGTTAAGAAACAACATCCAATTTGTCTCTTATAAAGATAAAGATAAAGTTTCACAAATTAACACATTCTAAAATTCTAATAATCATGAAGAACTTCAATACATATATGGGACAACCCCATATTCAGCTATGTAATAAAGAATCTTACAACATAACTATTATATGTCTCTAAGACTGATTTAGTAAGGATATAATTAGGATACATATTGAGCTTCAATTGCACGTGTAACAAAGTTTATGGGTTAATCTATGTCGAACATAGCATTTCCATTTCAATGGAACCCATCATGGGAGATTAACCATGTCTAACAAGGTTTAATTAATTTCACTCTATTAGAACCCATAACCATGTTGTAAGTACTATTCAATTGACGCAATCATAGAATAAAATACTTCATATAACATGTTTATATTCTATTCAGCATTGTGACTTTGTACTTCTCAATGGCAATGAACTTACATCTTCTCAAGCGCAAGTGGTTAAACCAAGGAAAATATAAAGCACATGGTGAATTAGGACATTTTCCAATTTGAATGCTCACACATGCCTTGCAATGCGTGTCATCTCAAATTGTTATTTGGTATTCATCCTTTTCTACAAAGATCCAGTGAATAACAACTATAAGATAAGATTAAATCCATATGTTTCAAAACGAATGGTGTCAAGTAGTCTAACTTACTTAACACTTGCCATTCTTATCTCATAAGTCACACAAGGTTGACAAATAACAAAAGCTTGGGAAATTGGTTTGTTATGTTTGGTCTTCTTATTGTGAGTTGAGAAAGTCATGTCTTATGGTTAAGAACTTCTGATCCATGTTCTTGAAGACGTCTACCTCTATGCTATTAGTGTGACTAAATAGCAGGTAAATCCACTAATGTCTTAACAAGTATGGAAGCAATGCTCTTAATAGATGAAATCAATTGTCTAACAATTTCACATGTAGATTAGTATCCAATACTAAACTTTCTTTATAGACATAACCAGTTCTTAATACGCAATAATATCCTTCAACCTTTAAGCGATAATTGCTTTAGGTTCAAGAAATCAAACTTTGCTACCCATACTCTTATTGAATTACTATAATTGCAATATATTGTATTATTCGTTAGGCATCTACTCTTGCTTTCATAGTCATATTTGAGATAAATAAAAATATACTTAGAGAATCTTTAGTATATTTATTCTACCTTTCTTCCCTTATGGATTGGTTTAATAGAACTGCTCACTATGAGCACCATTTACCCATGGATGATGTTCTTGCGAAAGATTATGAGTAGTAATCAGCTTTAGTCAATCTCACTTCTATTGTATTTAATATTCTCTATGAAATTAATATAAATCATGAAGTGACTTAAAAGAAATTAATTGAAGAAATGCCAAGCAATATTCTCTAAGAATTTCAACATCCTCATTTGACTTTCTTATTCCAAATAATATAAGATCTTTTGAAGAGAAATCAAATTTCAACATTTAAAGATAATACGCATTGACTATGATAAGAACTTGTACTCCCACTGATTTAGCCAAACTCTAGAATAGAGGTTGATCAAAGTCAATGTTCATCATACATGTTCTAAGAGGTGTTTTCTATAATGTCTTCATACTCTCATGTTGTGCAAGCTACTTGTGTACCACAGACGCCTAAGTCGAATATGTTACCTAGTTGTCCTTGTATTTATTATAAGTATTCTTGTCCAACTCGAAATACTCAAATTGAAACACAAGACAATTTTGGGTACGTGCTTGTCCAAGACAAACTCAATTAAATCAAACGCAGATAACAGTACAGTCAAAATTTCATTGGTAAATAAATCAAACTAATAGTATTCATCAATGCCATTCTGCAACAACCTTATAAAACATAAAAATTTAACTCTAATTAAATAACAATTCGCAATATCCTCATTCAACGACTAAATAATCAAGGCCTTTTAACTTATTTAGTTCCATTAATTTTATCATATTTACCGACCCCATTGGAAGAATACGGATTCATTTCTAATATGAA
The DNA here is from genome assembly GCA_028274465.1 of Plantago ovata. Taxonomy (NCBI): domain Eukaryota; kingdom Viridiplantae; phylum Streptophyta; class Magnoliopsida; order Lamiales; family Plantaginaceae; genus Plantago; species Plantago ovata. The sequence continues at coordinate 83,909,380 of CM051456.1, read as the reverse complement.
TCTTAATGGCCAAGATCCAAATCTGCACTACTACAGCCCCTGCTATGGCTGATCACTGTAATAGCCAAATAAGGTAGGTATCTAAACCAATTGCACAATACAACTCTTGGTTGACCAAAGCTACTTTGATCAACGTCCTATAGACTATGCCTAACGCTATGGCGACTCGACATAGCCCAAGTAAGTCACAACCATCACACAATACCAACTATGAACCTATGAAAGAGACTTTCCATCAACAAACAGAGTAAGCACTATGGTGCATATTACTCATGAGATTAGATGGTTCCATTCATTATTCAATTATGATGGGTAACGTCGTGCGATCAAATCGAGACTTAAATTTTAGTTGGGGAACATTTATGTCGGGGTATTTAATCCCTTAAACAAGATCTTAGATAACTATCAAACATAGGGCGCCGCCTACCCACACATACAATTCGCGGGCAAACAAATAATGAGTGTCACCTACTCATGCATACAATATGCGAACAAGCAAGTAATGGGTGCCGCCTACCCATGCATATGACAGATGCGGTCCGGAAACTAGTGGGTTCCGCCTACCCATAAATAGCGGACATAAAGTGCTATACTGATTTAAAGTAAAGACATTCAAACATATGACCAAGTAATTGTGAGTTTAAAGTTTGCAAGAAAATATAATTTGTTTAATCTTTATACTTCTAAAGTATTTATAAATGTTTTATTTCAAAAATAAAACATCTACTAATTTCCAAGAAATTAAAATAAATTATAAAATCCAATTATAATAATTTATGAGTCATAAATATAATTTATGAATTTTCCACGAATTTATAAATGTTTAGAATAAGTTTCTACATCAATATAATCTTCGAAAGACTATATTAATATCTCATCAGAGTTTATGAACTATTTATAAACTAATTATCAAGATGTTAAATATTACAAATATAAAACATGTCTCTAAACATTAATATAAACCTCCAAGAGTGACATTATATCTCAAATGTAATTTATAAGCTATTTATAAATCAAATAATAAGTTTCTAAAACTTCAGGGGTTTAATTTAAAATTCCAGAGGGATAGAGTAAAGTTTCTAAAACTTTATTGGGAAAAATAGAATGTATCGCAGAATCAGTGGCAGTTTCCAGAATTATAAAATCAAATTTTGATGGGTCAAATTGAAATTTAGAAGCTTAAGGACTAGATTTAGGATTATAAACAGTACAGGGACCTCTGCTACAATAAGACAGAAGACTCTCTCAAATTGTAATAAAGGTCCCCAAACTTCTGTTACTTTCAACCACGCCCTTATACTTTATGCAAATTTTCAACTTGGTCCCTGAAAGTTCCAAAACCCTGCACATCAGTCCTACAATGGAGTTTTCACCACCAATTCGAGTTTCCCATCAATCCTAGTGTTGTAAACACAACTCCAACAATTAATCCCTTACTAAACATCATCCATACATATGAATCATCAACAGATCGGATCAAAAGGCATCAAGAATCATTTTTTTTAAATCTGATCGACCGAATCGATGTTGACAGATCGCGAGTATGCCTCGCCATGGAACACGCAATTCCTATTTGCGTTTCCGGTGAGGATTCGATGGTAAGGAGAGGTGCGGAGTGCGCACGAAACTAAGCAAGCTAGCTCGATCGATCCGAACCTAGTTTGACGAATCGATTGAGCTCGGTTGCTCGTTAGTATGGGAGCGAAAGGAGCTACACTCTGGCAGCAATGGAAGATGACGAGAGGGTCAAACCCAGAAGATGAACCCAGTCCAGTAATCCAATTTTCGGTGGCCAGGAGATTCAAAATCATCTTTCTATTGGCTTTGGTTTATAATTGGTCTTCGGCTAAATAAAAAACCAGTTTAGATGTATTAGTTAATTATTAGATTAATAAACTATGTTCCATTAAATCAAACAAAGTTCGATTCATTATTCAATCGATATAAAAAATGATTTGAACCCAGTTTGTTAATATAATATTTAGCAGAAACAAAAGTTCTTCAAACATAAACTCACAATAAACATAAAATAACATGCAAATAATTGATTCAATCAACCTAGCTCTGATACCAGTGTTAGCATTTGTAGGAAATTACCTCTAAGGTTAACGCAGCAGAATTCGAAAAAATTTCCTACATGGATCGTTGTGTGAGTGATTATTTAACATGATCCATATAAATGACTTACCCGTTACCCATCTTCCATTAATCATTGAGCTAATCATGAATTTGTTCTTCAAGAACAATTGATGATCTTCTAAAGAATTTGACTGAACTCAGAACAATTCTTAGCTGCCTACGTACCGTTAGGATAAAGTCAAACGTAGTTCAATTCTTCGTTGATGAATTCTCCATGGATGATAGGAAATCCATATTCAAAATCTACATTAAGCAAAACAAGAACTCTCAAAGATAATAATAAAATGAGAATTGATCAAAGAAGAAAAGAAAAGAGTTAGAACCAATACAACCGTGTAGAAGAAACCCAAAAGATTAAGAAAGCTCTTAGCCACACAACAACAACAACACGTTTCATCATTCCACAAAAACTAATACTGCAGCCGCAGCAACAGATAGATAAAACGCTGGTTAGGTGATTGCTTCTGAGTTTAATCCTGCTGATATGGGTACTAAGTGTTTGCCTGTTGATAAAATTTTGTCTTGTCAGAGGATGTTAAACTTTGATATTAGATTATTGCATTGTGTATGTGTTATCTCGCATGTCATACTTTGTTTTTTCTATGCGTTATAGACATCTTTGTGGTTGCATTTGATGAACGGGATTGTCAGACTCAATTAATCAAATAAATTTGTTTTTAGCCAAAGGCAATTCACAACTACAACGAAAACCAAGGCACGTAGTGTAGAAGTAAAATAACCTCGATTGTCGATCTCTAAGGACTATAACTAGCTTTATCTAATTTAACTTAAACTATAAATCAGGAATCAAGTAAAGCACAGATTTTTCTTATCAATATGATGGAAGTTAGTGATAGTATGATCAATAAAAGCAACGGGTAATAATCATGCATGAAGTACTTGAAGTTTGTATAGAAATCTATGATCGTGAATTGTCCTACGTGTTCCTTTCAATTCAACACTGCGAAGATAGATGGCTTAGATAGATCAAAGAAATAAAACAATAAATCAAGTCTTAAATGCGCGAAGCCACTCATGCATAATCAAGAACCCTAGCTAAGAAATCACATACTATCACCAACGATAGATTTAGCAGCTCATAGCTAAATTGCAATCAACAAGAAACAAAGCAAGATTGCATGAAAACATGTTGAATGAGATAAATAAAAGCAGAAAAATCGTGAGATACAAGTTACCAACGAAGGTTGTCAATCTCCGATGAATTGCTAACTCACAAGCAAGAATCGAGAATCAAAGATGTCCAATTTCTATGCTTAAGGTTCCAAATCAATAAGAAAAAGAGTCTTCTATGCTAATAATTCCCAGAACAGACTCTGGAGAATTTGTCTCTCAAAATAAGGTGAAAAGGTATGAAAAACGAACTAAACAGGCGAAACTATATATAGTTGTCGAAACCTCCCGGGCGAACCGCCCCCGGTGCCAGGCGAACCGCCTGGCATGGGGCGAACCGCCCGGCGTCCCGGGCGAACCGCCTAGGACCTGCAGCGAGATTTTGGTTTTGGTTTCCTTTTTGAACTCGATTTTGCCTTCTAGTGACCTTTAAACCTTGAAACTCGTCCCCTAGGTCTCAAAACTCGTCTGGAAACTTCTAGATACCACGGATGACCACGAAGCACCCAAACTTCATTTTCATACCATAGTTGCCCATCAAAAGTATGTTTTTTTACCTAAAACCTGAAAAATACAAAGAAAAGGGAAACGTGACACTATTCTAATAAAATGCACTAAAATATAAGCTAAATTAACCTAGAGGATAGCTAAATTGGTGAAAAAGACTCGAATGAAAGTGTAAAATACACGTTCATCAGCATTGCGTGCTTTGTATGTTATGCTTATATATGTCTTTGTGGTTGCATTGCATGCTTTGTGTGTTACTTTGCATGGTAATTGCCTATTTGCTTTGCATGCTTTGTGTGTACGCCCCTGGTTATTACCCATTGATCTTTGTGATCATAGAGTTTTCTTTGTGGATACTCAAACTTCCACTTGCATTTTCTTTGTGAACTTGTAGGTGGGTCGGTGATGATGAGTCCTCCGGTTCCTACGTCCTTAGTGCACCATCGTGGGCCAAAGGTGGAGATTGTTAGTCTATGTTGGCCCATTAGATTTGGCCCAGACTAGAACAAGCCCATTTTCCCCAAGCCCATCATTCTTCTACATAACCTAGTTAGTTTAGATGAATGAGTAATCTCTTCTCTGTCAAAAGAAACGGCAGCCAATGCTCCCCCCCCCAATTCACCATTCAAACCTTGAAGAAAGCTAGATCTTGGTAGTCTTTGTGTTACACCTTCTTCTTCTCTTTTTCTCCTCTTTGTGTCCCTTTGTGGGTGTGTTGGGCTTGTGTTGGTAGACATCATTGTGTCGTGGTGGTGCACTTGATTGGATAGGTTAACCTGGCTAAAGGAAATATTGAGCCGACGACGAATTATTGATCTTGTTTTAATACCTTACATAGAGAATGCCTATTTTATGAGGGTGTTGGTGTTAAAATATGTCCAGTCCGCATGTACGAACTGGAGCGATCTAAGAGCGCGACAAGACATCAAGGGTCGTCCCTCAAGGGGCGAGACCACACCCAAGTATGTCACTTGAATATTGGTTGACCAACATACGGTCCGACCATCACTATGAGGCCGACTCTCAAGATAAGCTCATTACAAGGACAAGGCAACTAAGGGCTCGAGGAGGACCTTACGTCAAGGTGACACCCTCCAAAAGAGACTAGGCAGAGCACTACTCGGACTGTGGAGCGCGAGGAAGGCACGAGGACCCCGGCCGACCACCCCTGGTCGGTCCTCAGGGGGCTCGCCTTCTAGAATCTTCCATAAGACCCGAAAAGTCAATAATGCCCTCCTAACCTTACTCAAGGTGTTTGGGTCAAAGCCCATGGACCTCCTTAATGGGCTTGGGCCAAAGGAGGCCTCCATCTCAGCCGGACACTTGTCACGATCCTACATAAAGTGACAATAAAATACTACAAGTATATAAGGGGACACATTCATTGTCCACTGGGTAAGAAATAATAGCTCTCACCTACTACTCACCTACACACAATATTTCTCTCACTAGGAAAGTCCTCAACTCCCTACACGTAAAGTCGTCACTCAGGTCTGATATCTTACAGACCGGGCAAGAGACACTAACCCCCCCCTCCAATCTCTTTCAGGTAGTAGGACGCTACGTGAAGAACACTTGATATTATCTGAGGAAGACTACATAAAGAAGACCTAATTAGTTTCCTTTGACGGTTTAGTACGAACTTAAGAGAAAGCACGAATTACCCTTCAACAGAGGGTTTTGATTATGTTATGAGAAAAAGTGCCAACTGAAGGGGATAAATAATTTCCGGTGGGAATACATACCTATATATAACTTGGTGAATAATTATGCCAAAGAAGTTAATTTCTATGATTGAAAGACACCTGCATGGAGACGAATAGTTTGATTTCATCTTTCGTGATGGAAGAGCCAATTTTTCGAACAACAAAAGCAACAGGGACTTCGCCTGCTTGGTCATCTTCCATCCTGCAGTATGCATGTACATTCATAATTAAAACTGAAAATATGATAAGTCATTCCACCAGCAAAAATTAAAGGACACGAATTATATAGAGTTCACTTACGATACAAATGCTGCATCTGATATGTGTGGGTTGCTCAGTTGGATGCCCTCGAGTTCTGCGGGTGCGACTTGGAATCCTTTACATTTGATGATTCCCTTAGCACCCTCTACTATAAAGAGTTCATCATCAGAATCAATGAAACCTATATCACCGGTATGTAACCACCCTTGTTTGTCGATTGTCCGCTGACTTTGGACCATTCAAGTAACCTACGTACAAATATATAGTAGATATATGTAGTATTTTTTAAGATGAATATATGTTTCAAGAGAAACTAAAAACTAGTAGATGTCTAGATCATAAAGGAGACAGAATTTCCTGGTTAGACAACACATTCCACACTCGTGCATGCCCCACTTCATTCTTACGACTTCTCCAAAAGTTCGTACTCACTTTGAGCCTTAACTCTGCCACATTCCACTCTATTTCAGCTCCAACACTCCAACAGTTGCTTCCCTTTGACCTGTCTTTTTCTTTTTCTTTACTCATTTCTTTCAAAACTTCATATTAATTTCATTTCATTCCACACTCGTTTTCTTGCGCCACTTCATTCTTTGGACTTCTCAAACATTTCATACCCACTTTGAGCTTTATCTCTACCACATGATCATTACACTCTATTTCGGCTCCAACACTACAATAGTTGCTTCCCTTCGACCCGTCTTTTTCTTTTTCTTTTCTCATTCTTTCAAAACTTCATTATTAGTTTCATTTCCATTATTTTTAATTAATTGCAATTACATTATATCAATTTTGAAAATGACAATATTTCAAAACAAATAGTACAAAGATTTGAACTTTTTTATCATGTAAGGGTGTATTATTTTTAGTTATAATATTAATTATTAAATAATTTATCGTATAAGTGCGTTTTATTTTTTTCCAACTATTATTATTTAGAAAAAATACAAATGTAAAAACAAAAAGGAATAAAATAAAAATTAAAAACCAAAAAGAATAAAAGAAGTAAAGGAAAATATGTAAAATCAAAAATAAAGAGCATAATAGACCTCAAAGTCCTAGACCTGGCAAACGGGTTGATCGAATCTGATTCGGATCGGATGATTTCGGGTGAGTAAGTTTGTTTCGGGTGATTTCGGATCAGATTGGATCGGATCGGATTCGGATGTGTTTGGATTTCAGGTTGAAATCGAATTCAGGTGTTATTCGGATTAGAAATTTCAAAACATTTTGGATCGGGTCAATTCGGATCGGGCAATACAAATTCAGTGTTGATTGAATATTTAAAAGCAAAATTATTATTATAATGAAAATTTATGAAATATTACATCTTTAAAATCTTTATTATAAGTTAGTTATATATAAAACATATATTTTAAACGAAAATAATTATATATTCCCTATAAATTTAATTCAGGTCATTTCGGATTGAAAAAGTTCGGGTTACAATTAATTCAGATCGGGTAAATTTCGTATTGAATTTATTCGAAAGATTTCGGATTGTTTAATTCGGATAAAATAATTTCGGGTGTTTTCAGTTCGGGTTTCAGGTCAAAGCTCGGATGGTTAACCATAATTTTTCGGGTGAGACTTCGGGTTTCGTATCGGATCGGGTCGGATATCGTATTACAGATTTCGGATTCGGATGGCTTTTGCCAGCCCATTTCATATTCTGCTCGAGTTGGCACATACCAGGGCAAAAAAAAAAAAAAAAAGTTAATAAATATTTTATGATGTTAAATTTAACTCCGTCCATTTATTACCGAATAAAATTTTAGGTGTTTTGCTATGTTTTTTAAGAATGAAGTTTAAAGTTGTTTATTAAATATATAATATTACAATTCAAGGTACCCTTCCTCTTTTTTTTTTTTTTGTTCTTTTTTTTTATTTTTTAACGATAAATAATCCAACCCAATCATTACCATCGCCATCGTTTAAAAATTAGAAATAGTAAGTATTAAGTGGATAGTCAGAGATTAAAAGTAATGTTTTTTTAACATATTATACAATTATTTCAACTTATAGTTAGTTAGAAAACATATAAATCAGCGCCTTTATGAGAAAGAGAGGAAAACACGAGACTTTTAGGAAAATATTAGTTAATTAATCAAAGCAAAAATAATAGTGTCACATGCGACATATAAATAGTAGTTACCGGGTAACGGTCTTCGATAAAGAGATGTAAACAGAAAAATAACAGAATAGAATCTAGTTGCCGTATATCTCTAACCTTCTCGAAACCCTATTCTAGATGATATTCTAGTTGCCTTATATCCATAAACATAAAAGAACTATTCTCGATGCTTCACGTTGGTGGAGTTGTCGGCCCCTGAATTAACCATGACTTGGGCGGCCCGTGCGGATAGAAATCACAATAATATTGTCCCCTTCAAACCAAGCTTGACCCCAATTTTCTTCAATTTTCACCGCAGCTTCGTCAATTGACTGACCATTGCCCCTCCATCGCCCACTGAATCTAACACGAGGAGCACCATAACGAGTGCTAGGAAACTTGTAAATTTTGATGAGCAATTAACCATGCTAAATTGAGGAAAGTCCAGTAACTAGTACTCTTAAGGTCCATAGGAATTTAGAATTTTAAGGACATTGTAAAAGAGGAACGTTTGCTGAAGACTTAGTGTAGGTACTAGTTAGGTGCTTTAGATTGCTGATGATGTACTTTATTTTTATAAATGAACTATTGAAGCACTAGAACCGTTCAGAAACTTGAAGAATTTGAAGACTGAAGACTTAAGAAGATTTCTGAAGATGGTATCTACAAAGTCACATGTTGCTCAGAAAGTGGAAATTTCAGCAACAACTTGCATAAGTGAAAATCTATATGACAGAGTAGGTTGTGCTTGCTGAAACTGAGACTGACCGCTTGCTGAAATACATATGTGACCTCCTTGCTGAAAGTACTTGCATTTACGCTCCAACTTTCACATTTGAATTTTATTCAAATGAACATTAAATGCAAAAGTAAGCATGCGAAGAACATGAAGACTAGAAGACAAATGAAGGACGCTGCTGAAAGTACAAAAGCAAGATAGTGACATCTTAAGGAACAAAGCCTTAGAATTTGAAATTCAAACGACTCCCTTGATTCACTATAAATAGACGTCATCCGACAAAGAGTTGAAGTGTGTCAACAACGTGATCAAACTCTCACTTGTGCTTAAACACTCATCTTCCATACTCTTTACTGCCTATTGATCCGTTCCAAGACTTAAGCTTGAAACAAAAGCTCCTTGTGGAGAAGTAGAACATTCACGGCTAAGAAATTAGTTAAGTGTTCTTTCTTTCGAACAAGAAAAAGTCTTGACACCAGAAACAACTTAACTTGTTTACTGCAAAGTATTCCAAGTTTTGTTTCTTAGATTACTTGTTATAGCTGAATAAGTTATACTCAAGTCATCTCATCCCAAAACTCTCTAACTGATAAACACCCTCTTTCAGGCGTGAAATTCAGGGGGAATTAATCAAGCATAGTGTTGCTGATTATAAGTCCCAAGTTTAGTGGAGAACAAGGTTTCGTTCTCTAGTAGGAAACGAAGCAAGTGCGCTTTGGTTTCTGAAGAATCGTTCTAGATAGGTGTTGTAAGGAACCTTAAACTTATCTTAGTGGATTCAGTCCTAGAAAGGACAAAGTGGATTAGTTGAGATATTACGCTACTCTCAGATACCATTATAAAAAGTGTTTGTGTGATTTATTTTACTACATTTAGTTTTCAGCAAACTTAACTATCTGTACACTGTCAGTTTGCTCACTTGCTGAAACTAGCTCTTACTGAAAAGCACTTATTGTATAAAGACTTCCGCACTCTGTTTTTAAAGTACCAGTAAAATTCGTTACTGAAAAGTAACTAGTACTTGCTGAGAAAGTTAAGTATCAGCAAATTCATTACTGTTAAGTAATAAGCTCTTGCTGAGAAAGTTTTTAAACGATGAAAGTTTGAAAAGACTATTCACCCCCCCCCCCTAGTCTTTTCTTGTTGTATAAAGGGACCAACAAGTGGTATCAGAGCTGGAGGTTCTTAACCTTCAACATTGAACCTAGATCCCCTTAGGTGCTTTCCATAAATCACTCTCACTTGATCAGTTTGGTAGTCTTTTGCTGACAGGATGTCTTTAGGAGATGCTCCCTTGCTGAAGCTGGAAAACTATGAAAAATGGCGAAACAACATGATGCTACATCTTGAGGCCATTAGTGATGAAATGGTCACTGTCATAAATGATGGACCTATCAAGATCACTAAACTTGAGAGAAGCTTTCCTCACAAAACCACGGATACCGCTGGTAAGGAAACTATCTTAGGAGAACCGGTTGACACCGCCGTTCCAAAACCAAGAGAGGAATGGACTTCCGATGAAGCCAAAAGATTCCGTCTTGATGGCCAAGCAAGAAACATCATCGTTCGATCAACTCCGGATACTATACAGTGCAAACTGTGGGGTGCCAAAACTGCTACGGAAGTTTGGAAAATGGTTCAAGATCTTTGCGCTGGATCTGACAAAACCCAAGGAAAACAAACTCGAAGTGCTGAAGTTAAAGTTCCAGAACTTTAAACAAGGTACAAATGAGTCACTCGAAGACTTGGATTACAGATTCACAACTCTAGTAAGTGAGATGGCTGCCTTAGGAGTTGGAAATCTTTATTCAGACTCTGGGAAGGTGAAAACCATTGTTAGAAGTCTGAACCAAGAATGCATCCATACTCAGAATTTCTACTATAATCAAGGAATGTCGAATATCACACCTACAAAGTTGTTCTCTCATCTTGCTACTGTCAACTATGAGACAAAGCAAAGAGAAAATATGTTTGCTGAAAAATCGCAAAACATTGCTCTTGCTGCAAAGCCGCATCTTCTGAAAAGAAGAATGATAAAGAGCATGCTGATGAAAATGCTTTAGTTGTTAAAAACATGAAGAAATTCATCAGTAAGGAACTTGAAAGGCGAAAAGCAAAAGAGAAGCTGAAAAAGCATCTTGGTAACAACTACCACAAATACAACAATGAGGCTAGCTCGATGAACAAGCAGGCTCAGCAAGCAAATTCCTCTGAAGAACCAGCAGTTGGCAATGATCTTTGTTTTTACTGCAAAAATCCTGGACACTTCAAAGAAAATTGTCATTTGTTGAAAGGTAAATCTGCTGAAAAGAAGAAGAAGTTCAAAAGAGCTTTTATTGCTGAAGAAAAGAAGAAGCTTCAAGCAAAAATCGATGCGCTGTGCATTGATACTAGCTCTGAAGACAGTGAGGTAGAGAGCTCAGACACTGAAGAAGAAGAAGCCACTCTTGATGTAGAGATTGGCAAGGAAGTATGTGGAATAGCTATGGAAGCTTATCCAGATGTGTCAAACTACGAATTATGCCTCATGGCCGGTCAGGTAAACAGTCCTACCTTTGACTCTGACTCAGAAAGTGAAGATGATATTGACCTTGATAGAATTCAAGGAGAAATCGAAAGATTTGAGAAAACTCTGAGGAAACAGCAAGAGAAACTACAGAATGCTGAAACTCTGACCAATCAAACTACTGAAAAGTACGTCTTGCTGAAAGAAGAGTCAGAAAAGAAGGATGCTGAAATATTGCATCTCAAGAAGCTGATTGCTGAAGCTACAGAGAAGAATTCTCAAATGGCAATAGAATTGGAAGAGTATCAGTCCTCAATTCTAAAGTTATTTGCTGAAATACAAGAAATGAAAAAGATGAAAATCAATTTCAAATCTTATGCTGATGCAAGTAATACGCTGATTGAACTAAACTCTTATTTGAGAGATCCATCTCAGAAAGAAGGTTTAGGTGCAATGTATGAAGGTGATGACGTAATAATCTTGAGTAAACACAAATCACCAATTACCTTTGTACGCGCAACTGATAGTGGTCAACCAGAACTCTATCAGATTGGTCAATCTAAGGTTGCTGAAAAATGCAATCAAGTACCTACGACCGTAAAGCCCGTTGTTGCCACTCAAAGTAAGAAGACTTTAAAAGGTAAACAGGTTGCTGAAAAGCAAACTGTTAAGAAAAAGGATGATGTAAAGCATTCCGCCAAAAAGTTGCTGAAAAGCAATTTGTTAAGTCAAAAGGCAAGATTACTAAAAGTAATCAGAAGACGTTTGTTGACAAACCTGAATCAAGTAAGGTTGCTGAGACAAAAGCTCAACATTCTTCGAAAAGTGGACTCGGTTTCAAAACCAAGCAAAGTCAACTTTTTCATGAGTATAAGCAAAGTCAACAAAGATACTTCAAAGAGATGAATAAAACCAAGCCTAAGAGTTCTGACAAAACTCAAAACTCTAGGACTAGAAGGAACCTTGCCAGAAAAGAACTTACTGAAGAGTATGTTCAGCAAAAAGGTCAACCGAGCAAGACACCACATTAGAAAGTGGATTTGATCAGCACAAATAAAAAGTCTTTCGGGTCAAAACCTTCTAGTTCCTCAGCAAGTAGAAAACAAGTCAAAGTTGAAAAACTCAAGACTTGGGTTTCCACTGGACGCATTCTTGAACATGTTAATGGACATCCAATATTGGATAATTAACTTGTTTGCTCTTGATTGTGCAGACTTCAGCCACGGAGACAAACAATGCAAACTGGCACTTTGACAATGGTTGTGGAAAGCACATGACGGGCAACAAGAAAAACCTTATAAACTATAGACGGTGGTCTAAAGGTCCGATAATAAGGTTTGCTGGTGGAGGCTTTGGTTCTACAAAAGGTTATGGTGACGTGAAGTTAGGATGCATTACCATTTCGGGAGTTCTTTATGTCAAAAAATCTTAAGTTTAACCTTTTCAGCATGAGTCAATTCGCTGATAAAGGATACTTCATCAAATCAAAAGTGATGAATGTAAACTTATAGACTTTGAGACAAAGAAGGTTATTATGATTGCTAGAAGATCAGGAGGTTTCTACACTGTAGATTGGTCTTCAACAATCGTTGAAAAATGTCTTGTCTCAGATCATGATTGCCTTGCTTAAAAAGCATGGTTATGGCATAAACGAACAAGTCACCTAAACTTCAAGACGCTGAATAAGCTGTCTAAAAAGGCACTTGTAGTTGGATTACCTAAGGTTACTTTCAAGAAGGATGGTGTTTGCAATGCATGTCAGCAAGGAAAGCAAACCAAATCTTCTTTTAAGAACAAGGCAATACCGTCAACTGCAAAACCTTTACAACTCTTGCACATGGACTTGTTTGAATCTTCTTCAACAAGCTATGCTGGTAAGAAGTATGGTCTGGTGGTGGTAGATGATTATTCAAGATTCACATGGGTAGTATTTATCAAGCACAAGTCTGAAACAAGGACTGAAATACATAACCTGCTGAATAAGCTTGAAGTCATGAAAAATGGCAAGGTAAAAGTCATAAGAACAGACCATGGTACTGAGTTTGTGAACCAGTACATAACTGAGTATTGCACTTCAAAAGGCATACAACATCAGTTATCCTCAGTAAGGACACCACAACAAAATGGTGTTGCTGAAAGGAAGAATCTCACCCTTAAGGAAGCAGCAAGAACAATGCTTGCTGACACTGAAATAAGTGAAGCTTACTGGGTTGAAGCGATTAATACCGCCTGCTATACTCAAAACAGATGTTTGATTAGTAAGGAATACAACAAAACTCCATATGAGTTATTTGTTGGAAGACCTCCTAACATCACCCATTTAAGAGTATTTGGTTGTAAGTGTTTTGTTCTTAACAATGGTAGAGAATACTTAAGAACATTTCAACAAAAGGCAGACGAAGCGATATTTGTTGGTCAGTCCTTGCATAGTAAAGCTTATAGAGTTTACAATAAAAAGGCACAAAATATCGAAGAATGGGTGCATGTTGTTTTCTATGAAAAGTCACAAGGAGTGCCTGCTGAAGAAGAAATATCAGATTGTATGAAGAGGTTACTCATACACGAGCAAATAACTGAATCTGATGCTAGGCAAGTCAAGTCAATTGAACTAAATGATGATTCTGACAATGACTCTCCTCCCCCGAGTCATGACAAGATAAATATAGTTCACGACAAAGAATTTCAAGCAAAAGACGTAGTTGCTCCGGATGTTGCTGAAACTATGCAACTTCCTCTGCCTGCTGACGAGTTACCACAAACCAGCAATGATGAACAAGCAGTTGCTGACGAACCAATCTCATCAGAGACACAACAAATTACCAGTAGTACTGAGCAAGTACATACTGAAGAGTCACATGCTGATGAGCAAACTTATCCAGATCCAAAGAGCAGAAAACATGTTAATAAATGGATTAGAGATCATCCCTCGACGAATATGATTAGTGATATTGACAAACGCCAAGTGACTAGATCCAAAGTATCTACTAATCATGAACTTGCTGAAGAAGCAAATGTCATAGAAGTAGAAACTTTGTTTTCTTGCTTTGTTTCAGAAATTGAACCCAAGACCTTAGAGGAAGCTTTAAAGCATTCTGAATGGATCAAGGCAATGCAAGAAGAACTGGATCAATTTGAAAGGAACAAAGTTTGGAAACTTGTACCCCTTGATGAAGGCAAGAAAGCAATTGGTACAAAGTGGGTGTTCAGAAATAAGCTGAGTGAGTCTGGTGAAGTAACAAGGAACAAAGCACGTTTAGTTGCTCAAGGTTACTGTCAGACTAAAGGAGTGGACTATGATGAGTCTTATGCACCAGTTGCAAGATTGGATGCAATTAGGCTTTTCTTGGCCTTTGCTGCTCACAATGACTTCATTGTTTATCAAATGGATGTTAAAAGTGCATTCCTAAATGGTGAACTTGCTGAAGAAGTCTACTTGGAACAACCCCCTGGCTTTGAACTTCCCTCATAAACCAAGATGGTATACAAGCTTCAGAAAGCTGTATATGGTCTAAAGCAAGCACCAAGAGCTTGATATTAAACCTTAGCTAAGTTCTTGTTGGAAAATGGTTTCAATAAGGTGAAGTTGACAAAAACTTATTTACCATGAACCATGATGGTAAAATACTCTTAGTTCAGATTTATGTGGATGACATAATATTTGGATCTAAGGACAAGCAACTTTGTGATGATTTTGCCAAACTCATGACAAACAAGTTTGAAATGAGTATGATGGGTAAATTGAATTATTTCCGAGGATTGCAAGTCAAGCAACTCAAAGATGGAATATTCATAAATCAAGCAAAGTATGCAAAGGAAATGCTCATAAAGTTTAGGATCAAAGAGGAAGAAAAACCTGAAAAGATCCCTATGAGCGTTGGTACCAAATTGGGATATACTAAAGAAGATAAGTGTGTTGAAGAACACAAGTATAGGAAGCTCATTGGTTCCTTGTTGTATTTAACAAGTAGATCTGACATTCAGTATGCTGTTTGTGTGTGTGCAAGATTCCAATCTGATCCAAGAGAATCACACTATAAAAAGGCACTTAAGATACTGAAATATGTCAAAGGTACAGTCAATGTTGGATTATGGTATCCTAAAGATTCTGGATTGGAATTGGTTGGTTATTCTGATGCTGATCATGGAGGATCAACTCTTGATAGAAAAAGTACTTCTAGAACTTGTCAGTTTCTAGGTACTAGATTAATATAATGGTTCAGCAAGAATCAAACATGTGTTGCTAATTCATCTACTGAATCTGAGTACATTGCGGCTGGTTGTTGCACAACTCAAATCGTATGGATTCAGCAACAATTAAGAGATTATGGTATTTCTGCAAAGAAAACACCAATCTTTTGTGATAATACAACTGCTATTGCTATCACGCAAAATCCTAAGTTCCACTCAAGGACAAAGCACATTGATATTAGACATCATTTCATTAGAGATCATGTGGAAAAAGGAGACATTGAGGTTGTGAAAGTAGGTTCTGATGATCAACTTGCTGACATCTTTACCAAGCCCCTACCAGATAATAGGTTCGCAATGCTTAGGTATAACCTTGGATTGATTGAACTACCTCAATAGTAAGGGATACATTTGGTAGATTGCTGAAACATGCATTCAGCAAACAAAAGTATGCTTACATGTATAAAGTCCCTTCCACTGATTTCTTGTAAAAGAAATGATAGTTCACTACATGATTGCTGAAATAGGCATTCAGCACGTAATTCCTTCAAAACGGGTATTTGTTAGGAAACTTGATCACTTGCTGAGACGGGTACTCAGCAAGAGAAAAACTTTAAAGATTGCTGAAATGGGTATTCAGACAACCAAAGATACTCAAACAGGTATTCAAGTATCAAAGGAAAAACCTGAGACTGGAACTCAGCAAAGAGCAAGAACACTTCTCCGATTTTACCTAAGGATATCTCAATATAAAAAGAATTTGCTGAGACGGGAACTCAGAAATGTCTTTTAACTTAATGAAATTTGAGATATTTGATTAAGGGGGAATTTTCAGCAAATACAAGGCTTGTTACCTAAAAAGGTAAGTACCAAAGTTAAATTGTCCAAAATCGCTGAAAAGATTCTCATTTACTTCAACAAGCAATTACAGCTGGGGTAAAAAGGATCAAATCCCGTGAATCAAGGTAAAATCAATTTGTGATGTTAATCGTGGCACAAATAAAGTCGCTGTTAATCATGACATGAAATACAATCGTGGCCATTGATTTAAAGCTGTTTCTTATCTAACAGTTGATATTACAAAGAGAAAGTGTGCTCTGAAGGTTTTTGTTAGTGGAACACTACGCATTTATTGCAATGGCTCCACTAACACAGACGAATCTCTGTTTTACCCTTGCTGAGAACTCAAAACCGTTGAGCTTCTCACACAACAGAGATACTATATAAACAAAGAGTTAGAGAAACACAAAATACTTTAACTCACATTTCCTTTCTCTGGAAATTTTATAGCCTGTGCCCTGAATTCACTGTACCTCCGGTCAAAAAGAAAGTTATCTTTTTCGTACAACTCCCTTGCTATATATAAGAGATGGCTCCTAAGAGACAGTCCTCCAAGACCTCAAATCGTCCAAAGCTGACAGTGCTGGGAAAAGCACTACTCCGGTTGAAATTCCGGCTACCAACACAGTGAAAATTGTATTGAAAAACGACAGAGTCACTGAAAGACCCATGCCACCTGCATATCTCGACACTGCAAAGTGTGAGCAGATGATGCAGTGGGGCGGATTTGGCAAGGAGAAGTATATTAGATACTTCCATGAACAAGAACTGGATGAGGAAAATGAAGAGGCGTTGAATTTGATTAATCAACAAGGCCTTCTTTTCTTCATAACTGCTCGCACTAAGAAAGTGAGCATGTTAGATACAATGGAATTCTGCAACAATGCAGAAATCCAAACTCTCACTAACGGACAAGGAGTCACTGAAAAAGTGATTTCTACCTCAGTTCAAGGTGTGCAAATCATCCTGAAATGGATTGATTTAGCCAACATCTTTTAGATTCCAACTACTGGAACTGAAGATGACATCACTGCCACTGATGAAGAAATTGAAGCCTTCTACAGTGATGTCAGAAATGAAAAGATGAAGAAAGGAGAGATTGATCCCGTGACTTGGACCTCAAAGCACGTAAAGAGGAAGCATCTCTGCCATTCGCTTGGTCTAGTAGCTCTGCTACTAATCAAAGTCTTAGACTCCCAAGTTGGAGGAATAGACCAAGTTGGCTTGAGAAGGTGGCCATTGCTGATGCATATCCATGAGAACAAAACAGAGCTCAACTGAGCTAAGTACATTTTCAACAGACTTGTTGATTGTGTTACTAAGTTCAAGGTAAAGGTTGAAGACAATACAGTCTCACCTACCTTTCCAGTGATGTGGATTGAAAATATGCTACATCCTTGAACACTTCAGGATTCAGCTTTGAAACACCCATTGCCGATTAAGAAATCAGTATGCAATGTGGAAAAGCCTTCTACAAGCAGAATGGACCTAAGCTTGCTGACAAGAAGTCAAAGAAGACAACAACTGCAAATGTTGTCAGTGTTGGTCAGCAAGATAGGTATCCAAAAGCTGCAAATGTTGCTGAGACTGATAATCAGTCCATGAATGCAACTGTTGCAGATGGTGATCAACAAGGTAAGTGTACAACAGTTGCAAATGTTGCTAAGAATGAAACAGCTGCAAATGTTGCTGCTGGAGCCACTGCGGTTGCTGAAACTAATGCACCTAGTGAAAAATCTAAGAAGAAAAAGTGGAAAGTTGATTATGACACTCAACCTGCAGCGTCATCAGTTGACCCCATTCCCAAGAAGAAACGGACAAAGAGTTAACCAAGAAAGAAAACAACAGCACGTAAGTCCGTTCCAATTGTCCATAATCTTTCAGATGATGCTCCAGTGGTTGCTGAAACGCAAGCCACTCCAGTAGATGTTTTTGAAGTGTTTGCAGAAGTCTTCAACAATGTTGAAGTGTTTGCAGAAGCCTTCAACAATCAACCCAACGTTGATACATCTGCTGATAATAGACCACAAGGCAGTGGAAATGAAATTTCTGCCCAAATCCCCGATATCTACATTGTAGATAATCCTGATGACAACACTCTGGGACCAGCAAGTGATATTGCTGAAGATTTGAGAAGAGCGGCACTTGCTGACAATGCTGCTGAAAAGATGGTTGCTGAACAAGCAACTAATCAAGTCCCAGAAATTGCTGAAGTTGCAATTGCTGAAGGACCAGTTGTTGAGAATGCAATGGTTCAAGTCCCAGAGGTTGCTGAAACACCACAAGAGATAGTATTCGACGACGCATCTCGTGATGCTGAGAATATTAGACCAAGTTCACCAATAACTTCTATTGACAAAGTCCAACTGGTGCTGACAGACCTAAGACAACAAATGGATTTGGAGATAGATAACAACTCCAATAAGTCAGTAGATCTGTTCATGACAAGTAGTGAACTTAAAGGTCAAGATGTCTCTGCTCAACTTGTCAATTCAGAGACAAGGGAGATTGTTGAATCTGCACAGCCTTCTCAAATAGAGCAAGAAAAGAAGTTTGCTGAAGAACAAGTCCCCGATAATGAAGATGTTGTCATTGTTGAAAGGACTGAGTCACCACCTACCCTTCTTCAGCAGGTAGTTAACTCAGACATAAGCAAAACTTCACTATCTGAAACTCTATCTTTTGCTAATATCATTGTTTCCTTACAGACTTCTCAAGATACAAGTCAGAAGATTACTGAAACTTCTGCACCAGAATCCACAACTCCTGTTCAGCAGGTAGATGAAGCTTTTGGTAAATCTACTAAGTTTGACAACTTAGTACTTGTATCTAACTTAAAATTATTTCAGGATGAACAATTCAAGGATGCTGCTCAAGCTCCTGAAGCAATGGAAATAGTGCCAACACAACTAAGTGTGCAACATGAGCTTGCTGAACTTCAGCAGGTAAATCATGTTCTAGTTTTAAACTCTAAAACTATCTTCCGAAACCTTCCTGAATTTAATTTTATTCTTTTTAGGCTCAAAAGGAGATCACTGAAGTGGTTCACATCACTGAAGATCTTGAAGTAAGTTCAAAAGAACTTTACTCAAACTTCAAAAAGAATACCTTGACCAGAGTTGCTAAATCTGTCAGCAACTGGCAACGGTACAGAAGGATGGATTTCTCCGATCTTCAACTTCATCCGTCCAACGAGAAAAAGAGAATCTCTTTACTGATACTCGAGATTTTTGTACATTCTATACTTCCAGAAGAGTTGACATATTCTCAGCTAATGAGCTCAATTCTGATTGCTCTAATTAGAGAAAATATGAAGGCTAAATTCAAGAGTGCCTCTCCAGCTGAACAAGATGTGATGCTCAAGGGTTTCTTTGTACCCGTGGTGGCTGATCCCCACAAAATCAATGAAGAAGAGGAAGTAACAAGCGTTGCTATGTACAAACATCTCGAGTTAGTTATATGATGAATGTGTATTTTACACTTTCATTTGAGTATTTTTCACCTATTTTAGCTATCCTCTATGTTAATTTAGCTATATTTTAGTGCATTTTATTAGAATAGTGTCACGTTTTCCTTTAGATTTTATTTTACAGGTTTTGGTTGAAAATCGAGGATTTCCGGGCAATTATATTGAAGTTGACAAGGAATTGGTGTTCCAGAAGCCTATTTGGAGTATCTGAAAGTTTCCGGATAGTATTTGGAGTCTAGGGGTCGAATCTGGAGGTTAGAAGGCCACTAGAAGTCAGAATCCGAGTCCGAAAAGGGGAAGAAATCCAAAAACGCGTCGAAAACGCGGAATTCCGCGAGAAATTCTCTGGGGCGAACCGCCCCAGACGTGGGGCGAACCGCCCCACAGTAATTCGAAGCCTATATATAGTTGCTCAGTTTTCTCCGAAAATCATACTTTTCCAGACCTACTTTCTCACCTCTCTCTGTAGTTTTAGGTAGGGACTTCCCAGAGCCTGTTCTGGGGGTTCGTAGCTTAGGGGACTCTTTTCATAGCAGATTGGAGCTTGTAGGATCGTAATTCTCCGGAGATTGACAACCTTCGGTAACTTTGTATCTTACAGTTTATTCTACTTATTTTTATATTCTTTCAACATGTTTTGTTCTATGATTTCTGTTGATTGCATGCCTATTATGAGTAGCTAAACTTATCATTGGTGGTAGTATGTGAATTCTTAGCGAAGGGAAGATAATCATGCTAATGGCTATATCGCGCATTATACTCCGTGTCATTGCTTTATTTCGTTGATCAGGCACAGCCTAAATTCTCGTATGTTGTATTAATTATTATGCACAATTGGATCCTCGTCGACCTGTACGCGAGTTTATCTTCGTAGTGTTGAATAATTACGGAACACAATAGGACAATAGTGCTTGACTTGTCAGACCCATTATCTTCATAGTGCTTAATAATTGCAACAGGACACTAGATTGATTCAAAGATCTCTATGCAAGACCGAGGAATTTATGCATGATTATCGACCCGTTATGCTTTGATGGATCATACTATCACCAATCTCCATTATCTATTAGAAAAACCGTTTGCTATCTGTCTGCTGTTTTTTATATTCTAAATTAAATTTGATAAAGCTAGTTATAGTCCTGAGAGAACGACACTCGAGTCATTCTACTGCTACACTACGGTTTTCGTTGTAGTTGTGGATTGCCTTTGGCTAAATAACAAATATCATTTGACTGAACCGGAACCGACAAATCCGCGTTCATCATTATACTAACCGACGATGATGAAGAAGAAGAGGATGAAAATATCCCAAAGGATACCAGTGATGATGATGAAGGAAACGATTCCAAGGACAAAAAGGATGATGATGATGACAATCAAGGTCCTGGTCCTAATGCTGGTGGAGTTAAGCTGACAGTTGCTAAGACTGAAAATCAAGTTACTGAAAATCAGCAAGCTGACCAAACTCCCAGTCAGCATCAAGAATCCACTCCTGCTCCTACTGAGACAAGTACTCAAGCAACTGAACAAGTTGCTGAAACTGAAGAAGAGTACGCCATAAAGCGTGCTGAAATGCACTTAGGCAAAAACAAGCTTTCTGATGTCGAGTTATCTTTACTCGATGCCAAGGTCACTGATCCAAACCTTGATGATGAAGATATGGATGAAGATTATCAAAGAGAACTCCAAAATAGTCTACAGATTCATGCTAGACATACGCAAAATCTAGACATTGCTCAATCTTCAGGAGTGAAGAACACGGAAGTCCCCTCCCTTCCACTTACTGCTGGTGAAACTCCAGTTGTTGAGTAAAAAGAGTTGCCCTCAACAACCACTCAACCTCAAGTGATTGAAGCTAAAGATTTAGGAACCAAGGTTGCTGGCCTTGATGAATCTGATGACAAAGAAGATCTATTCAACTTCTCAGCAAATGAAGAAGAACTTACAAAGAAAATTGAACCCACAGAGGTTGCAATTCCTCCTCCATCTCTCCAAAATGATGAAGGAGATGCTGAAAGAAGTCGTCTGCTGAGAAATGAAGATCAATTCGCTACTGAGATCAAAGCTCGTTCACTTACTCCCTCTCTAGTGCCGTTTCCTAATATTGAGGATTTTACTCCGAGAATTAAGGCACTTATGGTTGTTCACAAAGCATGCCTAGAAGAGGATGATGCATTGGTTGCTGAGAGTCCGCTTGATATTGGCAAGATACTGGCTATAGTGCTGAAACGCACTACTTCTCTTACCATAGCTCAGAAAGACATAAGTCTACATCACAAAAGCTATGAAGAAGATGTCAGTCAAGCACTCAAACTGGCTAAAACTGCATTGAAAAAGGCTCAGACTTTCATTGAAGAAAAAGTCGACAATGAGCGCAGATATGAGGAGAACTTGGTGAGTATTAAAGAAGAATTGTCCAAGCTAACTGCTGATCAACAAGGAATCATTCTTAAATACAACAACCTAAGTACTCTTGCTGAAAATTGCAATCCATGTCTAAGGGGGAAGATAAACAAATAAAATCTTCAAGAGCAAAGAAAACCCCTGCTGAAGCGCCATTGATACTGCCTGGTCCATCTCCCAGAGAACCTCTTGCTGAAAGAGAGCAAAGTTCAAAGAAACGAGTTGAAACAGATTCTGAGAGAAATTCAGCAAATCCAAAAAGGAGAAGAACATCTGCTGAAACTCAAAAATACTGTCACACTGAAAGTCATCAAGATCTGAATGAAGATGATGATAATGATGATGACCAAACAATATCTCAAGCAATAAGAGCTAGGCCAATTACAGCCTTAACTCCTTCTGGCCATTCCAAACACTTCTCTTCTGACTCAAGATCATCAGCAAGAGATCAAGAAAATGCTAAGTCAAGAAGAAGAAGGCAAAGACAGGAAGAAAAGAGGCTTGCCAGCATTGCAATTGGCTCTGGCATTGAATACACAAAGACCAGCAATGAGGAAACAACTCAAAATGTTATCAGAAACCTACATGGTTGATGGGTCATGAAGCTGGAAGATTTGTTGGTTAATGATTTCTTTCCAACTGCTGTACTAAATCAAATGTACACTTGGATCGAATTAAAATTGCAAAGAAAAGAAAGGGATCCTCCTCCCTACCCAAGAACATTGCTGCAAAATGGTTGAATCTGGAAGTCTTAGTATGAAGAACTTTTATTGGAAAGAAGCTAACACAAGAGCCTGATTTGATTAAACCAATAGATGTTGCTTACTACAGTGATCCTTTAACCAACAAGTCAAAGAATAAATATGGCTTGATTCCTTATGAGTATTTTTATCTGACTGCCAAGGATCAAGAAGAAGATCTTCTCTGGTTAAGAAAGATTCATGCTAACAAGGGAATTTCAGATACACAACTTCTCCATGCCAGCAAATGGGCATGCACTTGTGGGTACTTCACTACAAAGAAATGAATGGTGAAAACCATCATTATACTGCCTGCAAGAATGCAAGGATTATTCAACTTGAAGTCCGTAAGCTACTTGAAAATTACGAGAAGGACTGTGTTGAATTCTCTGCGCTTGCTGAGAAGAGTGTAAGGGAGATTCTGAGGAAATCTTCTGCTGGAATCGCTTAAGTACCTTGTAAAAGCTTTGTTTGTTTTGTTTGCTGAATTTTGTAGTTATCTCTGAACTTTCTTGTAAATTTACTAAAAGATAACTATTAGAAATAAGCTTTTGACTCTTTTTGGTTTTTGATTATGCAATCTACTTATGCTTACTGTTTATTATTCAAGTATGTTTGCATTATTCAACTGATTTATTCAACATCAGAAACCTCTAAAAGGGTAACAATTAATTTAGCCATGGATTGCTAACATCAAAAAGGGGGAAATTTGTTATGAAACTTGTAAATTTTGTTGAGCAATTAACCATGCTAAATTAAGGAAAGTCCAGTAACTAGTAGTCTTAAGGTCCATAGAAATTTAGAATTTTAAGGACATTGTAAAAGAGGAACGTTTGCTGAAGACCTAGTGTAGGTACTAGTTAGGTGCTTTAGTTTGCTGATGATGTACTTTATTTTTAAAAATGTACTATTGAAGCACTAGAACCGTTCAGAAACTTGAAGAATTCGAAGACTAAAGATTAAGAAGATTTCTGAAGATGGTATCTACAAAGGCACATGTTGCTCAGAAAGTGGAAATTTCAGCAACAGCTTGCATAAGTGAAAATCTATATGATAGAGTAGGTTGTGCTTGCTGAAATTGAGACTGACCGCTTGCTGAAATACATATGTGACCTCCTTGCTGAAAGTACTTGTGATGAACGAGATTGTCAGACTCGAACAATCAAATATATTTGTTTGAAAGCCAAAGGGCAACTCACAACTACACAAAACACGTAGTGCAGAGGTAAGTTGACCTCGTGTGTCGATCTCTAGGGACTAAACTAGCTTTAACTAAATAACTATATATAATTTCAGAAAACAAATTTATATTAACTCGACTTAACAATATATGGAGAAAGCTGGTGATAGTATGCTCGTTCTAAGCATCAAGTTCTAATTATGCATGAAAGTGCAACTCGTACTGCCTTAAAAGTAATTCGATTTACAAACACCAAAGACAGATTTGTAGACGTGTATTTTGAAACCTTCCTATCTATACTAATACTTGGCTAAGGTTGACAGTCTTAGTTCAAGCAGTACTTTCAAATTATATATAATCGAATCGATGATCTTGAATTGTCCTAGTGTTTCTAACACTTTTCTACGAAGATATATGGCTTAGTCGGATCAAACAATCGAATTAAGATAATTAACAAGTAAAAGACTCAGAAACTCAATCATGCATAATACGAACCCTAGCTACGAATTCACATACTATCACCAACTAGATGCTTAGCTACTCATATCAATAACACAATCAACAATCATAATTGAAGCAATAATGAATGAAAACATGGTGAATTGAAAGATAAATAGCAGAATTGTGAGATACAAGGTTACCACCAAAGGCTGTCAATCTCCGGTGAATGGCTAAAACTCACAAAGATCTAGCAAGGTGAGATAAAACGGTGTCCAAATCTCTCATCTAGCTTCAAATTCTCTAAGATACAAAGGTTCTAAGAGAAAATATACCCAGAACAAGCTCTAGGGTTTAAGTCTGTAAAAATATGATGAAAGATATGAAAATTCGCAGATTTTGGGATATATATAGAGAGCTGTCGGAACGCCCCCGGCGGACCAACGCGGAGGTGGGCCAGCCACGCGGCGGTCCGCCTTGCACACGGCGGTGCGCCCCGCACGGGCAGAATGTGGCCCGTGCGGAATTCCTCCTTCGGATCTTCGAATTCGTCCCCTTGCACGGTTTTGAGCTCCAAAACTTGATCTCTTGGCCTTGAAACTCGTCTCGGTAGTCCTTGACACACCACGGGTGATCTCGTTGCACCAAAACATCATTGTTTCGCCATGAATTACTTCCAAAAACGCGATTTCCATCTAAAACATGAAAAGAACAAAAGAAATGGAAACGTGACACTATTCTAACAAAATGCACTGAAATGCATGCTAGAGGATAGCTAAATTGGTGAAAAAAGACTCGAATGATAGTGTAAAAAACACTGTCATCAAACTACCCAAACCGAACCTTTGCTTGTCCTCAAGCAACTAGCTAGACTCTATGCAACTTACATGCAACACAAAGAGGAGTCTCATGCCAAACCAGAAGAAATAATCGATTGTATCTACCAAATACTTACGAACAAAAACCATACAAATCTTAACATGGAAGTAGGTTGAAGAATGTCTCGATTGAACCAATACACATTCACATATGCACTTTGTTAAACAAGAGAGTCTCTCGTAACATTCTCTACCTGGACCTAGTTGATGAACGAGATTGTCAGACTCAATTAATCAAATAAATTTGTTTTTAGCCAAAGGCAATTCACAACTACAACGAACACCTAGGCACGTAGTGTAGAAGTAAAATAACCTCGAAGCACCAGAACTTCATTCTCTTCATCAATATTGCCCATAAAAATACGTTTTTTTACCTAAAACCTGAAAAATGCAAAGAAAAGGGAAACGTGACACTATTCTAATAAAAGGCACTAAAATATAAGCTAAATTAACCTAGAGGATAGCTAAATTGGTGAAAAAGACTCGAATGAAAGTGTAAAATACACGTTCATCAAACTCCCCAAACCGAACCTTTGCTTGTCCTCAAGCAACTAAGCTAGACTCTAATGCCAAAAATCAATGCAGCACACAAAATGGAGTCTCATGCCAAATGAAATGAACTAATCTATTGAATCTATCAAAAACTTATGAACAATGACCATACAAATCATAACATTGATATTGGTTGAAGAATGCCTGATTGACTCATACACATTCACACATGCACTATGTTAAACAAGATAGTCTCTCGTAACATTCGCTACCTGGACCTAGTTAGTGACGACGTAATGAAACATGTTAAAATACGAATGGCTGTCCCGTGCCTATGAAACTGAGGACTTACTGCTGTTCACCAAGTTAAGACTTTCCCTCAAAGAGGTCGAACCAATACTGGCTCTCATCAAACGAATGAGGGTTCCCTAAAAGTTCACTCTCCCCTATTCTACCCATCTCTCAAGCAAAGTCATAAACTAATCACCACTTCCTGAATGGCAGGACGAGGGTGGTCTAGAACAGATGACACTCAAACAAACAAAAGACAAACTTTACAACTCGATTACGAACATTACATGAATTGAAAAACGAGACAAACACTTCGCGAAACTGCTCTTTGGCTTTCTTTGGACCCTTCTTTGCTTTTTTGGGGTCTTTTATTTTTTTCTTTTGTTTCTTTTCCAGACTTTTTCTTTTTCCTCGAATTGCTTTTTCTTTTTTTTCGATTTATTTTTCCTTTTTTTTCTTTTTTTTTTTGTATATAGCCAGCAGTAGCACAACGAAAAAGAAATTACAAAGACACACAAACGACCTCCCCAAACCTATTCGAAAGAATAGGTTGGAGCACAAACTTTACGAAAAAGGAAAACAAACTCACAACACTCAAAATCGAAAAACAAGTCATAATGATAATGACAGCATAACCCCCTCCCAAACCTATTCGTTAGAATAGGTTTCAAACAAAGGATCACACAATCTCACACTACCTCCTTCCTAGAAATTTAGCAATCTCAAAGCAAGGTGAGACTTGTTGCCTCTTAGGTACATAATTACACGGGAGAACAACCACAAGACTCTAACATGCATCATCTTATTATAAAGGCCTTCGTGAACCGCAGTAGAGAAAACACCACTAAGTGATGTCGAGACTACCAAGCTTAACTAAGTGCATATATAAATGTGACAAGCCAAGCGAGAAAAGCCTCAAACAAATTCATAAAGATGAAGCGCATGGTCAAAGGTCATAACTAGTTAATCTACCCGATAAAAAAATTTAAAAAGTTTGGCAATAAACTCCACATAAAAACATGCAAAACTATACTAGGATGAATGTAGTGTATGCAACTAAATACTAAGAAAGCGGTAAATGTGCAAATGAAAATGCAAACAAAGGGTTTCACGAGTTTATCATAAGCAAAACAAGTATAGAGATAGCCAACGATAACCCTCCCCCCAAACCTGAGAATCGTCGCTCGTCCCGAATGTCGAAAGTGGATTTAAGGTGAGAGTTAACTTGTACATGTAACCTATAGGACTCAAGGAAACTCGTGAGAAACAAAAACATGTGATAAAAGAAGCAAAAAAGATTAATAATTTAACATCGAGGAAGAAAATCAGGTGTCCGGACAAAAATCCGGATACCCGGGTTTCTGGACACCCGGGGCGAACCGCTCCAGGTGGGGGGCGATTCGCCTGGGGTGTCTCGAACACCCCAGGCATTCTGGACTTGCCAGGCTAATCGCCCCAGGTTGGGAGCGGTTCGCCTGGCATCTCCAGACTCCTGGAGATGTCCTTTTTCTCCCAAAAATGCCAAATTACCATCTTAAAACTTATTTTATCACCAAAAACATACGAAAACATAAAATAAAACACAATGCCATGCTCAAAATAAATATGCATGCAATGCAAAAAGCAATAAAACTCCGGGTTTCCTCCCGGATAGCGCCATTGTTTAAAGAGTCTCTGACTCGACTTCTTCTCGCTATTTAGTTCTTGTCCTTACGGGTACTAGACTTCCCCTTCATTGATCTCTTCCTCATACCTAGTACCTGAGAATGAGAATGTACATATACAGCAAGACCAAAGTAGTTAATAGAATGAGAAGCAATGAATTGAGGACTAGGATCAGATATGGCTCGCAACACATGTTGTTTGCCATCCACCTCGATGGTGCAAGTTCTTCGGTAGATGTCGATTACTGAGCGTAGCTTAGTCAAGAATGTTCGCCCCAATAGAATAACATCACCCATCCCAGGAGTAGACGCCGGCATCACAACAAAGTTGGTGTATACAGAAGCTTCACCAATCTTAACCAATACGTTCTTCACAATGCCTTCGGGTCGTACAAAGGATCCATCCGCAAGTTGCACAATAGCCTTATGCTCCGAAAGCTTTCCAAGGCCACTCTTCTCAAACACATTCATAGGGAGCACATTCGAGTAAGATCACGTATCTAGTGTAGCACGGACATCTTCAAGTTCACCAATCCCAACCTTAACATCGATACTATCAGGAATTGGCTCGGGATCTTCTTGCTCCTCATCACTAACATTAAAACCAAGGTCCTTCTCTTCTTCCTTGGCTAGTGGGGGTTCACCATCCTTGCAACACTCACATTTAGCAACTTTTTTATAGTGATCTCAACAGGAAGATCACCCACCAAAGTAATGGACATCGACTTCTCAGTGTTGCTAGGCAACTTCCCTTGCTCCCTACTTGCTCCACGGTCAATCAACTCTTGCATCTTTTGATGAGCAAGCCTAGTGCTTGCCTCCAACTGATCAAGTGTCGCCCTTGTCTTCTCCAAATCTTCTTCATAACGCTTAAGAAAACCTTGGGTGGAATCGATCAATTTCTGTAATTTATCAAAGAGAGTAGCAGACTTGGATTGAGATGCTTCAGCAGGATTTCCACGGTGGTCGTTTCCGTAGTTGCGATTACTACGGTCTACCCAGTAAACACTATCATTGGCCAAATCAGACCTGCACATATGAGCCCCATGCCCATAGTTCTTGCATACCCGGCAAACTTCATTAGAGAGAGTTGTTCCAGCTGAGCGCTTGAGAACTTGCTTCATCTCATTGGCGAAGCACTCAAACCGATCCCCACTCACTTCATGCATTGGGATCTCCTTGTTTGGTGGAGCCTCAGGTCCACGCCTCCTAACCATTGCTCTTGGATCCTTGAACTAAGATCCCTTAGCAAGCCTTTCGAAACACGCCCACACATCCTCGGCGGTCTCCTCCCTGATATTACCACGGCATTGAAAATCCACCACTTGCTGATTCTCAAAAGTGAGTCCATTGTAGAAGTGTTGGCCAAGATCCGAAAGCTCAAAACCATGGTGTGGGCACTTATTCATGAGGTCCTTGAACCTCTCGAGAGCAGTGTAGATGGTCTCATCATAGTCTTGCTTGAAACCACTGATTTGCGCCTTCAGCGTGGTAGTCAAAGTATGGGGAAAATATTTCTCCATAAAAGTAGAAAACACCTTGGTCTAGGTGTCTAGTGATCCGGCTTCCAGAGAGCCTAACCATGCCTTGGCTTTATCGCCAAGCCCCATCGCAAAAACCTTCATTCTCAGCTCGTCATCCGTCACCTTCGTGCCCGGTCTTGGGAGTTGGTTGACGAAGTTATCGATATCATCCAAATACCCTATCACGTCTTCCCTAGCCAAGCCATAGAACCTCGGGAGTTGCTGGAATATGTGGTTTTTGATTTCCAAGTCACGAGTCGCAGGCGAAAGGACAATCACTGGACCCTTCATTCGGTCCTTGTTGGGTTGAACCCATGATTTCAGCATTGGACGAGCCATCAAATAATTTAACTACTCGCAAAATTCTGGAAACAATATAACTACTAACTCTTAGAATTGAATGCTGAAAATATAAATAAGCTAAAGAGAAAAAGGAGTATAGTCCCCGGCAACGGCGCCAATTTGATGAACGAGATTGTCAGACTCAATTAATCAAATAAATTTGTTTTTAGCCAAAGGCAATTCACAACTACAACGAAAACCAAGGCACGTAGTGTAGAAGTAAAATAACCCCGAAGCACCAGAACTTCATTCTCTTCATCAATATTGCCCATAAAATACGTTTTTTTACCTAACACCTGAAAAATGCAAAGAAAAGGGAAACGTGACACTATTCTAATAAAATGCACTAAAATATAAGCTAAATTAACCTAGAGGATCGCTAAATTGGTGAAAAAGACTCGAATGAATGTGTAAAATACACGTTCATCACTAGTCAATATTACGTAATGATGCATGTCAAAATACAAATGGTTGCCCCGCGCCTATGAAACCGAGGGCTTACTACTGTTCACCAAGTGAGACTTTCCCTCAAGAGAGGTCGAACCAATACTGGCTCTCATCAAACGAAGGAGGGTTCCCTAAAAGACAACACTCCACTATTCTACCCGACTCTTAAAGTAAAACTCTTCACCACTTCCTGAATGGCAGGACGAGGGTGGTCTAGAACAAGCCTTGGACTAGGCGACACGAGAACTCAAAGGAAGAATTTACAACTCGATTACGAACTATTACAAAAGCTGAAAAAATAATGCAATACTTTGCTAAAACTGCTTTTGGCTTGCTTGGACCCTTCTTTTGCTTTTTTGGGTCTTATTCTTTTTTTCTTTTTCCAGATTCTGGAATTTTTCTCTTTTTTTTATTTTTCTCTTTTTTTTTTTTTTTTTGTATATAGCCAGCATTAGCACAATGGAAGTACAATGAAAGGAAATAACAACGTACCGCAGTAGAGAAAACACCACATACTGATGTCGAGACTACCAAGTTTCACTAGTGCACATACAAATATGACAAGCCAAGCGAGACAAACCTCAAACTATTCCATAGAGATGCAATGCATGCGCAATGGTCATAAACATTTAGTCTATACAATAAAAAATTTCAAAAAATTTGGCAATAAACTCCACACAACATCATGCAAAGACTACACTAAGGATGAATGCATACGAACAACAAAATCCTAGGAAAGCAGTAAACGTGCAATGCAAAGGTACAAGATAAAATACTCAACGACATAAGTCATACAATACTAACATCATAGTTCACACAACACACCCCCCACATGAAGCTCAAGCTGGTCCCCAGCAAAAGAGAATGAGGAATACAAAGTGATACTAGATGTTACCGAATGTGTGGCCTCGGTCGGCTGAGTATACCAGAATAGACATGTGAAAAGACTAGTAATCCGGGTCATAATCCCCGTAATAGTCATTCCACATATCAGAGAGAAGATCCTGGGGCTGCTGTAGGGTCTCCTACTGCCGGTCCATGAGTTGCTGCTGCTGCAATATGAGCTGTCTATCGTTCCGGCGATGCTCCTCCGCGAGCTCCCAATCACTGTTGTGCTGGGCAACATATCCATCAAGTGTATGTTGCAAACCTTGTACAGTGGAGGTCAGGTTTGCAACATTGGCATCGAACCCACGGAATCTGTCATCTAGGTAGGTCCTGAGCTCAGAAAAATCAAACCCACGGGAACCACATGTGGCTCGAGGTGGCTGCTGTGACCCACTAGGAGAGGCGGTGTCTGGAATAGGGTCCGGAATACGGTCCTGATCATCTGTCTCCATGTCATCCTCATAACTCGATGAGGAAGGTGGTGAGTCATCAGTAGCGGCCGCTAAAGGTATGGTCTGTCGGAACCTATGCTCCTGCTCGGTGATAGATGCTGGAGTCAAGGTCGAGACGACTGAGTCGGTCTCATCAATACCCTCTACCCCGTGGTATCTGCAGTAGGCGGTGATCAAGCAGGGAAAGACAAAGGGTTTCCTCTTTTTGTCCCAATGCCTCTCATACTCCTCATAGATGATGTTGCTGATGTCTATGTTATGCAGACCAAAAGACAGTAGATAAGCTCTGCATACCATGGATGAATCAAATTATCATTGGACCGAGGAATGAGATTGGCTATGATGAACTTCATAGCAGTCCAAGCCTCAAGGTTGAGGTCCCTTCTGTTCAGTCGCTCCGGTCTGTTGCCATATGGGTACACACAGTCCCGGTGGCAAATCACCTGTGTAGCAATGTCGTCAATCACCCGGCTGGCCCTCGAGTACCTGTAGGCATGGGCACTCCCGGTGAACTCCTGTTTCCCCAAATGGATGAAATCTGAAATCGTCTTCGGGGTCCACGGCACTAGTGTGCCCCATACCGGGATACCCCCCATGTCCCTGCGGTCTGTGTATCCTACGTAGAATTCTTGGAGGAGCGATACATCATATCCTTGGAAACGGTTAGAGGTGTACAATTTCCAGTTCCTTCTTCCCTCCAAGATGTAGAGCATCCAGCACGCCGGTGTGTTAGTATGGCTTGCTGGGATTTGGATTTTTCGGTCTCGGACTATGGAGCGGGGCTTAGCCGAGGCAGCTTCCTCCTCAATGTTCAGCTTAATAGAGAGTGCATGGAGCGATGGTTCATAGGCTCCACTAGCTCGGGAGATCGAGGCTGCTCCCTTGCCCTTCTTGCTCTTAGATGAGTCTGCTTTCTTCTTGTCGCGAACCATGGTGCCTGAAACGCAGCAATTAGTACCTTGTACACAACAAAAACGATATGATATGCAAATGCAAGTGTGCGCAAGCAAACGAGTGTCAACTTCGACCAACTCTACTCCGTTACCCCATGTTCTAGTCTAGCTACCTATTCTAAGAACAATCATGCGATTCATCACAATCATGTACTATATCATAATCAAAGCTCATGCTAGACAACGAATAACCTCAACTCATAAGGCATCATGCATACCATAGTATCAAAAATCACCAAAAATCTCACAATCTATCCAATCAAGTGTTCTACCCAATAGTCTATAGTCATCATATCAAGTTGCTCGTATTTAAATAGGCATGAATGAATCAAAACAATGCAATCAAGACTTAGAAATCCTAATTGAGCAAAAGCCCCAATTCAACAATTCACCCTCTTTTTTTTTATGCGTGTAATTCATCCAACGAAATTGAGCATGAAATCGATAGAGAAATCATGTAATAATCACACAAACAAGTAACCCATACATCATATAAGGTTAATTGAAGCAAAAATCAAGAAACCCCCAATTTCGAAAATTAGGGTTCTTGAGGGGTTACCTCAGATCTTGAAATCCGATGAAGTATGAAGAAATTTGTTCGGATGAAGATGAAGAACACGTAATGGCTTCGCTTTAAGCTAAAGAACACAAAATTTGGTGGAGAATTGAAAGAATTATGGAAGATTGAAGGTTTTTGAAGAAATTTTGATTTTGGGAGTAAAAGGGAGAAGAGGGATGAAGAATGAGCGAAGAAATGGGCTAAACCTGTTTTTGTGGTGTCTGGGCGTGTGGGGCGGACCGCCCCGGGTGTGGTGCGGTGCGCCCCACAGCTCTAGAGAGCTACGACTCTCTGGAGTTGGGGGGCGGACCGCCCCCCATCTGGGGTGGTGCGCCCCGCAGCTC
Organism: Plantago ovata; assembly: GCA_028274465.1. Taxonomy (NCBI): domain Eukaryota; kingdom Viridiplantae; phylum Streptophyta; class Magnoliopsida; order Lamiales; family Plantaginaceae; genus Plantago; species Plantago ovata. The sequence continues at coordinate 83,876,187 of CM051456.1, read as the reverse complement.
CAGAGAGCTGCAGTTTTCTGGAGTTGGGGGCGGACCGCCCCCCATGGGAGGCGGTGCGCCTCCCACTTACAGAGGCTGGGGGCCGAAATTTTTCGGCCCCTCGCACAAAATTTTCACTCCAAAACATTCTCCTCACTTAAGCACTCGAAAAACTTCACTTAAACACATACAATGAGCACAAAACAAAACAGAAACCACAAAAACTTATCAAAAAACAAGTGTTCGATGTATGTATGCAATGCAAGAAAGCAATAAAAACTCCGGGTTGCCTCCCGGATAGCGCCATTGTTTAAAAAGTCTCTGACTCGACTTCTTCTCGCTCTTTAGTTCTTGTCCTTACGGGTACTAGACTTTCCCTTCATCGATCTCTTCCTCATACGTAGTACCTGAGAATAAGAGATAACATACGCAGCAGGACCAAAAAAGTTAATAGCATGAGAAACATTAAAGTGAGGACTAGGATCAGATATGGCTTGCAACACATGTTGCTTGCCATCCACCTCAATGGTGCAAGTTCTCCTGTAGATGTCGATTACGGAGCGTAATTTGGTTATGAATGTTTTCCCCAAGAGAACAACATCACTAATCCCAGGCGTAGACGCCGGCATCTGATGAACTGGAATTTGTCGGATTCCAACTAATCAAATAAATTTGTATTTAGCCAAAGGCAATTCACAACTACAATGAAAACCGTAGTGTAGCAGTAGAATAACCTCGAGTGTCGATCTCTAAGGACTATAACTAGCTTTATCTAATCTAACTTAAGAATGTAAAATCAACAGACGTCTTAGCAAAGGTTTTTCTTAACAGGTAATGGAGATTGGTGATAGTATGGTCATTCAAAGCATAGAAGGTTAATAATCATGCATAAATTCCCGGGTTTTGCATGGAGATCTTTGATCAATGAATTGTCCAGTTGTGTACCGTAATTATTCAACACTACGAAGATAGAGATTTAGATAGATCAAAGAAATAAAGCAATAACTAAAAATATAATGCGCGATATAGCCATTAGCATAATTATTAACCCTTCGCTAAGAAATCACATACTATCACCAACGAGAAGTTTAGCTAATCATAGATGTCATGCAATCAACAGAAATCATACCACGAATGAATGAAAACATGATGAAAGATATATAAATATAAATAGAAAAACTGTAAGATACAATGTTACCGAAGGTTGTCAATCTCCGAAGAATCGTGATCTTACAAGCTCCAAAACGCTAAGAAAAAGTATCTCCTAAGCTAAGAACCCCCAAAACAGGCTCTGGAGAATTCCTACCTAAAACTACTGAGAAAGGTGAGAGAAAAGGTCTGGAAAAGTATGAAAAACGGAGAAAACTGAGCAACTATATATAGGTATTCGGGAGGTGTGGGGCGAAGGGCCCCACACACCGGGCGATTCGCCTGGTGTGGGGCGATTCGCCCCACGTCCCGGGCGACTCGCCCGGGAGGTTTTTTCGGCCTTTTACGTGTTTTCGACGCGTTTTTGGATTTCTTCTCCTTTTCGGACTCGGTTTTTTTCTTTCTAGTGACCTTTTAGCCTTCAGACTCGACCCCTAGACTTCAAATCCTATCCGGAATCTTCTGGATACTCCAAATAGGCCTTCGGAACACCAATTCCTTGTCTACTTCAATATAATTGCCCGAAAAACCTCGTTTTTCACCCAAAACCTGTAAAATACAAACTAAAGGGAAACGTGACACTATTCTAATAAAATGCACTAAAATATAGCTAAATTAGCATAGAGGATAGCTAAAATAGGTGAAAAAGACTCAAATGAAAGTGTAAAATACAAGTTCATCAAACTGCCCAAACCGAACCTTTTCTTGTCCTCAAGCAACTAAGCTAGACTCTAATGCAAAAAACAATGCAACATAAAAAATGGAGTCTCATGCCAAATGAAATGAACTAATCTATTGAATCTATCAAAAAACATATGAACAAAATCCATACAAATCATAACATGAATATAGGTTGAAGAATGCCTTGATTGACTCATACACATTCACATAAGCACTTATGTCAAGACAAGATAGTCTCTCGTAACATTCTCTACCTGGACCTAGTCAGTGACGACGTAATGAAACATGTTAAAAAAATACGAATGGTTGTCCCATGCCTATGAAACTGAGGACTTACTACTGTTCACCAAGTTAAGACTTTTCCTCAAAGAGGTCGAACCAATACTGGCTCTCATCAAACGAAGGAGGGTTCCCTAAAAAGATAACACTCCCCTATTCTACCCATCTTTCAAGCAAAGCCTTAAGCTATTCACCACTTCCTGAATGGCAGGACGAGGGTGGTCTAGAACAGATGACACTCAAATAAATAAAAGACAGAAAATTACAACACGATTACGAACTTTACATGAATTGAAAAATGAGACACAACACTTTGCTAAACTGCTTTTTGGCTTTCCTTTTTTTTGTACCCTTCTTTGCTTTTTTGGGGTCTTTTTTTTTTTTTCTTTTTTCTTTTCCAGTTTTTTTTCCTTTTTTCTGGAATTTTTCTTTTTCTCTTTTTTTTTCGATTTCTTTTAGCCAGCAGTAGCACAACGAAAAATAAATGACTCACAAACGACCTCCCCAAACCTATTCGAAAGAATAGGTTAGAGTACAAAATTTACGAAAAACGGAAAAATAAACTCATAACACAAAATTGAAAAACGAAAAACAAGTCTAACGGAAGTGTAACCTCCTCCCCAAACCTATTCGGAAGAATAGGTTGCAAACAAAGGATCACACAATCTCACACTACCTCCTTCCTAGGCATTTAGCAATCTCAAAGCAAGGTGAAGACTTGTTGCCTCTCATAATTACTCGGAAAACAACCATAAGACCCTAACATGCATCATCCTATTATAAAGACCTTCGTGAACCGCAGTAGAGAAAACACCACTAAGTGATTGCGAGACTACCAAGCTTAACTAAGTGCAATACATTAATGTGACAAGCCAAGCGAGAAAAACCTCAAACGAATTCATAGAGATGAAGCATATGATTAATGTCATAATTAGTTCATCTACCCAATAAAAAAGTTCAAAAAATTTGGCAATAAACTCCACGTAAAACATGCAAGACTATCCTAGGATGAATGTAGTGTATGCAACTAGATACTAAGAAAGCGGTAAACGTGCAAATGCAAACAAAAACAAGATACCATACTCAACATCACAAAGCCAAAGAGTACTTAACATCATGGTTCACATCCCATCCCCCTCATGAAACTTAAGCTAGTCCCTAGCAAAAGAGAATGAGTAAATAAAAAGTGATACTAGATGTTACCGAACGGTTTGGCCTCGGTCGGCTGAGAGCGGACATGTGAAAAGACTAATTATCGGCATTGAAATCCCCATAATAGTCCCTCCACATGTCAGACAGGAGATCATTACCACTAATGTTATCCATTATCAAATGGAAACGAATCTTGTGCATCCGTTCCATTACTCCTCGCATCTTGGGAACCATCCTTGGCTCCTCTCCGTATCTGCTCAAGCAAGTCCACGATTCCCTGAAAACTAAAATTAACAAAACCAAGAAAAACAAAATCTAAAAAATAACTAAGGGAATCAGATGGAAAATAAAAAGAGTAAAGAGGATCAAAACTCCCTTGGGACTCATAGGTGGGTGCATGGACCAGGACGTAGGAGTCAAGATCAAGAGTATTTGCCGCAATTGATTCAAAGACACCAAAATCTTCAGAGATTGGCTCCTCGACCTCAACACAACTCACGCCATCACCTTCTGACTCATGTGAAGCAATGGATTCAGTTATCACTTCCTCCACGACTTCCTCTTGACCAACAACCTCGACATCCACAAGTAAGGACGTGGAATCCAAGCTAAGTACTGAGGAGACTTCATCAATGGATTCTTCTCTCCATTCCTCTTCATGGGCAATGTCGATTTCTGGTGGCTGACTACTAAAACGAGACGTCCATGCCCTTGACCCGGGAGGTGAGTCCCTATCCCAATGTTCCAGAAACTATCTGGTTACTTCACCCCAAGTGCGCAACGATTTTTCCGGCGGGATTCTGAGCCATCTTCGAGCGTACCCTTCCAAGGCTCCCATAAATCCTCTCATACAAAGTTACTCATGTGATAAAAAACCCCCTCCTCATTCTCACGAGGTATCCTCAACACTCCTTCCTCGTACGTGTCTAAGAACCCCCTTGGATCATCACCCATTGAAAACGTGGAGAGAATGGAGTAGTACGAAGGATCAAAGTCATAATTCCTGCAATCGTCATCCAATGTTATGCAAGGCCCTCGACGCGTCACATACCGGGGCAACGTAGGTTGACTCATCCTTTCTTATGACTAGTTTCTGCACACGAGGAAACAAGAAACCAAGGAGCAGAATCCACAAAAGAAAAACAAAGGTTTGCAAAGAAAAACGCAAAGAGTGCAAACAAACACAATGTAATCAAGAACTTTCGAGAGCACAAGCACGCAAGGTAACCGAGATCAGATTAGATGAATTTTCTGAAAAAGATAGGTGGAAAGAAATAGGGTAAGAAAGTGAGATTTTCTGAGAGGAAACCCCCAGAGCCTGTTCTTCTGTAGGGAATTGAATGCTGAAATTATAAATAAGCTAAAAAGAAAAAAAAAAGTATAGTCTCCGGCAACGGCGCCAATTTGATGAACTGGAATTTGTCGGATTCCAACTAATCAAATAAATTTGTATTTAGCCAAAGGCAATTCACAACTACAACGAAAACCGTAGTGTAGCAGTAGAATAACCTCGAGTGTCGATCTCTAAGGACTATAACTAGCTTTATCTAATCTAACTTAAGACTATAAAATCAACAGACGTCTTAGCAAAGGTTTTTCTTAACAGATAATGGAGATTGGTGATAGTATGGTCATTCAAAGCATAGAAGGTTAATAATCATGCATAAATTCCCCGGTTTTGCATGGAGATCTTTGATCAATGAACTGTCCAGTTGTGTACCGTAATTATTCAACACTACGAAGATAGAGATTTAGATAGATCAAAGAAATAAAGCAATAACTAAAAATATAATGCGCGATATAGCCATTAGCATAATTATTAACCCTTCGCTAAGAAATCACATACTATCACCAACGAGAAGTTTAGCTAATCATAGATGTCATGCAATCAACAGAAATCATACCACGAATGAATGAAAACATGATGAAAGATATATAAATATAAATAGAAAAACTGTAAGATACAATGTTACCGAAGGTTGTCAATCTCTGACGAATCGTGATCTTACAAGCTCCAAAACGCTAAGAAAAAGTATCTCCTAAGCTAAGAACCCCCAGAACAGGCTCTGGAGAATTCCTACCTAAAACTACTGAGAAAGGTGAGAGAAAAGGTCTGGAAAAGTATGAAAAACGGAGAAAACTGAGCAACTATATATAGGTATTCAGGAGGTGTGGGGCGAAGGGCCCCACACACCGGGCGATTCGCCTGGTGTGGGGCGATTCGCCCCACGTCCCGGGCGACTCGCCCGGGAGGTTTTTTCGGCCTTTTACATGTTTTCGACGCGTTTTTGGATTTCTTCTCCTTTTCGGACTCGGTTTTTTTCTTTCTAGTGACCTTTTAGCCTTCAGACTCGACCCCTAGACTTCAAATCCTATCCGGAATCTTCTGGATACTCCAAATAGGCCTTCGGAACACCAATTCCTTGTCTACTTCAATATAATTGCCCGAAAAACCTCGTTTTTCACCCAAAACCTGTAAAATACAAACTAAAGGGAAACGTGACACTATTCTAATAAAATGCACTAAAATATAGCTAAATTAGCATAGAGGATAGCTAAAATAGGTGAAAAAGACTCAAATGAAAGTGTAAAATACACGTTCATCAAACTGCCCAAACCGAACCTTTTCTTGTCCTCAAGCAACTAAGCTAGACTCTAATGCAAAAAACAATGCAACATAAAAAATGGAGTCTCATGCCAAATGAAATGAACTAATCTATTGAATCTATCAAAAAACCTATGAACAAAATCCATACAAATCATAACATGAATATAGGTTGAAGAATGCCTTGATTGACTCATACACATTCACATAAGCACTTATGTCAAGACAAGATAGTCTCTCGTAGCATTCTCTACCTGGACCTAGTCAGTGACGACGTAATGAAACATGTTAAAAAAATACGAATGGTTGTCCCATGCCTATGAAACTGAGGACTTACTACTGTTCACCAAGTTAAGACTTTTCCTCAAAGAGGTCGAACCAATACTGGCTCTCATCAAACGAAGGAGGGTTCCCTAAAAAGATAACACTCCCCTATTCTACCCATCTCTCAAGCAAAGCCTTAAGCTATTCACCACTTCCTGAATGGCAGGACGAGGGTGGTCTAGAACAGATGACACTCAAATAAATAAAAGACAGAAAATTACAACACGATTACGAACTTTACATGAATTGAAAAATGAGACACAACACTTTGCTAAACTGCTTTTTGGCTTTCCTTTTTTTTGTACCCTTCTTTGCTTTTTTGGGGTCTTTTTTTTTTTTTCTTTTTTTCTTTTCCAGTTTTTTTTCCTTTTTTCTGGAATTTTTCTTTTTCTCTTTTTTTTCGATTTGTTTTAGCCAGCAGTAGCACAACGAAAAATAAATGACTCACAAACGACCTCCCCAAACCTATTCGAAAGAATAGGTTAGAGTACAAAATTTACGAAAAACGGAAAAATAAACTCATAACACAAAATTGAAAAACGAAAACAAGTCTAACGGAAGTGTAACCCCCTCCCCAAACCTATTCGGAAGAATAGGTTGCAAACAAAAAGGATCACACAATCTCACACTACCTCCTTCCTAGGCATTTAGCAATCTCAAAGCAAGGTGAAGACTTGTTGCCTCTCATAATTACTCGGAAAACAACCATAAGACCCTAACATGCATCATCCTATTATAAAGACCTTCGTGAACCGCAGTAGAGAAAACACCACTAAGTGATTGCGAGACTACCAAGCTTAACTAAGTGCAATACATTAATGTGACAAGCCAAGCGAGAAAAACCTCAAACGAATTCATAGAGATGAAGCATATGATTAATGTCATAATTAGTTCATCTACCCAATAAAAAAGTTCAAAAAATTTGGCAATAAACTCCACGTAAAACATGCAAGACTATCCTAGGATGAATGTAGTGTATGCAACTAGATACTAAGAAAGCGGTAAACGTGCAAATGCAAACAAAAACAAGATACCATACTCAACATCACAAAGCCAAAGAATACTTAACATCATGGTTCACATCCCATCCCCCTCATGAAACTTAAGCTAGTCCCTAGCAAAAGAGAATGAGTAAATAAAAAGTGATACTAGATGTTACCGAACGGTTTGGCCTCGGTCGGCTGAGAGCGGACATGTGAAAAGACTAATTATCGGCATTGAAATCCCCATAATAGTCCCTCCACATGTCAGACAGGAGATCATTACCACTAATGTTATCCATTATCAAATGGAAACGAATCTTGTGCATCCGTTCCATTACTCCTCGCATCTTGGGAACCATCCTTGGCTCCTCTCCGTATCTGCTCAAGCAAGTCCACGATTCCCTGAAAACTAAAATTAACAAAACCAAGAAAAACAAAATCTAAAAAATAACTAAGGGAATCAGATGGAAAATAAAAAGAGTAAAGAGGATCAAAACTCCCTTGGGACTCATAGGTGGGTGCATGGACCAGGACGTAGGAGTCAAGATCAAGAGTATTTGCCGCAATTGATTCAAAGACACCAAAATCTTCAGAGATTGGCTCCTCGACCTCAACACAACTCACGCCATCACCTTTTAACTCATGTGAAGCAATGGATTCAGTTATCACTTCCTCCACGACTTCCTCTTGACCAACAACCTCAACATCCACAAGTAAGGACGTGGAATCCAAGCTAAGTACTGAGGAGACTTCATCAATGGATTCTTCTCCACATTCCTCTTCATGGGCAATGTCGATTTCTGGTGGCTGACTACTAAAACGAGACGTCCATGCCCTTGACCCGGGAGGTGAGTCCCTATCCCAATGTTCCAGAAAGTAACTGGTTACTTCACCCCAAGTGCGCAACGATTTTTCCGGCGGGATTCTGAGCCCTCTTCGAGCGTACCCTTCCAAGGCTCCCATAAATCCTCTCATACAAAGTTACTCATGTGATAAAAACCCCCCTCCTCATTCTCACGAGGTATCCTCAACACTCCTTCCTCGTACGTGTCTAAGAACCCCCTTGGATCATCACCCATTGAAAACGTGGAGAGAATGGAGTAGTACGAAGGATCAAAGTCATAATTCCTGCAATCGTCATCCAATGTTATGCAAGGCCCTCGACGCATCACATACCGGGGCAACGTAGGTTGACTCATCCTTTCTTATGACTAGTTTCTGCACACGAGGAAACAAGAAACCAAGGAGCAGAATCCACAAAAGAAAAACAAAGGTTTGCAAAGAAAAACGCAAAGAGTGCAAACAAACACAATGTAATCAAGAACTTTCGAGAGCACAAGCACGCAAGGTAACCGAGATCAGATTAGATGAATTTTCTGAAAAAGATAGGTGGAAAGAAATAGGGTAAGAAAGTGAGATTTTCTGAGAGGAAACCCCCAGAGCCTGTTCTTCTGTAGGGAATTGAATGCTGAAATTATAAATAAGCTAAAAAGAAAAAAAAAAGTATAGTCTCCGGCAACGGCGCCAATTTGATGAACTGGAATTTGTCGGATTCCAACTAATCAAATAAATTTGTATTTAGCCAAAGGCAATTCACAACTACAACGAAAACCGTAGTGTAGCAGTAGAATAACCTCGAGTGTCGATCTCTAAGGACTATAACTAGCTTTATCTAATCTAACTTAAGAATATAAAATCAACAGACGTCTTAGCAAAGGTTTTTCTTAACAGATAATGGAGATTGGTGATAGTATGGTCATTCAAAGCATAGCAGGTTAATAATCATGCATAAATTCCTCGGTCTTGCATGGAGATCTTTGATTAATGAATTGTCCAATTGTGTTCCGTAATTATTCAACACTACGAAGATAGAGGTTTTAGATAGATCAAAAAAATAAAGCAATAACTCAGAGTATAATGCGCGATATAGCCATTAGCATAATTATTAACCCTTCGCTAAGAAATCACATACTATCACCAACGAGAAGTTTAGCTACTCATAGATGTTATGCAATCAACAGAAATCATAACATGAATGAATGAAAACATGATGAAAGATATATAAATATAAATAGAAAAACTGTAAGATACAATGTCACCGAAGTTTGTCAATCTCCGAAGAATCGCGATCTTACAAGCTCCGAAACGCTAAGAAAAAGTATCTCCTAAGCTAAGAACCCCCAGAACAGGCTCTGGATAATTCCTACCTAAAACTACTGAGAAAGGTGAGAGAAAAGGTCTGGAAAAGTATGAAAAACGGAGAAAACTGAGAAACTATATATAGGCATTCGAATTGTGTGGGGCGAAGGGCCCCACACACCGGGCGATTCGCCCCACGTCCCGGGCGACTTGCCCGGGAGTGTTTTTCGGCCAGATACGCGTTCTCGACGCGTTTTTGGATTTCTTCCCCTTTTCGTACTTGGTTTTTGCCTTCTAGTGACCTTTTAGCCTTCAGACTCGACCCCTAGACTTCAAATCCTATCCAGAATCTTTTAGATACTCCGATTAGGCCTTCGGATACCAATTCCTTGTCTACTTCAATATAATTTCCCCAAAAACCTCGTTTTTCACCCAAAACCTGTAAAATACAAAACTATTCTAATAAAATGCACTAAATATAGCTAAATTAACATAGAGGATACCTAAAATAGGTGAAAAAGACTCAAATGAAAGTGTAAAATACACATTCATCAACTTCTGATAGAGGAAGGAGTCGAACTCCTTCCCCTACTCCAGCTCATGCGCGCGCGCGCCTGTCCTACGGGAGATAGGTGGGTCCCAATTTTGGGACCCACTTATAGTTCTAAGGCAATTCAAACTCCAAGTAGATTTTTCCCATGTGCATATGTTAATTCTAAATTAACGTATCCTTTCAAATCAAACCTCTATTATATTTCTAAAATATAATTTTTAATTGTATTTACATGAAATACAATTAATTAGCCAATTCAATTAATAATTCCAAATCATTAATTGAGCCACTAAATATTATAATTAATTCCAAATCAATTATAATACATCAATCACAATTAATTCCAAATTAATTGCGATTCCATCTTCAAGGATATTCTGATAAGCTGAATCACCACATAGTGTGACCCATAGGGCCTCATTGTATTAAGAAAGTCCTAGACTAGGCAAAATGGAATTCCTAGATGGTTCCATTTGCAATATTAATACATGAGGACGTTTGAGAGGTTTCTCAATGCAAACCCTTTCGCTGCGAAGTCTGTTGCGCTCAACGCGGCGATGGTAACGTCCCTTCATCTGACTTACTCGAATGCATCTAGGATCGATGATGTGTCTATCCCAATAATACATCCACGGGCGTCCCAGGGAGTTGCGTGGTTACTAAGATATACTTATGACCATCATAATATATCGATGCACTGGCCAGTGACTTTACCAACACAACTAAGAAGACTATGAGCAGTACTCTCCTGTGCTACACATGAGAGATGAATCCTTCACAAAAACACTTATCATCCCCATTTGTATGTAGCCATAATCCGGGATCGTGTCTTAGGTCAACTGCTTATTCAGAGCTGACATCGATGGGTCCACCAAGGATATGGGGCAATAAATGTGATGATAAAGTCCTGTAAGTCCAAAGGATGACTGGCATCACTTCGACAACATACCGGTTCCCATAGACACTTCGGTATAGAGTATACATCGATGGGAGTGTCCGATGGGTACTTCCATTGTTCGATAATCATTCTTCGAACAACTATGCGCAGTTATGGGAAGGTTTCTCGATTGTTCAACAATCCTTTCCGTGGCCGTGGGATCGGCTCACACTTGCTCCAACAAGTATAACCTCCACGCATACTAGTCTCATCTGGTTCATTCAGACCCCTACATCCGAGATGAACCTCAACTAGGGAGAGTTTGGGATAGATGATAACTCACATAGTTCCCACTATCTGTGTGATCGGTCATCTATCCGAGGGGACATGTTTAATATCAATACAGACAGAAATAGAGATATGACATCCTGCATGCCTGGTGTAATATAAATATGAAAGCGATACTCAATAGTAAAACAACAAACATATATTATATTACGTTGACCTGTGTAATAGTACATATATGCCCTCTATAAGGGATCCATGCCCTTAATAAGGACTGTCTCTAGGACATATACACTATCAGAAGGGAAAGATTCAAAGGACAAAAAGGACGACGATGATGACAATCAAGGTCCTAGTCCTGATGCTGGTGGACTCAAACTGACAGTTCCTGAAACTGAGAAGCAAGACAATCAGCAAGCTGAACAAACACCAACTCAGCAAGAATCTCAACCCACTCCTGATGAGACCAGTACTCAAGCACCTGTACAAGGCGCTGATACAGAGGAAGAATACGCCAGAAAGGGAGCCGCTTTGAAACTTGGCAAAGGCAAGCTTTCTGATGCCGATTTATCTTTACTCGATGCAATCAACAGAAATCATAACATGAATGAATGAAAACATGATGAATGATATATAAATATAAATAGAAAAACTGTAAGATACAATGTTACCGAAGGTTGTCAATCTCCGAAGAATCGCGATCTTACAAGCTCCAAAGCGGTAAGAAAAAGTATCTCCTAAGCTAAGAACCCCCAGAACAGGCTCTGGAGAATTCCTACCTAAAACTACTGAGAAAGGTGAGAGAAAAGGTCTGGAAAAGTATGAAAAACGTAGAAAACTGAGCAACTATATATAGGTATTCGGGAGGTGTGGGGCGAAGGGCCCCACACACCGGGTGATTCGCCTGGTGTGGGGCGATTCGCCCTACGTCCCGGGCGACTCGCCCGGGAGGTTTTTTCGGCCTTTTACGCGTTTTCGACGCGTTTTTGGATTTCTTCTCCTTTTCGAACTCGGTTTTTGCGTTCTAGTGACCTTTTAGCCTTCAGACTCGACCCCTAGACTTCAAATCCTATCCGGAATCTTCTGGATACTCCAAATAGGCCTTCGGAACACCAATTCCTTGTCTACTTCAATATAATTGCCCGTAAAACCTCATTTTTCACCCAAAACCTGTAAAATACAAACTAATGGGAAACGTGACACTATTCTAATAAAATGCACTAAAATATAGCTAAATTAGCATAGAGGATAGCTAAAATAGGTGAAAAAGACTCAAATGAAAGTGTAAAATACACGTTCATCAGCATCACAACGAAATTGGTATAGACAGGAGCTTCACCAGTCTTGACCAATACATTCTTCACAATGCCCTCTGGTCGTACAAAAGATCCGTCCGCTAGTTGCACAATGGCTTTGTGCTTCTCAAGCTCTCCTAGGCCACTCTTCTCAAACACATTCATGGGGAGCACATTAGAGTATGACCCCGTATCTAGGGTAGCCCGGACATCATCAAGACTGCCAACCCCGATCTTAATATCGAAGCTGTCTGGAATTGGCTCCGGATCCTCTTGCTCCTCATCACTCACATCAAAACCGAGGCCCTTATCTTCCTCCTTAGCGAGTGGAGGCTCACCGTTATCGCAACACTTGCACGCTGCAACCTTCTTAATAGTAATCTCTACAGGGAGATCTCCCACCAAAGTGATGGACATCGACTTCTCAGTATTGTTAGGCAACTTCCCCTGCTCCCTACTCGCTCCTCGGTCTATTAGCTCTTGCATCTTTTGGTGAGCAAGCCTAGTACTTGCCTCCAATTGATCGAGCCTACTCATCGTCTTCTCCGAATCTTCCTCATACCTGATGAATGTGTATTTTACACTTTCATTTAAGTCTTTTTCACCTATTTAGCTATCCTCTATGTTAATTTAGCTATATTTTAGTGCATTTTATTAGAATAGTGTCACGTTTGCCTTTAGTTTTTATTTTACAGGTTTTGGTTGAAAAACGAGGTTTTCCGGGCAATTATATTGAAGTGGACAAGGAATTGGTGTTCCAGAAGCCTAATTGGAGTATCTGAAAGATTCTGGATAGGATTTGAAGTCTAGGGGTCGAATCTGGAGGCTAGAAGGCTACTAGAAGTCAGAAACCGAGTCCGAAAAGGGGAAGAAATCCAAAAAACGCGTCGAAAACGCGTTCTGGGCCGAAAATTACTCCCGGGCGAATCGCCCGGGATGTGGAGCGAATCGCCACACACCAGGCGAATCGCCCGGTGTGTGGGGCCCTTCGCCCCACACAATTCGAAGCCTATATATAGTTGCTCAGTTTTTCTCCGTTTTTCATACTTTTCCAGACCTTTTCTCTCACCTTTCTCTGTAGTTTTAGGTAGGAATTCCGCAGAGCCTGTTCTGGGGGTTCTTAGTTTAGGAGATACTTTTTCTTAGCAGTTTGGAGCTTGTAAGACCACGATTCTTCGGAGACTGACAACCTTCGGTAACATTGTATCTTACAGTTTTTCTACTTATTTTTATATATCTTTCAACATGTTTTCTTCTATGATTTCTGTTGATTGCATGACAACTATGAGTAGCTAAACTTCTTGTTGGTGATAGTATGTGATTTCTTAGCGAAGGGTTGATAATTATGCTAATGGCTATATCGCGCATTATACTCTGTGTTATTGCTTTATTTCTTTGATCTATCTAAATCTCTATCTTCGTATTGTTGATTAATTACCGAACACAATTGGACAATTCATTGGTCTTTGACCTATCTAAATATATATCTTCGTAGTGTTTGATAATTACAACTGGACAATTCATTGATCAAAGATCTCCATGCAACACCCAGGAATTTATGCATGATTATTAACCCGTTATGCTTTGAATGACCATACTATCACCAATCTCCATTATCTGTTAAGAAAAACATTTGCTAAGCCGTCTGTTGTTTTATATTCTAAATTAGATTAGATAAAGCTAGTTATAGTCCTTAGAGATCGACACTCGAGGTTATTCTACTGCTACACTACGGTTTTCGTTGTAGTTGTGAATTGCCTTTGGCTAAATACAAATTTATTTGATTGCTTGGAACTCGACAATCCAAACGCATCATCAATACCTCTTCATAAACCCCTGAGTATTATCAGCCATCTTTTGCAAAGTGTCCAAGAGAGCAGCTGATTTGGACTTTGGTGCTTCGGTCCTAGGTGGAGGGTTGTCACAATGATCATTACCGTAGTTAAGATTACTACGGTCTTGGTTGGGTCCATAGGTCTGGTTTTGAGGTGCATACCCTTGGTTGCTTCGAAACCCCTTCTTCCAATATCCACCTCGAGGATTGCTACCATGCTGCCCATAGCTAGCTTCGCCATGTTCAGCAGCAAACACCTCTTCTTCTCCTGCTTCCACCCAATAAACCCCATCATTGGCCAAATCGGACCTACCCATATGAGCCCCATGCCCATAGTTCTTGCACACCCTACAAACTTCATTGGAAAGAGGCTGCCCCATCGAGCTCTTAAGAGCCTGCCTCATCTCATGGGCGAAGCCATCAAACCTATCCCCACTCACACCGTGCAACTCCACCTCGGGTTTCGTTGAAGCTTCAACTACACGCCTCATGTTCATACCCCTAGGGTCCTTGAATTGAGATCCCTTCGCGACCCTTTCAAAACACGCCCACACATCTTAGACGATTTTCTCCCAGATATCTCCTCGGCATTGGAAATACATGTAAGAAAATACGGTCAGAGTTACCACTAGGGTACGCAGCGGAATTTCAAAATTTTCTTAACATGCAGGTTAATTGATTATGTATATGCCGTATATATTTAAACACGTCAATTAGAAGACTAACCTTACTTCCAAAGCAGCATCCAAGTCTTCGTAATAATCCGGTGAATCTTCTCCTTCGTCGAAGTCGAAGATATCTGCAATACTTTGATTATCTGCAAGACGGTAAAAGTTAGTTTCCAGCTCCTAGAATCTCAACCTTGGTATCCACGGATGAACAGCCTATCAGAATGAATGCTAGGATATTCTTTGTATGGCCAAGAAGATGGGGCGGCGATTCCTCCGGTAGGTGGCGCGCGCGTGGCTTAGGTGAGGTGGGGAGAGCTTTTGTTTTCTCTAAGAAAGGTAGAATAATTCTCTAAGAATTTGATTCTTCAACTGTGTGAAAATCTATGTCAAAAGCTCTCTAATAGTCTACTATATATAGTAGTCAATAGAAGCCTAAAGCATAAGCAATTAGACTTCATAAAGGAATAAGAATCTAATTTTATCGCACTAGGAAACCAATTTCAAGTCTAGATTCATTCCCAATCAAATTAAAACTCAATCCGGAAAATCTAAAACTTATCCCTTAGACTTCTAATAGAGGAAGGAGTCGAACTCCTTCCCCTACTCCATCTCGCGCGCGCGTGTCCTAAGGGTGATAGGTGGGTCCCGATTTTGGGACCCACTTATAGTTCTAAGGCAATTCAAACTCCAAGTAGATTTTGCCCATGTGCATATGTTAATTCTAAATTAACATATTCAAATAAAACCTCTATTATATTTATAAAATATAATCTTTAATTGTATTTATATAAAATACAATTAATTAGCAAATTCAATTAATAATTTTAAATCTTTAATTGAGCCACTAAATATTATAATTAATTCCAAATTAATTGTAATCCATCAATCACAATTAATTCCAAATTAATTGCGATTCCATCTTCAAGGATATTCAGATAAGCTGAATTACCATATAGTGTGACCCATAGGGCCTCATTGTATTAAGCAAGTCCTAGACTAGGCCAAATGGAATTCCAAGACGGTTCCATTTGCAATATTAATACATGAGGACGTTTGAGAGGTTTCTCAAAGTAAACCCTTTCGTTGCGAAGTCTGTTGCGCTCAACGCGGCGATGGTAACGTCCCTTCATCTGACTTGCTCGAATGTATCAAGGATCGATGAAGTATCTATCCCAATAATACATCCACGGGAGTCTTCAGTGAGTTGCACGGTGAATCCAATATCTATTATGACCATCATAATAATATTGATACGCTGGCCAGCGGTTTTACCAATCACAAATATGAACGACTGTGAGCAGTGCTCTCCTCTGCTACACGTGAAAGATGAATCCTTCACAGAATCACTTATCATCCCCATGTGTATGTAGCCATAATCCTGGATCGTGTCTTAGGTCAACTGCTTATTCAGAGCTCACATCGACGGGTCCACCAAGGATATGGGGCAACAAATGTGATGATAAAGTCCTGTAAGGCCAAAGGACGACTGGCATCACTTCGACAACTTACCGGTTCCCATAGACACTTCGGTGTAGAGTATACATCGATGGGAGTGTCCGGTGGGTACTTCCATTGTTCGATAATCATTCTTCGAACAACTATGCGCAGTTATGGGAACGTTTCTCGATTGTCCAACAATACGTTCCGTGGCCGTGGGATCGGCTCACACTTGCTCCAACAAGTATAACCTCCACGCATACTAGTCTCATCTGGTTCATTCAGACCCCTACATCCGAGATGAACCTCGACTAGGGAGAGTTTGGGATAGATGATAACTCACATAGCTCCCACTATATGTGTGATCGGTCATCTATCCGAGGGGACATGTTTAATATCAATACAGACAGAAATAGAGATATGACATGATGCATATATATAACACGTCAATTAGAAGACTAACCTTACTTCCAAAGCAGCTTCCAAGTCTTCGTAATTATCCGGTGTATCTTCTCCTTCGTCGAAGTCGAAGATATCTGCAATACTTTGATTATCTGCAAGACAATAAAAGTTAGTTTCCAGCTCCTAGAACCTCAACCTTGGTATCCACGGATGAACAACCTATCGGAAGAATGCTAGGATATTCTTTGTGTGACCAAGAAGATGGGGCGGCAATTCCTCCGGCAAGGTGGCGCGCGCGTAGGCTTCTAGAGGAGGGGAGAGTTTTTATTTTCTCTAAGAAAACTGGGTAGAATTACTGTGAAAGTCTATTCAAGTCTGTGTCAAAAACTCTCTAATAGTCTACTATATATAGTAGTCAGTAGAAGCCTAAAGCATAAGCAATTAGACTTCGTAAAGGAATAAGAATCTAATTCTTATCGCACAAGGAAACCACTATCAAGTCTAGATTCATTCCTAATCAAATTAAAACTCAATCAGAAAAATCTAACTTATCCCTTGGACGTCTAATAGAGGAAGGAGTCGAACTCCTTCCCCTATCTAGCTAACGCGCGCGCGCGCCCAGTCCTACGGGAAATAGGTGGGTCCCAATTTTGGGACCCACTTATAGTTCTAAGGCAATTCAAACTCCAAGTAGATTTTGCCCAAGTGCATATGTTAATTCTAAATTAACATATCCTTTCAAATCAAACCTCTATTATATTTCCAAAATATAATCTTTAATAGTATTTACATAAAATACAATTAATTAGCAAATTCAATTAATAATTACAAATCATTAATTGAGCCACCAAATATTATAATTAATTCCAAATCAATTATAATCCATCAAATCACAATTAATTCCAAATTAATTGTGATTCCATCTTCAAGGATATTCTGATAGGCTGAATCACCACATAGTGTGACCCATAGGGCCTCATCGTATTCAGCAAGTCCTAGACTAGGCAACATGGAATTCCTAGACGATTCCATTTGCAATATTAATACATGAGGACGTTTGAGAGGTTTCTCAAAGCTAACACTTTCGTTGCGAAGTCTGTTGCGCTCAACGCGGCGATGGTAACGTCCCTTAATCTGACTTGCTCGAATGTATCTAGGATCGATGAAGTGTCTATCCCAATAATACATCCACGGGCGTCTTCAGTGAGTTGCATGGTGAATCCAATATCTATTATGACCATCATAATAATATTGATACGCTAGCCAGCGGTTTTACCATCACAACTATGAACGACTATGAGCAGTGCTCTCCTGTGCTACACTTGAGAGATGAATCCTTCACAGAATCACTTATCATCCCCATTTGTATGTAGCCATAATCCTGGATCGTGTCTTAGGTCAACTGCTTATTCAGAGCTCACATCGACGGGTCCACCAAGCATATGGGCCAACAAATGTGATGATAAAGTCCTGTAAGTCCAAAGGACGACTGGCATCACTTCGACAACTTACCGGTTCCCGTAGACACTTCGGTGTAGAGTATACATCGATGGGAGTGTCCGGTGGGTACTTCCATTGTTCGAAAGCTTCTTCGAACAACTATGCGCAGTTATGGGAACGTTTCTCGATTGTCCAACAATCCGTTCCGTGGCCGTGGGATCGGCTCACACTTGCTCCAACAAGTATAACCTCCACGCATACTAGTCTTGTCTGGTTCATTCAGACCCCTACATCCGAGATGAACCTCGACTAGGGAGAGTTTGGGATAGATGATAACTCACATAGCTCCCACTATTTGTGTGATCGGTCATCTATCTGAGGTTACATGTTTAATATCAATACAGACAGTAATAGAGATATGACATGCTGCATGCCCGGTGTAATATAAATATGAAAGCGATACTCAATTGTAAAATGCAACAAACATATATTATATTACGTTGACCTGTGTAATAGTACATATATGCCCTCTATAACGGCACCATGCCCTTAGTAAGGACTGCCTCTAGGACATATACACTATCAATCTCCCACTTGGACTAGAGCCAGTCACCTTTATGCCTAATACCCAGATTAGCATAATGTCTTAAGTGAACTTCCACTGATAAGACCTTGGTGAAAGGATCTGCCACGTTGTCCGTGGTACAGACACGTTCTATACTAACTTCTCATCTATCTATAATCTCACGTATAACGTGATACTTAAGTACATGTACGTTCTTGTTTGTAGATCTAGGATCCTTACCTTGAGCGACGGCGCCCGTATTGTCCCAATAAATCGTTATTGGACTAGGAGCAGGAACAACCCTCATTTCCTTCAAGAACTCTGAAATCCAGACAGCTTCTTTTTTCGATGCTTCTGATTCAGTAATGTACTCGGCTTTTGTGGATGAGTCAGCAATCGTGGCTTGCTTAGAACTCTTCCAACAAATAGCTCCTCCGTTCAATTTGAATACGTATCCTGTTTGTGACTCAAAGTCATCAGGATCTGATTCAAATCTACCATCGACATAACCAAACATCTTTAATTCCGGTTCTCCACCAAACACCAAGAACATTTCCTTAGTCCGTCGAAGGTACTCAAGAATGTTCTTTACAGCAGTCCAGTGAGATACTCCTGCATTCTGTTGGTGTCGACAAGTGACACTAAGTGCATATGCCACATCGGGCCTTGTGCAATTCATTGCATACATTATAGACCCTACTGCCGAAGCATAGGGCACACGACTCATTGCATTTCTTTCTTCATCAGTTTTAGGACCATCCTTAACTGATAGGACAATCCCATGCCTAGCTGGGAGAAAGCCTCTCTTTGAGTTGTCCATCTTATAACGCTTCAGTATTTTGTCGATGTAGGTGGACTGTGTCAATCCTAACATCCTCTTGGATCTATCTCTATAGATCTTGATCCCTAGGATGTTCACCCAAGTCCTTCATTGAGAAGGTACTTGATAACCAAACTTTAGTCTCTTCTAGCATAAAGACATTGTTTCCCATGATCAAAATGTCACAAACATAGATGATCATGAAAACGACTCCCTTCTCGCTGTGCCTAGTGTAGACACAGGGATCTTCCTTGCTTCTGATGAAGTCAAACCATTTGACAGCTTCATCAAAGCGGATATTCCAGCTCCTAGACGCTTGCTTTAGCCCATAGATGGATCTTTGTAATTTGCATACAACAGTTGGCCTTGTTTTACTAATAAAACCTTCTGGCTATACCATATAGACCTCTTCCTCAAGGTTGCCATTGAGGAAGGTGGTCTTTACATCCATCTGCCAGATCTCATAATCATAGTATGCAGCTATCGCAAGTAGAATTCGAATGGACTTCAATTTTGCTACCGGTAAAAAGGTTTCATCGTAATCGATGCCATACCTTTGCGTGTAGCCTTTCGCCACAAGCCTTGCTTTGTGCATTTGTACCTTGCCATCGGCATCTGTCTTTCGTTTAAAGACCCATTTGCACCCAATAGGTCTAACCCATTGGGGCAAGTCTACCAAGTTCCAAACTTGGTTCAGGTACATGGAGTCCATTTCCAATTCCATGGCCTCTTGCCATTTGTCTGAGTCAATGTCAATTATTGCCTCTTTGTAGGTCTCGGGATCTTCCCGATCTGATAAGCCGACATCAAGTTCATTGATGTCTTCTATCATAAAGCTTTGCTTCTGCGGTCCTCTTAGGATCCTCTTCGACCTACGGAGCTCGACTGGTTCTGGTGCTTTTCTTTTCTGGCTTCGTGTAACACGAACATTATCAGTGGGTACTGTTGCAGCTGGTCGCGCCACGCGACCCTGTTCCCTTGCGGGAGGCTGCTCTTGTGCAACTTATTGCATAGGTTGGTTGACAAAAGGGTTCTATTGGTGTGGTTTCAACTGTTGATCTATGTAAGAAAATATGGTCAGAGTTACCCCTAGGGTACGCAGCAGAATTTCAAAAATTTTCTTAACATGCAGGTTAATTGATTATGCATATGTCGTATATATATAAACACGTCAATTAGAAGACTAACCTTACTTCCAAAGCAGCTTCCAAGTCTTCGTAATATTCCGGTGTATCTTCTCCTTCGTCGAAGTCGAAGATATCTGCAATACTTTGATTATCTGAAAGATAATAAAGGTTAGTTTCCAGCTCCTAGAACCTCAACCTTGGTATCCACGGATGAACACCCTATCGGAAAGAATGCTAGGATATTCTTTGTGTGACCAAGAAGATGGGGCGGCGATTCCTCCGGCAGGTGGCGCGCTCGTAGGCTTATAGAGGAGGGGAGAGTTTTTATTTTCTCTAAGAAAACTGGGTAGAATGACTGTAAAAGTCTATGTCAAAAACTCTCTAATAGTCTACTATATATAGTACTCAATAGAAGCCTAAAGCATAAGCAATTAGACTTCATAAAGGAATAAGAATCTAATTCTTATCGCACTAGGAAACCAATTTCAAGTCTAGATTCATTCCCAATCAAATTAAAACTCAATCAGGAAAATCTAACTTATCCCTTAGACTTCTAATAGAGGAAGGAGTAGAACTCCTTCCCCTACTCCATCTCGCGCGTGCGCGCCTGTCCTAAGTGTGATAGGTGGGTCCCGATTTCGGGACCCACTTATAGTTCTAAGGCAATTCAAACTCCAAGTAGATTTTGCCCATGTGCATATGTTAATTCTAAATTAACATATCCTTTCAAATTAACATATAGTGTGACCCATTGGGCCTCATCGTATTAAGCAAGTCCTAGACTAGGCAACATGAAATTCCTAGACGGTTCCATTTGCAATATTAATACAAGAGGACGTTTGAGAGGTTTCTCAAAGCTAACCCTTTCGTTGCGAAGTCTGTTGCGCTCAACGCGGCGATGGTAACGTCCCTTCATTTGACTTGCTCGAATGTATCTTGGATCGATGAAGTGTCTATCCCAATAATACATCCACGGGCGTCTTCAGTGAGTTGCATGGTGAATCCAATATCTATTATGACCATCATAATAATATTGATACGCTGGCCAGCGGTTTTACCATCACAACTATGAACGACTATGAGCAGTGCTCTCCTGTGCTACACTTGAGAGATGAATCCTTCACAGAATCACTTATCATCCCCATTTGTATGTAGCCATAATCCTGGATCGTGTCTTAAGTCAAATGCTTATTCAGAGCTGACATCGACGGGTCATCCAAGGTTGTGGGGCAACAAATGTGATGATAAAGTCCTGTAAGTACGAAGGACGAATGGCATCACTTCGACAACTTACCGGTTCCCATAGACACTTCGGTGTAGAGTATACATCGATGGGAGTGTCCGGTGGGTACTTCCATTGTTCGATAAAGCTTCTTCGAACAACTATGCGCAGTTATGGGAACGTTTCTCGATTGTCCAACAATCCGTTCCGTGGCCGTGGGATCGGCTCACACTTGCTCCAACAAGTATAACCTCCACGCATACAAGTCTTGCCTGGTTCATTCAGACCCCCACATCCGAGATGAACCTCGACTAGGGAGAGTTTGGGATAGATGATAACTCACACAGCTCCCACTATCTGTGTGATCGGTCATCTATCCGAGGGGACATGTTTAATATCAATACAGACAGTAATAAAGATATGACATGCTGCAGCCTGGTGTAATATAAATGTGAAAGCGATACTCAATAGTAAAATGCAACAAACATATATTATATTACGTTGACCTGTGTAATAGTACATATATGCCCTCTATAAGGGCACCATGCCCTTAGTAAGGACTGCCTCTAGGACATATACACTATCAATCTCCCACTTGGACTAGAGCCAGTCACCTTTATGCCTAATACCCAGATTAGCATAATGTCTTAAGTGAACTTCCACTGATAAGACCTTGGTGAAAGGATCTGCCACGTTGTCCGTGGTGGAGACGCGTTCTATACTAACTTCTCCTCTATCAATAATCTCACGTATAACGTGATACATTGTAAGTACATGTACGTTCTTGTTTGTAGATCTAGGCTCCTTAGCTTGGGCGACGGCGCCCGTATTGTCCCAATAAATCGTTATTGGACTAGGAGCATGAACAACCCTCAATTCCTTCAAGAACTCTGAAATCCAGACAGCTTCTTTCGAAGCTTTTGATCCAGCAATGTACTCGGCTTCTGTGGATGAGTCAGCAATCGTGGCGTGCTTAGAACTCTTCCAAAAGATAGCTCCTCCGTTCAATTTGAATACGTATCCTGTCTGTGACTCAAAGTCATCAGGATCTGATTCAAATCCAGCATCGACATAACCAGACATCTTTAATTCTGGTTCTCCACCAAACACCAAGAACATTTCCTTAGTCTGTCGAAGGTACTTAAGAATGTTCTTTACAGAAGTCCAGTGAGGTACTCCTTGATTCTGTTGGTGTCGACAAGTGACACTAAGCGCATATGCCACATAGGGCCTTGTGCAATTCATTGCATACATTATAGACCCTACTGCCGAAGCATAGGGCACACGACTCATTGCTTTTCTTTCTTCATCAGTTTTAGGACCATCCTTAACTGATAAGACAATCTCATGCCTAGCTGGGAGAAAGCCTCTCTTTGAGTCGTCCATCTTATAACGCTTCAGTAATTTGTCGATGTAGGTGGACTGTGTCAATCCTAACATCCTCTTAGATCTATCTCTATAGATCTTGATCCCTAGGATGTTCACCCAAGTCCTTCATTGAGAAGGTACTTGATAACCAAACTTTAGTCTCTTCTAGCATAGAGACATTGTTTCCCATGATCAAAATGTCATCAACATAGATGATCATGAAAACGACTCCCTTGTCGCTGTGCCTAGTGTAGACACAGGGATCTTCCTTGCTTCTGATGAAGTCAAACGATTTGACAGCTTCATCAAAGCGGATATTCCAGCTCCTAGACGCTTGCTTTAGCCCATAGATGGATCTTTGTAATTTACATACAACAGTTGGCCTGATTTTACTAATAAAACCTTCCATCTGTACGTTATAGACCTCTTCCTCAAGGTTTCCCTTGAGGAAGGCAGTCTTTACATCCTTCAGCCAGATCTCATAATCATAGTAGGCAGCTATCGCAAGTAGAATTCGTATGGACTTCAATTTTGCTACCGGTGAAAAGGTTTCATCGTAATCGATGCCATACCTTTGCGTGTAGCCTTTCGCCAAAAGCCTAGCTTTGTGCGTTTGTACGTTGCCATCTGTCTTTCGTTTAAAGACCCATTTGCACCCAATAGGTCTAACCCATTGGGGCAAGTCTACCAAGTTCCAAACTTGGTTCAGGTACATGGAGTCCATTTCCAATTCCACAGCCTCTTGCCATTTGTCTGAGTCAATATCAATTATTGCCTCTTTGTAGGTCTCGGGATCTTCCCGATCTGATAAACCGACATCAAGTTCACTGATGTCTTCTATCACAAGGCTTTGCTTCTAAGGTCCTTTTAGGATCCTCTTCGACCTACGGAGCTCGACTGGTTCTGGTGTTTTTCTTTTCTGGCTTCGTGTAACACGAACATTATCAGTGCGCACTGATGCAGCTGATCGCGCCCCGCGACCCTGTTCCCTAGCGGGAGGCTGCTCTTGTGCAACTCGTTGCACAGTTTGATTGACAACGGGTTCTATTGGTGTGGTTTCAACTGTTGATCTAATCACAGGACTCCCACTGACTATGACATGCCTAGTAAATGTCATATCACTACCCTTGTCTGCTTCGAAAGCTCCCACTGAACTTGAGTCCAAATCAGAAGATTTTAGAGAACTCATGTTCGCGTGTATCAAAGTCTTGAATTTCTTCAAGTTCTATCATGTCATCTAATCTCTCTTCTTCGAGGTATTCTGCTTCTAAAAACTTAACGTTTCTAGATACTATCACCTAGTGATGTTCAACATGATAGAATTCATAGCCTCTCGTCTAACGAGGATAGCCTATGAAATATACTTTGACACCCTTGGCATTTAACTTATCAGTGAGCATCAGTTTGACTATCGCAAGACAGCCCCAAGGTCTAAGATAGCCCAGTGAGGGCTTCTTTCCCTTCCATAACTCACAAGGAGTTTTCTCCACTGATTTAGATGGTACACGGTTCAGAATGTAGATTGCAGTTTGTAGTGCATATTCCCATAGATGTTTTGGAAGAGTCGAGAATCCAATCATTGATCTCACCTTGTCTAACAGGGTTCGATTCCTCTCTCTCAGACACACCATTTAACTGTGGTGTTCCTCGAGGATTCGATTGCGATTGAATTCCACTTTCCTTCAAGTAGTCGATAAATTCTTCACTAAGGTATTCACCTCCTCGATCCAATCGAAGACTGACTATCCTTAGGTTCAATTCATTCTCGACCTCATTCCTAAACTCCTTGAATTTCCCAAATGTCTCGGATTTATTCTTCATAAGATAAATATACCCATACCTTGAGAAATCGTCAGTAAAGGTAACGAAGTAAGGATAACCCCCACGCGCATGGACCTTAAAAAAGTCCACATACATCGGTATGTATGAGCTCTAAGCAGCGAGTGGCACGAACACCTTGTCCAACAAAAGGTTTGTTCGTCATCTTACCCTTAACACATGATTCACATGTACCATATGATTCAAAATCAAATGGTTCTAAGTAGTCCAACTTCCTTAGTCTTTGAATCCGTGTTTCATTGATATGGCCTAGCCAACAATGCCATAGATAAGATGGATTATTCTTCCTACTTGAAGACGGTTGTTTGTTATGTATTTGAAATAAATGTAGACTACTTTGCAAAATATATAAATCATTCACTAAGCGAGCCTTTCCATAATACTGGTCATTTAATGAAAAATAACAAGTATTAGGAAAAACCCAAATTGTCCAACAATGGAATGGAAATAATATTTCTGACAATGGATGGAACAAAATAAACGTTATCAAGTTCTAAACATTGTCCTGAAGGTAAATCTATCTGGCAGCGTCCAACGCGTTTGGCTTCAGCTGGATCGCCGTTCCCAACATGCAAGTCGATTTCACCTCGCTTGACTAGCCTGTGTTCAATGGCCCCTTGCACATTATTACAAATGTGCGAGCCACAGACTGTATCTAATACCCAACCATTGGATTCAAAAGTAGTCATGTTCATTTCAATAACAAACATACCTGAGCTAGAAGCCAGCGACTTCTTAACTTGATCTGCCCTCAGCTTAGGGCAATCTTTCTTCCACTGTCCTTTCTGCCTACAGAAAAGACATTCATCTGTGCGTACCGTTCCGCTTCTCTTGAACTTCCTTTTCTGGTTCAGACGCTTAGGCTTATCACTCAAAGTGTTAGCCTTGGCTCCCGACTTTCCCTTACCCTTAGCACCTTTGTTTGTCGGGTTTCGGTTAGACGGTTGCCCAACAAACATGATCGACTTTTCCTTCTTAGGAAGAGTTTGATCATATGTCTTCAGCAGATTATGGAGTTCGGGCAGTGTTACATCCTTCGCATTCATGGTGGTTAACGATGAACTGCGAATACGAACTCGGCAATGAATGAAGGACAAAGATCACCATGATCTTATTCTCATCTTGAGAACATGTTCAGACATGTTCCCTCCTTCATTGAGCTTGCATCTGTGTATCTCTTTGATCAAATCAAATTCAACACTTCTAGCTGTCGTCTTAAAGACCGATTCAGGATGCTTCAGCATCTCATACGGCAACATGCTTTCATGTTGCCTCTGCAGCTCATTGCTCATTGCCGCCAGCATAATACACTGCGCGGATCTAGCATCCTCATGATGCTTATCAGACCTTGCCTTGTTGGCTTGATTCCAAATCAGCAACTTGATCGGCAGTCTAATTCTCGAGACACACGGGATTAGCCTCGTCCAAGACGTACTCAATCCTTTCGTACCTCAGCACCAAACATATATTCCTGATCCAATCTAGGAAGTTTGGTCCGGTCAAAATTTGCTTCTCTAAGACAGCACGGAGCGAGATTCTCGCCATTTCGGTTTCCAGGAGAAATAATATAGAACGAAAATAATAAGTCAACTATTGAAATATTATTTCTAAATACACAGTCAACATAACTAAACAACAAGGTCCTTTAGCTATTTAGCTCCCGCTATTTTCACATATGCTTGCCCCCACAACAAACATACGAGTAATGTCCAACAAGTTACCGTAGTGGCCAAGATCCAAATCCATACTATGCTATACTCCAACGGGGGGCTGGTCGCATAGCATAATATGACCGGTAGGACTAGTTAGACTATCCAATTGCGTCACGCAACTCTTGGTTGTTACATCTAATTTAACCCGATGCCCTACATATTGTACCTATCGAGGTCGCTAGATACAATATGCAGTAAGTCATAACCATAGGCTTACTCTAATATGACGATTACTGCGAGTCTGTAAGACGAGGTCGCCAATACAAGAAAACGCAATGAAAGTTCATAATTAAAGCACCCTATGGAAAGCATCTCAGAAATACATACATATACATATTTCTGTACTTATATTGGTTGGGGCTTGTAGCTTGAGGGTTGTTATCAGTCATCTACAAACAAATAAGGGCGCCGCCTACCCATCATGCATGAACGGTCTACACGTAATGGATGCCGCCTATCCATTATAGTTCTAAACGCGGTCAAGCACATAATGGGTGCCGCCTACCCATACATAAATATGCGGTCCGACATATAAGAGGGCGCCGCCTACCCTCGCATGCATAGCGGTCGAACGAAAAGTAAAATACTTGGTATTTAAACATGCATTGTCAAACAATAGCATATCGAGCATATGAAACAAGTATTAGCCTATGTGGATGACAAATGACTTCATAATTTCATTATGAAAATTATAATCCCATACTTATAATCTCTATGAAATAATTGAAAATTTGGACTAGATTGAACAATCGAAAATTCTATTGACCAGGGAGCAATTTTTGAAAACCCGAAGGACTTAATTGTAAATTTTGAAACCTTAGAGGTGTTAAATCTAAAATTCAAAAGTAGAAGGACTAATTTGCAATAAACAATAAATTGATAAATTACAAATAAGCCCTTTAACTTTATACTAATTAAATTTAACCCCTCTAGTTAAAAACAATTACAATTAAATCATATTTATATTCCAAATATAAAAATTCAATCCTCAAAATTTTCAAAATTCGATTTTGTGTCCAACCCGGAAAAATATATATATATATATATATATTAAAATATGGGACGGGACTAGGTCCCGTCCCCACGGTGCCTGCGGCCCCGGGCGCCCGGCACCCGCGACACGCTGGCACCGGCGCCCGGCGCCCCAGCGTCCGCAGGCCCCCGGGTAACTGCGTCCCGCAGGTACCCGGGTGCCCACGGCACACGGGCGCCTACCGCCCGTGCCGCGGGCACACGGCGCCTGCGGTGCCGCAGGCGACCGGCGCCCGCGGGTGCCTGCAGGCACCCGGGTGCCGCGGGCGCCTAGCGCCCATGCCGCAGGCACCCGGGGCGCCGGCGTGCCGCCTGCGTCACGCAGGCGTCCCGGTCAATATATATATTTTAAGTTTTTTTTTTTTTTTTGAAAAAATATAAATTCTAAATTTATATAAAAACAAAACTTTTGAAAATCGAATTAATCATAGAATCAATTGCATCCACATATCTACAAAATCATACAATATATATACGTATATACGTAATCAATTAACCTCGCTCCGGTACCACTGTAAGAAAATATGGTCAGAGTTACCCCTAGGGTACGCAGCGGAATTTCAAAAAATTTCTTAACATGCAGGTTAATTGATTATGCATATGTCGTATATATATAAACACGTCAATTAGAAGACTAACCTTACTTCCAAAGCAGCTTCCAAGTCTTCGTAATATTCCGGTGTATCTTCTCCTTCGTCGAAGTCGAAGATATCTACAATACTTTGATTATCTGCAAGACAATAAAAGTTAGTTTCCAGCTCCTAGAACCTCAACCTTGGTATCCACGGATGAACACCCTATCGGAAAGAATGCTAGGATATTATTTGTGTGACCAAGAAGATGGGGCGGCGATTCCTCCGGCAGGTGGCGCGCGCGTAGGCTTATAGAGGAGGGGAGAGTTTTTATTTTCTCTAAGAAAACTGGGTAGAATGACTGTAAAAGTCTATGTCAAAAACTCTCTAATAGTCTACTATATATAGTAGTCAATAGAAGTCTAAAGCATAAGCAATTAGACTTCATAAAGGAATAAGAATCTAATTCTTATCGCACTAGGAAACCAATTTCAAGTCTAGATTCATTCCCAATCAAATTAAAACTCAATCAGGAAAATCTAACTTATCCCTTAGACTTCTAATAGAGGAAGGAGTCGAACTCCTTCCCCTACTCCATCTCGCGCGCGCGCGCGTGTCCTAAGGGTGATAGGTGGGTCCCGATTTTGGGATCCACTTATAGTTCTAAGGCAATTCAAACTCCAAGTAGATTTTGCCCATGTGCATATGTTAATTCTAAATTAACATATCCTTTCAAATCAAACCTCCATTATATTTCTAAAATATAATCTTTAATTGTATTTACATAAAATACAATTAATTAGCCAATTCAATTAACAATTCCAAATCATTAATTGAGCCACCAAATATTATAATTAATTCCAAATCAATTATAATCCATCAATCACAATTAATTCCAAATTAATTGCGATTCCATCTTCAAGGATATTCTCATAGGCTGAATCACCACATAGTGTGACCCATAGGGCCTCATCGTATTAAGCAAGTCCTAGACTAGGCAACATGGAATTCCTAGACGGTTCCATTTGCAATATTAATACATGAGGACGTTTGAGAGGTTTCTCAAAGCTAACCCTTTCCATTTGCCATAATCCTGGATCGTGTCTTAGGTCAACTTCTTATTCAGAGCTGACATCGACGGGTCCACCAAGGATATGGGGCAACAAATGTAATGATAAAGTCCTGTAAGTACAAAGGACGAATGGCATCACTTCGACAACTTACCGGTTCCCATAGACACTTCGGTGTAGAGTATACATCGATGGGAGTGTCCGGTGGGTACTTCCATTGTTCGATAAAGCTTTTTCGAACAACTATGCGCAGTTATGGGAACGTTTCTCGATTGTCCAACAATCCGTTCCGTGGCCGTGGGATCGGCTCACACTTGCTCCAACAAGTATAACCTCCACGCATACTAGTCTTGTCTGGTTCATTCAGACCCCCACATCCGAGATGAACCTCGAGTAGGGAGAGTTTGGGATAGATGATAACTCATACAGCTCCCACTATCTGTGTGATCGGTCATCTATCCGAGGGGACATGTTTAATATCAATACAGACAGTAATAAAGATATGACATGATGCAGCCTACTGTAATATAAATATGAAAGCGATACTCAATAGTAAAATGCAACAAACATATATTATATTACGTTGACCTGTGTAATAGTACATATATGCCCTCTATAAGGGCACCATGCCCTTAGTAAGGACTGCCTCTAGGACATATACACTATCAAGCTTTTGACCAAGGTTTTTGCTAGCTAATTTCAGTCAAATAGATGATGATTTTTGAGAAAGATGTTTGAACAAAGGAAG
Source organism: Plantago ovata (assembly GCA_028274465.1). NCBI lineage: Eukaryota > Viridiplantae > Streptophyta > Magnoliopsida > Lamiales > Plantaginaceae > Plantago > Plantago ovata. Next base: position 83,846,027 of record CM051456.1, on the reverse strand, counting down.
TGAGAAATCAAGAGTTTTTGTAAACAAGTTTGGAAAACGGTCGGTGGTAGAAATCGAATACACATGCATGGATTATGAATATGCTCACAAGTTCAGTGCGTAAAACCTTCAACTAAGTTTGCTAAGCAACTTGTCTAGGTAACTTTCAAGACAAACTATCAATAATTTAGAGGAGTTTGTCACTAACACCATTTATCTGGCATGCTGCAAATCACTAACATACAATCCTATAGCTTTCATTGACCAACGAGTTTGTCACATACTCTATTCGAATATATATTATAGGCAACTACGAATCATATGAAGTAATTTGCAGCAAGATTGACTCACAACCACATGTAAGCATAAGCATAATCCATAACATGCATAATTCTACATTCTACCACCAACACAAAGGATTTAGCTACTCATATTCATCAACATAGACATCAATTCATATGAATAATAATCAGAATACATCATATCAAACTACAAGATAAGAGAGTGATACAAGGTACCACCAAAGCTGTCACTAATCGGTGGAAATCAAAGAAAACCTCTCCGTAGATGATTACAAAGGATGAATTCCAATCAAAATCTTGAATCCCAAGCTAAATTACAATGAATCTATGAGTTTCTCTGAGTTTTTGGGGCTTAAGGCTGTCCAAAACTCGTCTCCAATGTTCTGTATCTCAAAACGTAACTCAAAAATCAAGTAATGAAGGCAAAATCTGGATCTGTAACGGCTGCCAAGCGCTTCGCTTGGGCAGAGCCAAGCGAAGCGCTTGCTTCCTGTTCCTCTTTTGAAATCTCCTGAAATTCCAAGCGTCCCGCTTCTCCAATTCCAAGCGAAGGGCTTGCCTCCTGGGCAGATTTTGGCTTCGAAACTCGATCTTTTGCCCACGAACGGCCCTCGGGTGCCTTGGGCTTGTCCTTCTCGGCACTTATTGGGGCTCAGACACTCACGAACAAGCCACGGAGATTGGGGAACTTCAACGGGGCCATCTTTTCCATCAAAAAGGCTCGTTTTTAGCTCCAAAAACGCCATTTCGTACCTAAGTGCCTGAAAATGCAGAAAACACAAAACGTGACACTATTCTACAAAACTAACCAAAAAACAAGGTTAAAAGATAGCAAAAGAAGGTAAAAAAGACAAGATGAATGCGTCAAAAATACGTTCATCAAACTCCCCAAACCAAACCTTTGCTTGTCCTCAAGCAACAAACTATCCTAAATGCAACACAAAAGGAGTCTCATGCCAAGTAAAGTGAACTAATCTATTGAATCTACCAAATGCTTATGAACAAAACCAAATGAGCATGACATGCAAGTAGGTTGAAGAATGCCTCGATTGCGAATATACACATTCTCATGTGCACTTGGTTAAGCAAAGGAGTCTCTCGTAACATCTTCTACCTGGACCTGGTCAGTGACGACATAATGATTCACATTATCATACTACAATTGGCCCGTGCCTATGAAACCGAGGGCTTACTACTGTTCACCAAGCGAGACTTTTCCTCAAAAGAGGGTGAACCAATACTGGCTCTCATCAAACGAAGGAGGGTTCCCTAGAAAAAGAAGACACTCCCCTATTCTACCCAGACTCTCAAAGAACGAATCTCATTCAACCACTTCTTGAATAGCAAGACGAGGGTGGTCAAGAACAGGCCTTCGACAAAGGCGACACGATTCAAAAGATAGAATTTACAACTCGATACTTCACAAGGACAAAATATTTACATGACACTTGACACTACGAGACTGCTTTTGGCTTGCGACGACCCTTGTTTTGCTTTTGGGTCTTATTCTTTATTTTCTTTCTTTTTTTTATTTTCTTTTTCTCTTTTTTTTTTTCTCTTTTTTTTTTTTTTATATAGCTAGGCAAGCAGCAGTACTACGTGTCAAAAACCTCCCCAAACCTATTCGAGAGAATAGGTTTGAGCACAAAGACGAAAAAGAAAAAGGGAAAAATTTTTTACAAAGACACCTCCCCAAACCTATTCGAGAGAATAGGTTGGGACACAAAACAAAAGAAAAATAAAGCTAAGAAAAATCTACAACGACTCAAGACGAAAGACAAGTATAACAACGTAACCCCCTCCCCAAACCTATTCGATAGAATAGGTTTAATACAAGGAATCACACACCTCACACTACCTCCTTCCTAGGCATTTGGAAATCTCTAATCGAGGTGAAAAACTTGTCGCCTCTTACGTACATAATTACCCGGGTTACAACCATAGATTCTAACATGCATCATTTTATATGGTCATTGTGAACCGCAATAGAAGAAACACCACTCGAGGTGATGTCGAGACTACTAAGCTTAACTAGTGCACAAGTGAATGTGACAAACCAAGCGAGACAAGCCTCAAACTACTTGCAAAGTGATGCAACATATGATAATGGTCATAAGCACTTAGTCTACACAATAGAAAAGTTCGAAAAAACTTGGCAATAGACTCCACACAACAACGTGCAACAACTAATCTATGGATGATATGCATGCAAAAATTTGAAAAATTTGAAAAAACACGACAAATCACATGAACTTGAGTAAAATCAGGCATGTACGAACCACACAAGCATATAGTACTGAAAATCCAATACCCCCTCCCCAAACCTAAACTTTTGCTCGTCCTCGAGCAAAGAAAAGTTGAATGAAAAGAAAAAATTGGATTGAAAGTACACTTCCCTGAGATAAAGGTTCGTGTCCAATCTCCTATATATGAGTAGTACCTGAAAGGACTCAAGAAACATGTGAAAACGGGTGCACAAAGGTGGCGAAATGAGAAAAAGGGAAAATATGGGGGAACAGGGCCCAAGCGGCCCGCTTGGACTATGCCAAGCGACGCGCTTCGCCAAGCGCTCCGCTTGGCATCATCCGGGCGGGCCGCTTGGATTTTCAGTAGGATTAAATCCTACTGAAAATCCAAGCGGTCCGCTTGGTGATGCCCAAGCGGGGCGCTTGGCCTGTTTCCCCTTTTCTCGATTTTTCTGAATTCTAACCAACTAAGGCACCGAGACAAAAGGCTAAGCTACTCTAAACACGACAAAAGGCACACAGGCCACGGACCTTATTCTTGTCTTCCCGCAAGGGTTCCTCTAGTCCCATAATGAAACTAGTGATACTCAATGGTGAGAAAGGGACCATCACACCACGAATAGGTACTGCTTCGGCCTTATAGTTATAGTCCTCGAAGGCAATGTGGAACTCCTCGACAAGGTCTGTATCCCATCCGGAGAGTTCTTTCCCATAGAAGGTCCATCCTCTCTCCGTTCTAAGCCTGGTAAGGTGAGCATAGGGTACATCAAAGAAAAGTCCCTTGTTCTCATATTTTGTCCCCTTTACTACGTCCAACTCCTTTGAAGTAAAGGAGATTCTACGGTCCCAAATCACTGACCGTTCTCCTCCCCTATAGAAGTTGTATCGGAACCTCCGCAATGCGTCCGATTCTTTGTATGGGTCAAGGTCGCCTTCATCACGGGGAATCTCCCTTGGAGTTGATGCCGGATTCTCCTTGGAGGTTGAAGCTCCATCCTTCCTTGTTTTCTTCTTGGCTCTTGTGTCCATGGTACCTAGTAAAATCTCATTAGATAGCTTGAAGGTGACGGTAACTAGACTCTTACACTACTACCAAACAATCTACTTCTACTCTAAGACAAGTATACGTTCTTCGTTTAAAACAAGTCATAACGCAACAAGTCGACTCTTAGACGTCAAAACTCACTCAAGTGTTCTTTTTAACGAGTTTGAAGGCTTGCTAAAATTCAAACATAGCGAATCGAGAAGCTTTAACACTTCATTACGATTAGCTAATTCGAATCAAACCAAGCAAACAAACTCGCCATTAGAACTACCCAGCCAATCCTACACATTCTCATGCAATCTAAACAACACCAAAATCGTATCAATACTCAAATTTCGAGCTAACAATCTTGCAAACAATTATCTAGCAAGAATTCAAGCCATAGAGTTCATCAAAATCAAAGTAAGCAAAATTCGAATTTAGACATCGCATCCAATAAGAAACCTGCTCAACAATCAATATCAAACTCTAAGTTACCAATACATAACACAATTGAAGCCAATAAGATCAAAATCTCAAATTCAAGGAAGTTAGGGTTCTTGAGGGTTACATTCGATTCCTTGTGAATGATGCTTCAAACGTGAAATTCGTTCGATTTAGATGATAGAGGAGGTGATGGGCTCTTTAGAATGCACAAGATTGCAAAAATTGGTGGAGAATTGAGTGAGATTGAAGTTTTTGGGGTGAAAAATCGGGAAGAAGATGAAAAAGAATGAAGAGGAGAGCTTCAAAACTCAAGTGGCTCGCTTGGCTTTTAAAGAAGCCAAGCGAGCCGCTTGAGCGTCCCAAGCGAAGCGCTTGGTTCAAGCGGGACGCTTGGTCGCCCCAAGCGCTTCGCTTGGATTTACAGTAGGACAAGATCCTACTGTAAATCCAAGCGGTCCGCTTGGCTTGAGCCAAGCGGAGCGCTTGGGACCTGGAGCTCCTAACTTCATTTTTTTTCGACTTTTTCTCAATTTTCACCTCAAAAACCTTGTCTACTCAACAAAACAAAATTTAAACATGCTTCTAATCTATATGCAATTACCTACAACCTCGGGTTGCCTCCCGAGAAGCGCCTTTGTTTAGAAGTCGTTGGCTCGACTCGTCCTAGCTCATGCGGGATCAATTTCGCATCGGGTACTAGACTTCCCCGTCCAAGTGCTCTTCAAAGCATCAAGTCCCTACACATCTTGACGAACATAAAGAGGACCAAAGAATCCTACAAGTTCGTTAGTATCAACATAAGCACATGAATTAATTATGGCTCGCAACGTATGTTGCTTGCCATTTACCTCGAAGCTACATGTACGACGATACATGTCTATCACCATATGTACTTTGTTGATGAAGGCTCTACCCAAAAGAACCACATCCTTGAGCTTTGCGGAGGATGTAGGCATGACGATGAAGTTCGTCTTGACCTCTACACCGGTGACTCTTACCACTAGATTCTCGATCACACCCAATGGCTTCTTCATAGACCCGTCCGCCAATTGCACCATGCACTTCATTGGTCTTAAGCCAGACAAACCCGACTCTTCGTACACGTTCAAAGGTATGACATTCACACCCGCTCCCGTGTCTAGAGTGGCCACTATTCCATACTTCTTACCCAAGCCGATTTCCACATCAAAGCTCTCTTGGATAGGCACTTCCACCATATCCACCAACTCATCCTCAGACGATGAGTTTTCATTCACTTCTTCCACTATCGCATCAGATTGTGCGACCACTTTCTCTTCCACAACTACCTTAGGAGTCTCAAGCTCCTCACTCACTTTGCAAGTTTCAGTTATCTTGCAACTTGGCACCTCAACTCGTGCATTGTCTCTCACAACCGTGATCTCCACGGGCAAATCAGTCACCACGGTTATAGCCATGGCTTTCTCCGTGTTTCCGGGAAACTTCCCTTGCTCTCTACGCGCCCCTCGATCTATAAGCTCTTGTAGCTTCTTATGGAGACTGCTACTACTAGCCTCAAGCTTCTCAAAGCGTTGATTGTTAGTAGCCTCATTACGATAGTAATGCCCCATGAATTTGTTCGTCTTCATAACCAGATCATTGAGTGAAGTAACAAGAGGAGAAGGGAGCACCCCTCCACCTTGCGGTCCTGAACTAGCAACCGGAGGTGGGGGTGTGGGATTAGAAGGTGGTGCTCCTTCATACCAGTTGTTCCCATAGCTGAGACGGCTTCGATCTTGATGTGGACCATAGGCATTTTGGTCCGGGTTGTGGACATAACCACGGTTGCCTTGGTTCTGGTGCCCACCTCGTGGTCCTTGTCCCCCACGGTTTTGTGGCCTAACATTGACATATCCTTGGCCATAGTTCACGTCCTCGGTCACTTGCTCCCCTTCGGCATCAGCATAGACCTCTTGACGGACCTCGTTCTTGATGAATTGCTCTCTAGAAAACTCAGAACGGCATAGATAGGCCAGGTGCCCATAATTCTTGCAGACACCACAAATCTCCGTAGAAGGGATAGAAACGCTTTGCCTCAAATCTTGCTTGACCTCATGGACGAACCCATCAAAGGCATCTTGTTCCACTACTACCTTTGCCTCTCCCCTTTGCTCCTTTTGAAGCACACGAGCTCTAACATTCCGGTTTTGAGAATTCCGGTACATCGTGTCTAACTTCATTTGAGCTTGAGTAGGAGTCAACTTTCCCATACTTCCACCGCAAATGCTATCCACTTGAGATTGAATCTCAAGATGCAAGCCATTGTAAAAGAATTGGAGAAGCTGACCATTATCATACCCATGGTGACGGCATCTATGTTACAACCCCATGAAACGATCATAAGCCTCGTGAAAAGCTTCATCATATCGCTGATCAAAGGTGCTAATTTGGCTCTTCACAGCCATCGTCTTGGAAGCGGGGTAGTACCGATCCATGAACTTTTCGAAATAGAGCGCCCATGTAGTCAAAGACCCAGCCTCTAGAGTATTGAGCCAAGCCTTTGCTCGATCACCTAGACCCATGGAGAAAACCTTCATGCGAAGATCATCGTCCGTCACTCCAGCACCCGGTCGCCCAAGATGGAGAACAAAGTTCTCGAGCTCATTCAAGAACCCAATCACGTCCTCATTAACCATCCCATAGAACATGGGAAGTTGTTGGAACATGTGGTTCTTTATCTCCAGGTTCCTAGTTGCATCATTGAGGACAATTGCTGGTCCTCTAGCCCCAACCGTTGGCTTGGTGAGTGAACGAATAGGTTACTCCGCCATTTCACCTTCCACGAAAACCGACTCAAGAATTGGTTCAGAGAGATGTGAGAAAGATTCTTCTCTACTTCCAGATGTGGAAGCTCTAGATGCTACCCTTTCAAACTGAGAATTGAGATTCCTTCTTCTCCTCCGATACAAGCGATCGATTTCGTCTATGTAAGGTTCAACGTTAGGCCCACCCGTTCGGGTTCTAGGCATACACACACCTGAAATACAAGATAATGAGTTTCTCAAGGAAAAAGAAACAAAAACAGAAATGAGACAAAGAAGAGATGTTGGCTGAAAAAACCAAATAAAAACACCAACCAAAGGAGTTAAGTCCCCGGCAACGGCGCCAAATTGATGATGTCGTTTTTCACCAATTAAATTTGTTTAAAAAGCCAAAGAACACCTTTCACTACACAAACAGAGTGCAATGGCAAGTTGTCCCCGAGTGTCGTTCTCTCGGGACCTAACGTGGCTTTGATCAAGGTTTTTGCTAGCTAATTTCAGTCAACTAGATGATGATTTTTGAGAAAGATGTTTGAACAAAGGAAGTGAGAAATCAAGAGTTTTTGTAAACATGTTTGGAGAACGGTCCGTGGTAGAAATCGAATACACACTCATGGACTACGAATATGCTCACAAGTTCAGTGCGTAAAACCTTCAACTAAGTCTGCTAAGCAACTTGTCTAGGTAACTTTCAAGACACACATCATGAAAGGCCACTATCAATAATTTAGAGGTGTTTGTCACTAACACCATTTATCTAGCATGCTGCAAATCACTAACATACAATCCTATAGCTTTCATTGACCAACGAGTTTTTCACATACTCTATTCGAATATATTTTATAGGCAACTACGAATCATATGAAGTAATTTGCAGCAAGATTGACTCACAACCTCATGTAAGCATAAGCATAATCCATAACATGCATAATTCTACATTCTACCACCAACACAACGGATTTAGCTACTCATATTCATCAACATAGACGTCAAATCATATGAATAATAATCAGAATACATCATATCAAACTACAAGAGAAGAGAGTGATACAAGTTACCACCAAAGCTGTCACTGATCGGTGGAAATCAAAGAAAACCTCTCCGTAGATGATTACAAAGGATGAATTCCAATCAAAATCTTGAATCCCAAGCTAAATTACAATGAATCTATGAGTTTCTCTGAGTTTTTGGGGCTTAGGGCTGTCCAAAACTCGTCTCCAATGTTCTGTATCTCAAAAAGTAACTCCAAAATCAAGTAATGAAGGCAAAATCTGGATCTGTAACGGCTGCCAAGCGCTTCGCTTGGGCAGAGCCAAGCGAAGCGCTTGCTTCCTGTTCCTCTTTTGAAATCTCCTGAAATTCCAAGCGTCCCGCTTCTCCAATTCCAAGCGAAGGGCTTGCCTCCTGGGTAGATTTTGGCCTCGAAACTCGATCTTTTGCCCACGAACGGCCCTCGGGTGCCTTGGGCTCGTCCTTCTCGGCACTTATTGGGGCTCAGACACTCACGAACAAGCCACGAAGATTGGGGAACTTCAACGGGGCCATCTTTTCCATCAAAAAGGCTCGTTTTTAGCTCAAAAAACGCCGTTTCGTACCTAAGTGCCTGAAAATGCAGAAAACACAAAACGTGACACTATTCTACAAAACTAACCAAAAAACAAGGCTAAAAGATAGCAATAGAAGGTAAAAAAGATAAGATGAACGCGTCAAAAATACGTTCATCAACAAGTATTAGGAAAAACCCAAATTGTCCAACAATGGAATGTAAATAATATTTCTGACAATGGATGGAACAAAATAAACGTTATCAAGTTCCAAACAATGTCCTGATGGTAAATCTATCTTGCAGCGTCCAACGCGTTTGGCTTCAACTGGATTGTTGTTCCCAACATGCAAGTTGATTTCACCTTACTTGACTAGCATGTGTTCAATGGCCCCTTGCACATTATTATAAATGTGCGAGCCACAACCTGTATCTAATACCTAACCATTGGAGTCAAAAGTAGTCATGTTCATTTCAATAACAAACATACCTGAGCTAGAAGTCGGTGGCTTCTTAGCTTGATCTGCCCTCAGCTTAGGGCAATCTTTCTTCCAATGTCCTTTCTGCTTACAGAAATGACATTCATCTGTGTGTACCGTTCCGCTTCTCTTGAACTTCCTTTTCTGGTTCAGACGCTTAGGCTTATCACTCGAAGTGTTAGCCTTGGCTCCCGACTTTCCCTTACCCTAAGCACCTTTGTTTCTTGGGTTTCGGTTAGACGGTTGCCCAACAAACATGATCGACTTTTCCTTCTTAGGAAGAGTTTGATCATATGTCTTCAGCAGATTATGGAGTTCGGGCAGTGTTACGTCCTTCGCATTCATGGTGGTTAACGATGAACTGCGAATACGAACTCGGCAATGATTGAAGGACAAAGATCACCATGATCTTATTCTCATCTTGAGAACATGTTCAGACATGTTCCCTCCTTCATTGAGCTTGCATCTGTGTATCTCATTGATCAAATCAAATTCAACACTTCTAGCTGTCGTCTTAAAGACCGACTCGAGATGCTTCAGCATCTCATGCGGCAACATGCTTTCATGTTGCCTCTGCAGCTCATTGCTCATTGCCGCCAGCATAATACACTGCGTGGATCTAGCATCCTCATGATGCTTATCAGACCTTGCCTTGTTGGCTTGATTACAAATCAACAACTTGATCGACAGTCTGATTCTCGGGACACACGGGATTAGCCTCGTCCAAGACGTACTCAATCCTTTCGTACCTCAGCACCAAACATATATTCCTGATCCAATCTAGGAAGTTTGGTCCGGTCAAAATTTGCTTCTCTAAGACAGCACGGAGCGAGATTCTCGCCATTTCGGTTTCCAGGAGAAATAATATAGAACGAAAATAATAAATCAACTATTGAAATATTATTTCTAAATACACAGTCAACATAACTAAACAACAAGGTCCTTTAGCTGTTTAGCTCCCACTATTTTCACATATGCTTGCCCCCACAACAAACATACGGGTAATGTCCAACAAGTTACCGTAGTGGCCAAGATCCAAATCCATACTATGCTATACTCCAACGGGGGCTGGTCGCATAGCATAATATGACCGGTAGGACTAGTAAGACTATCCAATTGCGTCACGCAACTCTTGGATGTTAAATCTAATTTAACCCGGTGCCCTACATATTGTACCTATCGAGGTCGCTAGATACAATATGTAGTAAGTCATAACCATAGGCTTACTCTAATCTGACGATCACTGCGAGTCTGTAAGACGAGGTCGCCAATACAAGAAAACGCAATGAAAGTTCAGAATTAAAGCACCCTATGGAAAGCATCTCAGAAATACATACACATATATATTTCTGTACTTATATTGGTTGGGGCTTGTAGCTTGAGGGTTGTTATCAGTCATCTACAAACAAATAAGGGCGTCGCCTACCCATCATGCATGAGCGGTCTACAAGTAATGGATGCTGCCTATCCTTTCTAGTTCTAAACGCGGTCAAGCACATAATGGGTGCCGCCTACCCATACATAAAATATGCGGTCCGACATATAAGAGGGCGCCGCCTACCCTCGCATGCATAGCGGTCGAACGGAAAGTAAAATCCTTGGTATTTAAACATGCATTGTCAAACAATAGCATATCGAGCATATGAAACAAATAGTAGCCTATGTGGATGACAAATGACTTCATAATTTCATTATGAAAATTATAATCACATACTTATAATCTCTATGAAATAATTGAAAATTTGGACTAGATTGAAAAATCGAAAATTCTATTGACCTGGTAGCAATTTTCGAAAACCCGAAGGACTTAATTGTAATTTTTGAAACCTTAGAGGTGTTAAATCTAAAATTCATAAGTAGAAGGACTAATTTGCAATAAACAATAAATTGATAAATTACAAATAAGCCCTTTAACTTTATACTAATTAAATTTAACCCCTCTAGTTAAAAACAATTACAACTAAATCATATTTATATTCCAAATATAAAATTCAATCCTCAAAATTTTAAAAAATTCGATTTTGGGTCCAACCCGAAAAAATATATATATATATATATAAATATGGGACGGGACCTAGTCATGTCCCCTACCGTGCCTGCGGCGGTGGGCGCCCGGCGCCCCAGGCGCCGTGCGCCTGTGGCCGCAGGCACCCGGGGCATATACATAATCAATTAACCTCGCTTTGATACCACTGTAAGAAAATATGGTCAGAGTTACCCCTAGGGTACGCAGCGGGATTTCAAAAATTTTCTTAACATACAGGTTAATTGATTATGTATATGCCGTATATATATATAAACACGTCAATTAGAAGACTAACCTTACTTCCAAAGCAGCTTCCAAGTCTTCGTAATTATCCAGTGTATCTTCTCCTTCGTCAGAGTCGAAGATATCTGCAATACTTTGATTATCTGCAAGACAATAAAAGTTAGTTTCCAGCTCCTAGAACCTCAACCTTGGTATCCACGGATGAACATCCTATCGGAAGAATGCTAGGATATTTTTTATGTGACCAAGAAGATGGGGCGGCAATTCCTCCGGCAAGGTGGCGCGCGCGTAGGCTTATAGAGGAGGGGAGAGTTTTTATTTTCTCTAAGAAAACTGGGTAGAATGACTGTGAAAGTCTATTCAAGTCTGTGTCAAAAACTCTCTAATAGTCTACTATATATAGTAGTCAATAGAAGCCTAAAGCATAAGCAATTAGACTTCGTAAAGGAATAAGAATCTAATTCTTATTGCACAAGGAAACCAATATCAAGTCTAGATTCATTTCTAATCAAATTAAAACTCAATCAGGAAAATCTAACTTATCCCTTGGACTTCTAATAGAGGAAGGAGTCGAACTCCTTCACCTATCTAGCTAACGCGCGCGCGCGCCCAGTCCTACGGGAAATAGGTGGGTCCCAATTTTGTGACCCACTTATAGTTCTAAGGCAATTCAAACTCCAAGTAGATTTTTCCCAAGTGCATATGTTAATTCTAAATTAACATATCCTTTCAAATCAAACCTCTATTATATTTCCAAAATATAATCTTTAATTGTATTTACATAAAATATAATTAATTAGCCAATTCAATTAATAATTCCAAATCATTAATTGAGCCACCAAATATTATAGTTAATTCCAAATCAATTATAATCCATCAATCACAATTAATTCCAAATTAATTGCGATTCCATCTTCAAGGATATTCTGATAGGCTGAATCACCACATAGTGTGACCCATAGGGCCTCATCGTATTAAGCAAGTCCTAGACTAGGCAACATGGAATTCCTAGACGGTTCCATTTGCAATATTAATACATGACGACGTTTGAGAGGTTTCTCAAAGCTAACCCTTTCGTTGTGAAGTCTGTTGCGCTCAATGCGGCGCTGGTAACGTCCCTTCATCTGACTTGCTCGAATGTATCTAGGATCGATGAAGTGTCTATCCCAATAATACATCCACGGGCGTCTTTAGTGAGTTGCATGGTGAATCCAATATCTATTATGACCATCATAATAATATTGATACGCTGGCCAGCGGTTTTACCATCACAACTATGAACGACTATGAGCAGTGCTCTCCTGTGCTACACTTGAGAGATGAATCCTTCACAGAATCATTTATCATCCCCATTTGTATGTAGCCATAATCCTGGATCGTGTCTTAGGTCAACTGCTTATTCAGAGCTGACATCGACGGGTCCACCAAGGATATGGGGCAACAAATGTGATGATAAAGTCCTGTAAGTCCAAAGGACGACTGGCATCACTTCAACAACTTACCGGTTCCCATAGACATTTCGGTGTAGAGTATACATCGATGGGAGTGTCCGGTGGGTACTTCCATTGTTCGATAAAGCTTCTTCGAACAACTATGCGCAGTTATGGAAACGTTTCTCGATTGTCCAACAATCCGTTCCGTGGCCGTGGAATCGGCTCACACTTGCTCCAACAAGTATAACCTCCACGCATACTAGTCTTGTCTGGTTCATTCAGACCCCTACATCCGAGATGAACCTCGACTAGTGAGAGTTTGGGATAGATGATAACTCACATAGTTCCCACCATCTGTGTGATCGGTCATCTATCCGAGGGGACATGTTTAATATCAATACAGACAGTAATAGAGATATGACATGTTGCATGCCCGTTGTAATATAAATATGAAAGCGATACTCAATAGTAAAATGCAACAAACATATATTATATTACGTTGACCTGTGTAATAGTACATATATGCCCTCTATAAGGGCACCATGCCCTTAGTAAGGACTGTCTCTAGGACATATACACTATCAAACGGCGCCAATTTGATGAACGAGATTGTCAGACTCGAACAATCAAATAAATTTGTTAGAAAGCCAAATCGTAAATCACAACTACACAAAACACGTAGTGCAGAGGTAAGATGACCTCGAGTGTCGATCTCTAGGGACTAAACTAGCTTTAACTAAGTAACTATATATAATTTCAGAAAACAAACTTATATTAACTCGACTTAACAATATATGGAGAAAGCTTGTGATAGTATGCTCGTTCTAAGCATCAAGTTCTAATTATGCATGAAAGTGCAACTCGTACTGCCTTAAAAGTAATTCGAATTTCAAACACCAAAAGACAGATTTGTAGACGTGTATTTTGAAAGCTTCCTATCTATACTAATACTTGCCTAAGGTTGTCAGTCTTAGTTCAAGCAGTACTTGCAAATTATATATAATCGAATTGATGATCTTGAATTGTCCTAGTGTTTCTAACACTTTTCTACGAAGATATATGGCTTAGTCGGATTAAAGAATCGAATTAAGATAATTAAACAAGTAAAAGACTCAGAAACTCAATCATGCATAATACGAACCCTAGCTACGAATTCACATACTATCACCAACTAGATGCTTAGCTACTCATATCAATAACACAATCAAGAATCATAATTGAAGCAATAATGAATGAAAACATGGTGAATTGAAATATAAATAGCAGAATTGTGAGATACAAGGTTACCACCAAAGGTTGTCACCCTCCGGTGAATGGCTAAAACTCACAAAGATCTAGCAAGGTGAGATAAAACGGTGTCCAAATCTCTCCTCTAGCTTCAAATTCGCTAAGATACAAAGGTTCTAAGAGAAAATATACCCAGAACAAGCTCTAGGGTTTAAGTCTGTAAAAATATGGTGAAAGATATGAAAATTCGCTGATTTTGGGATATATATAGAGCTGTCAGAACGTCCCAGGCGGACCGCCCCGTACGCGGCGGTGCGCCCGCCACGTGGCGGTCCGCCGCGCACGATCAGGATGCGGCCCGTGCGGAATTCCTCCTTCGGTTCTTCGAATTTGGCCCCTTGCCGGTTTTGAGCTCCGAAACTTGATCTCTTGGCCTTGAAACTCGTCTCGGTACTCCTTGACACACCACGGGTGATCTCGTTGCACCAAAACATCATTGTTTCGCCATGAATTACTTCCAAAAACGCGATTTCTACCTAAAACCTGAAAAGAACAAAAGAACTGGAAACATGACACTATTCTAACAAAATGCACAAAAATGCATGCTAGAGGATAGCTAAATTGGTGAAAAAAGACTCGAATGATAGTGTAAAAAACATTTTCATCAACTTGCATTTACGCTCCAACGTTCACATTTGAATTTTATTCAAATGAACATTAAATGCAAAAGTAAGCATGCGAAGAACATGAAGACTAGAAGACAAATGAAGGACGCTGCTGAAAGTACAAAAGCAAGATAGTGACGTCTTAAGGAACAAAGCCTTAGAATTTGAAATTCAAACGGCTCCCTTGATTCACTATAAATAGAGGTCATCCGGCAAAGAGTTGAAGTGTGTCAACAACGTGATCAAACTCTCACTTGTGCTTAAACACTCATCTTCCATACTCTTTACTGCCTATTGATCCGTTCCAAGACTTAAGCTTGAAACAAAAGCTCCTTGTGAAGAAGTAGAACATTCACGGCTAAGAAATTAGTTAAGTGTTCTTTCTTTCGAACAAGAACAAGTCTTGACACCAGAAACAACTTAACTTGTTTACTGCAAAGTATTCCAAGTTTTGTTTCTTAGATTACTTGTTATAGCTGAATAAGTTATACTCAAGTCATCTCATCCCAAACCTCTCTAACTGATAAACACCCTTTTTCAGGCGTGAAATTCAGGGGGAATTTAATCAAGCATAGTGTTGCTGATTATAAGTCCCAAGTTTGGTGGAGAACAAGGTTTCGTTCTCTAGTTAGGTTGGAAACGAAGCAAGTGCGCTTTGGTTTCTGAAGAATCGTTCTAGATAGGTGTTGTATGGAACCTCAAACTTATCTTAGTGGATTCAATCCTAGAAAGGACAAAGTGGATTAGTTGAGATATTACGCCACTCTCAGATACCACTATAAAAAGTGTTTGTGTGATTTAGTTTACTACATTTAGTTTTCAGCAAACTTAACTATCTGTACACTGTCACTCTGCTCACTTGCTGAAACTAGCTCTTACTGAAAAGCACTTATTGTATAAAGACTTTCGCACTCTGTTTTTAAAGTACCAGTAAAACTCGTTACTGAAAAGTAACTAGTACTTGCTGAAAAAGTTAAGTATCAGCAAACTCATTACTGTAAAGTAATAAGCTCTTGCTGAGAAAGTTTTTAAACGATGAAAGTTTGAAAAGGCTATTCACCCCCCCCCCCTCTAGTCTTTTCTTGTTGTTTAAAGGGACCAACAACGAGCAGTACAACCATGATCACCCGCCCATACTGCAACCTTCTTCTACAAGGTCTAAACCTGGCACCTCCACTTTCTCGGAATCCGCATGAACCGCCTGGGTTGAATACCACAGCCACAGCTCCGGATCTTCTTATCATCAGTAGTTGCACGGTCCCTGGAATTTTCTCTAACTCACTTTTGAAGATACAAATATTTAGGTGCTCTAGAAATTCGTCGGATGCTTCATTCTCGAATGTACCCAACTTATTATTCTAGCACATTTGTACCATGCACAACTCATGACTCCTCCGGTTATATTTCTCTAGTCCAAGATCAACTGGCAAAGCTTTTCCCTCTTACGTCTTTGAACTTGAAACCTGACCACCTCCAAGAGTGACGGTCTATCCATTCCACACATGTAGACAAACATCCACCCAATCGCGTCTTCTTTCCAAAGTTGTTGAACTCCTCGTCTTCAGCAATTGATGTCTCCACAGCGTTGCCTGCTACAGTTGCTTCCGTACAACTTGCATATTCGTGTTTGTCGCCTTCAGATGCTTCAAAAATCTTATCTACGATCTCCGATATATACACCACTCTTGGCATTGTCAACCATTTGCGCTTTGACAGTCTTTACTATTGTTAGGAAACTTGTAATTTTGATGAGCAATTAACCATGCTAAATTAAGGAAAGTCCGGTGACTAGTACTCTTAAGGTCCATAGGAATTTAGAATTTTAAGGACATTGTAAAAGAGGAACGTTTGCTGAAGACTTAGTGTAGGTACTAGTTAGGTGCTTTAGTTTTTCTGATGACGTACTTTGTTTTTACAAACGAACTATTGAAGCACAAGAACCGTTCAGAAACTTGAAGAATTCGAAGACTGAAGACTACAGAATATTTCTGAAGATGGTATCTACAAAGGCACATGTTGCTCAGAAATTGGAAACTTCAGCAACAGCTTGCATAAGTGAAAATCTATATGACAGAGTAGGTTGTGCTTACTGAAACTGAGACTGACCGCTTGCTGAAATACATAAGTGACCTTCTTGCTAAAAGTACTTGCATTTGCGCTCCAACGTTCATATTTGAATTTCATTCAAATGAACATTAAATGCAAAAGTAAGCATGCGAAGAACATGAAGACTAGAAGACAAATAAAGGATGCTGCTGAAAGTACAAAAGCAAGACAGTGACTTCTTAAGGAACAAAGCCTTAGAATTTGAAATTCAAACGGCTTCTTTGATTCACTATAATTATAGGACATCCGGCAAAGAGTAGAAGTGTGTCAACAACGTGATCAAACTCTCACTTGTGCTTAAACACTCATCTTTCTTACTCTTTACTGTCGTTGATCCGTTCCAAGACTTAAGGCTTGAAAAAGCTACTTGTGAAGAAGTAGAACATTCACGGCTAAGAAATTAGTTAAGTGTTCTTTCTTTCGAACAAGAACAAGTCTTGACACCAGAAACAACTTAACTTGTTTACTGCAAAGTATTCCAAGTTTTGTTTCTTAGATTACTTGTTATAGCTGAATAAGTTATACTCAAGTCATCTCATCCCAAACCTCTCTAACTGATAAACACCCTTTTTCAGGCGTGAAATTCAGGGGGAATTTAATCAAGCATAGTGTTGCTGATTATAAGTCCCAAGTTTGGTGGAGAACAAGGTTTCGTTCTCTAGTTAGGTTGGAAACGAAGCAAGTGCGCTTTGGTTTCTGAAGAATCGTTCTAGATAGGTGTTGTAAGGAACCTCAAACTTATCTTAGTGGATTCAATCCTAGAAAGGACAAAGTGGATTAGTTCAGATATTACGCCACTCTCAAATACCACTATAAAAAGTGTTTGTGTGATTTACTTTACTGCATTTAGTTTTCAGCAAACTTAACTATCTGTACACTGTCACTCTGCTCACTTGCTGAAACTAGCTCTTACTGAAAAGCACTTATTGTATAAAGACTTCCACACTCTGTTTTTAAAGTACCAGTAAACCTCGTTACTGAAAAGTAACTAGTAATTGCTGAGAAAGTTAAGTATCAGCAAACTCATTACTTTAAAGTAATAAGCTCTTGCTGAGAAATTTTTTAAACGATGAAAGTTTGAAAAGACTATTCACCCCCCACCCTCTAGTCTTTTCTTGTTGTTTAAAGGGACCAACAACGAGCAGTACAACCATGATCACCCGCCCATACTGCAACCTTCTTCTACAAGGTCTAAACCTGGCACCTCCACTTTCTCGGAATCCGCATGAACCGCCTGGGTTGAATACCAAAGCCACAACTCTGGATCTTCTTATCATCAGTAGTTGCACGGTCCCTGGAATTTTCTCTAACTCACTTTTGAAGATACAAATATTTAGGTGCTCCGGATGCTTCATTCTCGAATGTACCCAACTTATTATTCTAGCACATTTGTACCATGCACAGCTCATGACTCCTCCGGTTGTATTTCTCAAGTCCAAGATCAACTGGCAAAGCTTTTCCCTCTTACGTCTTTGAACTTGAAACCGGACCACCTCCGAGAGTGACGGTCTATCCATTCCACACATGTAGACAAACATCCACCCAATCGCGTCTTCTTTCCAAAGTTGTTGAACTCCTCGTCTTCAGCAATTGATGTCTCCACAACGTTGCCTACTATAGTTGCTTCCGTACAACTTGCATATCCGTGTTTGTCGCCTTCGGATGCTTCAAAAATCTTATCTACAATCTCCGATACATACACCACTCTTGGCATTGTCAACCATTTGCGCTTTGACAGTCTTTACCATTTTTAGGAAACTTGTAATTTTGATGAGCAATTAACCATGCTAAATTAAGGAAAGTCCAGTGACTAGTACTCTTAAGGTCCATAGGAATTTAGAATTTTAAGGACATTGTAAAAGAGGAACGTTTGCTGAAGATTTAGTGTAGGTACTAGTTAGCCGTTTGAAAATCAACAAGGAGGTCACATATGTTTTTCAGCAAGTGGTCAGTCTCTGTTTCAGCAAGCACAACCTACTCTGTCGTTTAGATTTTCACTTATTCAAGTTGTTGCTGAAGTTTCCACTTTCTGAGCAACATGTGCCTTTGTGGATAACAGTCTTCAGAAATCTTGTAGTCTTCAGTTCTTCGAATTCTTCAAGTTTCTGAACGGTTCTAAATGCTTCAATAGTTTGTTTGTGTAAACAAAGTACATCATCAGCAAATGCTTCAATAGGTTGTTTTTCTTTTCAGAAAACAAGATACATCATAAGCGGTAAAACAAACCTATCTAGCACCTACTCTAAGTCTTCAGCAAACGTTCCTGTTTTACAATGTCCTTCAAATTCTAAATTCCTATGGACCTTAAGATTACTAGTTACTGGACTTTCCTTAATTTAGCATGGTTAATTGCTCATCAAAATTACAAGTTTCCTAACAAATTTCCCCCTTTTTGATGTTAGCAATTGATGAATGGAGATTTGTTGGGTCCCGATTCAAGCAAATAAATTTGTTATTTAGCCAAAGGCAATTCACAACTACAATGAGAACCGTAGTGTAGCAGTAAAATGACCTCGAGTGTCGTTCTCTAAGGACCGTAACTAGCTTTATCAAATCTAATTTAGAATATAAAACAGCAGACAGTATAGCAAAGGTTTATCTAACAGATAATGGAGATTGGTGATAGTATGGTCCTTCAAAGCATAACGGGTTAATAATCATGCGTAAATTCCTCGGTCTTACAAGGAGATCTTTGATCAATCGATTGTCCTGTTGTAATTATTAAACACTACGAAGATAAAGATACTGACAGGTCAACACTATTGTCCAACTGTGTTCCGTAATTATTCAACACTACGAAGATATAGATGTGCATAGGTCGACGA
Source organism: Plantago ovata (assembly GCA_028274465.1). Taxonomy (NCBI): domain Eukaryota; kingdom Viridiplantae; phylum Streptophyta; class Magnoliopsida; order Lamiales; family Plantaginaceae; genus Plantago; species Plantago ovata. Next base: position 83,826,702 of record CM051456.1, on the reverse strand, counting down.
GGGTCCAGTTGTGCATAATAATTAATCAAGATACGAAAATATAGGCTGAGCCTGATCAACGAAATAAAGCAATAACACGGAGTATAATGCGTGATATAGCCATTAGCATGATTATCAACCCTTCACTAAGAATTCACATACTACCACCAACGATAAGTTTAGCTACTCATAGTTGTCATGCAATCAACAGAAATCATAGAAGAAAACATGTTGAAAGATATATAAAAATAAGTAGAATAAACTGTAAGATACAATGTTACCGAAGGTTGTCAGTCTCCGAAGAATCGCGATCTTACAATCTCCAAACTTCTATGAAAAAGTGTCTCCTAAGCTACGAACCCCCAGAACAGGCTCTGGGAAGTTCCTACCTAAAACTACAGAGAGTGGTGAGAGAATAGGTCTGGAAAAGTATGAATTTCGGAGAAAAACTGAGCAACTATATATAGGCTTCGAAATAGTGTGGGGCGATTTGCCCCACGTCCCGAGCGATTCGCCCGGGAGTAAATTTCGCGGAATTCCGCATTTTCGACGCGTTTTTGGATTTCTTCCCCTTTTCGGACTCGGTTTTTGACTTCTAGTGGCCTTCTAACCTCCAGATTCGACCCCTAGACTCCAAATCCTATCCGGAAACCTTCAGATACTCCAAATAGGCTTCTGGAACACCAATTCCTTGTCAACTTCAATATAATTGCCCGGAAATCCTCGGTTTTCAACCAAAACCTGTAAAATAAAATCTAAAGGGAAACGTGACACTATTCTAATAAAATGCACTAAAATATAGCTAAATTAACATAGAGGATAGCTAAAATAGGTGAAAAAGACTCAAATGAAAGTGTAAAATACACATTCATCAAACTTCCCAAACCGAACCTTTGCTTGTCCTCAAGCAACTAAGCTAGACTCTAATGCAAAAAACAATGCAACACATAAAATGGAGTCTCATGCCAAATAAAATGAACTAATCTACTGAATCTATCAAAAAACATATGAACAAAAACCATATAAATCAAAGCATGAACATAGGTTGAAGAATACCTCGATTGACTTATACATATCCACATAAGCACTTATGTCAAGACGAGATAGTCCCTCGTAATATTCTCTACCTGGACCTAGTCAGTGACGACGTAATGAAGCATGCTAAGATAGGAATGGTTGTTCCGTGCCTATGAAACTGAGGACTTACTGCTGTTCACCATGTTAAGACTTTTCCTCAAAGAGGTCGAACCAGTACTGGCTCTCATCAAACGAAGGAGGGTTCCCTATAAAAGATAACACTCCCCTATTCTACCCATCTCTTAAGTAAAGTCTTAAACTATTCACCACTTCCTGAATGGCAGGACGAGGGTGGTCTAGAACACATGACACTCAAAAACAAAAGACAAAAAATAGGAAATTATAAACACGATTACGAACATTACAAAAATAGGAAAATGAGACACAACACTTTGCTAAACTGCTATTTGGCTTTCTTTTTTTTTGGACCCTTCTTTGCTTTTTTGGGGTCTTTTCTTTTAATTTTTTTTCTTTCCAGTTTCTTTTTTTCTTTTTTCTTCTTTTTTTTTCTGGAACCTTTTTCTTTTTTTTCGATTTTTTTTTTAGCCAGCAGTACCATAACAAAAAGAGAAAGAAAATGACTCACACGACTTCCCCAAACCTATTCGAAAGAATAGGTTGGAGTACAAAATTTACGGAAAAGGAAAAATAAACTCACGATACGGAAATGAAAAACGAAAAACAAGTCTAATGATGGTGTAACCCCCTCCCCAAACCTATTCGGAATAATAGGTTATAAACAAAGGATCACACAACCTCACCCTACCTCCTTCCTAGGAATTTAGCAATCTCAAAGCATGGTGAAGACTTGTTGCCTCTTAGGTACATAATTACTCGGGAAAACAACCATAAGACGCTAACATGCATCATCCTATTATAAAGGCCTTCGTGAACCGCAATAGAGAAAACACCACTAAGTGATGTCGAGACTACCAATTTTAACTAAGTGCAATACATAAATGTGACAAGCCAAGCGAAAAAAAAACCTCAAACAAATTCATAGAGATGAAGCATACGATTAATGGCATAGTTAGTTGATCTACCCAATAAAAATGTTCCAAAAATAACAAGATACTAATCAACACAAAGCCAAACAATACTTAACATCACGGTTCACATCCCATCCCCCTTACGATTCTTAAGCTAGCCCCTAGCAAAAGAGAATGAGTAATAAGAAGTGATACTAGACGTTACCGAACGGTTTGGCCTCGGTTGGCTGAGAGTGGACATGTGAAAGGACTAATCATCGGGATGGTAATCCCCATAAAAGTCCCTCCACATGTCAGACATGAGCTCATTGGACTGACGTAGAGCCTACTGCTGCTGCTGGATGAGCTGTTGCTGCTCCCACCTTTGTTGCCTATCCTCGCGGCGATGCACCTCGAATGTCTCCCAATCGCGGTTGTGCTGGACAATGTGCCTGTCGAGGTCCTGTCGCATGGCCGCGTTGCTGGCATCAATTCTATCGAAACGACCGTCGAGGTAGGTACAGAATTCAGAGAAGTCAAATCCTCTAGACCCCTGTGGTGCTCGAGGCGGTGCATGCGGTGCTCTATGGACAGATGGGATATCTGGGATAGGGGCTTGGCCATCATCGGCCTCCATAGCATCCTCATGATCGGAATCGCTCGGCTGGAAGGGTGCTCCTACATCAGCAGCGGCAGCCGTGGGGTTCTTCAACTGATACCTAGTCAGCTGCACCTCAATGGTTGAGGGTGAAAGGGCAGCGACCTCGCAATCCCCCTCCTCAATGTCATCGACACCATGATATTTGTTGAAGTAGGCAGTGATGAAGCTTGGGAAGATGAATGGCTTCCTCTTCTTTTCCCAGTGGCGCTCGTACTCCTCATACATGATGTGCCCGATGTCGATCCGATGTCTGTCTATCAAGCAGTAGAGGAGCTCGGCGTAGTAGGGATGAATACACGAGTCATTCTTCCTAGGGATCAAGTTGAAGATGCAAAATTTCATCATCACCTTAACTTCAATGCTAAGGTCGTTCTGACGGATCCGTGTAGGTTCTCCCCCGATTTCTGGATATCGGTACTCCCTGTTGCAGATCACGTCTGTGATATGTCTTCCTATCCCCCTAGAGGCCCTCAAATACAGGTAGGCATGGTCGCTCCCTGTGAATTCCTGCTGCCCAAAATGGATGAATGAAGAAATGTGCTCTGGTGTCCACGGTATTATCAGGCCTCGCACTAGTACCCCATTCTTCTCCTCGAGATCTGTGTATCCAGTATAGAACTCTTGGAGGAGGCTCTCGTCGTACCCCTTGAACCTGTTGGAACTGTACCAAACCCAATTCCTTCTTGACGCCAATTGTGATAGCGTCCTATACCCTGCCGTATCAACTGCTGACTTTGGAATATCAATCCTCCTGTCTGGAATGATCAATCTTCCCCCATTGGCCAGCTCTGCTTCTAGCCTTTGACGCACCTCTACCGCATCTACAAACATCTCGTACATATGGTGAGACGGTTGGGAGCTTGATGCTACTCCCTTCCCCTTTTTGCTCGAGCCGGCTCTCCTCGATCTTGGTGCCATGATTCCTACAAACAGCAATTAGTATCTTGTACGATGCAAAACAGACCTATGCATATGTAAATGTACGAGCGAACAAACGAGCAATATCTTCAAAAATCCAACTCCTCAAAAACCCAATGTCTAGTCTAGCTACTTCGTCACGCAACATATCAATGTAACTACTACAATAACATATCACATTATGCTCTTGCTAAACATCAAATGCCTTGAATCACAAGGTTCAATCCATACCATAATAACAAAAAATCTAACATAAATCCTCAACTTCATCAATCATGCATTCTGCCATTACATCCATCATTATCATATCAACAAACACATGTTTAAGCATGGAATGAAAGTAAGAGATACATTTCCTAACAGGATATATCATCTAATAGCAAAAATCTCAAATCAACAAACCAAGCCTAATTGAACATGCAATTGATAATGAATAACGATTCTAATCACATAAATCATCAACCCATACATCATACAAGCTTAATTGAAGCATAAATCAAAAAAACCCCAAATTTGAAAAATTAGGGTTCATGTGAGATTACCTCAAATCCGGAGATTGAATGAACTAGGAAGAGATTTGTTCGGATGAAAAGAAAGAGCACGTAACGGGCTTCGATTGAAGCTAAAGAACACAAGATTTGGTGGAATTATGAAGAAGTTATGAAGGTTTGAAGGTATTTTGAAAATGGAGAAAATTTTGGAGTTAAGATGATGAAAATTGAGAAATTGACAGAATGGGGAAGATATCCCCGTTTTTACTTACTGCAGGTCGTGGGGCGATTCGCCCCCCCCCACCCCCCCCCCCCCCGCGCGTCCGGAGCGTGCGCGCGGACTCTGGATCGTAGGGCGATTCGACCCCCACCTCCTGAGGTGGGGAGACGATCGTTTCGAAATAAAAAAGCAGTTTTTAGTCCCCGAGAACAATTTTTCTCAAAAAATCACTCGAAAAATCGCACTCAAACATAACATAAGCACATACGACACAGAGATGAACAAATTCACATATGAAAAGCAAATTGTTCAAGTATGAATGCATGCAATAAAGCGGTAAAGAAAGCGATAAAAACTCCGGGTTGCCTCACGGATAGCGCCATTGTTTAAAGTCTTTGACTCGACTCCTGTCTTTGCCTAGCTTTTCTTCTTGAGGGTACTAGACTTCCCCTTCACTGATCTCCTTCCCATGCCTCGAACCTGTGAATAAGAATGAACATAGACATTAAGATCACTGTAGTCAATAGTGTTAGAAGTATCAGGTGGATCAGATATGGCTTGCAACACATGTTGCTTGCCATCCACTTCAATAGTGCAAGTTCTTTGGTAGATGTCCATCACGGAGCGTAGCTTAGTCAAGAACGTTCGCCCCAAGAGAATGACATCCCCTGTCCCAGGTGTAGACGCCGGCATAACTACAAAATCGGTGTATACAGAAGCTTCACCAATCTTGACTAATGCATTCTTCACAACGCCTTCGGGTTTCACAAAGGATCCATCCGCCAGTTGCACAATAGCCTTATGCACAAATAGTTTTCCAAGGTTACTCTTCTCGAAAACATTCAATGGGAGCACATTAGAGTAGGATCCCGTGTCTAGTGTGGCACGGACATCTTCAAGTTCCCCAATCCCGATCTTAACATCGAAACTTTGAGGGAGTGGCTCGGGATCCTCTTGCTCCTCTTCATTCTCGTTAGTACTAAGGTCCTTCTCTTCTTCCTCGGCCTGTGGGGGTATTTCCCCCTTGCAACTCTCGCACTTAGCAACCTTCTTGATGGTCATTTCAACAGGTAGATCACCCACCAAGGTAATGGACATCGACTTCTCAGTGTTGCTAGGCAATTTGCCTTGTTCCCTACTTGCTCCTCGGTCGATCAACTCTTGCATCTTTTGATGGGCAAGCCTAGTGCTCTCTTCCAACCTATCAAGCCTTGCCCTAGTCTTCTCGGAATCTTCTTCATAATGTTTGAGAAAACTTTGGGTGTGATCAACCATCTTTTGCAAATTCTCCATCAGTTGAGCCGACTTCGACTTCGGTGGATCTTCCGGAGCGGGGTTTTCGCAGTGACCATTACCATAGTTTAGCCTACTACGGTCTTGGTTAGGGCCATAAGTTTGGCTAGCCGGTGCATATCCTTGATTGTTTCGGAATCCTCTTCTCCAAAATCCACCTCGAGGATTCCTACCGTCTTGTCCGTAGCTAGCTTCTTGAGTACCAAACTCCGTAGCAAAGGCTTCCTCTTCGCCTCCTCGAGCCCAGTTGCCATCATCATACGCAAGCTCCGATCTACACATATGAGCCCCATGCCCATATGATGAATGTGTATTTTACACTTTCATTCGAGTCTTTTTCACCTATTTTAGCTATCCTCTATGTTAATTTAGCTATATTTTAGTACATTTTATTAGAATAGTGTCACGTTTCCCTTTAGATTTTATTTTACAGGTTTTGGTTGAAATTCGAAGATTCCTGAGAAAATTATATTGAAGTTGACAAGGAATTGGTGTTCCAGAAGCCTATTTGGAGTATCTGAAGGTTTCCGGATAGGATTTGGAGTCTAGGGTCGAATCTGGAGGTTAGAAGGCCACTAGAAGTCAGAAACCGAGTCCGAAAAGGTGAAGAAATCCAAAACCGCGTCGAAAAACACGGAATTCCGCGAAAAGGCCGGGGGGCGAACCGCCCCAGAGTTTATTCGGGGCCTATATATAGTGCTCAGTTTTATCTCCGAAAATCATATCTTTCCAGACCTTCTCTCTCACCTCTCTCTATAGTTTTAGGTAGGAACTTCGCGGGGCCTGTCCTGGGAGTTCTGTAGCTTAGGGAATACTTTTTCATAGCAGTTAGGAGCTCGTAGGACCGCAATCATCCAGAGATTGACAACCTTCGGTAACTTTGTATCTTACAGTCTTATTCTACTTATTTTATATATTCTTTCAACATGTTTTCTTCTATGATTTATGTTGATTGCATGCCTATTATGAGTAGCTAAACTTATCATTGGTGGTAGTATGTGAATTCTTAGCGAGGGAAGATAATCATGCTAATGGCTATATCGCGCATTATACTCCGTGTCATTGCTTTATTTCGTTGATCAGTTGTAACCAAAATTCTCGTATGTTGTATTGATTATTATGCACAATTGGACACTAGTCGACCATCAGACCAATTATCTTCGTAGTGTTGAATAATTACGGAACACATTAGGACAATCGTGATTGACTAGTCAGACCAAATTATCTTCGTAGTGCTTAATACTTGCAACAGGACACTAGATTGATTCAAAGATCTCTATGCAAGACCGAGGAATTTATGCATGATTATCGACCCATTATGTTAAGAAGGACCATACTATCACAAATCTCCATTATCTGCTAGAAACCCCCTATTGCTATCTGTCTGCTGTTTTAAATTCTCTTGTTAAATAGATAAAGCAAGTTATAGTCCTGAGAGAACGACACTCGAGTCATTCTACTGCTACACTACGGTTTTCGTTGTAGTTGTGGATTGCCTTTGGCTTAATAACAAATTTATTTGACTGAACCGGGACCTGACAAATCTCGCATTCATCAAATTGGCGCCGCTGCCGGGGACTATACTCCTTTTTTCTGTTTAATTTGTTTATATTTACAGCTTTAGATTCCTAATTCTATTAGTTTTAGTTTTCCTTTTTAATCTCTCTCTAATACTGCTTTCCTAGTCTGTTGCTAATTCACCTTTCCTAGCTTTAGTAGTATTCGATATCTAGAAGATTTCTCGATTTTCGAAATTTCTAACAAAGATAATTTTTAGTTTTGAGTTACTCCTGATACAGATTTCCAAGTATGACGACCTTAAAAGCCCGCTTGACATCGACATTCTCGCAAGTCAGGAGGGGGTCAGCTATATACTTGGAAGAAGAGTTATCGGGGTACGAGGTAACAAGCACCATAGTGAGAAGGATACCAAGGTTCGAAGAAGGAGAGGATATGAATCCAATAAGCTTCATCAGGTCCTATGAAGAGGAAGTAGCAAAAGTTCCAGCAAAGGGGTTCACCGAGGATCAATTATGCAGGAAGTTATTTCCTTTTGCTTTGGGATATGAACCGAGGATATGGATAGCAAGGTTAGCACCAGGATCACTGAAGACCTGGAGACATGTAGTAGAGGAGTTCTTGGCACGTTTCATGCCTTACCATGAGACGATTGCACTTCGGAATCGGATCGAATACTTCAAGCAAGGAGAGTACGAGCGGTTCTGTGACACCTATGAACGATTTGAGCTGTATAAACGTGAGTGCCCCCACCACCGTTTCGACGATGGGGAGCTGATTTGGTTTTTTGTTGGAGGACTACGTGATGAAGTCAGACTTCAAATAGACGGGATATGTGGAGGTTTAGAAGAATGTACAGTTGAAGAGGCAGTGAAGGTCTTTCAAACGTACGCCAATGGATCCGCACAATCCGAGAAGATAATGCCGAATGAAGTCGCCAACATATACTCAAATCAAGATGAAACTGACGGATCATACGAAGGCTATTCTGAGGACGAGGACATCAGTGAGGAGGAGGAACTTGCATTTTACGCAGGGATTAAAGCCATTGAGAGTGTCTTCGAGGTAGCACACGCAGGGCAAGCTGAGAACAATCTTCGCATCGAGATGGCTTTTGAAGCGATCGAAGTAACTGAGCAACTTATCAAAGAGCTTAGCTTTCTGAAGTGTGGAAGGTGCGGTAAAGAAGTCGAGGATACCCCACAGGAAGTAGTGAGCAAACCACCCGAGGTGAGGAGCGAATCACCCCCCAACTCCAGGGAACCAAACAGAACGAGTCTTACCGATGAGACATCTGAAGCTGATCCCGAGCAATCTCCAGCTGTTGCTACTAAGGAGAATGAGTGCGAAGAGGTGAATCTACTGCTCCGAGGAGGCAAGATGACAAAAATTCCCAACTTCATACGTCCTAAGCGGGTGGAACCTACTGAGATCGATAATAGAGGGCCAAGCACAGAACAAGAAGATGGCGGAAGTTCCAAAGAACCTCAAGAAGTTCTAGAAAGGAATGATGAACCAAGACCATTGACATAGATGATGATGAAGTCGAAGTTGGAACTAGTATACCAGGAGAACTTCACAAATCTTCCAATCCATATGTGCCTCCAAAGCCACATGTGCCATACCCGAGTCGGATCAAACCAGCCAAGAAGGATATTAAAGATTCACCCTTATTCCAACGCCTGTCAAAATTAGAAGTCAATGTACCTCTCCTAGAGTTAATCCAGAACATTCCAGATTATACGAAATTCTTTCGTGAGATCAAGAACAAAAGGATTACTTCAGGGAGGGAAGAGAATGGGGTTGAAACAGTCAACTCGCTTGCCGGATTGCCCATGAAGAAAAAGGATCCAGGCAGCTTCATCATGGACGAACTACGCAGGCAATGCTTGACTTGGGAGCTAGCATTAACTTAATGCCGTATTCGGTGTACAAGGCCCTGGAACTCGGAGAATTGACACCAACTGATATGGTGGTCCAAATGGCAGACCAAAGTGTGAAGAGGCCAGTAGGGATAATAGAAGACATCCTTGTGAAAGTAGACAAATTGATAATCCCAGCTGATTTTGTAGTAATGAAGTCCGCAGACGAGGGAAAGAGCCATATCCGTGAGCACGTAGTACTACTTGGGAGACCATTCATGGAAACTACCAACACATGCCTTGAACGTAATGGCAAGAAGATAACCATGGAGGTAATGGGCGAAAAGATTGAGTTGGTAGGATGTAGCATCAGAGATAAGGAAGTTGCGGAAGAGTTAAAATTTGTCGATTGCTACGAATCCGTAATTCCCGAATTTCATCATAGCCATGGCAATCGCGAACCACTTGAGGAAGCACTAACAATGCAAGCTGAGACGTGCTACATGATCGAAGAGGCAAGAGAACTAGTCGAAATAATGGATAGCACCCCAGAAATTCCCGCAGGAGAAGAGGTACTTGAACCTTTAGATGAAGAAGAAGAAGAAAGTGGGTTTCCTGAAGAACCTAGCTTAGAATTGAAACCGCTTCCTGCACACCTCAAGTATGTGTACTTGGGAGAAAATCATAAAAAGCTTGTGATTGTCTCCTCACATCTCTCCGACAATGAAGAAAGTAAGCTGATCGAGGTATTGAAGGAAAACTCCGCAGCTATAGGATGGGGGATCTGCGATATCAAAGGAATTAGCCCTACAAAATGCGTGCACAACATCACTCTAGAACAAGATGCCAAACCTGTTAGGCAACCTCAGCGAAGGATAATTCCAGCAATGCAAGAGGTGGTAAAAAAGGAAGTGATCAAGTTGCTAGATGCTGATATGATTTACCCCATTCCAGATAGTCGATGGGTGAGCCCGGTACATGTAGTTCCTAAGAAATCAGGAGTCACGGTGGAAGAGAATGAGAAGGGAGAATTGGTACCGGTTTGGAAGACCACTGGATGGCGGATGTGCATTGACTACAGAAGATTAAATGCCGCCACCAAAAAAGACCACTTCCCTTTACCATTTATAGATGACATGCTAAACCACCTTGCGGGGCGGAAGTTCTGTTGTTTTCTTGATGCTTTATCAGGTTTCTACCAGATTCCGAATGCACCGGAGGATCAGGAGAAGATGACATTCACTTGCCCATTCGGAACATTTGCCTATAGGAGGATGCCATTTGGACTATGCAATGCTCCCGCCACTTTTCAAAGGTGCATGCTTTCTGTTTTCTCTGACATGGTAACCAAATTTGTTGAAGTTTTTATGGATGATTTTTCCCTTTTTGGTAATTCATTTGATGAATGCTTGCAAAGATTAGATCTAGTTTTGAAAAGGTGCATTGAATGCGACTTGACCTTAAGCTGGGAGAAGAGTCATTATATGGTTAGAGAAGGCATCGTTCTAGGACATGTAGTTTCTGAAAGAGGTATTGAGGTAGACAAGGCTAAGATAGAAATCATTGAAAAACTTCCCCCGCCTACTTGCGTGAAAGAACTGCAATCTTTTCTTGGCCATGTAGGTTTTCATAGGAGGTTTATTAAAGATTTTTCGAAAATTGCTAAACCTTTAAGTAGCTTGCTTGCTTAAGATGTGGTTTTCCATTTCTCTAATGAATGCCTAGTTGCTTTTAATACCCTTAAGGAAAAGCTTGTTTCTGCCCCCATTGTTGTGCCGCCTGACTGGAATCTTCCTTTCGAAATTATGTGTGATGCTTCGAATTTTGCTATGGGTGTTGTTTTATGCCAAAAAGTTGATAAGCAGTATCGTGTGATTTATTATGTTAGTAAGACTCTAGACTCCGCGCAGGTTAATTATACAACAACTGAAAAGGAATTTTTAGCTGTTGTCTTTGCTTTACAAAAGTTTAGGTCTTATTTAATTGGACATCCTGTGAATGTCCATACTGATCATGCTGCTTTGAGACATTTGATAGCTAAGCAAGATTCTAAGCCTAGATTAATCCGTTGGGTCCTTTTGCTGCAAGACTTTGATTTGACCATAGTAGATAGAGCTGGTAGGGAGAATTTAGTAGCAGATCATTTATCTAGAATACCTAATATCCCTGTTGATCCGATACCCATTAATGAAGACCTCCCCGATGAACATCTAATGAAGGCTAATGAGGAGCCATGGTATGCGGATATTGTAAAGTATTTGGCTATGAATATTTGCCCCACTAACTTTTCAGCTTCAGACAAGAGAGCTCTTGCCAAGCAATGCAGGACTTACATATGGGATGATCCGCATCTATTCAAGGAAGGAGCTGATGGGATTCTAAGGAGATGCGTGCCACAAGAATAGCAACAAAGTGTACTGAGCCATTGCCATGAGCTTAACTGTGGGGGGCACTACAGTGGATTGAAGACAGCGCGCAAGGTACTGCAGGCAGGATTTTTCTGGCCAACAATATACAAAGATGCTCGAAGTTTTGTGAAGAATTGTGACCTATGTCAGCGAGGAGGTGGTATCGGCAAGAAAGATGAAATGCCCCTTCAAGGGAATCTAGTGGTAGAACCTTTCGATGTATGGGGCATTGATTTTATGGGACCATTTACAAACAGTGGAGGCTATGAATACATTCTTGTTGCAGTGGACTATGTGACTAAATGGGTAGAGGCAATCCCTACAAAGACAAATGACGGTGCCGTGGTTATGAAGTTCTTGAAGGAAGTAATATTCTCAAGATTTGGGTGCCCTAGGACAATCATCAGCGATGGAGGGTCACACTTCGTCAATAGAACGTTTGCTTCCCTTCTTAAGAGATACAGTGTCCACCATAGTGTCGCTACACCTTATCACCCGCAGACATCAGGGCAAGTCGAAGTCAGCAACCGTCAAATCAAGAAGATCCTGGAGCGAGTAGTGAAGCCTAGTAGAAAGGATTGGGCAGGAAAATTGAATGATGCACTTTGGGCGTACAGGACTAGCTACAAGACGGTGATCGGGACCACTCCGTACAGACTTGTGTATGGAAAAGCATGTCATCTTCCCGTAGAATTAGAACACAAGGCATATTGGGCTATTAAAACACTCAATCTTGATATGGGAAAGGCTGGCGAGGAACGAATGTTGCAACTAGATGAGCTTGATGAATTACGACTAGGTGCATATGAAAATGCCAAAATCTACAAGGAACGTACTAAGAAGTATCATGATAGTGGCATAGTACGTAAGGAATTGATTCCTGGACAAAAAGCTTTGGTATTTAATTCTCGCCTTCGACTATTTCCTGGAAAGCTCCGTACTCGTTGGGATGGACCGTATGAAATTATCGAAGTTGCTCCCCATGGAGCTGTTAAACTCTTCGATCCAAAGACGGGCAATACCTTCAAGGTGAATGGCCAGCGCGTGAAACCGTACTTCGAGATAGCTAGTGATCAAAGGGAGGTTGATCACCTTGAGCTTACCCTTACCGCCTCCACTGAAGGTTAGTGTGTTTTGTTTTGTTTTCTCACGAGTTTGATTGAGTATTATAGGTAACTTATACAAGCACTAGCTCTCAACTTGGATCCACTTTCGGCGTTCGGGACGAGCGACGACGTTCAGGTTTGGGGAGGAGGTTATCGCTGGTTATTTCTATACTTATCTTACTTATGATAAACTCGTGAAATTTTTTGCATTTGCACGTTTACTGCTTTCCTAGGATAGTTTTGCATGTTTTATATGGAGTTTATTGCCGAATTTTTTGAACTTTTATATTGGGTAGATCAGCTAACTATGCCATTAATCGTATGCTTCATCTCTATGAATTTGTTTGAGGTCTGTCTCGCTTGGCCTGTCACATTTATGTATTGCACTTAGTTGAGCTTGGTAGTCTCGACATCAATTAGTGGTGTTTTCTCTACTGCGGTTCACGAAGGCCTTTATAATAGGATGATGCAGGTTAGGGTCTTATGGTTGTTTCCCGAGTAATTATGTACCTAAGAGGCAACAAGTCTTCACCATGCTTTGAGATTGCTAAATGCCTAGTGAGGAGGTAGTGTGAGGTTGTGTGATCCTTTGTTTATAACCTATTCTTCCGAATAGGTTTGGGGAGGGGGTTACACCATCATTAGACTTGTTTCTGTTTTTCATTTTCGTATCGTGAGTTTATTTTCCTTTTCCGTAAATTTTGTACTCCAACCTATTCTTTCGAATAGGTTTGGGGAAGTCGTGTTATACTACTGCTGGCTAGAAAAAAATCGAAAAAAAAGAAAGAAAAAAATTCCAGAAAAAAAAAGAGAAAAAGAAAAAAAAGAATCTGGAAAAGAAAAAAGAAGAAGAAGAAAAAAAGAAAAGACCCCAAAAAAGCAAAGAAGGGTCCAAAAAAAGAAAGCCAAATAGCAGTTTAGCAAAGTATAGAGTCTTTTCTATTTTTGTAATGTTCGTAATCGTGTTCTTTCTGTTTTTATCTTTTTTGTCTTGAGTGTCATCTGTTCTAGACCACCCTCGTCCTGCCATTCAGGAAGTGGTGAATAGCTTAAGACTTTACTTGAGAGATGGGTAGAATAGGGGAGTGTTATCTTTCATAGGGAACCCTCCTTCGTTTGATGAGAGCCAGTACTGGTTCGACCTCTTTTGAGGAAAAGTCTTAACATGGTGGAACAGCAGTAAGTCCTCAGTTTCATAGGCACGGGGCAACCATTCGTATCTTATCATGCTTCATTACGTCGTCACTGACTAGGTCCAGGTAGAGAATGTTACGAGAGACTATCTTGTCTTGACATAAGTGCTTATGTGGATGTGTATAAGTCAATCGAGGAATTCTTCGACGTATATTCATGCTTTGATTTATATGGTTTTTGTTCATATGTTATTTGGTAGATTCAGTAGATTAGTTCATTTTATTTGGCATGAGACTCCATTTTGTGTCTTGCATGTTTTTTGTATTAGAGTCTAGCTTAGTTGCTTGAGGACAAGCAAAGGTTCGGTTTGGGGAGTTTGATGAATGTGTATTTGAGTCTTTTTCACCTATTTTAGCTATCCTCTATGTTAATTTAGCTATATTTTAGTACATTTTATTAGAATAGTGTCACGTTTCCCTTTAGATTTTATTTTACAGGTTTTGGTTGAAATTCGAAGATATCTGAGCAATTATATTGAAGTTGACAAGGAATTGGTGTTCCAGAAGCCTATTTGGAGTATCTGAAGGTTTCCGGATAGGATATGGAGTCTAGGGGTCGAATCTGGAGGTTAGAAGGCCACTAGAAGTCAGAAACCGAGTCCGAAAAGGTGAAGAAATCCAAAACCGCGTCGAAAAACGCCGAATTCCGCGAAAAAGCCCGGGGGCGAACCGCCCCAGAGTTTATTCGGGGCCTATATATAGTGCTCAGTTTTCTCTCCGAAAATCATATCTTTCCAGACCTTCTCTCTCACCTCTCTCTATAGTTTTAGGTAGGAACTTCCCGGGGCCTGTCCTGGGAGTTCTTTAGCTTAGGGAATACTTTTTCATAGCAGTTTGGAGCTCGTAGGACCGCAATCATCCGGAGATTGACAAGCTTCGGTAACTTTGTATCTTACAGTTTTATTCTACTTATTTTATATATTCTTTCAACATGTTTTCTTCTATGATTTCTGTTGATTGCATGCCTATTATGAGTAGCTAAACTTATCATTGGTGGTAGTATGTGAATTCTTAGCGAGGTAAGATAATCATGCTAATGGCTATATCGCGCATTATACTCCGTGTCATTGCTTTATTTCGTTGATCAGTTGTAACCAAAATTCTCGTATGTTGTATTGATTATTATGCACAATTGGATAGTCGACCATCAGACCAATTATCTTCGTAGTGCTTAATACTTGCAACAGGACACTAGATTGATTCAAAGATCTCTATGCAAGACCGACGAATTTATGCATGATTATCGACCCATTATGTTAAGAAGGACCATACTATCACCAATCTCCATTATCTGCTAGAAACCCCCTATTGCTATCTGTCTGCTGTTTAAATTCTCTTGTTAAATAGATAAAGCAAGTTATAGTCCTGAGAGAACGACACTCGAGTCATTCTACTGCTACACTACGGTTTTCGTTGTAGTTGTGGATTGCCTTTGGCTTAATAACAAATTTATTTGACTGAACCGGGACCTGACAAATCTCGCGTTCATCACCATAGTTCTTGCATATTCGGCAAACTTCGTTTGAAACAGTTGTTCCAGTGGCGCTCTTGAGGACTTGCTTCAATTCGTTGGTAAAGCACTCGAATTGATCCCCATTCCCCCTATACATAGGGGATTCTTGAGTCGGTGGACCGTCAGGTCCACGTCTCCTAACCATTGCTCTTGGGTCCTTGAACTACGAACCCTTAGCAAGCCTTTTGAAAACTGCCCAGACGGCTTCTGCGGTTTCCTCCCAAATATTGCCTCGGCATTGAAAATCCACCACTTGTTGGTTCTCGAAGGTTAGTCCATTGTAGAAGTGTTGGACTAGGTCAGAAAGTTCAAAACCATGGTGAGGGCACTTGTTCGTGAGATCTTGGAATCTCTCAAACGCGGTGTAGATGGTCTCATCATAGTCCTGCTTGAATCCAGTGATTTGCGCCTTAAGCGCGGTAGTCAAGGTGTGAGGGAAGTATTTTTCCATGAAAGCTGAAAAAACCTTCTCACAAGTGTCCAGCGAGCCTGCTGGTAGAGAACTCAACCATGACTTGGCTCTGTCGCCAAGTCCCATAGAAAAAACCTTCATCCTCAACTCATCCGTTGTTATGTCAGCTCCGGGTCGTGGGAGTTGGTTGACGAAATCATCGATATCGTGCAAGTACCCCATCACATCTTCCCTTGCTAAGCCATAGAACCTCGGAAGTTGTTGGAATGCGTGGTTCTTGATTTCCAGATCTCGAGTTGCAGACGAAAGAACAATCGTCGGTCCCCTCATACGATCCTTAGTGGGTGAACCCATGCTTTCAGTGGTCTAGCTTCTGCCATTCCGTCGATTTCCTTGAAAAGACTATGTAGAGATTCCGAGAAATCGGTATCCTCTATTTCCTCTAGTGCACGCCTTTGAAGTAGTCGCCTTCTTTGGTGGTAGACTCTGTCGATCTCAGCAATTGAATCAGCAAGTGGTGTTCCTCTAGATCGTGTATGTGGCATACACTATCTGTAACAGACTAGGAAAGCAGTATCAGAGAGAGATTAAAAAGGAAAACTAAAACTAATAGAATTAGGAATTGAATGCTGAAAATATAAACAAATTAAACAGAAAAAAGGAGTATAGTCCCCGGCAACGGCGCCAATTTGATGAACGGAGATTTGTCGGGTCCCGATTCAAGCAAATAAATTTGTTATTTAGCCAAAGGCAATTCACAACTACAACGAAAACCGTAGTGTAGCAGTAGAATGACCTCGAGTGTCGTTCTCTAAGGACTATAACTAGCTTTATCAAATCTAATTTGGAATATAAAACTGTAAGAAAATATGGTCAAAGTTACCCCTAGGGTACGCAGCGGAATTTTAAAAATTTTCTTAACATACAGGTTATTTGATTATGCATATGTCGTATTTATATAAACACGTCAATTAGAAGACTAACCTTACTTCCAAAGCAGCTTCCAAGTCTTCGTAATAATCCGGTGTATCTTCTCCTTCGTCGAAGTCGAAGATATCTACAATGCTCCTTATATCTGCAAGACAATAAGAGTTAATTTCCAGCTCCTAGAACCTCAACCTTGGTATCCACGGATGAACAGCCTATCGGAAGAATGCTACGATATTCTTTATGTGACCAAGAAGATGGGGCGGCAATTCCCTCCGGTGGTGGTGCGCGCGCGTGAGGCTAAGAGGGGAGGGGAGAGTTTTTATTTTCTCTAAGAAAACTGGGTAGAATGACTGTCAAAGTCTATGTCAAAAACTCTCTAATAGTCTACTATATATAGTAGTCAATAGAAGCCTAAAGCATAAGCAATTAGACTTCGTAAAGGAATAAGAATCTAATTCTTATCGCACAAGGAAACCAATATCAAGTCTAGATTCATTCCCAATCAAATTAAAACTCAATCAGGAAAATCTAACTTATCCCTTGGACTTCTAATAGAGGAAGGAGTCGAACTCCTTCCCCTTATCGAGCCACGCGCGCGCGCGCCTTGTCCCACGGGAGGTGGGTCCCACTTTTGGGACCCACTTATATTTCAAAGGCATTCCAAACTCCAAGTAGATTTTGTCCAAGTGCATATGTTAATTCTAAAGTAACATATCCTTTCTAATCGAACCTCCATTATATTTCTAAAATATAATCTTTAATTGTATTTACATAAAATACAATTAATTAGCCAATTCAATTAATAATTCCAAATCATTAATTGAGCCACCAAATATTATAATTAATTCCAAATCAATTATAATCCATCAATCACAATTAATTCCAAATTAATTGTGATTCCATCTTCAAGGATATTCTGATGGACTGAATCACCACATAGTGTGACCCATAGGGCCTCACCGTATTAAGCAAGTCCTAGACTAGGCAACATGGAATTCCTAGACGGTTCAATTTGCAATATTAATACGTGAGGACGTTTGAGAGGTTCTCAAAGCTAACCCTTTCGTTGCGAAGCCTGTTGCGCTCAACGTGGCGATGGTAACGTCCCTTCATCTGACTTGCTCGAATGTATCTAGGATCGATGAAGTGTCTATCCCAATAATACATCCACGGGCGTCTCAGGGAGTTGCTTGGTTTAGATATACTTATGACTATCATAATATATCATTTGCACTGGCCAGTGACTTTACCAACACAACTATGCAGACTACGAGCTGTGCTCTCCTATGCTACACTTGAGACATGAATCCTTCACAGAATCACTTATCACCCCCATTTGTATTTATCCATAATCCTGGATCGTGTGTTAGGTCAGCTGCTTATTCAGAGCTGACATCGACGGGTCCACCAAGGATATGGGGCAACAAATGTGATGATAAAGTCCTGGAAGTACAAAGGACGAATGGCATCACTTCGACAACTCACCGGTTCCCATAGACACGTCGGTGTAGAGTATACATCGATGGGAGTGTCCGGTGGGTACTTCCATTGTTCGATAAAGCTTCTTCGAACAACTATGCGCAGTTATGGGAACGTTCCTTGATTGTCCAACAATCCGTTCCGTGGCCGTGGGATCGGCTCACACTTGCTCCAACAAGTATAACCTCCACGCATACTAGTCTTGTCAGGTTCATTCAGACCCCTACATTCGAGATGTACCACGACTAGGGAGAGTTTGGGATAGATGATAACTCACATAGCTCCCACTAACTGTGTGATCGGTCATCTATCCGAGGGGACATGTTTAATATCAATACAGACAGTAATAAAGATATGACATGCTGCAGCCTGGTGTAATATAAATATGAAAGCGGTACTCAATAGTAAAATGCAACAAACATATATTATATTACGTTGACCTGTGTAATAGTACATATATGTCCTCTATAAGGGCACCATGCCCTTAGTAAGGACTGTCTCTAGGACATATACACTATCAATCTCCCACTTGGACTCGAGCCAGTCACCTTTATGCCTAATGCCCAGATTAGCATAATGTCTTAAGTGGACTTCCACTGATAAGACCTTGGTGAAAGGATCTGCCACGTTGTCCGTCGTAGAGACGCGTTCTATACTAACTTCTCCTCTATCTATAATCTCACGTATAACGTGATATTTTGTAAGTACATGTACGTTCTTGTTTGTAGATCTAGGCTCCTCAGCTTGAGCGACGGCGCCCGTATTGTCCCAATAAATCGTTATTGGACTAGGAGCAGGAACAACCCTCAATTCCTTCAAGAACTCTGGCATCCAGACAGCTTCTTTCGATGCTTCTGATGCAGTAATGTACTCGGCTTCTGTGGATGAGTCAGCAATCGTGGCTTTCTTAGAACTCTTCCAACAGACAACTCCTCCGTTCAATTTGAATACGTATCCTGTATGTGACTTAAAGTCATCAGGATCTGATTCAAATCCAGCGTCGACATACCCAGACATCTTTAATTCTGGTTCTCCACCAAACACCAAGAACATCTCTTTAGTCCGTCTAAGGTACTTAAGAATGTTCTTCACAGCAGTCCAGTGAGGTACTCCTGGATTCTGTTGGTGTCGACAAGTGACACTAAGCGCATATGCCACATCGGGCCTTGTGCAATTCATTGCATACATTATAGACCCTACTGCCGAAGCATAGGGCACACGACTCATTGCATTTCTTTCTTCATCAGTTTTAGGACCATCCTTAACTGATAAGACAATCCCATGCCTAGCTGGGAGAAAGCCTCTCTTTGAGTCGTCCATCTTATAACGCTTCAGTATTTTGTCGATGTAGGTGGACTGTGTCATTCCCATCATCCTCTTGGATCTATCTCTAAAGATCTTGATCCCTAGGATGTATTTCGCTTCACCCAAGTCCTTCATCGAGAAGGTACTTGATAACGAAACTTTATTCTCTTCTAGCATAGAGACATTGTTTCCCATGATCAAAATGTCATCTACATAAATGATCATGAAAACAACTCCTTTATCGCTGTGTCTCGCATAGACACAAGGATCTTCCTTGCTTCTGATGAAGTCAAACGATTTGACAGCTTCATCAAAGCGGATATTCCAGCTCCTTGACGCTTGCTTTAGCCCATAGATGGATCTTTGTAATTTGCATACAGCAGTTGGCCTGGTTTTACTAATAAAACCTTCCGGTTGTACCATATAGACCTCTTCCTCAAGGTTGCCATTGAGGAAGGCAATCTTTACATCCATTTGCCAGATTTCATAATCATAGTAGGCAGCTATCGCAAGTAGAATTCGAATGGACTTCAATTTTCCTACTGGTGAAAAGGTTTCATCGTAATCGATGCCATACCTTTGCGTGTAGCCTTTCGCCAGAAGCCTAGCTTTGTGCGTTTGTACCTTGCCATCGGCATCTATCTTTCGTTTAAAGACCCATTTGCACCCAATTGGTCTAACCCCTTGGGGCAAGTCTACCAAGTTCCAAACTAGGTTCTGGTACATCGAATACATTTCTAATTCCATGGCCTCTTGCCATTTGTCCGAGTCAATATCAATTATTGCCTCTTTGTAGGTCTCGGGATCTTCCCGATCTGATAAACCGACATCAAGTTCACTGATGTCTTCTATCATAAGGCTTTGCTTCTGAGGTCCTCTAAGGATCCTCTTCGACCTACGGAGCTCGACTTGTTCTGGTGCTTTTCTTTTCTGGCTTCGTGTAACACGAACATTATCAATGGGCACTGATGCAGCTGGTCGTTGGGCGCGACCCTGTTCCCTTGCGGGAGGCTGCTCCTGTGCAACTTGTTGCACAGGTTGGTTGACAACGGGTTCTATTGGTGTGGTTCAACTGTTGATCTAATCACAGGACTCCCACTGACTATGACATGCCTAGCAAGTGTCATATCATCACCCTTGTCTGCTTCGAAAGCTCCCACTGAACTTGAGTCCAAATCAGAAGATTTAGAGACCTCATGTTCGCGCGTGTGAAAGTATTGAATTTCTTCAAGTTCTATCATATCATCTAACCTCTCTTCTTCCAGGTATTCAGCTTCTAAAAACTTCACGTTTCTAGACACGATCACCTTGTGATCTTCAGCATGATAGAATTCATAGCCTCTCGTCTGACGAGGATAGCCTATGAAATATACTTTGACACCCTTGGCATCTAACTTATCAGTGAGCATCACCTTGACTATCGCAGGACAGCCCCAAGGTCTAAGATAGCCTAGTGAAGGCTTCTTTCCCTTCCAGAACTCATAAGGAGTTTTTTCCACTGATTTAGATGGGACACGGTTCAGAATGTAGATTGCAGTTTGTAGTGCATATCCCCATAGATGTTTTGGAAGAGTCGAGAAAAATCCAATCATTGATCTCACCATGTCTAACAGGGTTCGATTCCTTCTCTCAGACACACCATTTAACTGTGGTGTTCCATTGCGATTGAATTCCATTTTCGTTTAAGTAGTCGATAAATTCTTCACTAAGGTATTCACCTCCTCGATCTGATCGAAGAGTGACTATCCTTAGGTTCAATTCATTCTCGACCTCATTCCTAAACTCCTTGAATTTCCCAAAGGTCTCGGATTTATTCTTCATAAGATAAATATATCCATACCTTGAGAAATCGTCAGTAAAGGTAACGAAGTAAGGATAACCCCCACGCGCATGGACCTTAAAAAGTCCACATACATCGATATGTATGAGCTCTAAGCAGCGAGTGGCACGAACACCTTGTCCAACAAAAGGTTTGTTCGTCATCTTACCCTTAACACATGATTCACATGTACCATATGATTCAAAATCAAATGGTTCTAAGTAGTCCAACTTCCTTAGTCTTTGAATCCATGTTTCATTGATATGGCCTATCCGACAATGCCATAGATAAGATGGATTATTCTTCCTACTTGAAGACGGCTGTTTGTTATGTATATGAAATAAAGGTAGACTACTTTGCAAAATATGTATAAACCATTTACTAAGCGAGCTTTTCCATAATACTCGTCATTTAATGAAAAATAACAAGTATTATTAGGAAAACCCAAATTGTCCAACAATGGAATGGAAATAATATTTCTGACAATGGATGGAACAAAATAAACGTTATCAAGTTCCAAACATTGTCCTGATGGTAAATCTATCTTGCAGCGTCCAACGCGTTTGGCTTCAGCTGGATTGCCGTTCCCAACATGCAAGTCAATTTCACCTTGCTTGACTAGCCTGTGTTCAACGGCCCCTTGCACATTATTATAAATGTGCGAGCCGTAGACTGTATCTAATACCCAACCATTGGAGTCAAAAGTAGTCATGTTCATTTCAATAACAAACATACCTGAGCTAGAAGCCGGTAGCTTCTTAGCTTGATCTGCCCTCAGCTTAGGGCAATCTTTCTTCCAATGCCCTTTCTGCTTACAGAAAAGACATTCATCTCTGTGTACCGTTCTTTCTTGAACTTCCTTTTCTGGTTCAGACGCTTAGGCTTATCACTCGAAGTGTTTAGCCTTGGCTCCCGAATTTCCCTTACCCTTAGCACCTTTGTTTCTCGGGTTTGGGTTAGACGGTTGCCCAACAAGCATGATCGACTTTTCCTTCTTAGGAAGAGTTTGATCATATGTTTTCAGCAGATTATGAAGTTCAGGCAGTGTTACGTCCTTCGCATTCATCGTGTTTAACGATGAACTGCGAATACGAACTCGGCAATGATTGAAGGACAAAGATCACCATGATCTTATTCTCATCTTGAGAACATGTTCAGACTCCTTCATTGAGCTTGCTTCCGTGTATGTCTTTGATCAAATCAAATTCAACACTTCTAGCTGTCGTCTTAAAGACCGACTCAAGATGCTTCAGCATCTCATGCGGCAACATGCTTTCATGTTGCCTTTGCAGCTCATTGCTTATTGCCGCCAGCATAATACACTGCGCGGATCTATCATCCTCATGATGCTTATCAGACCTTGCCTTGTTTGCTTGATTCCAAATCAGCAACTTGATCGGCAGTCTGATTCTCGGGACACACGGGATTAGCCTCGTCCAAGACGTACTCAATCCTTTCGTACCTCAGCACCAAACATATATTCCTGATCCAATCTAGAAAGTTTGGTCCGGTCAAAATTTGCTTCTCTAAGACAGCACGGAGCGAGATTCTCGCCATTTCGGTTTCCAGGAGAAATAATATAGAACGAAAATAATAAATCAACTATTGAAATATTATTTCTAAATACACAATCAACATAACTAAACAACAAGGTCCTTTAGCTGTTTAGCTCCCACTATTTTCACATATGCTTGCCCCCACAACAAACATACGGGTAATGTCCAACAAGTTACCGTAGTGGCCAAGATCCAAATCCATATTATGCTATACTCCAACGGGGGCTGGTCGCATAGCATAATTTGACCGGTAGGACTAGTAAGACTATCCAATTGCGTCACGCAACTCTTGGTTGTTAAATCTAATTTAACCCGATGCCCTACATACTGTACCTATCGAGTTCGCTAGAAACAATATGCAGTAAGTCATAACCATAGGCTTACTCTAATCTGACGATTACTGCGAGTCTGTAAGATGAGGTCGCAAATACAAGAAAACACAATGAAAGTTGAGAATTAAAGCACCCTATGGAAAGTATCTCAGAAATACATACATATATATATATTTCTGTACTTATATTGGTTGGGGCTTGTAGCTCGAGGGTTGTTATCAGTCATCTAGAAACAAATAAGGGCGCCGCCTACCCATCATGCATGAACGGTCTACACGTAATGGATGTCGCCTATCCATTCTAGTTCTAAACGCGGTCAGGCACATAATGGGTGCCGCCTACCCATACATAAATATGCGGTCCGACATATAAGAGGGCGCCGCCTACCCTCGCATGCATATCGGTCGAACGGAATGTAAAAACATGGTATTTAAACATGCATTGTCAAACAATAGCATATTGAGCATATGAAACAAGCAGTAGCCTATGTGGATGACAAATGACTTCATAACTTCATTATGAAAATTATAATCCCATACTTATAATCTCTATGAAATAATTGAAAATTTGGACTAGATTGAATATTCAAAAATTCTATTGACCAAGTAGCAATTTTCGAAAACCCGAAGGACTTAATTGTAATTTTAAAAACCTTAGAGGTGTTAAATCTAAAATTCAAAAGTAGAAGGACTAATTTGCAATAAACAATAAATTGATAAATTACAAATGAGCCCTTTAACTTTATACTAATTAAATTTAACCCCTCTAGTTTAAAACAACTACAATTAAATCATATTTATATTCCAAATATAAAATTCAATCCTCAAAACTTTCAAAAATTCGATTTTGGGTCCAACCCGAAAATATATATAATTTCTTTTTTTTTTTTTTTTTTGAAAACGTGGGACGGGACCTAAGCCCCGGTGCCCGCGGCCCCGGGCGAGTGGTCTAGTGGTCCCCTCATACGATCCTTAGTGGGTTGAACCCATGCTTTCAGTGGTCTAGCTTCTGCATTCCGTCGATTTCCTTGAAAATACTATGTAGAAATTCAGAGAAATCGGTATCCTCTATTTCCTCTAGTGCACGCCTTTGAAGTAGTCGCCTTCTTTGGTGGTAGACTCTGTCGATCTCAGCAATTGAATCAGCAAGTGATGTTCCTCTAGATCGTGTATGTGGCATACACTATCTGTAACAGACTAGGAAGCAGTATCAGAGAGAGATTAAAAAGGAAAACTAAAACTAATAGAATTAGTAATTGAATGCTGAAAATATAAACAAATTAAGATGATGAAAATGGAGAAATTGAGAGAACGGGGAAGAAATCCCCGTTTTTAATTACTGCAGGTCGTGGGGCGATTCGCCCCACGCCTGGGGCGAATCGCCACGTTCGGGGCGATTCGCCCCCCCCGCGCGTCCGGAGCGCGCGCGCGCGCTCTGGATCGTAGGGCGATTCGCCCCCCACCTCCTGAGGTGGGGAGACGATCGTTTCGAAATAAAAAGCAGCTTTTAGTCCCGGAAATCCATTTTTCTCAAAAAATCACTTGAAAAATCGCACTCAAACATAACATAAGAACATACGACACAGAGATGAACAAATTCACATATGAAAGCAAATTGTTCAAGTATGAATGCATGCAATAAAGCGGTAAAGAAAGCCATAAAAACTCCGGGTTGCCTCCCGGATAGCGCCATTGTTTAAAGTCTTTGACTCGACTCCTGTCTTTGCCTAGCTTTTCTTCTTGAGGGTACTAGACTTCCCCTTCACTGATCTCCTTCCCATGCCTCGAACCTGTTTATAAGAATGAACATAGATATTAAGATCACTGTAGTCAATAGTGTTAGAAGTATCAGGTGGATCAGGTGGATCAGATATGGCTTGCAACACATGTTGCTTGCCATCCATTTCAATAGTGCAAGTTCTTTGGTTGATGTCCATCACGGAGCGTAGCTTAGTCAAGAACATTCGCCCCAAGAGAATGACATCCGTTGTCCCAGGTGTAGACGCCGGTATAACTACAAAATCGGTGTATACAGAAGCTTCACCAATCTTGACTAATACATTCTTCACAACGCCTTCGGGTTTCACAAAGGATCCATGATGATGCCGTTTTTCACCAATTAAATTTGTTTAAAAGCCTAAGAACACTTATCACTACACAAACTAGAGTGCAATGGCAAGTTGTCCCCGAGTGTCGTTCTCTCGGGACCTAACGTGGCTTTGTTTGAGGTTTTTGTAAGTAATTTCAGTCAACGAGTTCAAATGTTTATGGAATCGTTTCCTTTGAACAAAGCAACGAGAAATCAGATTGATGTAAATCAAGCTTGGAAAACGGATGGTGGTAAAAATTAAATACACATGCATGGGTTACGAATATGCTCACAAGTTCAGTGCGTAAAACCTTCGATCGAGTCTGCTAAGCAACTCGTCTAGGTAACTTTAAGACACACATCATAAAAGATCACTATCAATACTTTAGAGGTGCTTGTCACCAACACCATTTATCTAGCATGCTGAAAATCTCTAACATACAATCCTATAGCTTTCATTGACCAAGAGTTTGTCACTATACTCAATTCGAATATATTTTATAGGCAACTAAGAATCATATGAAGGGATTTGCAGCAAGATTGAATCACAATCTCATGTAAGCATAAACATAACCCATAGCATGCATATTCTACATTCTACCACCAACACAAAAGATTTAGCTACTCATATTCATCAACATAGACATCAATTCATATGAATAATAATCAGAATACATCATATCAAACTACAAGACAAGAGAGTGATACAAGTTACCACCAAAGCTGTCACTAATCGGTGGAAAGCAAAGAAAACCTCTCCGTAGATGATTACAAAGGATGAATCCCAATCAAAACCTTGAATCCCAAGCTAAAATACAATGTAATCTGAGTTTTCTCTGAGTTTTGGGGCTTAGGAGCTCTCCAAAACGAAGTTACAGTTGAAAAGATATTCAAAAAATGATCAAAGATCAGATCTAAGAAGGAACATCCGAAAACGTAACCGCTGCCAAGCGGAGCGCTTGGCAAGCGAAGCGCTTCGGCACTCCAAGCACTTCGCTTGGCTTCTGTGCCAAAGCTCCTGGAAATTGAAGCGGAGCGCTTCACTATTCCAGGCGCTTAGCTTGGCTCCTGGGCAGATTTTTGTCTTCAAACTCAATCTTTTTGCCATCGCATGGCCCTAGGGTGCCTTGGACTCATCCTTCTCGATGCTTATTGAAGCTCAAACACTTACGAACAAGCCACGGAGATTGGGGAACTTCAACGGGGCCATCTTTTCATCAAAAAGGCTCGTTTTTAGCTCCAAAAACGCCGTTTCGTACCTAAGTGCCTGAAAATGCAGAAAACACAAAACGTGACATTATTCTACAAAACTAACCAAAAAACAAGGCTAGAAAATAGCAAAAGAAGGTAAAAAAGACAAGATGAACGCGTCAAAAATACGTTCATCAAACTCCCCAAACCAAACCTTTGCTTGTCCTCAAGCAACAAACTATCCTAAATGCAACACAAAAGGAGTCTCATGCCAAGTAAAGTGAACTAATCTATTGAATCTACCAAATGCTTATGAACAAAACCAAATGAGCATGACATGCAAATAGGTTGAAGTATGCCTCGATTGCGAATATACACATTCTCAAGTGCACTTGGTTAAACAAAGGAGTCTCACGTAACATCTTCTACCTGGACCTGGTCAGTGACGACACAATGATGCATGTTATCATACTACAATTGCCCCGTGCCTATGAAACCGAGGACTTACTTCTGTTCACCAAGCGAGACTTTTCCTCAAGAGAGGGCGAACCAATACTGGCTCTCATCAAACGAAGGAGGGTTGCCTTAGATAGATAACACTCCCCTATTCTACCCAGACTCTCAAGATTGAGCCTCTTTCAACCACTTCTTGAATAGCAAGACGAGGGTGGTCAAGAACAGGCCTTGGACAAGGCGACACGAAACGAAAGATAGAATTTACAACTCGACACTTCAATAACAAATATTTACATGACACATGAAACTTTACTAGACTGCTTTTGGCTTGCAACGGCCCTTCTTTTGCTTTTGGGACTTATTCTTTATTTACTTTCTTCCCTTTTTTTTTTATTTTCTCTTTTCCTTTTTCTTTTCTCTTTTTTTCTTCTTTTCTTTTTCTCCCCTTTTTTTTCTTTTATACAGGGGCAAGCAGCAGTACTAAGTGTCAAAACCACCTCCCCAAACCTATTGGAAAGAATAGGTTGGGACACAAAACAAAAACAAAAAGAAAAAGAAAAAGAAACTTTATAACGACTGAAAGACGAAAGACAAGATCAACGAAGCAACCCCCTCCCCAAACCTATTCGATAGAATAGGTTTAATACAAGGAATCGCACACCTCACACTACCTCCTTCCTAGGCATTTGGCAACCTCCAATTGAGGTGAAGAACTTGTTGCCTCTTACGTACATAATTACACGGGTTACAACCATAGACTCTAACATGCATCATTTCATAAGGCCATCGTGAACCGCAGCAGAAGAAACACCACTCAAGGTGATGTTGAGACTACTAAGCTTAACTAGTGCACATGCGAATGTGACAAACCGAGCGAGACAAGCCTCAAACTACTTGCAAAGTGATGCAACATATGATCAATGGTCATAAACACTTAGTCTACTCAATAAAAAGGTTCAAAAGACTTGGCAATAAACTCCACACACAACAACGTGCAACAACTAATCTAGGGTTGATATGCATGCAAAAATTTGACAAAACACACACGACAATTCACATGAACTTGAGTAAAATCAGGCATGTACGAACCACACAAGCATATAGTGCTGAAAATCCAATACCCCCTCCCCAAACCTAAACTTTTGCTCGTCATCGAGCAAAGAAAAGTTGAATGAAAAGGAAAAATTGGATTGAAAGTACACTTCCCTGAGATAAAGGTTCGTGTCCAATCTCCTATATATGAGTAGTACCTGAAAGGACTCAAGAAACAAGTGAAAACGGGTGCGCAAAGGTGAGAAGAATGGAAAAACGAGGAAAATCTGGTTCGCTTGGTCAAGCGGAGCGCTTGGGAGGCTCCAGGCGCTCCGCTTGAATTTCCAGGAAGTTGCAAAACTTCCTGGAATTTGAAGCGGACCGCTTGGCCCTTCCAAGCGCTTCGCTTGGCACTGTTTCCAGATTTTCGATGTTTTTTTCCTATCTTAATCACCTAAGGCACCAAGACAAAAACTAGACTAAACTAATCACGACAAAAGGCACACAGGCCACAACTACAAAAGCAAATAATGAGTTTAAGAGTCATAAGTCATATCATCAATTAAGAGTATCAAAAAGGAGTACCACCACCGCAAAATCACTCGGATTCGAACCCTTGCTCTACTTCGAAGCGGTGGAGTATCAGATCGTGTGTCTCTATGCCGATTGGTTCCCTCGATGCCTCGGTGAGCCGGATGTTTGGCACATTTGCTTTCTCACACATAGCAGTGATCAGATGTGGGAAGACTAGTGGGTGGCCGGGTTCTCGTTTAATCTCGAATTGCTGGAAGATGATGTCCCCGGGAGTGATGGGCAAGTTCGCCATGAGGGAATAGACTAAGATCCCGACTTCCGGCGTTATCTCTTCGGTTATGAGTCCCGGGATCAGATTAGCTACCACGAAAGGTAGGATCATGCGGGCGTGCAAATGCAAATCTTTATACTTCAAGGTGTTATCGAGACGCGTCTTCCTTGGCTTATAGTCCTCGGTTGTCAGAACCCCGGCTATCTTCCTCGGAAACTTCTCAATCGTCGGGTCATAGACAGAGTGCACAAAGGGATCACTCACATAGTATGCTACCTTATTCTTGTCTTCCCGCAAGGGTTCCTCTAGTCCCATAATGAAACTAGTGATACTCAATGGCGAGAAAGGGACCATCACACCACGAATAGGTACTGCTTCGGCCTTATAGTTATAGTCCTCGAAGGCAATGTGGAACTCCTCGACAAGGTCTCTATCCCATCCGGAGAGTTCTTTCCCATAGAAGATCCATCTTCTCGCCGTTATAAGCCTGGTAAGGTGAGCATAGAGTGCATAGGGTACATCAAAGAAAAGTCCCTTGCTCTCATATTTTGTCCCCTTAAGTACGTCCAACTCCCTTGAAGTAAAGGAGATGCTACGGTCCCAAATCACTGACCGTTCTCCTCCCTATAGAAGTTGTATCGGAACCTCCGCAATGCGTCTGATTCTTTGTATGGGTCACGGTCGCTTTCATCACGGGGAATCTCCTTGGAGGTTGAAGCTCCATCCTTCCTTGCTTTCTTCTTGGCTCTTGTGTCCATGGTACCTAGAATAACCTTATTAGATAACTTCAACAGACAATGAGACTTAGACTCGACTCCTAGACTCCAATACTCACTCAAGTAATCTCATGGTGAGTTTGAAGGCTTGCTAAAGTTCATATGAGCAAATCGAGAAGCTTTAACACTTCGTTATGATAAATCCATACGAATCTAAACCAAGCAAACAAACTCTCCAATTAAATTACCCAACCAATCCAACACATTCTCATGCAATCACAAAATCACCATAATCATAACATAACTCGAATTCAAGGCTAACAATCATCAAACAATTACATAGCAAAAATTCGAATCATAACATAACTCAAATTCAAGGCTAACAATCATCAAACAATTACATAGCAAGAATTCGAATCACTAGAGTTCATCATAAATCAAGAGGAGCAAAATTCGAATTTAGACATCACATCTAGTAAGAAACTTGCTCAATAATCATTATCAAACTCTAATCACCAATGCATAACACAATTGAAGCTAATTAAGATGAAATCCCAAATTCAAGAAAGTTAGGGTTCATGAGAGGTACCTTTGATTCCTTGTTATGGATGCTTCAAACGTGAAATTTGATCGGTTTAAATGATAGAGGGGGTGATGGGCTTTGTAAAATGCACAAGATTGCAAGAATTGGTGGAGAATTGAGAGAGATTGAGATTTTTGGGGTGCAAAATCGGCAATGGAGGAAGAAAAACGAAGTGGGGGACTTTGAATCTCAAGTGCCCCGCTTGCTTTCTTAAGGAAAACCAAGCGAAGCGCTTGGGCGTCCCAAGCGAAGCGCTTGGCAAGCGGTCCGCTTGGGAACTCCCAAGCGCTCCACTTGGATTTCCAGTAGGAATTTTCATTCCTACTGGAAATTCAAGCGGACCGCTTGGGCGCGCCAAGCGCTTCGCTTGGATTTCCAGTAAGAATGGGATTCTTACTGGAAATCCAAGCGGACCGCTTGGGCTTTCCAAGCGGTTCGCTTGGGACCTAAAGCTCCCAAATCCATTTTTTTTCAACTTTTACTAAATTTTCACCCCAAAAACCTTGTCTAAACAACGAAACAAAACTTTAAACGTGCTTCTAATCTATATGCAATTACCTACAACCTCGGGTTGCCTCCCGAGAAGCGCCTTCATTTAAAAGTCGTTGGCTCGACTCATCTTAACTCATGCGGGATCAATTTTGCATCGGGTACTAGACTTCCCCGTCCACGTGCTCTTCAAAGCACCAAGTCCCTGCACATCTTGACGAACATAAAGAGGACCAAAGAATCCTACAAGTTCGTTAGTGTCAACATAAGCACATGAATTAACTATGGCTCGCAACGTATGTTGCTTGCCATTTACCTCGAAGCTACATGTACGACGGTACATGTCTATCACCATATGTACTTTGTTCATGAAGGCTCTACCCAAAAGAACCACATCCTTGAGCTTTGCGGAGGATGTAGGCATGACGATGAAGTTCGTCTTGACCTCTACACCGACGACTCTTACCACTAGATTCTCGATCACACCCAATGGCTTCTTCATAGACCCATCCGCCAATTGCACCATGCACTTCATTGGTCTTAAGCCAGACAAACCCGACTCTTCGTACACGTTCAAAGGTATGACATTCACACCCGCTCCCGTGTCTAGAGTTGCCACTATTCCATCCTTCTTTCCCAAGCCGATTTCCACATCAAAGCTCTCTTGGATAGGCACTTCCACCATATCCACCAACTCATCCTCAGACGATGAGTTTTCATTCACTTCTTCAACTATCGCATCAGATTGTGCGACCACTTTCTCTTCCACAACTACCTTAGGAGTCTCAAGCTCCTCACTCACTTTGCAAGTTTCAGTTATCTTGCAACTTGGCACCTCAACTAGTGCATTGTCTCTCACAACCGTGATCTCCACGGGCAAATCAGTCACCACGGTTATGGCCATAACCTTCTCCGTGTTTTCGGGAAACTTCCCTTGTTCTCTACTCGCTCCTCGATCTATAAGCTCTTGTAGCTTCTTATGGAGGTTGCTACTACTAGCCTCAAGCTTCTCAAAGCGTTGATTGTTAGTAGCCTCATTACGATAGTAATGCTCCATGAATTTGTTCGTCTTCATAACCAGATCATTGAGTGAAGAGACAAGGGGTGAAGGAAGCACCCCTCCACCTTGTGGTCCCGAACTAGCAACCTGAGGTGGAGGTGTAGGATTAGAAGGCGGTGCTCCTTCATACCAATTGTTCCCATAGCTGAGACGACTTCTATCTTGATTAGGCCCATAGGCATTTTGATCCGGGTTGTAGACATAACCACGGTTGCCTTGATTCTGGTACCCTCCTCGGGGTCCACGGTTTTGTGGCCTCACATTGCCATAACCTTGCCCGTAGTTCACATCTCCAACTACTTGCTCCCCCTCAGCAGCATATACTTCTTGTCGGACATCGTTCGTGATATATTGCTCTCTAGCAAATTCTGAACGGCATAAGTAGGCCGGGTGCCCATAGTTCTTGCACACACCACAAACTTCCGTAGAAGGAGAAGGAACGCTTTGCCTCAAAGCTTGCTTCACTTCATGGGCGGACCCATCGAAGGCATTTTGCTCCACTACTACCTTGGCCTCACCTCTTTGCTCCTTTTGGAGCACACGAGCCCTCACATTCCGGTTTTGGGAATTCCGCTACATCATGTCGAGCTTCACTTGGGCTTGAGAAGGAAGCAACTCTCCCATACTACCTCCACAAATACTATCCACTTGAGATTGAATCCCAGGATGTAAACCATTGTAAAAGAATTGGAGAAGCTGACCTTTATCATACCCGTTATGTGGGCATCGATGATGCGACCCCATGAAACGATCATAGGCCTCGTGGAAAGGCTCATCGTACCTCTGCTCGAAGGAGCTAATTTGGCTCTTCATAGCCATTGTCTTGGAAGCGGGGTAGTAACGCTCCATGAACTTATCAAAACAAAGATCCCATGTTGTCAAAGACCCGACCTCCAAAGTATTAAGCCAAGCCTTTGCACGATCACCTAGCCCCATAGAAAAGACCTTCAAACGGAGATCATCATCCGTAACACCAGCTCCTGGTCGCCCAAGATGGAGAACAAAATTCTTGAGCTCATTCAAGAACCCAATCACGTCCTCATTAGCCATCCCATAGAATTTGGGAAGTTGTTGGAACATGTGATTCTTGATCTCCAAGTTCCTTGTGGCATCATTGAGGACAATTGCTGGTCCTCTAGCCCCAACCGTAGGCTTAGTAAGTGTACGTATAGGTCTCTCCGCCATTTCACCTTCCAAGTAACAGATTCAAGAATTGGCTCCAAAAGATAAGAAGAAGACTCTTCCCGAGCTCTAGATGCTACTCCTTCAAACTCGAGATTCAAATTCCTCCTTCTCCTTTGAAACAAACGATCGATCTCGTCTACAAAAGGTTCAATAATAGGTCCACCCGTTCGGGTTCTAGGGATGCACTCACCTGAAATACAAGATAGTGAGTATCTCAAGCAAAAAGAAACAAAAACAGAAATGAGACAAAGAAGAGATGTTGGCTGAAAAAACCAAAACAAAAACACCAACCAAAGGAGTTAAGTCCCCGACAACGGCGCCAAATTGATGATGTCGTTTTTCACCAATTAAATTTGTTTAAAAGCCTAAGAACACTTATCACTACACAAACTAGAGTGCAATGGCAAGTTGTCCCCGAGTGTCGTTCTCTCGGGACCTCACGTGGCTTTGTTTGAGGTTTTTGTAAGTAATTTCAGTCAACGAGTTCAAATGTTTATGGAATCGTTTCCTTTGAACAAAGCAACGAGAAATCAGATTAATGTAAATCAAGCTTGGAAAACGGTTGGTGGTAGAAATCAAATACACATGCATGGGTTACGAATATGCTCACAAGTTCAATGCGTAAAACCTTCGATCAAGTCTGCTAAGCAACTCGTCTAGGAATCTTTAAGACACACATCATAAAAGATCACTATCAATACTTTAGAGGTGCTTGTCACCAACACCATTTATCTAGCATGCTGCAAATCTCAAACATACAATCCTATAGCTTTCATTGACCAAGAGTTTGTCACTATACTCAATTCGAATATATTTTATAGGCAACTAAGAATCATATGAAGGGATTTGCAGCAAGATTGAATCACAATCTCATGTAAGCATAAACATAACCCATAGCATGCATATTCTACATTCTACCACCAACACAAAAGATTTAGCTACTCATATTCATCAACATAGACATCAATTCATATGAATAATAATCAGAATACATCATATCAAACTACAAGACAAGAGAGTGATACAAGTTACCACCAAAGCTGTCACTAATCGGTGGAAAGCAAAGAAAACCTCTCCGTAGATGATTACAAAGGATGAATCCCAATCAAAACCTTGAATCCCAAGCTAAAATACAATGTAATCTGAGTTTTGGGGCTTAGGAGTTTTCTCTGAGTTTTGGGGCTTAGGAGCTCTCCAAAACGAAGTTACAGTTCAAAAGATATTCAAAAAATGATCAAAGATCAGATCTAAGAAGGGACATCCGAAAACGTAACCGCTGCCAAGCGGACCGCTTGGCAAGCGAAGCGCTTCGGCACTCCAAGCGCTTCGCTTGGCTTCTGTGCCAAAGCTCCTGGAAATTGAAGCGGAGCGCTTCCCTATTCCACGCGCTTAGCTTGGCTCCTGGGCAGATTTTTGTCTTCAAGTCATTCTACTGCTACACTACGGTTTTCGTTGTAGTTGTGGATTGCCTTTTGCTAAATAACAAATTTATTTGATCGAACTGGGACCTGACAAATCTCGCGTCCATCATCGATCAACTCTTGCATCTTTTGATGGGCAAGCCTAGTGCTCTCTTCCAACCTATCAAGCCTTGCCCTAGTCTTCTCGGAATCTTCTTCATAATGTTTGAGAAAACTTTGGGTGTGATCAACCATCTTTTGCAAGTTCTCCATCACTTGAGCCGACTTCGACTTCGGTGGCTCTTCCGGAGCGGGGTTTTCGCAGTGACCATTACCATAGTTTAGCCTACTACGGTCTTGGTTAGGGCCATAAGTTTGGCTAGCCGGTGCATATCCTTGATTGTTTCGGAATCCTCTTCTCCAAAATCCACCTCGAGGATTCCTACCGTCTTGTCCGTAGCTAGCTTCTTGAGTAACAAACTCCGTAGCAAAGGCTTCCTCTTCGCCTCCTCGAGCCCAGTTGCCATCATCATACGCAAGCTCCGATCTACACATATGAGCCCCATGCCCATAGTTCTTGCATATTCGGCAAACTTCGTTTGAAACAGTTGTTCCAGTGGCGCTCTTGAGGACTTGCTTCAATTCGTTGGTAAAGCACTCGAATTGATCTCCATTTCCCCTATACATAGGGGATGAACAGCCTATCGGAAGAATGCTAGGATATTCTTTATGTGACCAAGAAGACGGGGCGGCAATTCCCTCCGGTGGTGGTGCGCGCGCGTGAGGCTAAGAGGGGAGGGGAGAATTTTTATTTTCTCTAAGAAAACTGGGTAGAATGACTGTCAAAGTCTATGTCAAAAACTCTCTAATAGTCTACTATATATAGTAGTCAATAAAAGCCTAAAGCATAAGCAATTAGACTTCGTAAAGGAATAAGAATCTAATTCTTATCGCACAAGGAAACCAATATCAAGTCTAGTTACATTCCCAATCAAATTAAAACTCAATCAGGAAAATCTAACTTATCCCTTGGACTTCTAATAGAGGAAGGAGTCGAACTCCTTCCCCTTATCTGGCCACGCGCGCGCGTGCGCCTTGTCCCACGGGAGGTGGGTCCCACTTTTGGGACCCACTTATATTTCTAAGGCAATCCAAACTCCAAGTAGATTTTGTCCAAGTGCATATGTTAATTCTAAATTAACATATCCTTTCTAATCGAACCTCCATTATATTTCTAAAATATAATCTTTAATTGTATTTACATAAAATACAATTAATTAGCCAATTCAATTAATAATTCCAAATCATTAATTGAGCCACCAAATATTATAATTAATTCCAAATCAATTATAATCCATCAATCACAATTAATTCCAAATTAATTGCGATTCCATCTTCAAGGGTATTCTGATGGACTGAATCACCACATAGTGTGACCCATAGGGCCTCACCGTATTAAGCAAGTCCTAGACTAGGCAACATGGAATTCCTAGACGGTTCCATTTGCAATATTAATACGTGAGGACGTTTGAGAGGTTCTCAAAGCTAACCCTTTCGTTGCGAAGCCTGTTGCGCTCAACGCGGCGATGGTAACGTCCCTTCATCTGACTTGCTCGAATGTATCTAGGATCGATGAAGTGTCTATCCCAATAATATATCCACGGGCGTCTCAGGGAGTTGCTTGGTTAAGATATACTTATGACTATCCTAATATATCATTTGCACTGGCCAGTGACTTTACCAACACAACTATGCAGACTACGAGCTGTGCTCTCCTGTGCTACACTTGAGAGATGAATCCTTCACAGAATCACTTATCACCCCCATTTGTATTTAGCCATAATCCTGGATCGTGTCTTAGGTCATCTGCCTATTCAGAGCTGACATCGACGGGTCCACCAAGGATATGGGGCAAAAAATGTGATGATAAAGTCCTGCAAGTACAAAGGACGAATGGCATCACTTCGACAACTCACCGGTTCCCATAGACACGTCGGTGTAGAGTATACATCGATGGGAGTGTCCGGTGGGTACTTCCATTGTTCGGTAAAGCTTCTTCGAACAACTATGGCGCAGTTATGGAAACGTTCCTTGATTGTCCAACAATCCGTTCCGTGGCCGTGGGATCGGCTCACACTTGCTCCAACAAGTATAACCTCCACGCATACTAGTCTTGTCAAGTTCATTAAGACCCCTACATCCGAGATGTACCACGACTAGGGAGAGTTTGGGATAGATGATAACTCACATAGCTCCCACTAACTGTGTGATCGGTCATCTATCCGAGGGGACATGTTTAATATCAATACATACAGTAATAAAGATATGATATGCTGCAGCCTGGTGTAATATAAATATGAAATCGATACTCAATAGTAAAATGCAACAAACATATATTATATTACGTTGACCTGTGTAATAGTACATATATGTCCTCTATAAGGGCACCATGCCCTTAGTAAGGACTGTCTCTAGGACATATACACTATCAAAACCAGCAGACAGTATAGCAAAGGTTTTTCTAACAGATAATGGAGATTGGTGATAGTATGGTCCTTCAAAGCATAACGGGTTAATAATCATGCGTAAATTCCTCGGTCTTGCATGGAGATCTTTCATCAATCGATTGTCCTGTTGTAATTATTAAACACTACGAAGATAAAGATACTGACAGGTCAACACCATTGTCCAACTGTGTTCCGTTATTACTCAACACTACGAAGATATAGATGTGCATAGGTCGACGAGGGTCCAGTTGTGCATAATAATTAATCAACATACGAAAATATAGGCTGAGCCTGATCAACGAAATAAAGCAATAAAACGGAGTATAATGCGCGATATAGCCATTAGCATGATTATCAACCCTTCGCTAAGAATTCACATACTAACACCAACGATAAGTTTAGCTACTCATAGTTGTCATGCAATCAACAGAAATCATACAAGAAAACATGTTGAAAGATATAAAAATAAGTAGAATAAACTGTAAGATACAATGTTACCGAAGGTTGTCAGTCTCCGAAGAATCGCGATCTTACAAGCTCCAAACTGCTATGAAAAAGTGTCTCCTAAGCTACGAACCCCCAGAACAGGCTCTGGGAAGTTCCTACCTAAAACTACAGAGAGAGGTGAGAGAATAGGTCTGGAAAAGTATGAATTTCTGAGAAAAACTGAGCAACTATATATAGGCTTCGAAATAGTGTGGGGCGATTCCTCCCACACACCGGGCGATTCGCCCGGTGTGGGGCGATTCACCCCATGTCACGGGCGATTCGCCCGGGAGTAAATTTCGCGAAATTCCGCGTTTTCGACGCGTTTTTGGATTTCTTCCCCTTTTCGGACTCGGTTTCTGACTTCTAGTGGCCTTCTAACCTCCAGGTTCAACCCCTAGACTCCAAATCCTATCCGGAAACCTTCAGATACGCCAAATAGGCTTCAGGAACACCAATTCCTTGTCAACTTCAATATAATTGCCCGGAAATCCTCGTTTTTCAACCAAAACCTGTAAAATAAAAACTAAAGGGAAACGTGACACTATTCTAATAAAATGCACTAAAATATAGCTAAATTAACATAGAGGATAGCTAAACTAGGTGAAAAAGACTCAAATGAAAGTGTAAAATACACATTCATCAGTGACTCAGTCCTTTCAGCAATGACAGTTTCTTCAGTATCTGGGACTTTTTCTTCAGCAGACTTCTTTTCTTGCTCTGTTTGAGAAAGTTGTGCGGGTTCAGTAATCTCCCTTGTCTTTGAAATGACAAGTTGAGTAGAGACATCTTGACCCTTGAGTTCACTGCTTGCCATGAAAACATCTGTCGATTTGTTGGAAGTCTCTTCAATCTCCAACTCCATTTGTTGACTCAGTTCTTTCAGCACCGGCTGAACTTTGTCAATGGATGTTTTCGGTGAACCAGGTCAAGTATTCTCAGCATCAAGGGATGCGTTGTCGAATAGTGTCTCTTGTGGTGTTTCAGCAATCTCTGGGACTTGAACCATTCCAGTCTCAGCAACTAGTTCTTCAACAACTTGATGAGTTGCTTGTTCAACAACCATCTTTTCAGCATTGGCAGCATCAGCAAGTGTCGCGATTCTTATATCAGCAGCAATATCAATTGCTGGTTCCAGAGTCTCATCATCTAGATTATCTACAATGTAGATATCTGGAATTGAGGCAGGAATTTCATTTCCACTGCCTTGTGGTCTCTTCTCAGTAGATGTATCAACATTGAGTTGATGGTTGAAGGCTTCCGCAAACACTTCAACATTGCTGACGTAGGTTTCAGTAACCACTGCATCAACATCTACTGGAACTTGTGGGAGAATCATCTGAAAGATCATGGACAATTGGTACTGACTTGCGAGCCAGTGTTTTCTTTCTTGGGTTACTTGTCCTTTTTCTCTTGGGGACGGGGTTAGCTGATGACGTTTGAGTCTGAGTGTCATCATCAGCTTTCCTCTTTTTCTTCTTGGATTTCTCCAGTTGCTTTTCAACAGCAGCATCAGTAGTTGCATTTTCAGCAACGGCTGTTGTACACTTATCAGGATCACCATCTACAACAGTTTCATCAACAACTTTTTCAGCTGTTGGAACATTTTCTTGCTGAGTAGTGGCGACAACATCTGCAGCTGTTGTATACCTTTCTTGCTGACTTGTGCTGACAACATTTGCAGCTGTTGTCTTCTTTGATTTTTCCAGTTTCATGTCAGCAAGCTTAGGTGCATTTTGCTTGTAGAAGGCTCTTCCCACATTGCATACAGATTTCGTAATCGGCAATGGGTTTCTCAGCTGAATCCTGAAGTGTTCACGGATATAGCATATTTTTAGTCCATACATGACTGGGAAGGTAGGTGAGACCTTGTTGTCTTCAACCTTAAGCTTGAATTTAGTAACATAATCAACAAGTCTGTTGAAAATGTACTTTGCCCAGTTGAGCTCTGTTTTGTTCTCATATATATGCATCAGCAGCGGCCACCTTCTCAAGCCTACTTGGTCTATTCCTCCGACTTGGGAGTCTAAGCCTTTGATTAGTAGCAGAGCTACTAGACCAAGTGAATGGCAGAGATGCTTCCTCTTAACGTGCTTTGTCCAAGTCACGGGAGCAATCTCTCCTTTCTTCATTTTCTCATTTCTGACATCACTGTAGAAGGCTTCTATTTCTTCGTCAGTGGCAGTGATGTCATCTTCAGTTCCAGTGGTCGGAATCTGAAAGATATCGGCTAAATCAGTCCATTTCAGGACAATTTGCACATTTTGAACTGTGGTGAAGATCACTTTTTTCAGCGACTCCTTGACCATCAGTTAGGGTCTGGATTTCTGCATTATTGTAGAACTCCATTGTATCTAACATACTCACTTTCTTAGGGTGAGCTGTTATAAAGAGAGTAAGGCCTTGCTGTTTTATCATGTCAAGCGCCTCCTCATTGTCACCGTCAAGTTCTTGTTCATAGAAGTATCGGATATACTTCTCTTTGGCAAAGCCACCCCATTGCAGGCATGTTAGGAAACTTGTAATTTTGATGAGCAATTAACCATTCTAAATTAAGGAAAGTCCAGTAATTAGTACTCTTAAGGTCCATAGGAATTTAGAATTTTAAGGACATTGTAAAAGAGGAACATTTGCTGAAGACTTAGATTAGGTGTTAGTTAAGATGGTTTTTACCGCGTATGATGTATTTTATTTTCTGAAAAGAAAATAACTTATTGATGCTGAAGCTTATGATGTATCTTATTTTCTGAAAAGAGAATAACCTATTGAAGCATTTAGAAACCGCTCAGAATCTTGAAGACTTTCGAAGATCTGAAGACTAGAAGATTGCTGAAGACTGGCATCTACAAAGGCACGTGTTGCTCAGAAAGTGGAAAATTCAGCAACAGCATTGCATAAGTGAAAATCTGAAAGACAGAGTAGGTTGTGCTTGCTGAAACTGAGACTAACCACTTGCTGATGGAACATATGTGACCCCTTGCTGAAAGTACTTGAATTTGCGCTCCAATGTTACTGTTTGAATTCTATTCAAATATGCATTAAATGGAAAGCTTACACGCGAAGGACATGAAGACTAGAAGACAGACAAAGACGCTGCTGAAAGTACAAAAGCAAGATAGTGACATGTTAAGGAACAAAAGCCTTAGGATTTGAAATTCAAACGGCTCCTTACTAGCACTATAAATAGAGGTCATCCGGCGAAGAGTTGAAGTGTGTCAACAACGTGATCAAACTCTCACTTGTGCTTAAAACTCACATACCTTCAAACTCTCTACAACTGCCATTGATCCGTTCCAAGACTTAAAGCATGAAAAAGCTACTTGTGAAGAAGTAGAACAAACTCAGCTAAGAAATTAGTTAAGTGTTCTTTCTTTCGAACAAGAACAAGTCTTGACACCAGAAACAATCAAACTTGTTTACTGAAAAGTATTCAAAGTTGTGTTTCTTAGATTACTTGTTGTAACTGAATAAGTTATAATTAAGTTATCTCACCCCAAAACTCTCTAACTGAAAATACACCCTTTCAGGCGTGATATTCAGGGGGAACTTAATCGAGCATAGTTTTGCTGATTAAAAGTACCAAGTTTGGTGGAGAACAAGGTTACGTTCTCTAGATTAGGTTGGAGACAAAGCAAGTGTGCTTTCGTTTCTGTTGAATCGCTCTAGATAGGAGATTGTAAGGAACCTCAATCATATCTTAGTGGATTCAGTCCTAGAAAGGACGAAGTGGATTAGTTGAGAGATTACGCCACTCTCAGATACCACTATAAAAGTGTTTGTGTGATTTACTTACTGTACTTAGTTTTCAGCAATTCATATCTGTCTGTACACAGTCACTCACATCACTTGCTGAAATCTTTACTTACTGAAAAAGCACTTATTGTATCAAAGACTTCCGCTCTCTGATTTTAAGTATCAGCAAACCAAGTTACTGTAAAGTAACTTACGCTTGCTGAGAAAGTTAAGTATCAGCAAACTCATTACTGAAAAGTAATAAGCACTTGCTGAGAAAGTTTTAAACGATGAAAGTTTGAAAACACTATTCACCCCCCTCCTCTAGTCTTTTCTTGTTTTTTAAAGGGACCAACATGTGGTATCAGAGCTGGAGGTTCTTTAACCTTCAGCACTGAACCTAGATCCCCGTAGGTGCTTTTCGTAAATCACTCTCACTTGATCAGTTTGGTAGTGCTTTGCTGACAGGATGTCTTTAGGAGATGCTCCCTTGCTGAAGCTGGAAAATTACGAGAAATGGCGAAACAACATGATGCTACATCTTGAGGCCATTAGTGATGAGATGGTTACCGTCATCAATGATGGACCTATCAAGATCACTAAGGTTGAAAGGAGTTTTCCTCACAAGACCACTGAAGCTGGAAAGGAAACTATCCTAGGAGAACCATCAGATACGGTTGTGCCAAAACCAAGAGAGGAATGGACTTCCGACGAAGCTAAGAGATTCCGTCTTGATGGCCAAGTA
This sequence comes from Plantago ovata, assembly GCA_028274465.1. NCBI lineage: Eukaryota > Viridiplantae > Streptophyta > Magnoliopsida > Lamiales > Plantaginaceae > Plantago > Plantago ovata. The sequence goes on along the minus strand of CM051456.1, from coordinate 83,785,187 downwards.
AGAAATATCATCATTCGATCAACTCCGGATACCATAAAGTGCAAACTGTGGGGTGCTAAGACTGCAAAGGAGGCTTGGAAAATGGTTCAAGATCTTTGTGCTGGATCTGACAAGACCAAGGAAAACAAAATTGAAGTACTTAAATTAAAGTTTCAAAACTTTAAGCAAGGTACAAACGAGTCACTAGAAGACTTGGATTTCAGATTCACAACTCTGGTTAGTGAAATGGCAGCCTTGGGTGTTGGAAATCTTTACTCAGATTCTGAGAAAGTGAAAACTATCATCAGAAGTCTGAATCAAGAATGGATCCACACTCAGAACTTCTATTATAATCAAGGAATGCCAGACATTACACCAACAGAGTTGTTCTCTCATCTTGCTACTGTCAACTATGAGACAAAGCAAAGAGAAAGTGTATTTGCTGAAAAATCGCAAAACATTGCTCTTGCTGCAAAGCCATCATCTTCTGAAAAGAAGAATGAAAAAGAACCTACTGATGAAAACGCTTTGGTTGTCAAAAACATGAAGAAATTCATCAGTAAGGAACTTGAAAGGCGAAAAGCAAAAGAGAAGCTGAAAAAGCATCTTGGTAACAACTACCATAAGTACAAGAATGAGAATAGCTCGCTGAACAAGCAAGCTCAGCAAGTTACTTCATCAGAAGAACCAGCAGTTGGAAATGATCTATGCTTTTACTACAAAAAGCCTGGACACTTCAAAGCTAATTGCCCTTTGCTGAAAAGAAGAAGAAGTTCAAAAGAGCTTTTATTGCTGAAGAAAAGAAGAAGCTTCAAGCAAAAATCGATGCATTTTGTATTGATACTAGCTCCGAAGACAGTGAGGATGAAAGTTCAGACACCGACGATTAAGAAGCCACTCTAGACGTGGAGATTGGCAAAGAAGTTTTTGGAATAGCTATGGAAGCTTATCCAGATGTGTCAAACTACGAATTCTGCCTCATGGCCGGTCAGGTAAACAACTCTACCTCTGACTCAGACTCAGAAAGTGAAGACGAGGTTGACCTTGACAAGATTCAAGGAGAAATCGAAAGATTTGAGAAAACTCTCAGCAAACAGCAAGAGAAACTACAAATTGCTGAAACTCTGACCAAGCAAACTACTGAAAAGTACGTCTTGCTGAAGGAAGAGACAGAAGAAAAGGATGCTGAAATAAGGCGTCTTAAGAAGTTGATTGCTGAGGCTGCAGAGAAAAATTCTCAAATGGCATTAGAATTGGAAGAATATCAGTCCTCAATTCTAAAGTTACTTGCTGAAATCCAAGAAATGAAAAAGATGAAAATCAATTTCAAATCCTATGTGGACGCAAGTAAAACGCTGACTGAACTAAACTCTTATTTGAGAGATCCATCTCAGAAAGAAGGTTTAGGCGCAATGTATGAAGGCGATGACGTAGAAATCTTGAGAAAAGATAAATCACCTATCTCCTTTGTACGTGCTACTGATAGTCGTCTTCCAGAAATCTATCAGTTTGGTCAATCTAAGGTTGCTGAAACATGCAATCAAGTACCTATGACCATAAAGCCCGCTATTGCTACTCAAAGTAACAAGACTTTAAAAGGAAAACAGGTTGTTGAGAAGCAAACTGGAAAGAAGAAGAATGTTGTGAAGCATTCCGCCAAACAAGTTGCTGAAAAGCAAGTTGTTAAGTCTAAAGGAAAGATTACTAAAAGTAATCAGAAGTCCTTTGCTGACAAACCTGAATCAAGTAAGGTTGCTGACGCAAAAGCTCAGCATTCTCCGAAAAGTGGACTCGGTTTCAAAACCAAGAAAAGTCAACTCTTTCATGAGTATAAGCAAAGTCAGCAAAGATACTTCAAAGAGATGAAGAAAATCAAGCCTAAGAGTTCTGAAAAGACTCCCAATGCTAGGACTAGAAGGAACCTTGCTAGAAAAGAACTTACTGAAAAGTATGTTCAGCAAAAAGGTCAACAGAGCAAGACACCACATCAGAAAGTGGATTTGACGAGCACGAGTCAAAAGTCTTTCAGCTCAAAACCTCCTAGTTCCTCAGCAAGTAGAAAACAAGTCAAAGTTGAAAAACTTAAGACTTGGGTTTCCACTGGACGCATTCTTGAACATGTTAATGGACATCCATCATTGGATAATTAACTTGTTTGCTCTTGATTGTGCAGACTTCAGCCACGGAGACAAACGATGCAATCTGGCACTTGGATAGTGGTTGTGGAAAGCACATGACGGGCAACAAGATTAACCTTATAAACTATAGACGGTGGTCTAAAGGTCCAACAATAAGGTTTGCTGGTGGAGGCTCCGGTTCTACAAAAGGCTATGGTGATGTGAAGTTAGGATGCATAACCATCACTGGAGTTCTTTATGTCAAAAATCTTAAGTTTAACATTTTCAGCATGAGTCAGTTTGCTGACAAAGGATACTTCATCGAAATTAAAAGTGATGAATGTAAAGTTATAGATTTTGAGACTAAAAACGTAATAATGATTGCAAGAAGATCAGGAGGCTTGTACACTGTTGATTGGTCTTCAGCAAACGTTGAAAAATGCCTTGTCTCAGATCACGATTGCCTTGCTGAAAAAGCATGGTTATGGCATAAACGAACAAGTCATCTAAACTTCAAGACGCTGAATAAGCTGTCTAAAAAGGCACTTGTAGTTGGATTACCTAGGGTTACTTTTAAGAAGGATGGTGTTTGCAATGCATGTCAGCAAGGAAAGCAAACCAAATCTTCTTTCAAGAACAAGGCAGTACCGTCAACTACAAAACCTTTACAACTCTTTCACATGGACTTGTTTGAATCGTCTTCAACAAGCTATGCTGGTAAGAAGTATGGTCTAGTCGTGGTAGATGACTATTCAAGATTCACTTGGGTAGTATTCATCAAGCACAAATCTGAAACCAAGACTGAAATACCTAACTTGCTGAATAAGGTTGAAGTCATGAAAAATGACAAGGTAAAAGTCATAAGGACAGACCATGGTACTGAGTTTGTAAACCAGTACATAACTGAATATTGTACCTCAAAAGGTATTCAACATCAGTTATCCTCAGTAAGAACACCACAGCAAAACGGTGTTGCTGAACGGAAGAATCGTACCCTGAAAGAAGCCGCAAGAACAATGCTTGCTGACACTGAAATAAGTGAGGCTTATTGGGTTGAAGCGATTAATACCGCTTGTTATACTCAAAACAGATGTTTGATTACTAAGGAATACAACAAAACTCCTTATGAATTGTTTGTTGGAAGACCTCCTAACATCACTCATCTAAGAGTATTTGGTTGCAAGTGTTTCGTTCTTAACAATGGTAGAGAATACCTAAGAACATTTCAACCAAAGGCAGACGAAGCGATATTTCTTGGCTACTCCTTGCATAGTAAAGCTTATAGAGTTTACAACAAAAAGGCACAAAAGATCGAAGAATCAGTGCATGTTGTATTCTACGAAAAGTCACAAGGTGTGCCTGCTGAAGAAGAAATATCAGAATGTATGAAAAAGCTAATCATACATGAGCAAAGAACTGAATCTGATGCTAGGCAAATCAAGTCAATTGAACTAAATGATGATTCTGACAATGACTCTCCTCCCCCGAGTCATGACAAGATAAATATAGTTCACGACAAAGAATTTCCAGCAAAAGACGCGGTTGCTCCGGAAGTTGCTGAAATTACGCAATCTCCAGTGCCTGCTGATGAACTACCTCAATCGAGCAATGCTGAACAAGCAGTTGCTCATGAACAAATCTCAACAGAGACACAAATTCCCAGTAGTACTGAACAAGTACATACTGAAGAGTCACATGCTGATGAGCAAACATATCCTGATCCAACAAGCAGAAAACCTGTTAATAAATGGATTAAAGATCATCCCTCTACGGATATGATTGGCGATACTAATAATAGTCGTAGAAGTAGAATCATTGTTCTCTTGCTTTGTTTCAGAAATTGAACCTAAAACCATAGACGAAGCTTTAAAGCATTCTGAATGGATAAAGGCAATGCAAGAAGAACTGGATCAATTTGAAAGAAACAAAGTCTGGAAACTTGTGCCACTTGCTGAAGACAAGAAAGCTATTGGTACAAAGTGGGTGTTCAGAAACAAGCTGAGCTTGTCTGGTGAAGTAACAAGAAATAAAGCACGTTTAGTTGCTCAAGGTTACTGTCAGACTGAAGGATTGGACTATGATGAGTTTTATGCACCAGTTGCAAGATTGGATGCAATTAGGCTTTTCTTGGCCTTTGCCGCTCACAATGACTTCATTGTTTACCAAATGGATGTTAAAAGTGCATTCTTGAATGGTGAACTTGCTGAAGAAGTCTACCTAGAACAACCTCCTGGCTTTGAACTTCCCTCAGAAATCAAGATGGTATACAAGCTTCAGAAAGCTGTATATGGTCTAAAGCAAGCACCAAGAGCATGGTATGATACCTTGGCTAAGTTCTTGCTGGATAATGGTTTCAAGAAAGGTGAAGTTGACAAAACCTTGTTTACCATGAACCATGATGGTAAATTACTCTTAGTTCAAATTTATGTGGATAACATAATATTTGGATCTAAGGACAAACAACTTTGTGATGATTTTGCCAAACTCATGACAAATAAGTTTAAAATGAGTATGATGGGAAAATTGAATTATTTCCTAGGATTGCAAGTGAAGCGACTCAAAGATGGAATATTCATAAATCAAGCAAAGTATGCGAAAGAAATGCTCATAAAGTTTAGGATCAAAGAGGATGAGAAACCTGAAAAGATCCCTATGAGTGTTGGTACCAAATTGGGCTATACTAAAGAGGACAGAAGTGTTGAAGAACACAAGTATAGGAAGCTCATTGGTTCCTTGTTGTATCTAACGGCATGTAGACCTGACATTCAGTATGCTGTTTGTGTGTGTGCAAGATTCCAATCTGATCCAAGAGAATCACACTACAAAAAGGCAATCAAGATACTGAAATATGTTAAAGGTACAATCAATGTTGGATTATGGTATCCCAAAGATTTTGGACTTGAATTGGTTGGTTATTCTGATGCTGATCATGGAGGATCAACTCTTGATAGAAAAAGTACCTCTGGAACTTGTCAGTTTTTGGGTACTAGATTAATATCATGGTTCAGCAAGAAGCAAACCTGTCTTGCCAATTCATCTACTGAATCAGAATACATTGCAGCTGGTTGTTGCACAGCTCAAATCCTATGGATTCAACAACAATTAAGAGATTATGGTATTTCTGCAAAGAAAACACCAATCTTTTGTGATAATACAAGTGCTATTGCAATTACGCAAAATCCTAAGTTTCACTCTAGGACCAAGCACATTGATATTAGACATCATTTCATTAGAGATCATGTGGAAAAAGGTGATATTGAGGTTGTGAAAGTAGGCACTGATGATCAGCTTGCTGACATCTTTACCAAGCCCCTACCGGATAATAGGTTCGCAATGCTAAGGTATAACCTTGGATTGATTGAACTACCTCAATAAAGGATACACTTGGCAGAATGCTGAAACAGGTATTCAGCAAGCCAAAGTACTCCTGTTTAAAAGACTCAGTCACTGATTTCTTCTAAGAAATGATAAGTCACTACATGATTGCTGAAACAGGCATTCAGCAAGTAATTCCTTCAAAACGGGTATTTGTTAGGAAACTTGATCACTTGCTGAGACAGGCACTGATGAACAGAGATTTGTCAGGTCCCGGTTCAGTCAAATAAATTTGTTATTTAGCCAAAGGCAATCCACAACTACAACGAAAACCGTAGTGTAGCAGTAGAATGACTCGAGTGTCGTTCTCTCAGGACTATAACTTGCTTTATCTATTTAACAAGAGAATATAAAACAGCAGACAGATAGCAATAGGGGTTTCTAGCAGATAATGGAGATTGGTGATAGTATGGTCCTTCTTAACATAACGGGTCGATAATCATGCATACATTCCTCGGTCTTGCATAGAGATCTTTGAATCAATCTAGTGTCCTGTTGCAAATATTAAGCACTACGAAGATAATTGGTCTGACAAGTCAATCACGATTGTCCTAATGTGTTTCGTAATTACTCAACACTACGAAGATAATTGGTCTGATGATTGTCCTAATGTGTTCCGTAATTACTCAACACTACGAAGATAATTGGTCTGATGGTCGACAAGTGTCCAATTGTGCATAATAATCAATACAACATACGCGAATTTTGGTTACAACTGATCAATGAAATAAAGCAATGACACGGAGTATAATGCGCGATATAGCCATTAGCATGATTATCTTTCTTTCGCTAAGAATTCACATACTACCACCGACGATAAGTTTAGCTACTCATAATAGGCATGCAATCAACAGAAATCATAGAAGAAAACATGTTGAAAGAATATAATAAAATAAGTAGAATAAAACTGTAAGATACAAAGTTACCGAAGGTTGTCAGTCTCCGGATGATTGCGGTCCTACGAGCTCCAAACTGCTATGAAAAAGTATCCCCTAAGCTACAGAACTCCCAGGACAGGCCCCGGGAAGTTCCTACCTAAACTATAGAGAGAGGTGAGAAAGTAGGTCTGGAAAGATATATTTTCGGAGAAAAAACTGAGCACTATATATAGGCCCCGAAAAAACTACGGGGCGGTTCGCCCCATGGTGCGGCGGTTCGCCCCCCGGCTTTTTCGCGGAATTCCGCGTTTTTCGACGCGGTTTTGGATTTCTTCACCTTTTCGGACTTGGTTTCTGACTTCTAGTGGCCTTCTAACCTCCACATTCGACCCCTAGACTCCAAATCCTATCCGGAAACCTTCAGATACTCCAAATAGGCTTCTGGAACACCAATTCCTTGTCAACTTCAATATAATTGCCCGGAAATTCTCGAATTTCAACCAAAACCTGTAAAATAAAATCTAAAGGGAAACGTGACACTATTCTAATAAAATGTAATAAAATATTGCTAAATTAACATAGAGGATAGCTAAAATAGGTGAAAAAGACTCGAATGAAAGTGTAAAATACACATTCATCAAACTCCCCAAACCGAACCTTTGCGTGTCCTCAAGCAACTAAGCTAGACTCTAATACAAAAAACATGCAAGACACAAAATGGAGTTTCATGCCAAATAAAATGAACTAATCTACTGAATCTATCAAATAACATATGAACAAAAACCATATAAATTCAAAGCATGAATATAGATTGAAGAATACCTCGATTGACTTATACATATCCACATAAGCACTTATGTCAAGACAAGATAGTTTCTCGTAACATTCTCTACCTGGACCTAGTCAGTGACGACGTAATGAAGCATGCTAAGATACGAATGGTTGTCCCGTGCCTATGAAACTGAGGACTTACTGCTGTTCCACCATGTTAAGACTTTTCCTCAAAAGAGGTCGAACCAGTACTGGCTCTCATCAAACGAAGAAGGGTTCCCTATAAAAGATAACTCTCCTCTATTCTACCCATCTCTCAAGTAAAGTCTTAAACTATTCACCACTTCCTGAATGGCAGGACGAGGGTGGTCTAGAACAGATGACACTCAAGACAAAAAAGATAAAAAATAGAAAAACACTATTACGAACATTACAAAAATGGAAAAGACTCAACACTTTGCTAAACTGCTATTTGGCTTTCTTTTTTGGACCCTTCTTTGCTTTTTTTGGGGTCTTTTCTTTTTTTTTGATTTTTCTTTCCAGATTCTTTTTTTTTCTTTTCTTTTTCTCTTTTTTTTTATGGAAATTTTTTCTTTCTTTGATATTTTTTTAGCCAGCAGTAGCACAACAAAAAGAGAAACAAAATGACTCACACGACTTCCCCAAACCTATTCGAAAGAATAGGTTGGAGTACAAAATTTACGGAAAATGAAAATAAACTCACGATACGAAAATGAAAAACAGAAACAAGTCTATGATGGTGTAACCCCCTCCCCAAACCTATTCGGAAGAATAGGTCATAAACAAAGGATCACACAACCTCACACTACCTCCTTCCTAGGCATTTAGCAATCTCAAAGCATGTTGAAGACTTGTTGTCTCTTAGGTACATAATTACTCGGTAAACAACCATAAGACCCTAACATGCATCATCCTATTATAAAGGCCTTCGTGAACCGCAGTAGAGAAAACACCACTAAGTGATGTCGAGACTACCAAGTTTAACTAAGTGCAATACATAAATGTGACAAGCCAAGCGAGAAAAACTTCAAACAAATTCATATAGATGAAGCATACGATTAATGGCATAGTTAGTTGATCTACCCAATAAAAAAGTTCAAAAAATTCGGCAATAAACTCCATATAAAACATGCAAAACTATCCTAGGATGAATGCAGCCCTAAAAATCTAAGAAAGCAGTAAACGTGCAAATGCAATTAAAAAAACAAGACTATCCTACTCAACATCACAAAGCCAAACAATACTTAACATCACGGTTCACATCCCATCCCCCTCATGAAACTTAAGCTAGTCCCTAGCAAAAGAGAATGAGTAAATAAAAAGTGATACTAGACGTTACCGAACGTTTTGGCCTCAGTCGGCTGAGTATTCAAGAGTGGACTCAAGAGTACCTCCCCACGGTGGCCGCCATTCTCTTGGTCCGATGTAGCAAAGAGACCTAGGAAGCTTCAAAGATCTCACCATGGTGAATGGACTGGTTTGCTTTGCAGGCATATCCAATAAGGACTTCATCAATAGGAGGACATTCACTTTGACTTCATCGAGGTGCTTGTATAGTGGTGGCTCCTGTGTATCTTGCTTGTCAAGCCTTCCACCTCGGAGAAGTAGATTCACCTCTTTGTACTTAAGAACCTCAGTAGTAACGGAAGGAAGTGGTTTTGGGTTGATGCGAATGTCTGGGAGTAAAGAAACAGGGGAGCTGGGGTCGTCCAGCTCACTGGTCATGGGAGGCGGTTCTCCCCCAGGCTGGGCGACTCGCCCCCCACCTCCAGGGGGGCGTCGCCTTCCAATCCTTTCTCCTCTTCAAGTTCTCGAACCTGTTCTACTTCAGCACAATTTAACAAGCTGAATTTTTCCGTAAGATGCTCAGTTACTTCAACTTCTTCAACAACTTTTGCTATACGAAGGTCATCTTCAACTTGCTCGGCATGTGCATCTTCCTCACTGATTTCTTCGGTTTCAAAATACTCCTCGGATGAGCTTCCTGCTTCACCTCGATCTACTTCCTTTGCGGTGATGTGAATTGGTATGACCTCATCGGATTGTGTTGAACCTCTGGCGTACTTACGGAGGACTTCTTCTGCCTCGTCGACCATACATTCTCCCAGACCGACGCTCAACTGATCCACTCTAAGTCGTTCCTCTTCACGAAGTCCACCAACGAAGCACCAAATCAACTCCCCATCTTCGAAACGGTGATGGGGGCACTCACGTTTATACATCTCAAAACGTTCGTAGGCGTCACAAAACTGCTCATACTCTCCTTGCTCGAAATATTGGATCCTATCACGTAAGGCAATCGTCTCATGATAAGGCATGAACCGCGCTAAGAACTCCTCTACTACTTGGCCCCAAGTTTTCAGCGATCCTGGTTCAAACCTTGCAATACAACGCCTCGGCTCATACCCAAGAGCAAAAGAAAATAGTTTCCTGCATAATTGGTCCTTAGTAAACCCTTCTGCTGGAATTCTTTCTATTTCCTCCTCATAGGATCGAATGAAACTCCATGGGTCCAACCCTACTCCATCTTCGTACCTCGGTAAGTACCTCATCATGGACTCCGTCACCTCATACCTCCTTAACTCGTCTTCCAGGTATATGGAAGATCCTCTCCTCACCTGCGAGAATTGGGGTGTCATGCGAGCGCGCATGGACATCATACCTGTATGTCTGTAGTAAGAGTAACTCAAAACTAAAAGTTAATTCTATTAGCGTAATCAAACACAATGTCACCAAAAATTCCGAGAGCACAAACACGCAAGGTAACCAAGATCAGATTAGATGAATTTACTGAAGAAGATAGGAGGAAAGAAATAGAGTAAGAAGGTGAAATTTTTGAGAGACAATCCAAGAGTTGTTCTGGGGGTTGAATGCTGAAAATATAAACAAATTAAATAGAAAAAAGGAGTATAGTCCCCGGCAGCGGCGCCAATTTGATGAACGGGGATTTGTCAGGTCCCGGTTCAGTCAAATAAATTTGTTATTTAGCCAAAGGCAATCCACAACTACAACGAAAACCGTAGTGTAGCAGTAGAATGACTCGAGTGTCGTTCTCTCAGGACTATAACTTGCTTTATCTATTTAACAAGAGAATATAAAACAGCAGACAGATAGCAATAGGGGTTTCTAGCAGATAATGGAGATTGGTGATAGTATGGTCCTTCTTAACATAACGGGTCGATAATCATGCATAAATTCCTCGGTCTTGCATAGAGATCTTTGAATCAATCTAGTATCCTGTTGCAAATATTAAGCACTACGAAGATAATTGGTCTGACAAGTCAATCACGATTGTCCTTATGTGTTTCGTAATTACTCAACACTACGAAGATAATTGGTCTGATGATTGTCCTAATGTGTTCCGTAATTACTCAACACTACGAAGATAATTGGTCTGATGGTCGACAAGTGTCCAATTGTGCATAATAATCAATACAACATACGAGAATTTTGGTTACAACTGATCAACGAAATAAAGCAATGACACGGAGTATAATGCGCGATATAGCCATTAGCATGATTATTTTCCCTTCGCTAAGAATTCACATACTACCACCGACGATAAGTTTAGCTACTCATAATAGGCATGCAATCAACAGAAATCATAGAAGAAAACATGTTGAAAGAATATAATAAAATAAGTAGAATAAAACTGTAAGATACAAAGTTACCGAAGGTTGTCAGTCTCCGGATGATTGCGGTCTTACGAGCTCCAAACTGCTATGAAAAAGTATCCCCTAAGCTACAGAACTCCCAGGACAGGCCCCGGGAAGTTCCTACCTAAACTATAGAGAGAGGTGAGAAAGTAGGTCTGGAAAGATATATTTTCGGAGAAAAAACTGAGCACTATATATAGGCCCCGAAAAAACTACGGGGCGGTTCGCCCCATGGTGCGGCGGTTCGCCCCCCGGCTTTTTCGGGGAATTCCGTGTTTTTCGACGCGGTTTTGGATTTCTTCACCTTTTCGGACTCGGTTTCTGACTTCTAGTGGCCTTCTAACCTCCACATTCGACCCCTAGACTCCAAATCCTATCCGGAAACCTTCAGATACTCCAAATAGGCTTTTGGAACACCAATTCCTTGTCAACTTCAATATAATTGCCTCGGAAATCCTCGAATTTCAACCAAAACCTGTAAAATAAAATCTAAAGGGAAACGTGACACTATTCTAATAAAATGTACTAAAATATAGCTAAATTAACATAGAGGATAGATAAAATAGGTGAAAAAGACTCGAATGAAAGTGTAAATTACACATTCATCAGGCACTCAGTAAGAAAAAGAACTTAAGGATTGCTGAGACAGGCACTCAGACAATCAAAAGATACTGAAACAGGTATTCAAGTATCTAAGGAATTTTCTGAGTCGGGAACTCAGAAAAAGAGCAAAGCTCGTCTCTCGGATTTTACCAAAGGATATCTCAAGTACAAAAAGAATTTACTGATACGGGAAATCAGAAATATCTTTTAAACTTAAGACAATATGAGATATCTAAGTAAGGGGGAACTTTCAGCAAGTATCTAGAGTGATAATTCAAACTCGCTGAAAAGATTCTTGTCTATTTCAGCAAGCAATCTATTCCCTTAAAACTCGGTAAAATCAATTTGTGACGTTAAACTGGCACAGATAAACTCGTAATAATCATGACATGATATTCAATCGTGGCCATTGATTAAAAGGAGTTACTTATCTAACGGCTAACAAAACAAAGAGAGAGAGTGCTCTGACGGTTTTAGTTAGTGGGCCACTACGCATTCAATGCAAAGGCTCCACTAACTCCAGTGTTTCTCTGTTTTACCCTTGCTGAGAGCTCAAATCGATTGAGTTTCTTACACACCAGAGACACTATATAAAGATTGAGTTAGAGAAATGACAAAATTCTTTAACTCACATTTCCTTTCTCTGCAAATTCTAGCCTGAATCTACTGTACCTCCGGTCAAAAAGCAAACTATCTCTTTTCGTACACATTTTCTTGCTCTATAAAAGAAATGGCTCCCAAGAGACAGTTATCTAATTCCTCAAAGTCATCAAAGGTTGACAGTGCTGAAACACGCACTGCTCCGGTGACTACTCCGTCTACAACCACAACGAAAGTTGTGTTGAAAAACGACCGCATATGTGAAAAACCTATGCCTCCGTCATATCTTGACACTGCAAAGTGTGAGATGTTGATGCAATGGGGAGGTTTTGCAAAAGAAAAGTACATTAGGTACTTTTATGAACAAGATCTCGATGACGAAAATGAAGAGGCACTTGAGTTCGTCAAGCAACAAGGCCTCATGAACTTTATCTCTGCTCGCCCTAAGCCAGTGAGCATGATTGATACAATGGAATTCTACAACAATGCAGAAATCCAGTCCCTTACAGATAGCAAAGGAGTCACTGAAAAAGTGATCCTTACTTATGTTCAAAACACGCAAATCGTCCTGAAATGGACTGATTTAGCGGAGATATTTCAGATTCCAACCAATGGAACTGAAGATGACGTCACTGCCACTTACGAAGAAATTGAAGCTTTCTACAGTGACGTCAGAAATGAGAAAATGAAGAAAGGCGAGATAGCTCCCGTGACTTGAACAAAGCACGTTAAGAGAAAGCATCTATGCCATTCACTTGGTCTAGTAGCTCTGCTACTGATAAAAGTTCTTGACTCCCAAGTTGGAGGAATTGACCAAGTAGGCCTGAGAAGATGGCCATTGCTGATGCATATCCATGAAAATAAAACGGAACTTAACTGGGCTAAGTACATTTTCAACAGGCTTGTTGATTGTGTTACTAAGTTTAAGGTAAAGGTAGAAGACAACAAGGTCTCACCTTCCTTTCCAGTTATGTATGGAATCAAGATATGCTATATCCTTGAACATTTCAGGATTCAGCTAAGAAACCCATTGCCAATCAAAAAGTCTGTATGCAATGTGGGAAGATCATTCTACAAGCAGAATGTACCTAAGACTGCTGAAAAGAAAACTAAGAAGACAACAACTGCCATTGTTGTCAGCACAAGCCAGCAAGAAAGGTATACAACAGCTGCAGATGTTACCACTCAGCAACTTAGAGATGAAACTGTTGTAGATGGTGGTAACACAAAAGAAACTGCTGTAGAAAATCAACAAGGTACGTGTACAAGAGCCGTTGCTGAAAATGCAACTATAGATGACTCCGGGAAACTGGAGAAATCTACCAAGAGAAAGAGGAAAGCTGATGATGACACTCAGACTGCAGCGTCATCAGCAAACCCCGTACCTAAGAGGAAACGGACCAGCAACAAAACAAAGAAAACACTGGCTGGCAAGTCAGTCCCTGCTGTCCAAGACCTCTCAGTCAATTCCCAGACAAATGCTGAAACGCATTTGCCAGTAGATGTTGCTGAGGTGATTACTGAGACCTATGTCAGCAATGTTGAAGTGTTTGCGGAAGCCTTCAACAATCAACTTAATGTTGATAATTCTACTGAGAATAGACCACAAGGCAGTGGAAATGAAATTCCTGCCCAAGTCCCAGATATCTACATTGTAGATAATTTAATTGATCCAACTATGGAACCAGTAAGCGACATTGTTGTTGATCTGCAAAAAGCGGCACTTGCTGATGCTGCTGAAAAGATGGTTGCTGAACAAGCAACTCATCAAGTTGCTGAAACAACGCTTGCTGAAGGACCAGTTGTTGAAATAGCAATGGTTCCAGTTACTGAAGTTGCTGAAACTCAAGAAGCATTATTCAACGACGCATCTCGTGATGCTGAGAATACTGGCCCAAGCTCACCCAAGACATCAATTGACAAAGTCCAGCTTGTACTGGAAGATTTAAGCAAACAAATGGAGTTGGAAATTGATCTCTTCATGACAAGTAGTGAGCTCAAAGGTCAAGATGCTTATGCTCAACTTGTCATTTCAGAGACAAGGGAGATTGCTGAAACCGCACAGCTTTCTCAGATAGAGCAAAACCAGAAGTCTGCTGAAGAAACAGTCCAAGAAGCTAAAGAAACTGTTAATGCTGAAAGGACTGAGCCACAACCTGTCCTTCTTCAGCAGGTAGTTAATTCAACCATCAGTAAAACTTCAATTTCTGAAAATTGTTCTTTTGCTAATATTATACTATCTCTATAGACTTCTCAAGATGCAAGTCAGATGGCTGCTGAAGCCTCTGCACCAGAACCAACACTCCCTGCTCAGCAGGTAGTTAATAATTTTGGTATAAAAACTAAGTTTGACAGCTTAGTACTTGTGTCTAACTTTAACTTATTTCAGGATGAACAAATGGAGGATGCTACTCAAGCTCCTCATGGAATGGAAATTGTATTACATGAGCTTGCTGACTCTCAGCATGTAAATCATGTTTCAGATATAAACTCTAAAACAATTCTCCAAACCATTCCTGATCTAAATAACGTTCTTTTTCAGGCTCAAAAGGAGACCACTGAAGTGGTACTCATCACTGAAGATCATCAAGTAAGTTCTGAAGAACTGTACTTGAACTTCAAAAGGACAACTTTGTCAAGAGTTGCTAAGTCCGTCAGCAACTGGCCAAGGTACAGGCGAATGGATTTCTCTGATCTTCACCTTCATCTCTCAAACGAGAAAAAGAGATCTTCTCTGCTGAAGCTCGAAACATTTGTCCACTCCATCCTTCCTGAAGACATGCCATATTCTCAGCAAATGAGCTCCAATCTGATTGCTCAAATCAGAGAGAATATGAAGGCAAAATTCAAGAGTGCCTCTCCAGCTGAACAAGTTGTGATGCTCAAAGGTCTATTTGTTCCTGTGGTGGCTGATCCCCACAAAATCAATGAGGAAGAGGAAGTGACAAGTGTTGCTTTGTATAAGCACGTTGAGCTAGTCATTCTGACAGACGATGATGAAGAAGAAGAAGATGAGAACATTCCCACTGATCCCAGTGATGATGAAGGGAAAGATTCCAAGGACAAGAAAGACGATGGTGATGACAATCAAGGTCCAAGTCCTGATGCTGGAAGATTGAAGTTAACAGCTGCTGAAAATGCTCAACCTGAAAATCAGCAAGCTGAACAACAACAATCTCAGCAAGAATCTCAACCTCCTCCTACTGATGCTGAAAATCAAGCACCTGTGCAAGGTGCTGATACTGAAGAAGAATACGCCAGAAAAAGGGCTGCCCTGAAAAATGGCAAAAGTCCAGTTTCTGATGCCAAGGTTACTGAAGAAAACCTTTATGATGATGATGAACAAGATGAAGATTACCAACGTGCTCTCCAAAACAGTCTCTTGATCCATGCAAGGCATACGCAGGATCTAGAAATTGGTCAATCTTCAGGAGTGAGATCAAAGGAAGTCCCCTCCCTTCCATTTACTACTGGCGAAACTCCAGTAATTGAGCCCCAAACTCAATTGATACAACTAACTACTGGCGAAACTCCAGTTATTGAGTCTCAAACGTTACCTTCAGCAACTACTGAATTAAAACTAACTACTAGTGAAACTCCAGTTGTTGAGTCTTAAGCGTTGCCATCAGCAACCACTCAACAAAAAGGAAGTGAAGCTACTGATAATGGATCAAAAGTTGCTCAACTTGATGAATCTGAGGATGATGACGACTTGTCAGAAAATTAAGATGAACAATCCAAGCGAGACCCAAAAGTTGTTCAGATTCCTCCTCCTGATTACATCAATGATTTAGACGATGGTCTAAGAGCAGAATTGCTGATGCGTGATGATCAGTTTGCTTCCGAAATTAAGGTTCATTCCTTAACACCACATTTAGTGTCGTTCCCAAGAGTTGAGGAGTTCACTCCCAGAATTCTAGCACTAAAAGAAGTCCATAATGCCTACAAAGCTGAAGATGATGCATTTCTTGCTGAGAGCCCACTTGACTTTGGAAAAATATTGGCTACGGTGCTGAGACGCACTACTACTTTAACCATAGCTCAGAAAGACATCAGTCTTTATCACAAAAGCTATGACGAAGATGTAAGTCAAGCTCTAATTAAGCTAGCAAAGACAGCTCTCGTAAAGGCACAGACTTTTATGGATGAGAAGGCCGCAACAGAGAAAAGACATGAAGAGAACATGATGAGCATTCAACAAGAGTTGTCAAAAATGACTTCTGACCAACAGCAAATCATCATGAAGTACAACAGTTTACGCACTCTTGCTGAAAATTGCAATGAGTTTTATTCTCTGCACATCACCCCGATGTTGCAATCCATGTCTAAGGGGGAAAAGAAAAGAAAAAGAAACCAAACCCCTCCTGCTGTTGATGTGCCACTGCCCATAGAACCGCTTGCTGAAAAAGAGCAAAGTTCTAAAAGGCAAGCAAAATCTGAGTTGAATTCAGCAAGTACCAAAAAGAGAAAAACCGCTGTTGAAACTCAAGATTTTTGCCATACTGAAAGTCATCAAAATCTGAATGAAGATGATGAAGATGATGACAATCAAACAATAGCTCAAGCCATAAGAGCTAGACCCTTAACAGCCTTGACTCCGTCTGGCCACTCAAAGCATTTTTCGTCTGACTCTTCAGCAAGAGATTAAGACAATGCTAAGACAAGAAGAAAAAGGCAAAGACAGGAAGAAAAAAGGCTTTCCAGCATTGCTATTGGCTCCGGCATTGAAACCACTCAGAATGTAATCAGAAACATTCATGGTTGCTGGATCTTAAAGATGGAAGACTTGCTGGTGAATGAGTTCTTTCCTACAACCATTTTGAATCAAATGTTCAAATGGATTGAACTCAAGGTCCAAAGAAAGCAAAGGGAAGAATCCCTCCCAAGAAATATTGCTGGGAAATGGTTGAATCTTGAGGTCCAAGTAAGAAGAATTGCCATTGGTAAGACATACAAACAAGAACCAGATCTGATCAAACCACCTGGCATCGCTTACTACTCTGACCCAGTAACAAAGAAAGCAAAGAAGAGACTTGGATTGATTCCTTATGAGTACTTCTATCTCACTGCTAAGGATCAAGAAGAAGATCTTCTCTGGCTAAGAAAGATTCATCCGAAAAGCATTTCAGATACACAACTTCTCCATGCCAGCAATTGGGGCATGCATTTGTGGGTAACTCGCTACATGGAAATGAATGCTGAAAAGCATCATCACATTGCCTGCAAAAATGCAAGAATTCTTCAACTACAAGTCCGTAGGCTTCTGGAAAACTACAAAAAGGACTGTGTTGAATTTACTGCACTTGCTGAGAAGAGTGTAAGAGAGATTTTGAGAAAATCCTCTGAAAGAGCTTCAGTCCCTGTAATAGTTTTTGTTAAAGTTTTTGCTTGCTGATTCTGTTTAAGTTATCTATGCTATTTCATGTAAACTTCTGAAAGATAACTATCAGCAATGAAACTTTTGACTCTTATTGGTTTTTGATTATGCAATTTACTTATGCTTACTGTTTAATTATTCAAGTATGCTTGCATTAATCAACTGATTTATTTAACATCAGAAACCTCTAAAAGGGTAACAATTAATTAGCCATGGATTGCTAACATCAGAAAGGGGGAAATTTGTTAGGAAACTTGTAATTTTGATGAGCAATTAACCATGCTAAATTAAGGAAAGTCAAGTAATTAGTACTCCTAAGGTCCATTGGAATTTAGAATTTTAAGGATATTGTAAAAGAGGAATGTTTGTTGAAGACTTAGATTAGGTGTTAGTTAAGATGGTTTTTACCGCGTATGATGTATTTTATTTTCTGAAAAGAAAATAACTTATTGATGCTGAAGCTTACGATGTATCTTATTTTCTGAAAAGAGAATAACCTATTGAAGCATTTAGAAACCGCTCAGAATCTTGAAGACTTTCGAAGATCTGAAGACTAGAAGATTGCTGAAGACTGGCATCTACAAAGGCACGTGTTGCTCAGAAAGTGGAAAATTCAGCAACAGCATTGCATAAGTGAAAATCTGAAAGACAGAGTAGGTTGTGCTTGCTGAAACTGAGACTAACCACTTGCTGATGGAACATATGTGACCCCTTGCTGAAAGTACTTGAATTTGCGCTCCAATGTTACTGTTTGAATTCTATTCAAATATGCATTAAATGCAAAGCTTACACGCGAAGCACATGAAGACTAGAAGACAGACAAAGACGCTGCTGAAAGTACAAAAGCAAAATAGTGACATGTTAAGGAACAAAAGCCTTAAGATTTGAAATTCAAACGGCTCCTTACTAGCACTATAAATAGAGATCATCCGGCGAAGAGTTGAAGTGTGTCAACAACGTGATCAAACTCTCACTTGTGCTTAAAACTCACATACCTTCAAACTCTCTACAACTGCCATTGATCCGTTCCAAGACTTAAAGCCTGAAAAAGCTACTTGTGAAGAAGTAGAACAAACTCAGCTAAGAAATTAGTTAATTGTTCTTTCTTTCGAACAAGAACAAGTCTTGACACCAGAAACAATCAAACTTGTTTACTGCAAAGTATTCAAAGTTGTGTGTCTTAGATTAGTTGTTGTAACTGAATAAGTTATAATTAAGTTATCTCACCCCAAAACTCTCTAACTGAAAATACACCCTTTCAGGCGTGATATTCAGGGGGAACTTAATCGAGCATAGTTTTGCTGATTAAAAGTACCAAGTTTTGTGGAGAACAAGGTTACGTTCTCTAGATTAGGTTGGAGACAAAGCAAGTGTGCTTTGGTTTCTGTTGAATCGCTCTAGATAGGAGATTGTAAGGAACCTCAATCATATCTTAGTGGATTCAGACCGACAAAGGACGAAGTGGATTAGTTGAGAGATTACTCCACTCTCAGATACCACTATAAAAGTGTTTGTGTGATTTACTTACTGTACTTAGTTTTCAGCAATTCATATATGTTTGTACACATTCACTCACATCACTTGCTGAAACCTTTACTTACTGAAAAAGCACTTATTGTATCAAAGACTTCCGCTCTCTGATTTTAAGTATCAGCAAACCAAGTTACTGTAAAGTAACTTACGCTTGCTGAGAAAGTTAAGTATCAGCAAACTCATTACTGAAAAGTAATAAGCACTTGCTGAGAAAGTTTTAAACGACGAAAGTTTGAAAAGACTATTCACCCCCCCTCTAGTCTTTTCTTGTTGTTTAAAGGGACCAACAAGGCGGCTTGGGTTTCTCGGTTATTCTATCATTTTTCAACACAACTTTCGCTGTGTTGATCACCGGAGCAGTGCTTTTTCTAGCACCGTCAACCTTAGATGACTTTGAAGTCTTAGATGACTGTCTCTTTGGTGCCATTTCTTTTATAGGGTGAGAAATGTGTACGAAAAAGATTACTTTGCTTTTTGACCGGAGGTACAGTAGATTCAGGCTAAAATTTGCGGAGAAAGGAAATGTGAGTTAAAGAATTTTGACTTTCTCTAAATCCTTGTTTATATAGGGTCTCTGATGTGCAAGAAGCTCAATCGATTTTGAGTTCTCAGCAAGGGTAAATCAGAGATTCAACAGCGTTAGTGGAGACTTTGCATTAAATGCGTAGTGGCCCACTAACAAAAACCGTCAGACCACTCTTTCTCTTTGCAATGTTAACCGTTAGATCAATAACGCCTTTTAATCAATGGCCACGATTGTATTTCATGTCATGATTATTAGCGAGTTTATCTGTGCCCGATTAACATCACAAATTGATTTTACCTAGATTTATGGGATTTGATTGCTTGCTGAAGTAAACAATAATCTTTTCAGCGAGTTTGTGTAACCAGCCTTGTTACTTGCTGAAAGTTCTCCCTTAATCAGACATCTCAAATTTCTTTAAGTTAAATGATATTTCTGAGTTCCCGTATCAGCAAGTTCTTTTTATCTTGAGATATCTTTTGGTAAAATCTGAGAAGTGAGTTTGCTCTTTTCTGAGTTCCCGTCTCAGAATTTTCCTTTTGATACTTGAATACCTGTTTCAGTATCTTTGATTATCTGAATGCCCGTTTCAGCAATCTTTAAGGTTTTTCTCTTACTGAGTGCCCGTCTCAGCAAGTGATCAAGTTTCCTAACAAATACCCGTTTTGAAGGAATTACTTGTTGAATGCCTGTTTCAGCAATCACGTAGTGACTTATCATTTCCTTTTAGAAGAAATCAGTGGAAGGAGCTTTTATTCAAGTAACTTTGGCTTGCTAAATGCCTGTTCAGCAATCTGCCAATTGTATCCCTTATTGAGGTAATTCAATCAATCCAAGGTTGTACCTTAGCATTGTGAATCTATTATCTGGTTCGGGCTTGGTAAAGATGTCAGCAAGTTGATCATCAGTACCCACTTTTACAACCTCAATATCTCCTTTTTCCACATGATCTCTAATGAAATAATGTCTAATATCAATGTGCTTAGTCCTTGAGTGGAACTTAGGATTTTGCGTGATAGCAATAGCACTTGTATTATCACGAAAGATTGGTGTTTTCTTCGCAGAAATACAATAATCTCTTAATTGTTGCTGAATCCACAGGATTTGAGCTGTGCAACAACCAGCCGCAATGTACTCAGATTCAGTAGATGAATTGGCAACACTGGTTTGCTTCTTGCTGAACCATGATATTAATCCAGTACCCAAAAACTGACAAGTTCCATAGGTACTTTTTCTATCAAGAGTTGATCCTCCATGATCAGCATCAGAGTAACCAACCAATTCAAGTCCAGAATCTTTAGGATACCATAATTCAACATTGACTGTACCTTTGACATATTTCAGTATCTTAAGTGCCTTTTTGTAGTGTGATTCTCTTGGATCAGATTGGAATCTTGCACACACACAAACAACATACTGAATGTCAGGTCTACTTGCTGTTAAATACAACAAGGAACCAATGAGCTTCCTACACTTGTGGTCTTCATCACTTTTATCCTCTTTAGTATAGCCCAATTTGGTACCAACACTCATAGGGATCTTTTCAGGTTTTTCTTCCTCTTTGATCCTAAACTTTATGAGCATTTCTTTCGCATACTTTGCTTGATTTATGAATATTCCATCTTTGAGTTGCTTGACTTGCAATCCTAGGAAGTAATTCAATTTTCCCATCATACTCATTTCAAATTTATTTGTCATGAGCTTGGCAAAATCATCACAAAGTTGCTTGTCCTTAGATCCAAATATTATGTCATCCACATAAATCTGAACTAAGAGTATTTTACCATCATGGTTCATGGTAAACAATGTTTTGTCAACTTCATCTTTCTTGAAACCATTATCCAGTAAGAACTTGACCAAGGTATCGTACCAAGCTCTTGGTGCTTGCTTTAGACCATATACAGCTTTCTGAAGCTTGTATACCATCTTGGTTTCTGAAGGAAGTTCAAAGCCAGGGGGTTGTTCTAAGTATACTTCTTCAGCAAGTTCACCATTCAAGAATGAACTTTTAACATCCATTTGATAAAATGAATTCATTGTGAGCAGCAAAGGCCAAGAAAAGTCTAATTGCATCCAATCTTGCAACTAGTGCATAAGACTCATCATAGTCCAATCCTTCAGTCTGACTGTAATGATGAATGTGTATTTTACACTTTCATTTGAGTCTTTTTCACCTATTTTAGCTATCCTCTATGTTAATGTAGCTATATTTTAGTGCATTTTATTAGAATATTGTCACGTTTCCCTTTAGTTTTTATTTTACAGGTTTTGGTTGAAAAACGAGGATTTCAGGACAATTATATTGAAGTTGACTAGGAATTGGTGTTCCAGAAGCCTATTTGGAGTATCTGAAGGCTTCCGGATCGGATTTGGAGTCTAGGGGTAGAATCTAGAGGTTAGAAGGCCACTAGAAGTCAGAAACCGAGTCCGAAAAGGGGAAGGAATCCAAAAACGCGTCGAAATCGCGGAAATCCCGGAATTTTACTCCCGGACGAATCGCCCGGGACGTGGGGCGAATCGCCCCACACCAGGCGAATCGCCCGGTGTGTGCGGCCCTTCGCCCGACACAAATTCGAAGCCTATATATAGTTGCTCAGTTTTTGTCCGAAATTCATACTTTTCCAGACCTATTCTCTCACCTTTCTCTGTAGTTTTAGGTAGGAACTTCCCAGAGCCTGTTCTGGGGGTTCATATCTTAGGAGACACTTTTTCATAGCAGTTTGGAGGTTGTAAGATCGCGATTCTTCGGAGACTGACAACCTTCGGTAACATTGTATCTTACAGTTTTTCTACTTATTTTTATATATCTTTCAACATGTTTTCTTTTATGATTTTTGTTGATTGCATGACAACTATCAACTATGAGTAGCTAAACTTATCGTTGGTGGTAGTATGTGAATTCTTAGCGAAGGGTTGATAATCATGCTAATGGCTATATCGCGCATTATACTCCGTGTTATTGCTTTATTTCGTTGATCAGGCGCAGCCTATATCTTCGTATGTTGATTAATTATTATGCACAATTAGACCCTCGTCGACCTATGCATATCTATATCTTCGTAGTGTTGAATAATTACGGAACACAATTAGACAATAGTGTTGACCTGTCAGTATCTATATCTTCGTAGTGTTTAATAATTACAACAGGACAATTGGTTGATCAAAGATCTCCATGCAAAACCGAGGAATTTACGCATGATTATTAACCCGTTATGCTTTCAAGGACCATACTATCACCAATCTCCATTATCTGTTAGAAAACCTTTGCTATTTCGTCTGCTGTTTTTATATTCTAAATTAAATTTTATAAAGCTAGTTATAGTCCTTAGAGAACGACACTCGAGGTCATTCTACTGCTACACTACGGTTTTTGTTGTAGTCATGAATTGTCTTTGGCTAAATAACAAATTTATTTGATTGATCCGGAACTGACAATCCAGCGTTTATCAAATTGGCGCCGTTGCCGGGGACTATACTCCTTTTTTCTGTTTAATTTGTTTATATTTTCAGCATTCAATTCCTAATTCTATTAGTTTTAGTTTTCCTTTTTAATCTCTCTCTGATACTGCTTTCCTAGTCTGATACAGATAGTGTATGCCATATACACGATCTAGAGGAACACCGCTTACTGATTCAATTGTTGAGATCGACAGAGTCTACCACCAGAGAAGGCGACTACTTCAAAGGCGTGCACTAGAGGAAATAGAGGATACCGATTTCTCTTAATATCTACACAGTCTTTTCAAGGAAATCGACGGAATGGCAGAAGCTAGACCATTGAAAGCATGGGTTCGACCCACTAAGGATCGTATGAGGGGACCAGCGATTGTTCTTTCGTCTGCAACTCGAGATCTGGAAATCAAGAACCACGCATTCCAGCAACTTACGAGGTTCTATGGCTTAGCAAGGGAAGATGTGATGGGGTACTTGCACGATATCGATGATTTTGTCAACCAACTCCCACGACCCGGAGCTGAAATAACAATGGATGAGTTGAGGATGAAGGTTTTTGCTATGGGACTTGGCGACAGAGCCAAGTCATGGTTGAGTTCTCTACCAGCGGGCTCGCTGGACACTTGGGAGAAGGTTT
This sequence comes from Plantago ovata, assembly GCA_028274465.1. Lineage (NCBI taxonomy): Eukaryota > Viridiplantae > Streptophyta > Magnoliopsida > Lamiales > Plantaginaceae > Plantago > Plantago ovata. The sequence continues at coordinate 83,761,664 of CM051456.1, read as the reverse complement.
TTTCAGCTTTCATGGAAAAATACTTCCCTCACACCTTGACTACCGCGCTGAACGCGCAAATCACTGGATTCAAACAAGACTATGATGAGATCATCTACACCGCGTTTGAGAGATTCCAAGATCTCACGAACAAGTGCCCTCACCATGGTTTTAAACTTTCTTACCTAGTCCAACACTTCTACAATGGACTAACCTTCGAGAACCAACAAGTGGTGGATTTCCAATGCCGAGGCAATATTTGGGAGGAAACCGCAGAAGCCGTCTGGGCAGTTTTCGAAAGGCTTGCTAAGGGTTCGCAGTTCAAGGACCCAAGGGCAATGGTTAGGAGACGTGGACCTGAAGCTCCACCGACTCAAGAAGCCCCTATTTATAGGGGGAATGGGGATCAATTCGAGTGCTTTACCAACGAATTGAAGCAAGTCCTCAAGAGCGCCACCGGAACAACTATTTTAACGAAGTATGCCGAATATGAAAGAACTATGGGCATGGGGCTCATATGTGTAGATCGAAGCTTGCGTATGATGATGGCAACTGGGCTCGAGGAGGCGAAGAGGAAGCCTTTGCTACGGAGTTTGGTACTCAAGAAGCTAGCTACGGACAAGACGGTAGGAATCCTCGAGGTGGATTTTGGAGAAGAGGATTCCGAAACAATCAAGGATATGCACCGGCTAACCAAACTTATGGCCCTAACCAAGACCGTAGTAGGCTAAACTATGGTAATGACCACTGCGAAAACCCCGCTCCGAAAGAGCCACCGAAGTCGAAGTCGGCTCAAGTGATGGAGAACTTGCAAAAGATGGTTGATCACACCCAAAGTTTTCTCAAACGTTATGAAGAAGATTCCGAGAAGACTAGGGCAAGGCTTGATAGGTTGGAAGTGAGCACTAGGCTTGCCCATCAAAAGATGCAAGTGTTGATCGATCGAGGAGCAATTAGGGAGCAAGGAAAGCTTCCTAGCAACACTGAGAAGTCGAATTCCATTACCTTGGCGGGTGATCTACCTGATGAAATCACCATCAAAAAGGTTACTAAGTGCGAGTGTTGCAAGAGGGAAGTACTCCCACAGGCTAAGGAAGAAGAGAAGGACCTTGGTTCTGACGATAGTGATGAGGAGCAAGAGGATCCCGAGCCACTCCCTAAAAGTTTCGATGTTAAGGTCGGGATTGGTGAGCTTGAAGATGTCCGAGCCACACTAGACACAGGATCCTACTCTAACGTGCTCCCTTCGAATGTGTTTGAAAAGAGTAGCCTTGGAAAACTATCTGAGCATAGGGCTATTGTGCAACTGGCGGATGGATCCTTTGTGAGACCCGAAGGCGTTGTGAAAAATGTGTTGGTCAAGATTGGTGAAGCTTCTGTATACACCAGTTTTGTAGTTATGCCGGCGTCTACACCTGGGACGGGGGATTTCATTCTCTTGGGGCGAACGTTCTTGACTAAGCTACGCTCCGTGATGGACATCTACCAAAGAACTTGCACTATTGAAGTGGATGGCAAGCAACACGTGTTACAACCCATATCTGATCCACCTGATATTTCTTACACTACTCACTACTGTGGTCTTACAGCCTATGTTCTTTCTTATTAACAGGTTCGTGGCATGAAGAGGAGACCAATGAAGGGGAAGTCTAGTACCCGCAGAAAGAAGAGCTAGACGCAGACAGGAGTTGAGTCAAAGACTTTAAACAATGGCGCTATCCGGGAGGCAACCCGGAGTTTTTATCGTTTTTTTACCACTTTATTGCATGCATATCATCGTGTTTTATTTTATATTTTCGTATGTTTTTGGTTTCTCACGAGTTTCTTTGAGTACTATAGGTTACAGGTACAAGTTTAGCTCTCACCTTAAATCCACTTTCGACGTTCGGGACGAGCGACGACGTTCAGGTTTGGGGGGGGGGGGTTATCGCTGGGTATTCGTATACTTGTTTTGATTATGATTACTCGTGAAACCTTTTGTTTGCATTTGCATTTGCACGTCTACCGCTTTCTTAGTATTTAGTTGCATACACTACATTCATACTAGGATAGTCTTGCATGTTTTATATGGAGTTTATTGCCGAATTTTTTCAACTTTTTTATTGGGTAGATTAACTAATTATGCCATTAATCGTATGCTTCATCTCTATGAATTTGTTTGAGGTTTTTCTCGCTTGGCTTATCACATTTATGTATTGCACTTAGTTAAGCTTGGTAGTCTCGACATCACTTAGTGGTGTTTTCTCTACTGCGGTTCACGAAGGCCTTTATAATAGGATGATGCATGTTAGGGTCTTATGGTTGTTTTCCCGAGTAATTATGTACCTAAGAGGCAACAAGTCTTCACCATGCCTTGATATTGCTAAATGCCTAGGAAGGATGTAGTGTGAGGTTGTGTGATCCTTTGTTTATAACCTATTCTTTCGAATAGGTTTGGGGAGGGGGTTACATCATCGTAGACTTGTTTTTCATTTTTCATTTCTGTGTTGTGAGTTTATTTTTCCTTTCTCGTAAATTTTGAACTCCAATCTATTCTTTCGAATAGGTTTGGGGAGGTCGTTTGTCATTTTTGTTTCTCTTTTCGTTATGGTACTGCTGGCTTAAAAAAAATATCAAAAAAAAAAAAGAAGAAAAAATTTCCAGGAAAAAAGAAAAAAAAGAAAAAAGGAAACAGGAAAGAAAAAAGAAAAAAAGAAAAGACCCCAAAAGAGCAAAGAAGAGTCCAAAAAAGAAAAAAACCAAATAACAGTTTAGCAAAGTGTTGTGTCTCATTTTCCAATTCTTGTAATGTTCGTAATCGTGTTTGTAATTTTCTATCTTTTCTTTTGTTTTTGAGTGTCATCTGTTCTAGACCACCCTCGTCCTGCCATTCAGGAAGTGGTTAATAGTTCAAGACTTTGCTTGAGAAACGGGTAGAATAGGGGAGTGTTATCTTTTATAGGGAACCCTCCTTCGTTTGATGAGAGCCAGTACTGGTTCGGCCTCTTTGAGGAAAAGTCTTAACTTTGTGAACATCAGTAAGTCCTCAGTTTCATAGGCACGAGACAACCATTCGTATCTTAGCATGCTTCATTACGTCGTCACTGACTAGGTCCAGTTAGAGAATGTTACGAGAGACTATCTTTTCTTGACATAAGTGCTTATGTGGATGTGTAAAAGTCAATCGAGGTATTCTTCAACCTATATTCATGCTTTGATTTATATGGTTTTTGTTCATATGTTATTTCATAGATTCAGTTGATTAGTTCATTTTATTTGGCATGAGACTCCATTTTATGTGTTGCATTGTTTTTTGCATTAGAGTCTAGCTTAGTTGCTTGAGGACAAGCAAAGGTTCGGTTTGGGAGTTTGATGAATGTGTATTTTACACTTTCATTTGAGTCTTTTTCACCTATTTTAGCTATCCTCTATGTTAATTTAGCTATATTTTAGTGCATTTTATTAGAATAGTGTCACGTTTCCCTTTAGTTTATATTTTACAGGTTTTGGTTGAAAAACGAGGATTTCAGGGCAATTATATTGAAGTTGACAAGGAATTGGTGTTCCAGAAGCCTATTTGGAGTATCTGAAGGTTTCCGGATAGGATTTGGAGTCTAGGGGTCGAATCTGGAGGTTAGAAGACCACTAGAAGTCAGAAACCGAGTCCGAAAAGGGGAATAAATCCAAAAACGCGTCGAAAACGCGGAAATCCCAAAATTTTACTCCTGGGCGAATCGCCCGGAACGTGGGGCGAAGGGCCCCAAATTCGAAGCCTATATATAGTTGCTCAATTTTTCTCCGAAATTCATACTATTCCAGACCTATTTTCTCACCTTTCTCTGTAGTTTTAGGTAGGAACTTCCCAGAGCCTGTTCTGGGGGTTCATAGCTTAGGAGACACTTTTTCATAGCAGTTTGGAGCTTGTAAGATCGCGATTCTTCGGAGACCGACAACCTTCGATAACATTGTATCTTATAGTTTTTCTACTTATTTTTATATATCTTTCAACATGTTTTCTTATATGATTTCTGTTGATTGCATGACAACTATGAGTAGCTAAACTTATCGTTGGTGGTAGTATGTGAATTCTTAGCGAAGGGTTGATAATCATGCTAATGGCTATATCGCGCATTGTACTCCCTGTTATTGCTTTATTTCGTTGATCAGGCGCAACCTATATCTTCGTATGTTGATTAATTATTATGCACAATTGGACCCTCGTCGACCTACGAATATATATATATCTTCGTAGTGTTGAATAATTACGGAACACAATTGGACAATAGTGTTGACCTGTCAGTATCTATATCTTCGTAGTGTTTAATAATTACAACAGGACAATTGATGGATCAAAGATCTCCATGCAAAACCGAGGAATTTACGCATGATTATTAACCCGTTATGCTTTGAAGGACCATACTATCACCAATCTCCATTATCTGTTAGAAAAACCTTTGCTATTCCGTCTGCTGTTTTTATATTCTAAATTAAATTTGATAAAGCTAGTTATAGTCCTTAGAGAACGACACTCGAGGTCATTCTACTGCTACACTACGGTTTTCGTTGTAGTCGTTAATTGCCTTTGGCTAAATAACAAATTTATTTGATTTATCCGGAACTGACAATCCCGCGTTCATCAAATTGGCGCCGTTGCCGGGGACTATACTCCTTTTTTTCTGTTTAATTTGTTTATATTTTCAGCATTCAATTCCTAATTCTATTAGTTTTAGTTTTCCTTTTTAATCTCTCTCTAATACTGCTTTCCTAGTCTGATACAGATAGTGTATGCCACATACACGATCTAGAGGAACACCGCTTGCTGATTCAATTGCTGAGATCGACATAGTCTACCACCAGAGAAGGCAACTAATTCAAAGGCGTGCACTAGAGGAAATAGAGGATACTGATTTCTCTGAATATCTACACAGTATTTTCAAGTAAATCGACGGAATGGCAGAAGCTAGACCATTGAAAGCATGGGTTCAACCCTCTAAGGATCGTATGAGGGGACCAGTGATTGTTCTTTCGTCTGCAACTCGAGATCTGGAAATCAAGAACCACGCATTCCAACAACTTACGAGGTTCTATGGCTTAGCAAGGGAAGATGTGATGGTGTACTTGCACGATATCGATGATTTCGTCAACCAACTCCCACGACCTGGAGCTGAAATAACAACGGATGAGTTGAGGATGAAGGTTTTTGCTATGGGACTTGGCGACAGAGCCAAGTCATGGTTGAGTTCTCTACCAGCGGGCTCGCTGGACACTTGGGAGAAGGTTTTTTCAGCTATCATGGAAAAATACTTCTCTCACACCTTGAGTACTGCGCTGAAGGCGCAAATCACTGGATTCAAATAAGACTATGATGAGACCATCTACACCGCGTTTGAGAGATTCCAAGATCTCACGAACAAGTGCCCTCACCTTGGTTTTGAACTTTCTGACCTAGTCCAACACTTCTACAATGGACTAACCTTCGAGAACCAACAAGTGGTGGATTTCCAATGTCGAGGCAATATTTGGGAGGAAACCGCAGAAGCCGTCTGGGCAGTTTTCGAAAGGCTTGCTAAGGGTTCGCAGTTCAAGGACCCAAGGGCAATGGTTAGGAGACGTGGACCTGAAGCTCCACCAACTCAAGAAGCCCCTATGTATAGGGGGAATGGGGATCAATTCGAGTGCTTTACCAAGGAATTGAAGCAAGTCCTCAAGAGCGCCACTGGAACAACTGTTTCGAACGAAGTATGCCGAATATGCAAGAACTATGGGCATGGGGCTCATATGTGTAGATCGGAGCTTGTGTATGATGATGGCAACTAGACTCGAGGAGGCGAAGAGGAAGCCTTTGCTACGGAGTTTGATACTCAAGAAGCTAGCTACGGACAAGACGGTAGGAATCCTCGAGGTGGATTTTGGAGAAGAGGATTCCGAAACAATCAAGGATATGCACCCGCTAACAAAACTTATGGCCCTAACCAAGACCGTAGTAGGCTAAACTATTGTAATGACCACTGCGAAAACCCCGCTCCGAAAGAGCCACCGAAGTCGAAGTCGGCTCAACTGATGGAGAACTTGCAAAAGATGGTTGATCACACCCAAAGTTTTCTCAAACGTCATGAAGAAGATTCCGAGAAGACTAGGGCAAGGCTTGATAGGTTGGAAGTGATGAATGTGTATTTTACACTTTCATTTGAGTCTTTTTCACCTATTTTAGCTATCATCTATGTTAATTTAGCTATATTGTAGTGCATTTTATTAGAATAGTGTCACGTTTCCCTTTAGATTTTATTTTACAGGTTTTGGTTGAAACTCGAGGATTTCCGGGCAATTATATTGAAGTTGACAAGGAATTGGTGTTCCAGAAGCCTATTTGGAGTATCTGAAGGTTTCCGGATAGGATTTGGAGTCTAGGGGTCGAATCTGGAGGTTAGAAGGTCACTAGAAGTCAGAAACCGAGTCCGAAAAGGGGAAGAAATCCAAAAACACGGAATTCCGCGAGATTTTCTCTGGGGCGAACCTCCCCACACTATTTCGAGGCCTATATATAGTTGCTCAGATTTTCTCCGAAATTCATACTTTTCCAGACCTACTTTATCACCTTTCTGTGTAGTTTTAGGTAGGAACTTCCCATATCCTGTTCTGGGGGTTCGTAGCTTAGGGGACACTTTTTCATAGCAGATTGGAGCTTGTAGGATCGCAATTCTCCGGAGATTGACAACCTTCCGTAACTTTGTATCTCACAGTTTATTCTACTTATGTTTATTTATCTTTCCACATGTTTTCTTCTATGATTTCTGTTGATTGCATGCCTATTATGAGTAGCTAAACTTATCGTTGGTGGTAGTATGTGAATTCTTAGCGAAGGGAAGATAATCATGCTAATGGCTATATCGCGCATTATACTCCGTGTTATTGCTTTATTTCGTTGATCAGGCTCAGCCTAAATTCTCGTATGTTGTATTAATTATTATGCACAATTGGACCCTCGTCGACCTGTACGCGAGTTTATCTTCGTAGTGTTGAATAATTACGGAACACAATAGGACAATAGTGCTTGACTTGTCAGAATCGTTATCTTCGTAGTGCTTAATAATTGCAACAGGACATTAGATTGATCAAAGATCTCAATGCAAGACCGAGGAATTTACGCATGATTAACGACCCGTTATGCTTTGAAGGATCATACTATCACCAATCTCCATTATCTGTTAGAAACCCCTTTGCTATTACGTCTGTTGTTTTATATTCTCTAGTTAAATAGATAAAGCTAGTTATAGTCCTGAGAGAACGACACTCGAGTCATTCTACTGCTACACTACGGTTTTCGTTGTAGTTGTGGATTGCCTTTGGCTATTTATTTGCTGAATCGAGGCCCGACAAATACCCGTTCATCAAATTGGCGCCGTTGTCGGGGACTATACTCCTTTTTTCTGTTTAATTTGTTTATATTTTCAGCTTTCGATTCCTAATTCTATTAGTTTTAGTTTTCCTTTTAAATCTCTCTCTGATACTGCTTTCCTAGCTTGTCACAGATATTCAGGTCTTGTGATGGCTTGCCCACTTTTGAAATCATGGGTTCAACTTAACAAAACACTGATGAGAGGTCCGACTATTGTTCTTTCTACTGCAACTCGAGATTTGGAAATCAAAAGTTGCATGTACCAGCAACTCCCGAGGTTCTATGGGTTGGCTAGGGAAGATGTTATGGGATACCTGAATGATATTGACGATTTTATCAACAATCTTCCAAGGCCCGGAGCAAGGATAACGGACGATGAGCTAAGGATGAAGGTTTTTGCTATGGGGCTTGGTGATAAAGCCAAGGCATGGTTAGGCTCTCTGGAAGTCTGATCACTAGACACCTGGGACAAGGTGTATTCTGCTTTTATGGAGAAATACTTTCCTCACACATTGACTACCGCGCTTAAGGCGCAAATCACAGGATTCAAACAGGACTATAATGAGACCATCTACACCGCTTTCGAGAGGTTCAAGGACCTCATGCACAAGTGTCCACACCATGGTTTTGGGCTTCCTGATCTTGTCCAGCACTTCTACAATGGACTCACATATGAGAGTCAACAGGTGGTGGATTTCCAATGCCGTGGTACTATCTGGGAAGAGACCGCCGAGGATGTGTGGGCGTGTTTCGAAAGGCTTGCTAAAGGATCTCAATCCAAGGATCCAAGAGAAATGGTTAGAAGGCATGGACCTGAGGCCCCACCAAACCAGGAGATCCCAATGCATGAAGTGAATGGTGTGAATGGCGATAGGTTCGAAAGTTTCGCCAATCAGATGAGGCAAGCTCTAAGTGGCCTAATCGGAACTTCTCTCTCCAACGAGGTATGTAGGGTGTGCAAGAATTATGGGCATGAGGCTCATATGTGTAGATCAGATCTAGCACGAGAAGATGTTCACTTGGGAAACCGTAGTAATCCTACTCCTAAGGACGAAGCATCTACATCCAAGTCAGCAACTCTCTTGGATAATTTATAGAAATTGGTGGATTTCACCCAAGTGTTTTTGAAGAGATACGAGGAGGATTCGGCAAAGATCAATGCTCGTCTGGATCAATTAGAAGCTAGAGCTAGTAGAGAGCCAGAGAAGTTACATAGCAGCACTGAGAGGTCCATGTCGATCAACTTGGTGGGTGATCAACCAGTGGAAATCACCATTAAGCAAGTTGCTAAGTGCGAGTGTTACAAGGATGAAGAGCGTCCACTAGCCAAGGAAGAAGAGAAGGACCTTGGTACTGATGAGAGTGGAAAGAAGCAAGAGAATCCCGAGCCACTCCCTCAAAGTTTCGATGTTAAGGTCGGGATTGGCGAACTTGAATATGTCCGTGCCACACTAGACACGGGATCTTACTCGAACGTGCTCCCTTTGAATGTTTTTGGGAAGATTAGCCTTGGAAAACTATCTGACCATAGGGCTATTGTGCAACTGGCGGATGGATCCTTTGTGAGACCCGAAGGCGTTGTGAAAAATGTGTTGGTCAAGATTGGTGAAGCATCTGTATACACCAATTTTGTAGTTATGCCGGCGTCTGCACCTGGGACGGGGGATGTCATTCTCTTGGGACGAACGTTCTTGACTAAGCTACGCTCCGTGATGGACATCTGCCGAAGAACTTGCACTATTGAAGTGGATGGAAAGCAACATGTGTTGCAAGCCATATCTGATCCACCTGATCCGCCTGATAATTCTTACACTACTCACTACTGTGGTCTTGCAGCCTATGTTCTTTCTTATTCATAGGTTCGTGGCATGAAGAGGAGATCAGTGAAGGGGAAGTCTAGTACCCGCAAAAAGAAGAGCTAGGCGCGGACAGGAGTCAATTCAAAGACTTTAAACAATGGCGCTATCCGGGAGGCAACCCGGAGATTTTATCGCTTTCTTTAATCGCTTTCTTTACCGCTTTAGATTTTATCTCACGAGTTTGATTGAGTATTATAGGTCACTTATACAAGCATGAGCTCTCACCTTGGATCCACTTTCGACGTTCGGGACAAGCGACGACGTTCAGGTTTGGGGGGGAGGTTATCGCTGGTTATCTCTATACTTATCTTGCTTATGATAAACTCGTAAAATTTTTTGCATTTGCACGTTTACTGCTTTCCTAGGATAGTCTTGCATGTTTTATATGGAGTTTATTGCCGAATTTTTTGAACGTTTTTTATTGGGTAGATCAACCAACTATGTCATTAATCGTATGCTTCATCTCTATGAATTTTTTTGAGGTTTTTCTCGCTTGGCTTGTCACATTTATGTATTGCACTTAGTTAAGCTTGGTAGTCTCGACATCACTTAGTGGTGTTTTCTCTACTGTGGTTCACGAAAGCCTTTATAATAGGATAATGCATGTTAACGTCTTATGGTTGTATTCCCTAGGAAGGAGGTAATGTGAGGTTGTGTGATCCTTTGTTTATAAACTATTCTTCCGAATAGGTTTGGGGAGGGGGTTACACCATCTTTAGACTTGTTTTCGGTTTTCATTTCCATATTGTGAGTTTGTTTTTCCTTTTTTCCGTAAATTTTGTACTCCAACCTATTCTTTCGAATAGGTTTGGGGAAGTCGTGTGAGACATTTTGTTTCTCTTTTTGTTATGCTACTGCTGGCTAGAAAAAAATCGAAAAAAAAGAAGAAAGAAAAATTCCAGAAAAAAAAGAGAAAAAGAAAAAGAAAAAAATCTGGAAAGAAAAAAAAGAAAAAAAGAAAAGGCCCCAAAAAGCATAGAAGGGCCCAAAGAAAGAAAGCCAAATAGTAGTTTAGCAAAGTGTTGAGTCTTATTTTCAATTCTTGTAATGTTCGTAATCGTGTTGTAATTTTTTATTTTTTGTCTTTTGTTCTTGAGTGTCATCTGTTCTAGACCACCCTCGTCCTGCCATTCAGGAAGTGGTGAATAGCTTAAGACTTTACTTTAGAGATGGGTCGAATAGGGGAGTGTTATCTTTTATAGGGAACCCTCCTTCGTTTGATGAGAGCCAGTACTGGTTCGACCTCTTTGAGGGAAAGTCTTAACATGGTGGAACAGCAGTAAGTCCTCAATTTAATAGGCACGGGACAACCATTCGTATCTTAGCATGCTTCATTACGTCGTCACTGACTAGGTCCAGGTAGAGAATGTTACGAGAGACTATCTTGTCTTGACATAAGTGCTTATGTGGATGTGTATAAGTCAATCGAGGTATTCTTCAACCTATATTCATGCTTTGATTTATATGGTTTTTGTTCATATGTTATTTAATAGATTCGGTAGATTAGTTCATTTTATTTGGCATGAGACTCCATTTTATGTGTTGCATTGTTTTTTGCATTAGAGTCTAGCTTAGTTTCTTGAGGACAAACAAAGGTTCGGTTTGGGGAGTCTGATGAATGTGTATTTTACACTTTCATTTGAGTCTTTTTCACCTATTTTAGCTATCCTCTAGGTTAATTTAGCTATATTTTAGTGCATTTTATTAGAATAGTGTCACGTTTCCCTTTAGTTTTTATTTTACAGGTTTTGATTGAAAAACGAGGATTTCAGCGCAATTATATTGAAGTTGACAAGGAATTGGTGTTCTAAAAGCCTATTTGGAGTATCTGAAGGTTTCCTGATAGGATTTGGAGTCTAGGGGTCGAATCTGGAGGTTAGAAGGCCACTAGAAGTCAGAAACCGAGTCCGAAAAGGGGAAGAAATCCAAAAACGCATCGAAAACGCGGAAATCCCGGAATTTTACTCCCGGGCGAATCGCCCGGGACGTGGGGCGAATCGCCCCACACCAGGCGAATCGCCCGGTGTGTGGGGCCCTTCGCCCCACACAAATTCGAAGCCTATATATAGTTGCTCAGTTTTTCTCCGAAATTCATACTTTTCCAGACCTATTCTCTCACCTTTCTCTGTAGTTTTAGGTAGGAACTTCCCAAAGCCTATTCTGGGGGTTCATAGCTTAGGAGACACTTTTGCATAGCAGTTTGGAGCTTGTAAGATCGCGATTCTTCGGAGACTGACTTATGAACGCGCTGGTGTCGTGTTCCAACGCGAATGGATCAAATAAATTTGTTATTTAGCCAAAGGCAATCCACAACTACAACGAAAACCGTAGTGTAGCAGTAGAATGACTCGAGTGTCGTTCTCTCATGACTATAACTAGATTTATCTATTTAACTAGAGAATATAAAAATAGCAGACGTAAAAGCAAAGGTTTTTCTAACAGATAATGGAGATTTGTGATAGTATGATCCTTCAAAGCATAACGGGTCAATAATCATGCGTAAATTCCTCGGTCTTGCATGGAGATCTTTGATCAATCTAATGTCCTGTTGCAATTATTAAGCACTACGAAGATAATGATAGTGACAAGTCAAGCACTATTGTCCAATTGTGTTCCGTAATTATTCAACACTACGAAGATAAACATGCGCATAGGTCGACGAGGGTCCAATTGTGCATAATAATTAATACAACATACGAGAATTTAGGCTGAGCCTGATCAACGAACTAAAGCAATAACACGGAGTATAATGCGCGATATAGCCATTAGCATGATTATCTTCCCTTCGCTAAGAATTCACATACTACCACCAACGATAAGTTTAGCTATTCATAATAGGCATGCAATCAACAGAATTCATAGAAGAAAACATGTTGAAAGATATATTAAAATAAGTAGAATAAACTGTAAGATTCAATGTTACCGAAGGTTGTCAATCTCCGGAGAATTGCGATCCTACAAGCTCCAATCTGCTATGAAAAAGTGTGCCCTAAGCTACGAACCCCCAGAACAGGCTCTGGGAAGTCCCTACCTAAAACTACAGAGAAAGGTGAGAAAGTAGGTCTGGAAAAGTATGAATTTCGGAGAAAATCTGAGCAACTATATATAGGCTACGAATAAGTGTGGGGCGGTTCGCCCCACACATCGGGCGGTTCGCCCGGGAGTATTTTTCGCGGAATTCCGCGTTTTCGACGCGTTTTTGGATTTCTTCCCCTTTTCGGACTCGGTTTCTGACTTCTAGTGGCCTTCTAACCTCCAGATTCGACCCCTAGACTCCAAATCCTATCCGGAAACCTTCAAATACTCCAAATAGGCTTCTGGAACACCAATTCCTTGTCAACTTCAATATAATTGCCCGGAAATCCTCGATTTTCAACCAAAACCTGTAAAATAAAATCTAAAGGGAAACGTGACACTATTCTAATAAAATGCACTAAAATATAGCTAAATTAACATAGATGATAGCTAAAATAGGTGAAAAGGACTCAAATGAAAGTGTAAAATACACATTCATCAAACTCCCCAAACCGAACCTTTGCTTGTCCTCAAGCAACTAAGCTAGACTCTAATGCAAAAAACAATGCAAGACACAAAATGGAGTCTCAAGCCAAATAAAATGAACTAATCTACTGAATCTATCAAAAAACATATGAACAAAAACCATATAAATCAAAGCATGAATAAAGGTTGAAGAATACCTCGATTGACTTGTACACATCCACATAAGCACTTATGTCAAGACAAGATAGTCTCTCGTAACATTCTCTACCTGGACCTAGTCAGTGACGACGTAATGAAGCATGCTAAGATACGAATGGTTGTCCCGTGCCTATGAAACTGAGGACTTACTGCTGTTCCACCATTTTAAGACTTTCCCTCAAAGAGGTCGAACCAGTACTGGCTCTCATCAAACGAAGGAGGGTTCCCTATAAAAGATAACACTCCCCTATTCTACCCATCTCTCAAGTAAAGTCTTAAGCTATTCACCACTTCCTGAATGGCAGGACGAGGGTGGTCTAGAACAGATGACACTCAAGAAAAAAAAGATAAAAAATAGAAAATTACAACACGATTACGAACATTACAAGAATTGAAAATGAGACACAACATTTTGCTAAACTGCTATTTGGCTTTCTTTTTTCGACCCTTCTTTGCTTTTTTGGGGTCTTTTCTTTTTTTTTTCCTTCCTTTTTTTCTTTCCAGTTTCTTTTTTTCTTTTTTCCTGGCATTTTTTTCTTTCTTTCTTTTTTTCGATTTTTTCCTAGCCAGCAGTAGCATAACAAAAATAGAAATAAAATGACTCACACGACTTCCCCAAACCTATTCGAAAGAATAGGTTGGAGTACAAAATTTACGGAAAAGGAAAAATGATCTCACGATACGGAAATGAAAAACGAAAACAAGTCTAACGATGGTGTAACCCCCTCCCCAAACCTATTAGGAAGAATAGGTTATAAACAAAGGATCACACAACCTCACACTACCTCCTTCCTAGGCATTTAGCAATCTCAAAGCATGGTAAAGACTTGTTGCCTCTTAGGTACATAATTACTCGGGAAAACAACCATAAGACCCTAACATGCATCAACCTATTATAAAGGCCTTCGTGAAGCGCAGTAGAGAAAACACCACTAAGTGATGTCGAGACTACCAAGCTTAACTAAGTGCAATACATAAATGTGACAAGCCAAGCGAGAAAAACCTCAAACAAATTCATAGAGATGAAGCATACGATTAATGGCATAGTTAGTTGATCTAAAAAAGTTCAAAAAATTCGGCAATAAACTCCATATAAAACATGCAAGACTATCCTAGGAAAGCAGTAAACGTGCAAATGCAAAAAAAATTCACGAGTTATCATAAGCAAGATAAGTAAAGAGATAACCAGCGATAACCTCCTCCCCAAACCTGAACGTCGTCGCTCGTCCCGAACGTCGAAAGTAGATCCAAGGTGAGAGCTAATGCTTGTATAAGTGACCTATAATACTCAATCAAACTCGTGAGAAAACACACTAACCCTCAGTGGAGGCGGTAAGGGTAAGCTCAAGGTGATCAACCTCCCTTTGATCACTAGATATCTCGAACTACGGCTTCACTCGCTGGCCATTCACCTTGAAGGTATTGCCCGTCTTTGGATCAAAGAGTTTTACAGCTCCATGGGGAGCAACTTCGATAATTTCGTACGGTCCATCCCAACGAGTACGGAGCTTTCCAGGAAACAGTCGAAGGCGAGAATTAAATACCAAAGCTTTTTTGTCCAGGAATCAATTCCTTTCGTACTATACCACGATCATGATACTTCTTAGTACGTTCCTTGTAGATCTTGGCATTTTCATAAGCACCTAATCGTAATTCATCAAGCTCATCTAGTTGCAACAATCGTTCCTCGCCAGCTTTTCCCATATCAAGATTGAGTGCTTTTATGGCCCAATATGCCTTGTGTTCCAGTTCTACGGGAAGATGACATGCTTTCCCATACACGAGTCTGTACGGAGTGGTCCCGATCACCGTCTTGTAGCTAGTCCTGTATGCCCAAAGTGCATCATTCAATTTTCCTTCCCAATCCTTCCTACTAGGCTTCACTACTCGCTCCAGGATCTTCTTGATTTGACGGTTGCTGACTTCGACTTGTCCCGACGTCTGTGGGTGATACTGTGGTGGACACTGTATCTCTTAAGAAGGGAGGCAAACGTTCTATTGACGAAGTGTGACCCTCCATCGCTGATGATTGTCCTAGGGCACCCAAATCTCGAGAATATTACTTCCTTCAAGAACTTCATAACCACTGCGCCGTCATTTGTTTTTGTAGGAATTGCCTCCACCCATTTAGTCACATAGTCCACTGCAACAAGAATGTATTCATAGCCTCCACTGTTTGGAAATGGTCCCATAAAATCAATGCCCCATACATCGAAAGGTTCTACCACTAGATTCCCTTGAAGGGGCATTTCATCTTTCTTGCCGATACCACCACCTCATTGACATGGGTCACAATTCTTCATAAAACTTCGAGCATCTTTGTATATTGTTGGCCAGAAAAATCCTGCTTGCAGTACCTTGCGTGCTGTTTTCAATCCACTGTAGTGCCCTCCACAATTAAGCTCATGGCAATGGCTCAGTACACTTTGTTGCTCTTCTTGTGGCACGCATCTTCTTAGAATCCCATCAGCTCCTTCCTTGAATAGATGCGGATCATCCCATATGTAAGTCCTGCATTGCTTAGCAAGAGCTCTCTTGTCCGAGGCTGAAAAGTTAGTTGGGCAAATATTCATAGTCAAATAGTTTACAATATCTGCATACCATGGCTCTTCATTAGCCTTCATTAAGTGCTCATCGGGGAGGTCTTCATTGATGGGTATTAGATCAACAGGGATATTAGGTATTCTAGATAAATGATCTGCTACTAAATTCTCCCTACCAGCTCTATCCACTATGGTCAAATCAAAGTCTTGCAGCAAAAGGACCCAACGGATTAATCTAGGCTTAGAATCTTGCTTAGCTATAAATGTCTCAAGGCAGCATGATCAGTATGGACATTCACAGGATGGCCAATTAAATAAGACCTAAACTTTTGTAAAGCAAAGACAACAGCTAAAAATTCCTTTTCATTAGTTGTATAATTAACCTGCGCAGAGTCTAGGGTCTTACTTACATAATAAATCACACGATACTGCTTGTCACCTTTTTGGCATAGAACAGCACCCATAGCAAAATTCGAAGCATCACACATAATTTCGAAAGGAAGATTCCAGTCAGGCGGCACAACAATGGGAGCAGGAACAAGCTTTTCTTTAAGGGTATTAAAAGCAACTAAGCATTCATTAGAGAAATGGAAAACCACATCTTTAGCAAGCAAGCTACTTAAAGGTTTAGCAATTTTCGAAAAATCTTTAATAAACCTCCTATGAAAACCTACAAGGCCAAGAAAAGATTGCAATTCATTCACACAAGTAGGTGGGGGAAGTTTTTCAATGATTTCTATCTTAGCCTTGTCTACCTCAATACCTCTTTCAGAAACTACATGTCCTAGAACAATGCCCTCTCTAACCATATAATGACTCTTCTCCCAGCTTAAGGTCAAGTTGCATTCAATGCACCTTTTCAAAACTAGATCTAATCTTTGCAAGCATTCATCAAATGAATCACCAAAAGGGAAAAATCATTCATGAAAACTTCAACAAATTTAGTTACCATGTCAGAGAAAACAGAAAGCATGCACCTTTGAAAAGTAGCGGGAGCATTGCATAGTCCAAATGGCATCCTCCTATAGGCAAATGTTCCGAATGGGCAAGTGAATGTCGTCTTCTCCTGATCCTCCGGTGCAATCGGAATTTGGTAGAAACCTGATAAACCATCAGGAAAACAATAAAACTTCCGCCCCGCAAGGCGGTTTAGCATGTCATCTATAAATGGTAAAGGGAAGTGGTCTTTTTTAGTGGCGGCATTTAATCTTCTATAGTCAATGCACATCCGCCATCCAGTGGTCTTCCTAACCGGTACTAATTCTCCCTTCTCATTCTCTTCCACCGTGACTCCTGATTTCTTAGGAACTACATGTACCGGGCTCACCCATCGACTATCAGGAATGGGGTAAATCATATCAGCATCTAGCAACTTGATCACTTCTTTTTTTACCACCTCTTGCATGGCTGGATTTATCCTTCGCTGAGGTTGCCTAACGGGTTTGGCATCTTGTTCTAGAGTGATGTTGTGCATGCATCTTGTAGGGCTAATTTCTTTGATATCACTGATCCCCCATCCTATATCTGCGGAATTTTCCTTCAATACTTCAATCAACTTACTTTCTTCATCGTCGGAGAGATGTGAGGAGACAATTATAGGCTTTTTCTGATTTTCTCCTAAGTACACATACTTGAGGTGCGCAGGAAGTGGTTTCAATTCTAAGCTAGGTTCTTCAGGAAACCCACTTTCTTCTTCTTCTTCATCTAAAGGTTCAAGTACCTCTTCTCCTGCGGGAATTTCTGGGGTGCTATCCATTATTTCAACTAGTTCCCTTGCTTCTTCGATCATGTAGCACGTCTCAGCTCGCATTGTTAGTGCCTCCTCAAGTGGTTCACGATTACCATGGCAATGATGAAATTCGGGAATTACGGATTCGTAGCAATCGACAAATTTTAGCTCCTCTGTAACTTCCTTATCTCTGATGGTACATCCTACCAACTCAATCTTCTCGCCCATTACCTCCATGGTTATTTTCTTGCCCTTAAGTTCAAGGCATGTATTGGTAGTTTCCATGAATGGTCTCCGAAGTAGTACTACGTGCTCACGGATATGGCTCTTTCCCTCGTCCGCGGACTTCATTACTACAAAATCAGCTGGGATTATCAATTTGTCTACTTTCACAAGGATGTCTTCTATTATCCCGACTGGCTTCTTCACACTTTGGTCTGCCATTTGGACGACCATATCAGTTGGTGTCAATTCTACGAGTTCCAGGGCCTTGTATACTGAATACGGCATTAAGTTAATTGTAGCTCCTAAGTCAAGCATTGCCTGCGTAGTTCGTCCATTCCCTAAGGCGATGTTGATGATGAAGCTTCCAGGATCCTTTTTCTTCATGGGCAATCCGGCAATCGAGTTGACCGTTTCAACCCCATTCACTTCCTTTCCTGAAGTAATCCTTTTGTTCTTGATCTCACGAAAGAATTTCGTATAAGCTGGAATATTCTGGATTAACTCTAAGAGAGGTACATTGACTTCCACTTCTGACAGGCGCTGGAATAGGGGTGAATCTTGAATATCCTTCTTGGCTGGTTTGATCCGACTCGGAGGCACATGTGGCTTCGGAGGCACATATGGATTGGAAGATTTGTGAAGTTCTCCTGGCATTCTAGTTCCTATCTCGACTTCTTCATCATCTATGTCTATTACAGATGGTCTGGGTTCATCATTCCTTTCCGCAACTTCTCGAGGTTCTTTGGAACTTCCGCTAACCTCTTGTTCTTTGCTTGGTCCTGTATTATCAATCTCAGTAGATTCCACCCGTTTAGGACGTACGAAGTTAGGAATTTTGGTCATCTTGCCTCCTCGGAGTAGTAGATTCAACTCTTCGCACTCAGTCCCCTGGAGTTGGGGGGTGATTCGCTCCTGACCTCGGGTGGTTTGCTCACTACTTCCTGGGGGGGATCCTCGACTGCTTTACCGCACCTCCCACACTTCAGTAGGCTAAGCTCTTTGATAAGTTGCTCAGTTACTTCGACCACTTCAAAAGCCTTCTCGATGCGAAGATTGTTCTCAGCTTGCCCTGCGTGTGCTGTCTCGAAAACACTCTCAATGGCTTTAATCCCTGCGTAAAATGCAAGTTCCTCCTCCTCACTGAAGTCTTCGTCCTCAGAATATAATTCGTATAACTCGTCAGTTTCGTCTCGATTTGAGTATATGTTGGCGACTTCATTCGACATTATTTTCTCGGATTGTGCGGATCCATTGGCGTAGTTTTGAAAGACCTTCACTGCCTCTTCAACTGTACATTCTTCTAAACCTCCACACATTCCATCCACTTGAAGCCTAACTTCATCTCGTAGTCCTCCAACAAAAAACCAAATCAGCTCCCCATCGTCGAAACGGTGGTGGGGGCACTCACGTTTATACAGCTCAAAACGTTCATAGGTGTCACAGAACCACTCGTATTCTCCTTGCTTGAAGTATTCGATCTGATTCCGTAGTGTAATCGTCTCATGGTAAGGCATGAAACGTGCCAAGAACTCCTCTACTAATTGGCTCCAGGTCTTCAGTGATCCTGGTGCTAACCTTGCTATCCATATCCTCGGTTCATATCCCAAAGAAAAAGGAAATAATTTCCTGCATAGTTGATCCTCGGTGAACCGCTTTGCTAGAACTTTTGCTATTTCCTCTTCATAGGACCTGATGAAGCTTATTGGATTCATATCCTCTCCTTCTTCGAACCTTGGTATCCTTCTCACTATGGTGCTTGTTACCTCATACCCTGATAACTCTTCTTCCAAGTATATAGCTGACCCCCTCCTGACTTGCGAGAACGTCGGTGTCAAGCGGGCTTTTAAGGTCGTCATACGTGGAAATCTGTATCAGGAGTAACTCAAAACTAAAAATTAGCCTCGTTAGAAATTTCGAAAATCGAGAATATTTCTAGATATCGAATACTACTAAGGCTAGGAAAGGAGAATTAGAAACAGACTAGGAAAGCAGTATCAGAGAGAGATTAAAAAGGAAAACTAAAACTAATAGAATTAGGAATCGAAAGCTGAAAATATAAACAAATTAAACAGAAAATAGGAGTATAGTCCCCGGCAACGGCGCCAATTTGATGAACGCGTTGGTGTCGTGTTCCAACGCGAATGGATCAAATAAATTTGTTATTTAGCCAAAGGCAATCCACAACTACAACGAAAACCGTAGTGTAGCAGTAGAATGACTCGAGTGTCGTTCTCTCAAGACTATAACTAGCTTTATCTATTTAACTAGAGAATATAAAAACAGCAGACGTAAAAGCAAAGATTTTTCTAACAGATAATGGAGATTGGTGATAGTATGATCCTTCAAAGCATAACGGGTCAATAATCATGCGTAAATTCCTCGGTCTTGCATGGAGATCTTTGATCAATCTAATGTCCTGTTGCAATTATTAAGCACTACGAAGATAATGATAGTGACAAGTCAAGCACTATTGTCCAATTGTGTTCCGTAATTATTCAACACTACGAAGATAAACATGCGCATAGGTCGACGAGGGTCCAATTGTGCATAATAATTAATACAACATACGAAAATTTAGGCTGAGCCTGATCAATGAAATAAAGCAATAACACGAAGTATAATGCGCGATATAGCCATTAGCATGATTATCTTCCCTTCGCTAAGAATTCACATACTACCACCAACGATAAGTTTAGCTACTCATAATAGGCATGCAATCAACAGAAATCATAGAAGAAAACATGTTGAAAGATATATTAAAATAAGTAGAATAAACTGTAAGATACAATGTTACCGAAGATTGTCAATCTCCGAAGAATTACGATCCTACAAGCTCCAATCTGCTATGAAAAAGTGTCCCCTAAGCTACGAACCCCCAGAACAGGCTCTGGGAAGTCCCTACCTAAAACTACAGAGAAAGGTGAGAAAGTAGGTCCGGAAAAGTATGAATTTCGGAGAAAATCTGAGCAACTATATATAGGCTACGAATAAGTGTGGGGCGGTTCGCCCCACGTCCCGGGCGGTTCGCCCGGGAGTATTTTTTGCGGAATTCCGCGTTTTCGACGTGGTTTTGGATTTCTTCCCCTTTTCGGACTCGGTTTCTGACTTCTAGTGGCCTTCTAACCTCCAGATTCGACCCCTAGACTCCAAATCCTATCCGGAAACCTTCAGATACTCCAAATAGGCTTCTGGAACACCAATTCCTTATCAACTTCATTATAATTGCCCGGAAATCCTCGATTTTCAACCAAAACCTGTAAAATAAAATCTAAAGGGAAACGTGACACTATTCTAATAAAATGCACTAAAATATAGCTAAATTAACTTAGAGGATAGCTAAAATAGGTGAAAAAGACTCAAATGAAAGTGTAAAATACACATTCATCACTGACAACCTTCGGTAACATTGTATCTTACAGTTTTTCTACTTATTTTAATATATCTTTCAACATGTTTTCTTCTATGATTTCTGTTGATTGCATGACAACTATGAGTAGCTAAACTTATCGTTGGTGGTAGTATGTGAATTCTTAGCGAAGGGTTGATAATCATGCTAATGGCTATATCGCGCATTATACTCCGTGTTATTGCTTTATTTCGTTGATCAGGCGCAACCTATATCTTCGTATGTTGATTAATTATTATGCACAATTGGACCCTCGTCGACCTATGCATATCTATATCTTCGTAGTGTTGAATAATTACGGAACACAATTGGACAATAGTGTTGACCTGTCAGTATCTATATTTTCGTAGTGTTTAATAATTACAACAGGATAATTGATTGATCAAAGATCTCCATGCAAAACCAAGGAATTTACGCATGATTATTAACCCGTTATGCTTTGAAGGACCATACTATCACCAATCTCCATTATCTGTTAGAAAAACCTTTGCTATTTCGTCTGCTGTTTTTATATTCTAAATTAAATTTGATAAAGCTAGTTATAGTCCTTAGAGAACGACACTCGAGGTCATTCTACTGCTACACTACGGTTTTCGTTGTAGTCGTGAATTGCCTTTGGCTAAATAACAAATTTATTTGATTGATCCGGAACTGACAATCCCGCGTTCATCAAGTAACCTTGAGCAACTAAACGTGTTTTGTTTCTTGTTACTTCACCAGACTCACTCAGCTTATTTCTGAATACCCACTTTGTACCAATGGCTTTCTTGCCTTCAGCAAGAGGTACAAGTTTCCAGACATTGTTCCTTTCAAATTGATCCAGTTCTTCTTGCATTGCCTTGATCCATTCAGAATGCTTTAGAGCTTCTTCTATGGTCTTGGGTTCAATTTGTGAAACAAAGCAAGAGAACAAAGATTCTACTTCTACGACATTTGCTTCTTCAGCAAGTCCATGAGTAGCAGAAACTTTGGATCTAGTCACTTGGCATTTGTCAATATCACCAATCATATCCGTAGAGGGATGATCTCTAATGCATTTGTTAACAAGCTTTCTGCTCTTTGGATCTGGATACGTTTGCTCATCAGCATGTGACTCTTCAGCATGTACTTGTTCAGTACTACTGGTATTTTGTGCCTCTGCTGAGATTGGTTCATCAGCAACTGCTTGTTCAGCATTGCTAGATTGTGGTAACTCATCAGCAAGCACGAGAGGTTGCGTACTTTCAGCAACATGCGGAGCAACTGCATCTTTTGCTGGAAATTCTTTGTCATGAACTATATTTATCTTGTCATGACTTGGGGGAGGAGAGTCATTGTCAGAATCATCATTTAGTTCAATTGACTTGATTTTCCTAGCTTCAGATTCAGTTCTTTGCTCATGTATGATTAGCTTTTTCATACATTCTGATATTTCTTCTTCAGCAGGCACTCCTTGTGTCTTTTTGTAGAATACAACATGCACTGATTCTTCGATCTTTTGTGCCTTTTTGTTGTAAACTCTATAAGCTTTACTATGCAAGGAGTAACCAAGAAATATCTCTTCGTCTGCCTTTGGTTGAAATGTTCTTAGGTATTCTCTACCGTTATTAAGAACGAAACACTTACAACCAAATACTCTTAGATGAGTGATATTAGGAGGTCTTCCAACAAACAACTCATACGGAGTTTTGTTGTATTCCTTAATAATCAGACATCTGTTTTGAGTGTAACAGGCGGTATTAATCGCTTCAACCCAGTAAGCCTCACTTATTTCAGTGTCAGCAAGCATTGTTCTTACGGCTTCTTTTAGGGTGCGATTCTTCCTTTCAGCAACACCGTATTGTTGTGGTGTCCTTACTGAGGATAACTGATGTTGTATGCCTTTTTAAGTGCAATACTCAGTTATGTACTGGTTTACAAACTCAGTACCATGGTCTGTCCTTATGACTTTTACCTTGTCATTTTTCATGACTTCAAGCTTATTCAGCAATTTAGGTATTTCAGTCCTTGTTTCAGATTTGTGTTTGATAGATACTACCCAAGTGAATCTTGAATAGTCATCTACCACCACCAGACCATACTTCTTACCAGCATAGCTTGTTGAAGAAGATTCAAACAAGTCCATGTGCATGAGTTGTAAAGGTTTTGTAGTTGACGGTAGTGCCTTGTTCTTAAAAGAAGATTTGGTTTGCTTACCTTGCTGACATGCATTGCAAACACCATCCTTCTTAAAAGTAACCTTAGGTAATCGAACTACAAGTGCCTTTTTAGACAGCTTATTCAGCGTCTTGAAGTTTAGGTGACTTGTTCGTTTATGCCATAACCATGCTTTTTCAGCAAGGCAATCGTGATCTGAGACAAGGCATTTTTCAACGATTGCTGAAGACCAATCTACAGTATACAAACCTCCTAATCTTCTAGCAACCATAATAACCTTCTTTGTCTCAAAGTCTATAAGTTTACATTCATCACTTTTGATTTTGATGAAGTATCCTTTGTCAGCGAATTGAATCATGCTGAAAAGGTTAAACTTAAGATTTTTTACATAAAGAACTCTCGTAATGGTAATGCATCCTAACTTCACGTCACCATAGCCTTTTGTAGAGCCAGAGCCTCCACCAGCAAACCTTATTGTTGGACCTTTAGACCACAGTCTGTAGTTTATAAGGTTATTCTTGTTGCCCGTCATGTGCTTTCCACAACCACTGTCAAAGTGCAAGATTGCATCGTTTGTCTCCGTGGCTGAAGTCTGCACAATCAAGAGCAAACAAGTTAATTATCCAATATTGGATGTCCATTAACATGTTCAAGAATGCGTCCAATCAAAACCCAAGTCTTAAGTTTTTCAACTTTGACTTGTTTACTACTTGCTGAGGAACTAGGAGGTTTTGAGCCAAAAGACTTTTGATTCGTGCTGATCAAATCCACTTTCAGATGTGGTGTCTTGCTCGGTTGACCTTTTTGCTGAACATACTTTTCAGTAAGTTCTTTTCTAGCAAGGTTCCTTCTAGCCCTAGCATTTTGAGTCTTGTCAGAACTCTTAGGCTTGATTTTGTTCATCTCTTTGAAGTATCTTTGCTGACTTTGCTTATACTCGTGAAAGAGTTGACTTTGCTTGGTTTTAAAACCGAGACCACTTTTCGGAGAATGCTGAGCTTTTGTTTCAGCAACCTTACTTGATTCAGGTTTGTCAGCAAAGGTCTTCTGATTACTTTTAGTAATCTTTCCTTTTGATTTAACAAATTGCTTCTCAACAACTTGTTTGGCAGAATGCTTTACAACATCCTTTTTCTTTACAGTTTGCTTTTCAGCAACCTGTTTTCCTTTTAAAGTCTTGTTACTTTGAGTAGCAATAGCGGGCTTTACGGTCGTAGGTACTTGATTGCATTTTTCAGCAACCTTAGATTGACCAAACTGATAGAGTTCTGGTTGACCACTATCAGTAGCACGTACAAAGGAAATCGGTGATTTATCTTTACTCAAGATTATTACGTCATCACCTTCATACATTGCACCTAAACCTTCTTTCTGAGATGGATCTCTCAAATAAGAGTTCAGTTCAATTAGTGTATTACTTGCATCAGCATAAGATTTGAAATTGATTTTCATCTTTTTCATTTCTTGGATGTCAGCAAGTAACTTTAGAATTGAGGAATGATACTCTTCCAATTCTATTGCAATCTGAGAATTCTTCTCTGTAGCTTCAGCAGTCAACTTCTTGAGATGCACTATTTCAGCATCTTTCTTTCATGTCTTTTCCTTCAGCAAGACATACTTTTCAGTAGTCTGCTTGGTCAGAGTCTCAGCATTCTGTAGTTTCTCTTGCTGTTTGCTTAGAGTTTTCTCAAATCTTTCGATTTCTCCTTGAATCATGTCAAGGTCAATCTCGTCTTCACTTTCTGAGTCCACTACAAGAAAAACGCAGTTTAGTGACGCTCCCATGCGTCACTAAACTGCCCCCCATGCGTCGCTAAACCATTTAGCGACGCATAGAATATGCGTCGCTAAACCCTTGGTCGCTAAATGTCGAGGCGACCCATGGGGTCAAGCGTCACTAATTCAGTGACCATTCTATGCGTCGCTAAATTAGCGACCCAAAAATGGGTCGCTAATTTAGTGACGCATAATCTGGAATTTTTTTAAAAAAATAAATTCTCCTCTCTAGTCCACGTTGTGTTTCCTGGGTTTCGAACCTAGGACATCCTTACCCAACACCCTTACCGCACGGCTACCAATACTTGTGATAATTATTGTATAAGTTCTAGATAATATATAGTTGTTGCTCTTCATCACTTCCATATGTTTATATTTATAAACCGTTTATATCTTCATATGGTTTGAGATATCTCAATTACTAAGTGGACTATCTAAGGAATAGGTCACTAAATTTTAATTTTTTTTATTTCGTAACGGTTGAGTTACTTAGACACTAATAGTTTATTTTTGAACGGTTGGGGTTACTTAGTTACGGACTTCTGTTTTGGTGTTATTTTATATTCTTTGTGCACTCCTTATTTCGTAAGTGTTTTTTTCTTTTATTTTTGTAGAATAGTGTCACGTTTTGATGTTTTTCATGTTTCAAGCACTTAGGTACGAAACTGTAATTTTGAGCTTAAAACGCTGCAGAGTGATCTTGTTGAAGTTTCTCGATCTCCATGGATATGTTCGTGAGTGACCGTAGTTCGATTTAAGCCAAGAATTTCATTTGGGAAAAACTTAGACATACCTTAGAAGCACATATTCATAAGTTCGAATAAAGGTTTTGGAGTCATTCAAGTGTGCAAGATTAGTGCAGTCTAACCATTTCATCCATAACTCCTTCATACGATATTGAATCAACCTCAAATCAATGTCCACGCGTAGATAACTCAACGAGGTATCCAACGGTAGGATATGCGCACCAATCCGATAACAGATGAGCCCTATAGCTCAGGTTGAATATGAGGAGACCCACTTGAAAATTATGCAGTTTTTGCGACCCATAGCCCATGCGTCGCTAATTTTTGCGACGCATAGCTCATGCGTCGCTAATTAGCGACGCATGAGTTTTGGTCGCTAAATTAGCGACGCATGGTGATGCGTCGCTAATTTTAGCGACGCATGGGCTATGGGTCGTTAAAATTATGCGTCGCTAATTTAGCGGCCCTTGAGCTTTGGTCGCTAAAATTAGCGACGCATGGTCTATGGGTTAGCGACGCATAACCATGCGTCGCTAATTTAGCGACCAAAACTCATGCGTCGCTAATTAGCGACGCATGAGCTATGCGTCACAAAAATTAGCGACGCATGGTTATGCGTCACTAATTTGCGTCACTATTTGCTGTTTTTCTTGTAGTGGTCAGAGTCAGAGGTAGGACTGTTTACCTGACCGGCCATGAGGCAGAACTCGTAGTTTGACATATTTGAATAAGCTTCCATGGTTATTCCACAAACTTCCTTGCCAATCTCTACGTCAAGAGTGGCTTCTTCATCGTCAGTGTCTGAGATTTCTTCCTCACTGTCTTCGGAGCTAGTATCAATGCACAATGCATTGATTTTTGCTTGAAGCTTCTTCTTTTCTTCAGCAATAAAAGCTCTTTTGAACTTCTTCTTCTTTTCAGCAGATTTTCCTTTCAGCAAAGGACAATTTGCTTTGAAGTGTCCAGGCTTTTTGCAGTAAAACAGAGATCATTTCCAACTGCTGGTTCTTCTTATGAGTTTGCTTGCTGAGCTTGCTTGTTCAACAAGCTAGTCTCATTCTTGTACTTATGGTAGTTGTTACCAAGATGCTTTTTCAGCTTCTCTTTTGCTTTTCGCCTTTCAAGTTCCTTACTGATGAATTTCTTCATGTTTTTAACAACTAAAGCATTTTCATCAGCAGGCTCTTTATCATTCTTCTTTTCAGAAGATGA
The DNA here is from genome assembly GCA_028274465.1 of Plantago ovata. Taxonomy (NCBI): domain Eukaryota; kingdom Viridiplantae; phylum Streptophyta; class Magnoliopsida; order Lamiales; family Plantaginaceae; genus Plantago; species Plantago ovata. The sequence continues at coordinate 83,734,979 of CM051456.1, read as the reverse complement.
CGGCTTTACAGCAAGAGCAATGTTTTCCGATTTTTCAGCAAACACATTTTCTCTTTGCTTTGTCTCGTAGTTGACAGTAGCAAGATGAGAGAACAACATTGTTGGTGTGATGTCTAGCATTCCTTGATTGTAGTAGAAGTTCTGAGTGTGGATCCATTCTTGGTTCAGACTTCTGATGATGGTTTTCACCCTCTCAGAATCTGAGTAAAGATTTCAAACACCCAAGGCTGCCATCTCAATAACTAGAGTTGTGAATCTGAAGTCCAAGTCTTCCAGTGACTCATTTGTACCTTGTTTAAAGTTCTGGAATTTTAACTTCAGCACTTCGAGTTTGTTTTCCTTGGTTTTGTTAGATCCAGCACAAAGATCTTGAACCAATTTCCAAGATTCCTTAGCAGTTTTGGCATCCCATAGTTTGCACTGTATAGTATCCGGAGTTGATCGAATGATGATGTTTCTTGCTTGGCCATCAAGACGGAATCTCTTGGCTTCGTCGAAAGTCCATTACTCTCTTAGTTTTGGAACGATGGTGTCAACCGGGTCTCCTAAGATAGTTTTCTTACCAGTTGAATCCGTGGTTGAGTGAGGGAAGCTTTTCTCAATCTTAGTGATTTTGATAGGTCCATCATTAATGACAGTAACGATCTCATCACTAATGGCCTCAAGATGTAGCATCATGTTGTTTCGCCATTTTTCGTAGTTTTCCAGCTTTAGCAAGGGAGCATCTCTTAAAGACATCTTGTCAGCAAAAGACTACCAAACTGATCAAGTGAGAGTGATTTACGGAAAGCACCTAAGGGGATCTAGGTTCAGTGCTAAAGGTTAAAGAACCTCCAGCTCTGATACCACTTGTTGGTCCCTTTAAACAACAAGAAAAGACAAGAGGGGGGAGGGGGTGAATAGTCTTTTCAAACTTTCGTCGTTTAAAAACTTTCTCAACAAGGACTTATTACTTTTCAGTAATGAGTTTGCTGATACTTAACTTTCTCAGCAAGCGCAAGTTACTTTTCAGTAACGAGTTTTGCTGATACTTAAAATCAGAGAGCGGAAGTCTTTGATACAATAAGTGCTTTGTCAGTAAGTGATAGTTTCAGCAAGTGAACAGAGTGACTGTGTACATATAGATGTGCTTTGCTGAAAACTAAATGCAGTAAGTAAATCACACAAACACTATTATAGTGGTATCTGAGAGTGGCGTAATCTCTCAACTAATCTACTTTGTCCTTTCTAGGACTGAATCCACTAAGACAAGTTTGAGGTTCCTTACAACACCTATCTAGAGCGATTCAAACAGAAACCAAAGCACACTTGCTTCGTTTCCAACCTAACTAGAGAACGAAACCTTGTTCTCCACCAAACTTGGGACTTTTAATCAGCAACTCTATGCTTGATTAAGTTCCCCTTGAATTTCACGCCTGAAAGGGTGTATTTTCAGTTAGAGAGGTTTGGGATGAGATAACTTGATTATAACTTATTCAGCTACAACAAGTAATCTAAGAAACAAAACTTTGAATACTTTGCATTAAAAAAGTTTGAATGTTTCTGGTGTCAAGACTTGTTCTTGTTCGAAAGAAAGAACACTTAACTAATTTCTTAGCCGTGTATGTTCTACTTCTTCACAAGTAGCTTTTTCAAGCATTAAGTCTTGGAATGGATCAATGGCAGTAAAGAGTGTTTGAAGGGTATGTGAGTTTTAAGCACAAGTGAGAGTTTGATCACGTTGTTGACACACTTCAACTCTTTGCCGGATGACCTCTATTTATAGTGGATCAAGAGAGCCGTTTGAATTTCAAATTCCAAGGCTTTGTTCCTTAAGATGTCACTATCTTGCTTTTGTACTTTCAGTAGCGTCCTTTATTTGTCTTCTAGTCTTCATGTCCTTCGCGTGCATGCTTTGCATTTAATGTTCATTTGAATGAGATTCAAACATGAACGTTGGAGCGCAAATGCAAGTACTATCAACAAGGAGGTCACATATGTTTTTCAGCAAGTGGTCAGTCTCAGTTTCAGCAAGCACAACCTACTCTGTCGTTTAGATTTTCACTTATGCAAGTTGTTGCTAAAGTTTCCACTTTCTGAACAACATGTAATATTCCGGTGTATCTTCTCCTTCGTCGAAGTCGAAGATATCTTCAATACTCTGTATATCTACAAGACAATAAGAGTTAGTTTCCAGCTCCTAGAACCTCAACCTTGGTATCAACGGATGAACAACCTATTAGAAGAATGCTAGGATATTCTTTGTGTGACCAAGAAGACGGGGCGGCAATTCCCTCCGGTGGTGGTGCGCGCGCGTGAGGCTAAGGGAGGAGGGGAGAGTTTTATTTTCTCTAAGAAAACTGGATAGAATAACTGTGTCTGAAATTGTGTGTAAAACTCTCTCTAATAGTCTACTATATATAGTAGTCTATAGAAGCCTAAAGCATAAGCAATTAGACTTCGTAAAGGAATAAGAATCTAATTCTTATCGCACAAGGAAACCAATATCAAGTCTAGATTCATTCCCAATCAAATTAAAACTCCATCAGGAAAATCTAACTTATCTCTTGGACTTCTAATAGAGGAAGGAGTCGAACTCCTTCCCCTTATCTAGCCACGCGCGCGCGCGCGCCTTGTCCTATGGGAGGTGGGTCCCACTTTTGGGACCCACTTATATTTCCAAGGCAATCCAAACTCCAAGTAGATTTTGCCCAAGTGCATATGTTAATTCTAAATTAACATATCCTTTCTAATCGAACCTCCATTATATTTCTAAAATATAATCTTTAATTGTATTTACATAAAATACAATTAATTAGCCAATTCAATTAATAATTCCAAATCATTAATTGAGCCACCAAATATTATAATTAATTTCAAATCAATTATAATCCATCAATCACAATTAATTCCAAATTAATTGTGATTCCATCTTCAAGGATATTCTGATAGACTGAATCACCACATAGTGTGACCCATAGGGCCTCATCGTATTAAGCAAGTCCTAGACTAGGCAACATGGAATTCCTAGACGGTTCCATTTGCAATATTAATACGTGAGGACGTTTGAGAGGTTTCTCAAAGCTAACCCTTTCGTTGCGAAGCCTGTTGCGCTCAACGCGGCGATGGTAACGTCCCTTCATCTGACTTGCTCGAATGTATCTAGGATCGATGAAGTGTCTATCCCAATAATACATCCATGGGCGTCTCAGGGAGTTGCTTGGTTAAGATATACTTATGACCACCATAATATATCATTTGCACTGGCCAGTGACTTTACCAACACAACTATGCAGAGTATGAGCAGTGGTCTCCTGTGCTACACTTGAGAGATGAATCCTTCACAGAATCACTTATCACCCCCATTTGTATTTAGCCATAACCCTGGATCGTGTCTTAGGTCAGCTGCTTATTCAGAGCTGACATCGACGGGTCCACCAAGGATATGGGGCAACAAATGTGATGATAAAGTCCTGTAAGTGCAAAGGACGAATGGCATCACTTCGACAACTCACCGGTTCCCATAGACACGTCGGTGTAGAGTATACATCGATGGGAGTGTCCGGTGGGTACTTCCATTGTTCGATAAAGCTTCTTCGAACAACTATGCGCAGTTATGGGAACGTTCCTTGATTGTCCAACAATCCGTTTCGTGGCTGTGGGATCGGCTCACACTTGCTCCAACAAGTATAACCTCCACGCATACTAGTCTTGTCAGGTTCATTCAGACCCCGACATCCGAGATGTACCACGACTAGGGAGAGTTTTGGATAGATGATAACTCACATAGCTCCCACTAACTGTGTGATCGGTCATCTATCCAAGGGGACATGTTTAATATCAATACAGACAGTAATAAAGATATGACATGTTGCAGCCTGGTGTAATATAAATATGAAAGCGATACTCAATAGTAAAATGCAACAAACATATATTATATTACGTTGACCTGTGTAATAGTACATATATGTCCTCTACAAGGGCACCATGCCCTTAGTAAGGACTGTCTCTAGGACATATACACTATCAATCTCCCACTTGGACTAGAGCCAGTCACCTTTATGCCTAATGCCCAGATTAGCATAATGTCTTAAGTGGACTTCCACTGATAAGACCTTGGTGAAAGGATCTGCCACGTTCTCCGTGGTAGAGACACGTTCCATACTAACTCCTCCTCTATCAATAACGTATAACGTGATATTTTCTAAGTACATGTACGTTCTTGTTTGTAGATCTAGGCTCCTTAGCTTGAGCGACGGCACCCATATTGTCCCAATAAATCGTTATTGTACTAGGAGCAGGAACAACCCTCAATTCCTTCAAGAACTCTGAAATCCAGACAGCTTCTTGCGAAGCTTCTGATCCAGCAATGTACTCGTCTTCTGTGGATGAGTCAGCAATCGTGGCTTGCTTAGAACTCTTCCAACAGATAGCTCCTCCGTTCAATTTGAATACGTATCCTGTTTGTGACTCAAAGTCATCAGGATCTGATTCAAATCCAGCGTCGACATAACCAGACATCTTTAATTCTAGTTCTGCACCAAACACCAAGAACATTTCCTTAGTCCGTCGAAGGTACTTAAGAATGTTCTTTACACCAGTCTAGTGAGGTACTCCTGGATTCTGTTGGTGTCGACAAGTGACACTAAGCGCGTATGCCACATCGGGCCTTGTGCAATTCATTGCATACATTATAGACCCTACTGCCGAAGCATAGGGCACACGACTCATTGCATTTCTTTCTTCATCAGTTTTAGGACCATCCTTAACTGATAAGACAATCCCATGCCTAGCTGGGAGAAAGCCTCTCTTTGAGTCGTACATCTTATAACGCTTCAGTGTTTTGTCGATGTAGGTGGACTGTGTCAATCCTAACATCCTCTTGGATCTATCTCTATAGATCTTGATCCCTAGGATGTAGTTCGCTTCACCCAAGTCCTTCATCGAGAAGGTACTTGATAACCAAACTTTAGTCTCTTCTAGCATAGAGACATTGTTTCCCATGATCAAAATGTCATCTACATAAATGATCATGAAAACAACTCCTTTGTCACTGTGTCTCGCATAGACACAGGGATCTTCCTTGCTTCTGATGAAGCGAAACGATTTGACAGCTGCATCAAAGCGGATATTCCAGCTCCTTGACGCTTGCTTTAGCCCATAGATGGATCTTTGTAATTTGCATACAGCAGTTGGCCTGGTTTTACTAATAAAACCTTCCGGCTGTACCATATAGACCTCTTCCTCAAGGTTGCCATTGAGGAAGGCAGTCTTTACATCCATTTGCCAGATTTCATAATCATAGTAGGCAGCTATCGCAAGTAGAATTCGAATGGACTTCAATTTTGCTAGTGGTGAAAAGGTTTCATCGTAATCGATGCCATACCTTTGCGTGTAGCCTTTCTCCACAAGCCTAGCTTTGTGCGTTTGTACCTTGCCATCGACATCTGTCTTTCGTTTAAAGACCCATTTGCACCCAATTGGTCTAACCCCTTGGGGCAAGTATACCAAGTTCCAAACATGGTTCTGGTACATTGAATCCATTTCTAATTCCATGGCCTCTTGCCATTTGTCTGAGTCAATATCAATTATTGCCTCTTTGTAGGTCTCGGGATATTCCCGATCTGATAAACCGACATCAAGTTCACTGATGTCTTCTATCATAAGGCTTTGCTTCTGAGGTCCTCTAAGGATCCTCTTCGACCTACGGAGCTCGACTTGTTCTGGTGCTTTTCTTTTCTGGCTTCGTGTAACACGAACATTATCAGTGGGTACTGATGCAGCTGGTCGTTGGGCGCGACCCTGTTCCCTTGCGGGAGGCTGCTCTTGTGCAACTTATTGCACAGGTTGGTTGACAACGGGTTCTATTGGTGTGGTTTCAACTGTTGATCTAATCACAGGACTCCCACTGACTATGACATGCCTAGCAAGTGTCATATCATCACCCTTGTCTGCTTCGAAAGCTCCCACTGAACTTGAGTCTAAATCAGAAGATTTAGAGACCTCATGTTCGCGCGTGTCAAAGTCTTGAATTTCTTCAAGTTCTATCATATCATCTAACCCCTCTTCTTCGAGGTATTCAACTTCTAAAAACTTCACGTTTCTAGACACGATCACCTTGTGATCTTCAGCATGATAGAATTCATAGCCTCTCGTCTGACGAGGATAGCCTATGAAATATACTTTGACACCCTTGGCATCTAACTTATCAGTGAGCATCAGCTTGACTATCGCAGGACAGCCCCAAAGTCTAAGATAGCCTAGTGAAGGCTTCTTTCCCTTCCATAACTCATAAGGAGTTTTCTCCACTGATTTAGATGGTACACGGTTCAGAAAGTAGATTGCAGTTTGTAGTGCATATCCCCACAGATACTTTGGAAGAGTCGAGAATCCAATCATTGATCTTACCATGTCTAACAGGGTTCGATTCCTCCTCTCAGACACACCATTTAACTGTGGTGTTCCAGGAGGAGTCCATTGCGATTGAATCCCATTTTCCTTCAAGTAATCGATAAATTCTTCACTAAGGTATTCACCTCCTCGATCTGATCGAAGAGTGACTATCCTTAGGTTCAATTCATTCTCGACCTCATTCCTAAACTCCTTGAATTTCCCAAAGGTCTCGGATTTATTCTTCATAAGATAAATATATCCATACCTTGAGAAATCGTCAGTAAAGGTAACGAAGTAAGGATAACCCCCACGCGCATGGACTTTAAACGGTTCACATACATCGGTATGTATGAGCTCTAAGCAGCGAGTGGCACGAACACCTTGTCCAACAAAAGGTTTGTTCGTCATCTTACCCTTAACACAAGATTCACATGTACCATATGATTCGAAATCAAATGGTTCTAAGTAGTCCAACTTCCTTAGTCTTTGAATCCGTGTTTCATTGATATGGCCTAGCCGACAATGCCATAGATAAGATGGATTATTCTTCTTACTTGAAGACGGTTGTTTATTATGTATTTGAAATAAAGGTAGAATACTTTGAAAAATATATAAACCATTCACCAAGCGAGCCTTTCCATAATACTGATCATTTAATGAAAAATAACAAGTATTATTCGCAAATCGAAAGGAAAAACCCATATTGTCTAACAATGGAATGGAAATAATATTTCTGACAATGGATGGAACAAAATAAACATTATCATGTTCTAAACATTGTCCCGAAGGTAAATCTATCTTGCAGCGTCCAACGCGTTTGGCTTCAGCTGGATTGCCGTTCCCAACATGCAAGTCGATTTCACCTTGCTTGACTAGCCTGTGTTCAATGGCCCCTTGCACATTATTATAAATGTGCGAGCCGCAGACTGTATCTAATACCCAACCATTGGAGTCAAAAGTAGTCATGTTCATTTCAATAACAAACATACCTGAGCCAGAAGCTGATGACTTCTTGGCCTGATCTGCCCTAAGATTAGGGTAATCTTTCTTCCAGTGGCCCTTGAGCTTGCAATAGAGAAAAATCTTGATCCTAAGTCGAAATTCGGCCATCTTACGATAGCGCCCATTCTTGCCACCCCGCTTCCTTTTGGGTCTACGATTGACCCTTGGAAATCTGTTGGCAATGGATCTCTCAGCAATCAACTCTTTTGCTACCCCAACATTGGGGTTGTGAATAGATTGCAACAATCTTTGCACGATCAAGATAATGGAAGCCTTAGCTTCTAGCTCTAAGCCATATCCAACAAGTTGTAAGAGAAAGTCAATCAGTTACTTAACTTGTTCAGGCGACAGCTCTTCTGTCCCAAGCCTTTTGATAAGCATGATCTTGATAGCTTCGAACCCTTCACACATCCTTGGAGCATCCAAGAACGAGGAGAGATATTTTACAATCTCATATGGTTCCTTGTCTCGACATGGTCCAACCATATTGTCAAACATAGCATTCAGCAACAAGTTCTTTACAAACTCGGCCCTTTCCACTTTCAATTCATAATAGCAATCATAGGTTGCCGTTGTGAATTCAGTGGGAGGTGGAGGGATAGGTTCGTCCAAGACGTACTCAACCTCGTTGTACCATAGCACCTTTCGTACCTCATGGATCCAATCCACGTAGTTTGGTCCTGTTAGCTTTTGCAACTCCAAGTTGGCAACAAGCTCGGAGGACGGTATCGCCATATCTAATATCCTAAGGAGAAATAATATAGAACGAAAACAATAAATCAACTATTGAAATATTATTTCTAAATACACAGTCAACATAACTAAACAACAAGGTCTTTTAGCTGTTTAGCTCCCACTATTTTCACATATGCTTGCCCCCATAACAAACATACGGGTAATGACCAACAAGTTACCGTAGTGGCCAAGATCCAAATCCATATCATGCCATACTCCAACGGGGCCTGGTCGCATAGCATAATATGACCGGTAGGACTAGTAAGACTATCCAATTGCGTCACGCAACTCTTGGTTGTTAAATCTAATTTAACCCGATGCCCTACATATTGTACCTATCGAGGTCGCTAGATACAATATGCAGTAAGTCATAACCATAGGCTTACTCTAATCTGACGATTACTGCGAGTCTGTAAGACGAGGTCGCCAATACAAGAAAACGCAATGAAAGTTCAGAATTAAAGCACCCTATGGAAAGCATCTCAGAAATACATACATATATATATTTCTGTACTTATATTGGTTGGGGCTTGTAGCTTGAGGGTTGTTATCAGTCATCTACAAACAAATAAGGGCGCCGCCTACCCATCATGCATGAACGGTCTACACGTAATGGATGCCGCCTATCCATTCTAGTTCTAAACGCCGTCAAGCACATAATGGGTGCCGCCTACCCATACATAAATATGCGGTCCGACATATAAGAGGGCGCCGCCTACCCTCGCATGCATAGCGGTCGAACGGAATGTAAAAACATGGTATTTAAACATGCATTGTCAAACAATAGCATATTGAGCATATGAAACAAGTAGTAGCCTATGTGGATGACAAATGACTTCATAATTTCATTATGAAAATTATAATCTCATACTTATAATCTCTATGAAATAATTGAAAATTTGGACTAGATCGAATATTCGAAAATTCTATTGACCAAGTAGCAATTTTCGAAAACTCGAAGGACTTAATAGTAATTTTAAAAACCTTAGAGGTGTTAAATCTAAAATTCAAAAATAGAAGGACTAATTTGCAATAAACAATAAATTGATAAATTACAAATAAGCCCTTTAACTTTATACTAATTAAATTTATCGCCTCTAGTTTAAAACAATTACAATTAAATCATATTTATATTCCAAATATAAAATTCAATCCTCAAAACTTTAAAAAATTCGATTTTGGGTCCAACCCAAAAATATATATAAATTTTTTTTTTTTTTCTGAAAACGTGGGACGGTCCCGTCCCCCCGGTGCCCGCGGCACGCGGGTACCGGGCGCTGCGGGTGCAGGCACCCGGGCGACTGCGGCACGCAGGCGTCCCGGGCGCCTGCGGCCGGCTGCCGCCTGGGTCGCGCAGGCGGCCCCGGTCGGAAAATATATATATTTTTAATTTTTTTTTTTTTTGAAAAATATACATTCTAAATTTATATAAAAAACAAAACTTTTGAAAATCGAATTTATCATAAAATCAATTGCATCCACACATCTACAAAATCATACAATATATATACGTATATACGTAATCAATTAACATGGCTCCGATACCACTGTAAGAAAATATGGTCAGAGTTACCCCTATGGTACGCAGCGGAATTTAAAAAAATTTCTTAACATACAACTTAATTGATTATGCATATGTCGTATATATATAAACACGTCAATTAGAAGACTAACCTTACTTCCAAAGCAGCTTCCAAGTCTTCGTAATATTCCGGTGTATCTTCTCCTTCGTCGAAGTCGAAGATATCTACAATACTCTGTATATCTGCAAGACAATAAGAGTTAGTTTCCAGCTCCTAGAACCTCAACCTTGGTATCCACGAATGAATAGCCTATCTGAAGAATGCTAGGATATTCTTTGTGTGACCAAGAAGACGGGGCGGCAATTCCCTCCGGTGGTGGTGCGCGCGCGTGAGGCTACGGGAGGAGGGGAGAGTTTTATTTTCTCTAAGAAAACTGGGTAGAATAACTGTGTCTGAAATTGTGTGTAAAACTCTCTCTAATAGTCTACTATATATAGTAGTCTATAGAAGCCTAAAGCGTAAACAATTAGACTTCGTAAAGGAATAAGAATCTAATTCTTATCGCACAAGGAAACAAATATCAAGTCTAGATTCATTCCCAATCAAATTAAAACTCCATCAGGAAAATCTAACTTATCCCTTGGACTTATAATAGAGGAAGGAGTCGAACTCCTTCCCCTTATCAGGCCACGCGCGCGCGCGCGCCTTGTCGTACGGGAGGTGGGTCCCACTTTTGGGACCCACTTATATTTCCAAGGCAATCCAAACTCCAAGTAGATTTTGCCCAAGTGCATATGTTAATTCTAAATTAACATATCATTTCTAATCGAACCTCCATTATATTTCTAAAGTATAATATTTAATTGTATTTACATAAAATCCAATTAATTAGCCAATTCAATTAATAATTCCAAATCATTATTTGAGCCACCAAATATTATAATTAATTCCAAATCAATTATAATCCATCAATCACAATTAATTCAAAATTAATTGCGATTCCATCTTCAAGGATATTCTGATAGACTGAATCACCACATAGTGTGACCCATAGGGCCTCATCGTATTAAGCAAGTCCTAGACTAGGCAACATGGAATTCCTAGACGGTTCCATTTGCAATATTAATACGTGAGGACGTTTGAGAGGTTTCTCAAAGCTAACCCTTTCGTTGCGAAGCCTGTTGCGCTCAACGCGGCGATGGTAACTTCCTTTCATCTGACTTGCTCGAATTTATCTAGGATCGATGAAGTGTCTATCCCAATAATACATCCACGGGCGTCTCAGGGAGTTGCGTGGTTAAGATATACTTATGACCATCATAATATATCATTTGCACTGGCCAGTGACTTTACCAACAAAACTATGCAGACTATAAGCAGTGCTCCCCTGTGCTACACTTGAGAGATGAATCCTTCACAGAATCACTTATCACCCCCATTTGTATTTATCCATAATCCTGGATCGTGTCTTAGGTCAGCTGCTTATTCAGAGCTGACATCGACGGGTCCACCAAGGATATGGGGCAACAAATGTGATGATAAAGTCCTGTAAGTGCAAAGGACGAATGGCATCACTTCGACAACTCACCGGTTCCCATAGACACGTCGGTGTAGAGTATACATCGATGGGAGTGTCCGGTGGGTACTTCCATTGTTCGATAAAGCTTCTTCGAACAACTATGCGCAGTTATGGGAATGTTCCTTGATTGTCCAACAATCCGTTCCGTGGCTGTGGGATCGGCTCACACTTGCTCCAACAAGTATAACCTCCACGCATACTAGTCTTGTCAGGTTCTTGATCCGAGATGTACCACGACTAGGGAGAGTTTTTGATAGATGATAACTCACATAGCTCCCACTAACTGTGTGATCGGTCATCTATCCGAGGGGACATGTTTAATATCAATACAGACAGTAATAAAGATATGACATGCTTCAGCCTGGTGTAATATAAATATGAAAGCGATACTCAATAGTAAAATGCAACAAACATATATTATATTACGTTGACCTGTGTAATATTACATATATGTCCTCTACAAGGGCACCATGCCCTTAGTAAGGACTGTCTCTAGGACATATACACTATCACAAATAAGTCTTTCTACTTTTGAATTTTTAATTTAACACCTCCAAGGTTTCGAAAATTACAATTGAGTCCTTCGGGTTTTCGAAAATTGCTACCTAGACAATAGAATTTTCGATTTTTCAATCTAGTAAAAATTTTCAATTTTTCATAGAGATTATAAGTATGGGATTATAATTTTGATAATCAAATCATGAAGTCATTTGGCATCCACATAGGCTACTACTTGTTTGTTTGCTCGATATGTTATTGTTTGACAATGCATGTTTAAATACCACGTATTTTTTCTTTCCGTTCGACCGCTGTGCATGCGAGGGTAGGCGGCGCCCTCTTATTTGTCGAACCGTATATTTTTATGTATGGGTAGGCGGCATACATTATGTGCTTGACCGCGTTTAGAACTAGAATGGATAGGCGGCATCCATTACGTGTAGACCACTCATGCATGATGGGTAGGCGACGCCCTTATTTGTTTGTAGATGACTGATAACAACCCTCAAGCTACAAGTCCCAACCAATATAAGTGTAGAAATATGTATACGTATGTGTTTCTGAGATGCTTTCCATGGGGTGCTTTAATTCTGAACATTCATTGCGTTTCCCTGTATTGGCGACCTCGTCTTGCACACTCGCAGTGATCGTCAGATTAGAGTAAGCCTATGGTTATAACTTACTGCATATTGTATCTAGCGACCTCGATAGGTACAATATGTAGAGCGTCTGGTTAAATTAGATTTAACACCCAAGAGTTGCGTGACGCAATTGGATAGTCCTACCGGTCATATTATGTTATGCGACTAGCCCCCGTTGGAGTATAGCATAGTATGGATTTGGATCTTGGCCACTACGGTAACTTGTTGGACATTACTCGTATGTTTGTTTTGGGGGCAATCATATGTGAAAATAGTGGAAGCTAAACAGCTAAAGGACCTTGTTGTTTAGTTATGTTGACTGTGTATTTAGAAATAGTATTTCAATAGTTGATTTATTATTTTCGTTCTATACTATTTCTCCTTAGGAAAACCGAAATTGCGAGTATCTCGCTCTGTGCTGTCTTAGAGAAGCAAATTTTGACCGGACCAAACTTCCTAGATTGGATCAGGAATATTCGTTTGGTGCTGAGGTACAAAAAGATTGAGTACGTCTTGGACGAGGCTATTCCCGTGTGTCCCGAGAATTAGACTGCCGATCAAGTAGGTGCTTGGAATCAAGCCAACAAGGCAAAGGCTGATAAGCATCAAGAGGATGCTAAATCCGCGCAGTGTATTATGCTGGCGGCAATGAGCAATGAGCTGCAGAGACAACATGAAAGCATGTTGCCGTATGAGATGCTGAAGCATCTTGAGTCGCTCTTTAAGACGACAGCCAGAAGTGTTGAATTTGATTTGATCAAAGAGATACAAAGATGCTAGCTCAATGAAGGAGGGAACATGTCTGAACATGTTCTCAAGATGATTGGTCTCTTTGAGAAGCTTGCCGATGCCGGTGTCTAGCTGGAGAATAAGATCATGGTGATCTTTGTCCTTCAATCATTGCCGAGTTCGTATTCGCAGTTTATCATTAACTATACCATGAATGCGAAGGACGTTACACTGACCGAGCTCCATAATCTGCTGAAGACATATGATCAAACTCTTCCTAAGAAGGAGAAATCGATCATGTATGTTGGGCAACCGTCTAACCCAAACCCGAGAAACAAAGGTGCTAAGGGTAAGGGAAAGTCAGGAGCCAAGGCTAACACTTCGAGTGATAGGCCTAAGCGTCTGAATCAGAAAAGGAAGTTCAAGAGGAGCGGAATGGTACGCACAGATGAATGTCTTTTCTGTAAGCAGAAAGGGCATTGGAAGAAAGATTGCCCTAAGCTAAGGGCATATCAAACTAAGAAGCCGCCGGCTTCTAGCTCAGGTATGTTTGTTATTGAAATGAACATGACTACTTTTAACTCCAATGGTTGGGTATTAGATACAGCCTGTGGCTCACACATTTGTAATAATGTTTAGGGGCTAATTGAACACAGGCTAGTCAAGCAAGGTGAAATCGACTTGCATGTTGGGAACGACAATCCAGTTGAAGCCAAACGCGTTGGACGCTGCAAGATAGATTTACCATCACGACAATGTTTAGAACTTGATAACGTCTATTTTGTTCCATCCATTGTCAGAAATATTATTTCCATTCCATTGGTGGACAATTTGGGTTTTTCCATTCGTTTTGCTAATAATACTTGTTATTTTTCGCTAAATGACCACTATTATGGAAAAGCTCGCTTAGTGAATGGTTTATATATTTTGCAAAGTAGTCTACCTTTATTTCAAATACATAACAAACAACCGTCTTCAAGTAGGAAGAATAATCCATCTTATCTATGGCATTGTCGGCTAGGCCATATCAATGAAACACGGATTCAAAGACTAAGGAAGTTGGACTACTTAGAACCATTTGATTTCGAATCATATGGTACATGCGAATCATGTGTTAAGGGTAAGATGACGAACAAACCCTTTGTTGGACAAGGTGTTCGTGCCACTCGATGCTTAGAGCTCATACATACCGATGTATGTGGACCTTTTAAAGTCCAAGCACGTGGAGGTTATTCTTACTTCGTTACCTTTACTGACGATTTCTCAAGGTATGGATATATTTATGTTATGAAGAATAAATCTGAGACCTTTGGAAAATTCAAGGAGTTTAGGAATGAGGTCGAGAATGAATTGAACCTAAGGATAGTCACTCTTCGATCAGATCGAGGAGGTAAATACCTTAGTGAAGAATTTATCGACTACTTGAAGGAGAATGGAATTCAATCGCAATGGACCCGTCTTGGAACACCACAACTAAATGGTGTGTCTGAAAGAAGGAATCGAACCCTGCTAGACATGGTGAGATCAATGATTGGATACTCGACTCTTCCAAAATATCTATGGGGATATGCGCTACAAACTACAATCTATATTCTGAACCGTGTACCATCTAAATCAGTGGAGAAAACTCCTTATGAGTTATGGAAAGGAAAGAAGCCCTCACTGGGCTATCTTAAACCTTGGGGCTGTCCTACGATAGTCAAATTGTTGTTCACTGATAAGTTAGATGCCAAGGGTGTCAAAGTTTATTTCATACGCTATCCTCGTCAGACGAGAGGCTATGAATTCTATCATGCTGAAGATCACAAGGTGAAAGTATCTAGAAACCTCAAGTTTTTAGAAGCAGAATACCTCGAAGAAGAGAGGTTAGATGATATGATAGAACTTGAAGAAATTCAAGACTTTGACACGCGCGAACATGAGTTCTCTAAATCTTCAGATTTGGACACAAGTTCAGTGGGAGCTTTCGAAGTAGACAAGGGTAATGATATGACATTTGCTAGGCATGTCATAGTCAGTGGGAGTCCTGTGATTAGATCAACAGTTGAAACCACACCAATAGAACCCGTTGTCAATCAACCTATGCAACAAGTTGCACAAGAGCAGCCTCCCGCTAGGGAACAGGGTCGTAGAACGTGACCGACTGCATCAGTGCCCACTGATAATGTTCGTGTTACACGAAGCCAAAAAAGAAAAGCACCAGAAACGCCGACAGAAGCACCAGTCGAGCTCCGTAGGTTGAAGAGGATCCCAAAAGGACCTCTGAAGCAAAGCCTTATGATAGAAGACACCACTGAACTTGATGTTGGCTTATCAGATCGGGAAGACCCGAGACCTACAAAGAGGCAATAAATGATATTGGCTCAGACAAAATGGCAAGAGGCCATGGAATTGGAAATGGACTCCATGTACCTGAACCAAGTTTGGAGCTTGGTAGACTTGCCCCAAGGGGTTAGACCTATTGGGTGCAAATAGGTCTCTAAACGAAACACAGATGCCGATGGCAAGGTACAAACGCACAAGGCTAGACTTGTGGCGAAAGGCTACACACAAAGGTATGGCATCGATTACGATGAAACCTTTTCACCCGTAGCAAAGTTGAAGTCTATTCGAATTCTATTTGCGATAGCTGCCTACTATGATTATGATATCTGGCGGATGGATGTAAAGACTGCCTTCCTCAATGGCAACCTTGAGGAAGAGGTCTATATGGTACAGCCGGAAGGTTTTATTAGTAAAACCAGGCCAACTGTTGTATGCAAATTACAGAGATCCATCTATGGGCTAAAGCAAGCGTCTAGGAGCTGGAATATCCGCTTTGACGAAGCTTTCAAATCGTTTGACTTCGTCAGAAGCGTAGAAGATCCCTGTGTCTACACTAGGCACAGCGACAAGGGAGTCGTTTTCATGATCATTTATGTTGATGACATTTTGATCATGGGAAACAATGTCTCTATGCTAGAAGAGACTAAAGTTTGGTTATCAAGTACCTTCTCAATGAAGGACTTGGGTGAAGCGAACTACATCCTAGGGATAAGGTGATAGTGTATATGTCCTAGAGACAGTCTTTATTAAGGGCAGACAGCCTTTATTAAGGGCATACATATACTATTACACAGGTCAACGTAATATAATATATGTTTGTTTGTTTGACTATTGAGTATCGCTTTCATATTTATATTACACCAGGCATACAACATGTCATATCTCTATTCCTGTCTGTATTGATATCAAACATGTCCCCTCGGAAAGATGACCGATCACACAGATAGTGGGAGCTATGTGATTTATCATCTATCCCAAACTTTTCCTAGTCGAGGTTCATCTCGGATGTAGAGTCTGAATGAACCAGGTGAGACTAGTATGCGTGGAGGTTATACTTGTTAGAGCAAGTGTGAGCCGAAGGGTGATTACCGAACAATGGAAGTACCCACCGGAAACTCCCATCAATGTATACTCTACACCGAAGTGTCTATGGGAACCGGAAAGTTCTCGAAGTGATGCCAGTCGTCCTTTGGACTTACAGGACTTTATCATCACATTTGTTGCCCCATATCCTTGGTGGACCCGTCGATGTCAGCTCTGAATAAGCAGTTGACCCAAGGCACGATCCAGGATTATGGCTACATACGAATGGGGGTGATAAGTGATTATGTGAAGGATTCATCTCTCACGTGTAGCACAGGAGAGCACTGCTCATAGTCGTTCATAGTTGTGATTGGTTAAACCGCTGGCCAGCATATCAATATTATTATGATAGTCATAATAGATATTGAATTCACCAAGCAACTCACTGAATAAGCCCGTGGATGTATTATTGGGATAGACACTTCATCGATCCTAGATGCATTCGAGTTAGTCAGATGAAGGGACGTTACCATCGCCGTGTTGAGCGCAACAGACTTCACAACGAAAGGGTTTGCTTTGAGAAACCTCTCAAACGTCCTCATGTATTAATATTGCAAATGGAACCGTCTAGGAATTTCATGTTGCCTAGTGTAGCACTTGCTTAATACAATGAGGCCCTATGGGTCACACTATGTGGTGATTCAGCTTATCCGAATATCCTTGAAGATGGAATCGCAATTAATTTAGAATTAATTGTGACCGATGAATTATAATTGATTTGGAATTAATTATAATTATTTGTGGCTCAATTAATAATTTTGGAACTATTAATTGAACTGGTTAATTGTGTTTTATGTAAATACAATTAAAGATTATATTTTAAAAATATAATAGAGGTTTGATTTGAAAGGATATGTTAATTTAGAATTAATATATGCACATGGGCAAAATCTACTTGGAATTTGAATTGCCTTAGAATTATAAGTGGGTCCCAAAATCGGGACCCACCTAACCCCTTGATCAGCCGCGCGACCAGCAATAGTATGGGGAGGAGTTCGACTTCTTCCCATATTAGAAGTCAAGGGATAAGTTAGATTTTCCTGATTGAGTTTTAATTTGATTGGGAATGAATCTATACTTAAGTTGGTTTCCTTGTGCAATAAGAATTAGATTCTTATTCATTTATGAAGTCTAGTTGATTCTTCTTTAGGCTTCTATTGACTACTATATATAGTAGACTATTAGAGAGCTTTTTATATGATTGATTGAAGATTATTCTGAATCATTCTTCCTACTAGTTTTCTTAGAGAAAATAAAAATCTCTCCCCACATCTCTATAGCTGCGCGCGCCACTCCCACCGGAGGAAAATTGTCGCCCCATCTTCTTGGCCACATAAAGAATATCCTAGCATTCTTTCCAATAAGTTGTTCATCCGTGGATACCAAGGTTGAGGTTCAAAGAGCTGGAAACTAACTTTTATTGTCTTGCAGATAATCAGAGTATTGCAGATATCTTCGACTTCGACGAAAGAGAAGATTCACCGGACCATTACGAAGACTTCATCGATTGGCATATCGATTCAATACCTATTTTTGCTTTTGGAGTATTGTAAGTGTTCTGATTAATGTGTTTATTATATACGTTATATGCATGATCAATTAACCTGCATGTTAAGAAAACTTTTGAAATTCTGCTGCGTACCCTAGGGGTGACTCTGACCATATTTTCTTACAGTGTTATCAGAGCCAGGTTAATTGATTATGTATATACGTATATATGTTATGTGATTATGTAGTTTATGAGGATGCAATTGATTCTATGATTAATTCGCTTTTCGAAAGTTTTGTTTTTTATAAATTTAGTATTTATATTCTTCAAAAAAAAAAAAAAATTATATATATATATTTATTTAATTTTTCCGGGTTGGACCCAAAATCGAATTTTTGGAAATTTTGACGATTGAATTTATATTTGAAATGTAAATATGATTTAATTGTAATTATTCTTAACTAGAGGGGTTAAATTTAATTAGTATTAAGTTGAGGAGCTTATTTGTGATTTATCAATTTATTGTGCATTACAAATAAGTCTTTCTACTTTTGAATTTTTAATTTAACACCTCCAAGGTTTCGAAAATTACAATTGAGTCCTTCAGATTTTTGAAAATTGCTACCTGGTCAATAGAATTTTCGATTTTTCAATCTAGTCCAAATTTTCAATTTTTCATTGAGATTATAAGTATGGGATTATAATTTTCATAAGGGAAATTTGCATCAAGATCCCTGCTAGATTCATCAATTACACATTGGCCCCTACTAGTTCAACAACTACGCATTACCGATTGGAGCTTTAAACAGCTCCGATCGGAGCTTTTGAACGCTCCAAATCGGAGCTTTTAACAGCTCCAGTTGGAGCTGTTATAGCTCCAAATCGGAGCTTTCAAAAGCTCCGATCGGAGCTGCACAATGGGAAGCTCCGATTGGAGCTTTAAGCAGCTCCAATCGGAGCTTTTGAAAGCTCCGATTTCCGATCGGAGCTTTTGAAAGCTCCAAATCGAAGCTTTTAACAGCTCCAACCGGAGCTGTGAAAACTCCAAATCGGAGCTTTTAACAGCTCCAATCGGAGCTGTAATAACAGCTCCGATTGGAGATGTAAAAGCTCCAACCGGAGCTGTACTTTCCGGCAGCTCCGGAAAAAATTCCGGTGCCGGAGCTGGAGAAGAAGAGGGACTTAAAAAAAAGAATAAGAAAATAATACAAGTAAAAAGAAAATAAAATTAAAACATGAAAGGAAAAAGGAAAAAGAAAATAAAATAAGTTAAGGGAGTGTTTGGCTAGCCACATTTTCAGAAAATTTTGGACTTGGTCAACTCGATTGGGGTAAAACGTAATAGTTGAACTAGTAGGGGGGGAATGAAATGAGGTGCAATAACAGGGGTTCATTCTGAAAATTTCCCTAAATTTGGCATCCACATACGCTACTACTTGTTTGTTTGCTCGATATGCTATTGTTTGACAATGCATATTTAAATACCACGTATTTTACTTTCCGTTCGACCGCTATGCATGCGAGGGTAGGCGGCGCCCTCTTATTTGTCGGACTGCATATTTTTATGTATGGGTAGGCGGCGGCCGTTATGTGCTTGACCGCGTTTAGAACTAGAATGGATAGTCGGCATCCATTACGTGTAGACCGCTCATGCATGATGGGTAGGCGGCGCCCTTATTTGTTTGTAGATGACTGATAACAACCCTCAAGCTACAAGCCCCAACCAATATAAGTGCAAAAGTATGTATACGTATGTGTTTCTGAGATGCTTTCCATGGAGTGCTTTAATTCTGAACTTTCATTGCGTTTCCCTGTATTGGCGACCTCGTCTTGCAGACTCGCAGTGATCGTCAGATTAGAGTTAGCATGTGGTTATAACTTACTGCATATTGTATCTAGCGACCTCGATAGGTACAATATGTAGAGCGTCTGGTTAAATTAGATTTAACATCCAAAAGTTGCGTGACGCAATTGGATAGTCCTACCGGTCATATTATGTTATGCAACCAGCCCCCGTTGGAGTATAGCATAGTATGGATTTAGATCTTGGCCACTACGGTAACATGTTGGACATTACCCGTATGTTTGTTTTGGGGGCAATCATATGTGAAAATAGTGGAAGCTAAACAGCTAAAGGACCTTGTTGTTTAGTTATGTTGACTGTGTATTTAGAAATAGTATTTCAATAGTTGATTTATTATTTTCGTTCTATACTATTTCTCCTTAGAAAAACTGAAATGGCGAGTATCTCGCTCCGTGCTGTCTTAGAGAAGCAAATTTTGACCGGACCAAACTTCCAAGATTGGATCAGGAATATTCGTTTGGTGCTGAGGTACGAAAAGATTGAGTACGTCTTGGACGAGGCTATTCCCGTGTGTCCCGAGAATCAGACTGCCGATCAAGTTGCTGCTTGGAATCAAGCCAACAAGGCAAAGGCTGATAAGCATCAAGAGGATGCTAAATCCGCGCAGTGTATTATGTTGGCGGCAATGAGCAAAGAGCTGCAGAGACAACATAAAAGCATGTTGCCGTATGAGACGCTGAAGCATCTTGAGTCGCTCTTTAAGACGACGGCCAGAAGTTTGAATTTGATTTGATCAAAGAGATACACAGATGCAAGCTCAATGAAGGAGGGAACATGTCTGAACATGTTCTCAAGATGATTGGTCTCTTTGAGAAGCTTGTCGGTGCCGGTGTCAAGCTGGAGAATAAGATCATGGTGATCTTTGTCCATCAATTATTGCCGAGTTCGTATTCGTAGTTCATCATTAACTACACCATGAATGCGAAGGACGTTACACTGCCCGATCTCCATAATCTGCTGAAGACATATGATCAAACTCTTCCTAAGAAGGAGAAATCGATCATGTATGTTGGGCAACCGTCTAACCCAAACCCGAGAAACAAAGGTGCTAACGGTAAGGGAAAGTCGGGAGCCAAGGCTAACAATTCGAGTGATAGGCCTAAGCGCCTGAACCAGAAAAGGAAGTTCAAGAGGAGCGGAACGGTACGCACAGATGAATGTCTTTTCTGTAAGCAGAAAGGACATTGGAAGAAAGATTGCCCTAAGCTAAGGGCAGATCAAGCTAAGAAGCAGTCGGCTTCTAGCTCAGGTATGTTTGTTATTGAAATGAACATGACTACTTTTGACTCCAATGGTTGGGTATTAGATACAGCCTGTTGCTCACACATTTGTAATAATGTGCAGGGGACTAATTGAACACAGGCTAGTCAAGCAAGGTGAAATCGACTTGCATGTTGGGAACGGCAATCCAGTTGACGCCAAATGCGTTGGACGCTGCAAGATAGATTTACCATCAGGACAATGTTTAGAACTTGATAAACGTCTATTTTGTTCCATCCATTGTCAGAAATATTATTTTCATTCCATTGTTGGACAATTTGGGTTTTTCCTTTCGTTTTGCTAATAATACTTGTTATTTTTCGCTAAATGACCAGTATTATGGAAAAGCTCGCTTAGTGAATGGTTTATATATTTTGCAAAGTAGTCTACCTTTATTTCAAATACATAACAAACAACCGTCTTCAAGTAGGAAGAATAATCCGTCTTATCTATGGCATTGTCGGCTAGGCCATATCAATGAAACACGGATTCAAAGACTAAGGAAGTTGGACTACTTAGAACCATTTGATTTCGAATCATATGGTACATGCGAATCATGTGTTAAGGGTAAGATGACGAACAAACCCTTTGTTGGACAAGGTGTTCGTTCCACTCGCTGCTTAGATCTCATACATACCGATGTATGTGGACCTTTTACAGTCCAAGCACGTGGAGGTTATTCTTACTTCGTTACCTTTATTGACGATTTCTCAAGTTATGAATATATTTATCTTATGAAGAATAAATCTGAGACCTTTGGGAAATTCAAGGAGTTTAGGAATGAGGTCGAGAATGAATTGAACCTAAGGATAGTCACTCTTCGGTCAGATCGAGGAGGTGAATACCTTAGTGAAGAATTTATCCACTACTTGAAGGAGAATGGAATTCAGTCGCAATGGATCCCTCCTGGAACACCACAACTAAATTGTGTGTCTGAGAAAAGTAATCGAACCCTGCTAGACATGGTGATATCAATTATTGGATTCTCGAATCTTCCAAAATATCTACGGGGATATGCGCACAAACTGCAATCTACATTCTGAACCGTGTGCCATCTAAATCAGTGGAGAAAACTCCTTATGAGTTATGGAAAGGAAAGAAGCTCTCACTGGGCTATCTTAGACCTTGGGGCTGTCCTGCGATAGTCAAACTGTTGCTCACTGATAAGTTAGATGCCAAGGGTGTCAAAGTATATTTCATAGGCTATCCTCGTCAGACGAGAGGCAATGAATTCTATCATGCTGAAGATCACAAGGTGATAGTGTCTAGAAACGTCAAGTTTTTAGAAGCGGAATACCTCGAAGAAGATAGGTTAGATGATAAGATAGAACTTGAAGAAATTCAAGACTTTGACACTCGCGAACATGAGTTCTCTAAATCTTCTGATTTAGACTCAAGTTTAGTGGGAGCTTCCAAAGCAGGCAAGGGTAATGATATGACACTTGCTAGGCATGTCATAGTCAGTGGGAGTCCTGTGATTAGATCAACAGTTGAAACAACACCAATAGAACCCGTTGTCAATCAACCTGCGCAACAAGTTGCACAAGAGAAGCTTCCCGCTAGGGAACGGGGTCGCAGCGCGCGACCGGCTGCATCAGTGCCCACTGATAATGTTCGTGTTACACGAAGCCAGAAAAGAAAAGCACCAGAAACGCCGTCAGAAGCACCAGTCGAGATCCCAAAAGGACCTCAGAAGCAAAGCCTTATGATAGAAGACATCAGTGAACTTGATGTTGGCTTATCAGATCGGGATGACCCCGAGACCTACAAAGAGGCAATAATTGATATTGACTCAGACAAATGGCAAGAGGCCATGGAATTGGAAATGGACTCCATTTACCTGAACCAAGTTTGGAGCTTGGTAGACTTGCCCCAAGGGGTTAGACCTATTGGGTGCAAATGGGTCTTCAAACGAAAGACAGATGCCGATGGCAAGGTACAAACGCACAAGGCTAGACTTGTGGCGAAGGGCTACACACAAAAGTATGGCATCGATTACGATGAAACCTTTTCACCGGTAGCAAAGTTGAAGTCTATTTGAATTCTACTTGCGATAGCTGCCTACTATGGTTATGAGATCTGGCAGATGGATGTAAAGACTGCCTTCCTCAATGGCAACCTTGAGGAAGAGGTCTATATGGTACAGCCGGAAAGTTTTATTAGTAAAACCATGCCAACTGCTATATGCAAATTACATAGATCCATCTATGGGCTAAAGCAAGCGTCTAGGAGCTGGAATATCTGCTTTGACAAAGCTGTCAAATCGTTTGACTTCGTCAGAAGCGTAGAAGATCTCTGTGTCTAAACTAGACACAGCGACAAGTGAGTCGTTTTCATGATCATTGATGAATGTGTATTTTACACTTTCATCTGAGTCTTTTTCACCTATTTTAGCTATCATCTATGTTAATTTAGCTATATTTTAGTGCATTTTATTAGAATAGTGTCACGTTTCCCTTTAGTTTTTATTTTACAGGTTTTGGTTGAAAAACGAGGTTTTCCGGGCAATTATATTAAAGTAGACAAGGAATTGGTGTTCCAAAAGCCTAATTGGAGTACCTGAAAGATTCCGGATAGGATTTGAAGTCTAGGGACCGAATCTGGAGGCTAGAAGGTCACTAGAAGGCAGAAACCGAGTCCGAAAAGGGGAAGAAATCCAAAAACACGTCGAAAACGCGTTCTGGACCGAAATTTACTTCCGGGCGAGTCGCCCGGGATGTGGGCCGAATCGCCCCACACTAGGCGAATCGCCCGGTGTGTGGGGCCCTTCGCCCCACACAATTCGAAAGCCTATATATAGTTGCTCAGTTTTCTCCATTTTTCATACTTTTCCAGACCTTTTCTCTCACCTTTCTTTGTAGTTTTAGGTAGGAATTTCCCAGAGCCTGTTCTGGGTGTTCTTAGCAGTTTGGAGCTAGTAAGATCGCGATTTTTCGGAGATTGACAACCTTCGGTAACATTGTATCTTATAGTTTTTCTATGTATATTTATATATCTTTCATCATGTTTTCATTCATTCGTGGTATGATTTCTGTTGATTGCATGACAACTATGAGTAGCTAAACTTCTCGTTGGTGATAGTATGTGATTTCTTAGCGAAGGGTTAATAATTATGCTAATGGCTATATCGCGCATTATACCTAGAGTTATTGCTTTATTTCTTTGATCTATCTAAATCTCTATCTTCGTATTGTTGAATAATTATTGAACACAATTGGACAATTCATTGATCTTTGATCTATCTAAATCTATATCTTCGTAGTGTTGAATAATTACAACTGGACAACTCAGTGATCAAAGATCTCTATGCAAAACCGGGGAATTTATGCATGATTATTAACCTGCTATGCTTTGAATGACCATACTATCACCAATCTCCATTATCTGTTAAGAAAAACCTTTGCTAAGTCGTCTGCTATTTTATATTCTCAAGTTAACTTAGATAAAGCTAGTTATAGTCCTTAGAGATCGAAACTCGAGGTTATTCTACTGCTACACTACGGTTTTCGTTGTAGTTGTGAACTGCCTTTGGCTAAATACAAATTTATTTGATTAATCGAGTCTGACAAACCGCTTTCATCAAATTGGCGCCGCTGCCGGGGACTATACTCCTCTTTTCTGTTTAATTTGTTTATATTTTCAGCATTCAATTCCTAGTTCTAGTAGTTTTTAGTTTTCCTATTTAATCTCTCTCTCTGACACTGCTTTCCTAGTTTGTTACAGATAGTGTATGCCACATACACGATCTAGAGGAACACCGCTTGCTGATTCAATTGCTGAGATCGACAGAGTCTACCACCAAAGAAGGCGACTACTTCAAAGGCGTGCACTAGAGGAAATAGAGGATACCGATTTCTCTGAATCTCTACACAGTCTTTTCAAGAAAATCGACGGAATGGCAGAAGCTATACCACTGAAAGCATGGGTTCAACCCTCCAAGGATCGTATGAGGGGACCGGCGATTGTTCTTTCGTCTGCAACTCGAGATCTGGAAATCAAGAACCACGCATTCCAACAACTTCCGAGGTTCTATGGCTTAGCAAGGGAAGATGTGATGGGGTACTTGCACGATATCGATGATTTCGTCAACCAACTCCCACGGCCCGGAGCTGAAATAACAACGGATGAGTTGAGGATGAAGGTTTTTGCTATGGAGCTTGGCGACAGAGCCAAGTCGTGGTTGAGTTCTCTACCAGCAGGCTCGCTGGACAATTGGGAGAAGGTTTCTTTAGCTTTCATGGAAAAATACTTCCCTCACACCTTGACTACCGCGCTTAAGGCGCAAATCACTGGATTCAAACAAGACTATGATGAGACCATCTACACTGCGTTTGAGAGGTTCCAAGACCTAACGAACAAGTGCCCTCACCATGGTTTTGAGCTTTCTGACCTAGTCCAACACTTCTACAATGGACTAACCTTCGAGAACCAACAAGTGGTGGATTTCCAATGCCGTGGCAATATTTGGGAGGAAACCGCAGAAGCCGTCTGGGCAGTTTTCGAAAGGCTTGCTAAGGGTTCGCAGTTCAAGGACCCAAGAGCAATGGTTAGGAGACGTGGACCTGAAGCTCCACCTACTCAAGAAGCCCCTATGTAATGGGGGAATGGGGATCAATTCGAGTGCTTTACAAACAAATTGAAGCAAGTCCTCAAGAGCGCCACTAGAACAACTGTTTCGAACGAAGTTTGCCGAATATGCAAGAACTATGGGCATGGGACTCATATCTGTAAATTGGAGCTTGCGTATGATGATAGCAACTGGGCTCAAAGAGGCGAAGAGGAAGCCTTTGCTACGGAGTTTGGTACTCAAGAAGCTAGCTACGGACAAGATGGTAGGAATCCTCGAGGTGGATTTTGGAGAAGAGGGTTCCGAAACAATCAAGGATATGTACCGGCTAGCCATACTTATGGCCCTAACCAAGATCGTAGTAGGCTTAACTATGGTAATGATCACTGCGAAAACCCCGCTCCGAAAGAGCAACCGAAGTCGAAGTCGGCTAAACTGATGGAGAACTTGCAAAAGATGGTTGATCACACCCAAAGTTTTCTCAAACGTTATGAAGAAGATTCTGAGAAGACTAGGGCGAGACTTGATCGATTGGAAGAGAGCACTAGGCTTGCCCAACAAAAGATGCAAGAGTTGATCGATCGAGGAGCAAGTACGGAGCAAGGCAAGCTGCCTAGCAACACTGAGAAGTCGATGTCCATTACCTTGGTGGGTGATCTACCGGTTGAAATCACCATCACGAAGGTTGCTAGGTGCGAGTGTTGCAAGGGGGAAGTGCCCCCACAGGCTAAGGAAGAAGAGAAGGACCTCGGTTTTGACGAGAGTGAAGAGGAGAAAGAGGATCCCGAGCCACTCCCTCAAAGTTTCGATGTTAAGGTCGGGATTGGTGAACTTGAAGATGTACGTGCCACACTAGACACGGGATCCTACTCTAATGTGCTCCCAATGAATGTGTTTGAGAATAGTAGCCTTGGAAAACTATATGAGCATAAGGCTATTGTGCAATTGGGGGATGGATCCTTTGTGAGACCCGAGGGCATTGTGAAGAATGTATTGGTCAAGATTGGTGAAACTTCTGTGTACACCAATTTTGTAGTCATGCCGGCGTCTACACCTGGGATGGGGGATGTCGTTCTCTTGGGGCGAACGTTCTTGACTAAGCTACGCTCAGTGATAGACATCTACCGAAGGACTTGCACCATTGAGGTGGATGGCAAGCGACATGTGTTACGAGCCATATCTGATCCACCTGATACTTCTCACACTATTAACTACTGTGGTCTTGCTGTCTATGTTCATTCTTACTCATAGGTTCGTGGCATGAGGAGAAGATCCATGAAGGGGAAGTCTAGTACCCTCAAGAAGAAGAGCTAGGCGCAGACAGGAGTCCAGTCAAAGACTTTAAACAATGGCGCTATCCGGGAGGCAACCCGGAGTTTTTATCGCTTTTTTACCGCTTTATTGCATGCATTCATACTTGAACAATTTGCTTTTCATATGTGAATTTGTTCTTCTCTGTGTCGTATGTGCTTATGTTATGCTTGAATGGGATTTTTCAAGTGGTTTTATGAGAAAAATGGTTTCGGGGATTAAAAACCGCATTTTTGTCGAAGATTTCGTCTCCCCGCATCAGGAGGTGTGGGGCGAATCGCCCCGCACGGGGCGACTCGCCCCGCACCCAGGGCGACTCGCCCCACGGTCTCTACAGGTCAAAAACGCGGAAATTCTCCTTTCTCTTCATTTCTTCATCTCTTCACCCTTCTTACTCCCCAAAAAACCGAAACTCGCGAAAATATCTTCAAATCTTCATAAAACCTTCATTTCTCCACCAAATTTAATGTTCTATAGGTTCAATCGAAGCCCATTACATGCTCCTACTTTTCATCCAAACAGATTTCACCCTAGTACATTCATTTTCCAGATCTGAGGTATCTTTTTATGAACCCTAATTTTTCAAATTTGGGGGTTTTCTAATTTGAGCTTCAATTAAGCTTATATGATGTATGGGTAGGTTGTTTGTGTGATTAAAATGGTTATTTACAATCAATTGCATGCTCAATTATGCTTGAATTGTTGATTTGGGAATTTTGCTACCAGATGATCTATCTTGCTATGCAATATATCTTTTTCTTTGATTCCATACATATGATTGTGCTTATTGATGTAATAATTATGGATATTATGGTAGAATGCATAATTGTTGAGTATGAGAATTTATGATGCTAGAATTTTCCGCTACTATGGTATGAATTGAGCCTTGTTATTTAGGTTATTGGTTGTCTAAGCAAGAGCATAATGTGATGTATTGCATGTAGTAGTTACATTGGTATGTTGCATGTTGAAGAAGCTAAGCTAGACAAGAAGGATTTGGGGAGTTCGATTGTTGATTTTATCACTTGTGTGTTTCGTTCTTACATTAGCATATGCATAAGTCAGTTTTGTATCATACGAGGTACTAACTGTTGTTTGTAGGAACCATGCCACAAAGGGAGAGGAGCACTCCCGTTTGGCTACTATGAAATATTGGAGTGGGATCGATTACAACCATGTCAAGCAGAGTGATCTCGTTAGAGGTGCGTTCGAGCCACGGGCTCTTGCAACAACGTCGTGGGTTATCCAAAAGGAGGAGCTAGAGTACACTTGGAGTAAGGACTCCTATGCCTATTTATGCACCACCGGAGGGACAGAAACAATTATTACGTCAGCAACCTGTCACGAGGACTGCAAGGTTCGTGTGAACAGGAAGGCACCGGGACGATCTCACCACAACGGATTCAGTCTTGAGTCGACAGTGGCTAGAAGGTTCTGAAGCGCTAGCTTGGTTCCAAAACATAATGACATGGGTGCCCAGCCCCTCTTAGGGGTGCCCCTTGACTGCCTCTAAAGGGAGCATCATATAGACATCGGGGGCATCAACCGTAGAGAATGTGGTCGACATTGGAAAAGATGGAAGAAAACCTCTAAGTATCCGAGCATCTTGCTGTAACCTCCTCGAGGTGTAAAACGTTGGAGAGGGAGGCTCTGATACAACTGCTCTTTCCCCTTCAACAGTTCACAACCTAATGGAGAGATACCGGGTGGAAGATTCCATAACAGTGGCGGCCAATCATGAAGATTCTCTTCGACAATGCAACTCTACTGGTTATGATGTTGGTGATAGTAGTGACAATGAAGGCCATACGGACAATGATGATACAGATGGAGGAGTTGTTCCTATCCGGTCTATTAATGGAACTACCGCACCTACCACAAGCCCTGATGATCACTTATAAGGCTCCCAGAGCAGTCCCAATAACTCACAAACAACATACTCAGCCGACCGAGGCCAAACCATGCGGTAACATCTAGTATCACATCTTATTTTCTCATTTTCTTACTGCTAGGGACTAGCGTTAAATTCATGAGGGGGGATGGGATTTAAGTGAACTAGAGTTGTTAGTTTGGAGCTTGCCATTGATGGTTTAGAGCTTGGAATTGGTAGGTTGAGTATAGTACCTTGCATGTCTTATCCGTCTGCATTTGCATTTGCACGTTTACCGCTTTCTTAGTTTTTTGGTTGCATTCACTACATTCATCCTAGGATAGTCTTGCATGTTTTATATGGAGTTTATTGCCAAATGTTTTGAACTTTTTTATTGGGTAGATTAACTAACTATGCCATTAATCATATGCTTCATCTCTATGAATTTGTTTGAGGTTTTTCTCGCTTGGCTTGTCACATTTATGTATTGCACTTAGTTAAGCTTGGTAGTCTCGACATCACTTAGTGGTGTTTTCTCTACTGCGGTTCACGAAGGCCTTTATAATAGGATGATGCATGTTAGGATCTTATGGTTGTTTTCCCGAGTAATTATGTACCTAAGAGGCAACAAGTCTTCACCTTGCTTTGAGATTGCTAAATGCCTAGGAAGGAGGTAG
This sequence comes from Plantago ovata, assembly GCA_028274465.1. Taxonomy (NCBI): domain Eukaryota; kingdom Viridiplantae; phylum Streptophyta; class Magnoliopsida; order Lamiales; family Plantaginaceae; genus Plantago; species Plantago ovata. The sequence continues at coordinate 83,705,454 of CM051456.1, read as the reverse complement.
CGTGAGGTTGTGTGATCCTTTGTTTGCAACCTATTCTTTCGAATAGGTTTGGGGAGGGGGTTACACCATCGTAGACTTGTTTTTCGTTTTTCGATTCTTTGATGTGAGTTTATTATTCCTTTTTCGTAAATTTTGTACTCCAACCTATTCTTTCGAATAGGTTTGGGGAAGTCATTTGTCATTTTTGTTTCTCTTTTCGTTATGCTACTACTGGCTAAAAAAATCAAAAAAAAAAAGAAAAAGAAATATTCCAGGAAAAAAAAAAAGAAAAAAAGAAAAAAAAGAATCTGGAAAAGAAAAAAAAAAAAGAAAAAGACCCCAAAAAAGAAAAGAAGGGTCCAAAAAAGAAAGCCAAATAGCAGTTTAGCAAAGTGTTGTGTCTCATTTTCCAATTCTTGTAATGTTCGTAATCGTGTTGTAATTTTTTGTCTTTTGTTTTTGAGTGTCATCTGTTCTAGACCACCCTCGTCCTGCCATTCAGGAAGTGGTGAATAGCTTAAGGCTTTGCTTGAGAGATGGATAGAATAGGGGAGTGTTATCTTTTATAGGGAACCCTCATTCGTTTGATGAGAGCCAGTACTGGTTCGACCTCTTTGAGGAAAACTCTTAACTTGGTGAACAGCAGTAAGTCCTTAGTTTCATAGGCACGGGACAACCATTCGCATCTTAACATGTTTCATTACGTCGTCACTGACTAGGTCCAGGTAGAGAATGTTACGAGAGACTATCTTGTATTGACATAACTGCCTATGTGGATGTGTATGAGTCAATCGAGGCATTCTTCAACCTATATTCATGTTTTGATTTATATGGTTCTTGTTCATATGTTTTTTGATAGATTCAGTAGATTAGTTCATTTCATTTGGCATGAGACTCCATTTTGTGTGTTGCATTGTTTTTTGCATTAGAGTCTAGCTTAGTTGCTTGAGGGCAAGCAAAGGTTCGGTTTGGGGAGTTTGATGAATGTGTATTTTACACTTTCATTTGAGTCTTTTTCACCTATTTTAGCTATCCTCTATGTTAATTTAGCTATATTTTAGTGCATTTTATTAGAATAGTGTCACGTTTCCCTTTAGTTTTTATATTACAGGTTTTTGTTGAAAAACGAGGTTTTCCGGGCAATTATATTAAAGTAGACAAGGAATTGGTGTTCCAGAAGCCTAATTGGAGTATCTAAAAGATTTCGAATAGGATTTGAAGTCTAGGGACCGAATCTGGAGGCTAGAAGGTCACTAGAAGGCAGAAACCGAGTCCGAAAAGGGGAAGAAATTCAAAAACGCGTCGAAAATGCGTTTTGGGCCGAAATTTACTCCCGGGCGAGTCGCCCGGGATGTGGGGCGAATCGCCCGGTGTGTGGGGCCCTTCGCCCCACACAATTCAAAAGCCTATATATAGTTGCCTTTTCTCTCACCTTTCTCTGTAGTTTTAGGTAGGGATTTCCCAGAGCCTGTTCTGGGGGTTCTTAGCTTAGGAGATACTTTTTCTTAGCAGTTTGGAGCTTGTAAGATCGCGATTATTCGGAGATTGACAACCTTCGGTAACATTGTATCTTACAGTTTTTCTATTTATATTTATATATCTTTCATCATGTTTTCATTCATTCGTGGTATGATTTCTGTTGATTGCATGACAACTATGAGTAGCTAAACTTCTCGTTGGTGATAGTATGTGATTTCTTAGCGAAGGGTTAATAATTATGCTAATGGCTATATCGCGCATATACCTAGAGTTATTGCTTTATTTCTTTGATCTATCTAAATCTCTATCTTCGTATTGTTGAATAATTATTGAACACAATTGGACAATTCATTGATCTTTGATCTATCTAAATCTATATCTTCGTAGTGTTGAATAATTACAACTGGACAACTCATTGATCAAAGATCTCTATGCAAAACCGGGTAATTTATGCATGATTATTAACCTGCTATGCTTTGAATGACCATACTATCACCAATCTCCATTATCTGTTAAGAAAAACCTTTGCTAAGTCGTCTGCTATTTTATATTCTCAAGTTAAATTAGATAAAGATAGTTATAGCCCTTAGAGATCGACACTCGAGGTTATTCTACTGCTACACTACGGTTTTCATTGTAGTTGTGAATTGCCTTTGGCTAAATACAAATTTATTTGATTAATCGAGTCTGACAAACCGCTTTCATCAATCATTTATGTTGATGAAATTTTGATCATGGTAAACAATGTCTCTATGCTAGAAGAGACTAAAGTTTGGTTATCAAGTATCTTCTCAATGAAGGACTTGGGTGAAGCGAACTACATCCTAGGGATAAAGATCTATAGAGATAGGTCCAAGAGGATGTTAGGATTGACACAGTCCACCTACATCGACAAAATACGGAAGAATTATAAGATGGACGACTTAAAAAGAGGCTTTCTCCCAGCTAGGCATGGGATCGTGCTATCAATTAAGGATAGTCCTAAAACTGATGAAGAAAGAAAGGTAATGAGTCGTGTGCCCTATGCTTCGGCAGTAGGGTCTATTATGTATGCAATGAATTGCACAAGGCCAGATGTGGCATATGCGCTTAGTGTCACTTGTCGACACCAACAGAATCCAGGAGTACCTCACTGGACTGCTGTAAAGAACATTCTTAAGTACCTTCGACGGACTAAAGAAATGTTCTTGGTGTTTGGTGGAGAACCAGAATTAAAGATGTCTGGTTATGTCGACGCTGGATTTGAATCAGATCCTGTGACTTTAAGTCACAGACAGGATACGTATTCAAATTGAACGGAGGAGCTATCTGTTGGAAGAGTTGTAAGCAAGCCACGATTGCTGACTCAGCCACAGAAGCCGAGTACATTGCTGCATCAGAAGCATCGAAAGAAGCTGTCTGGATTTCAGAGTTCTTGAAGGAATTGAGGGTTGTTCCTGCTCCTAGTCCAATAACGATTTATTGTGACAACACGGGCACCGTCGCTCAAGCCAAGGATCCTAGATCTACAAAGAAGAACAAACATGTACTTAGAAAGTATCACGTTATACGTGAGATTATTGATAGAGGAAAAGTTAGTATAGAACGTGTCTCGACCACGGACCACGTGGCAGATCCTTTCACCAAGGTCTTAACAGTGGATGCCCACTTAAGACATTATGTTAATCTAGGCATTAAGCATAAAGGTGACTGGCTCTAGTCCAATTGGGAGATTGATAGTGTTTATGTCCTAGAGACACTCTTTATTAAGGGCATGCAGCCCTTATTAACGGCATATATGTACTATTACACAGGTCAACGTAATATAATATATGTTTGTTGTTTGACTATTGAGTATCACTTTCATATTTATATTACACCAGGCATACAGCATGTCATATCTCTATTCCTGTCAGTATTGATATTAAACATGTCCCCTCGGATAGATGACCGATCACACAGATAGTGGTATCTATGTGAGTTATCATCTATCCCAAACTCTCCCTAGTCGAGGTTCATCTCAGATGTAGGGGTCTGAATGAACCAAATGAGACTAGTATGCGTGGAGGTTATACTTGTTAGAGCAAGTGTGAGCCGATCCCACGGCCACGGAACGGATTGTTGGACAATCAAGAAACGTTCCCATAACTCCGCATAGTTGTTCGAAGGGTGATTACCGAACAATGGAAGTACCCACTGGAAACTCCCATCTATGTATACTCTACACCGAAGTGTCTACGGGAAACGGAAAGTTGTCGAAGTGATGCCAGTCGTCCTTTGGACTTACAGGACTTTATCATCACATTTGTTGCCCCATATCCTTGGTAGACCCGTCGATGTCAGCTCTGAATAAGCAGTTGACCCAAGACACGATCCAGGATTATGGCTACATACAAATGGGGATGATAAGTGATTCTGTGAAGGATTCATCTCTCATGTGTAGCACAGGAGAGCACTGCTCATAGTCGTTCATAGTTGTGATTGTAGAACCGCTGGCCAGCGTATCAATATTATTATGATAGTCATAATAGATATTGGATTCACCAAGCAACTCACTGAAGACGCCCGTGGATGTATTATTGGGATAGACACTTCATCGATCCTATATGCATTCGAGTCAGTCAGATGAAAGGACGTTACCGTCGCCGCGTTGAGCGCAACGGACTTCACAACGAAAGGGTTTTCTTTGAGAAACCTCTCAAACGTCCTCATGTATTAATATTACAAAAGGAACCGTCTAGGAATTCCATGTTGTCTAGTGTAGCACTTGCTTAATACAATGAGGCCCTAAAGGTCATACTATATGGTGATTCAGCTTATCCGAATATCCTTGAAGATGGAATCGCAATTAATTTAGAATTAATTGTGATTTATGAATTATAATTGATTTGAAGTTAATTATAATAATTTGTGGCTCAAAGTTAATTTGGAATTGTTAATTAATTTGGATGATTAATTGTATTTTATGTAAATACAATTAAAGATTATATTTTAGAAATATAATAGAGGTTTGATTTGAAAGGATATGTTAATTTACAATTAATATATGCACATGGGCAAAATCTACTTGGAGTTTGAATTGCCTTAGAATTATAAGTGGGTCCCAAAATCGGGACCCACCTGACCCCCGTTAGACGCGCGCGCAGCAGTAGTAGTAGGGGAAGGAGTTCGACTCCTTTATCTATTAGAAGTCAAGGGATAATTTAGATTTTCCTGATTGAGTTCTAATTTAATTGGGAATGAATCTAGAGTTGAATTGGTTTCCTAGTGCTATAAGAATTAGATTCTTATTCCTTTATGAAGTCTAATTCATTATTCTTTAGGCTTCTATTGACTACTATATATAGTAGACTATTAGAGAACTTTCACATGGTTGAATACAATTGATTGAAGATCACTCTGAATCATTCTTTCTACCAATTTTCTTAGAGAAAATAAAAATCTCTCCGCACCTCTCCATAAGCCGCGCGCGCCACTTCCAACCGGAGGAAAATTGCAGCCCCATGAAACTAAGGACTTACTGCTGTTCACCAAAGCCTTAGAGAAAATAAAAATCTCTCCCCAACTCTGATTATGTAGTTTATGAGGATGCAATTGATTCTATGATTAATTTGATTTTCGAAAGTTTTGTTTTTATATAAATTTAGAATTTATATTTTTCAAAAAAAATAAAAATTTATATATATATATATATATCCCGCCTGCGTGACGCAGGCAGGCGCCTGCGTGCTGCAGGCGCCCGGGCCCCTAGGGGACGGGATTCGATCCCGTCCCTGTACATTATATATATATATTTATTTAATTTTTCCGGGTTGGAACCAAAATCAAATTTTTTGAAATTTTGAAGATTGAATTTATATTTGGAATATAAATATGATTTAATTGTAATTATTCTTAACTAGAGGGGTTAAATTTAATTAGTATTAAATTGAGGGGCTTATTTGTGATTTATTAATTTATTGTGTATTACAAATTAGTCTTTCTACTTTTGAATCTTTAATTTAACACCTCCAAGGTTTCGAAAATTACAATTGAGTCCTTCGGGTTTTCGAAAATTGCTACCTGGTCAATAGAATTTTCGATTTTTCAATCTAGTCCAAATTTTCAATTTTTCATAGAGATTATAAGTATGGGATTATAATTTTCATAATGAAATTATGAAGTCATTTGGCATCCACATAGGCTACTACTTGTTTGTTTGCTCGATATGCTATTGTTTGACAATGCATGTTTAAATACCACGTATTTTACTTTCCATTCGACCGCTATTGATGCGAGGGTAGGCTGCGCCCTCTTATTTGTCGGACCACATATTTTTATGTATGGGTAGGCGGCGCACATTATGTGCTTGACCGCGTTTAGAACTAGAATGGATAGGCGGCATCCATTACGTGTATACCGCTCATGCATGATGGGTAGGCGGCGCCCTTATTTGTTTGTAGATGACTGATAACAACCCTCAAGCTACAAGCTCAACCAATATAAGTGCAGAAATATGTATACGTATGTGTTTCTGAGATGCTTTCCATGGGGTGCTTTAATTCTCAACTTTCATTGCGTTTCCCTGTATTGGCGACCTCTTCTTGCAGACTCGCAGTGATCGTCAGATTATAGTAAGCCTGTGGTTATAACTTACTGCATATTGTATCTAGCGACCTCGATAGGTACAATATGTAGAGCGTCTGGTTAAATTAGATTTAACACCCAAGAGTTGCGTGACGCAATTGGATAGTCTTACCGGTCATATTATGTTATGCGACCAGCCCCCGTTGGAGTATAGCATAGTATGGATTTGGATCTTGGCCACCACGGTAACATGTTGGACATTACCCGTATGTTTGTTTTGGGGAAATCATATGTGAAAATAGTGGAAGCTAAACAGCTAAAGGACCTTGTTGTTTAGTTATGTTGATTGTGTATTTAGAAATAGTATTTCAATAGTTGATTTATTATTTTCGTTCTATACTATTTCTCCTTAGAAAAACCGAAATGGCGAGTATCTCGCTCCGTGTTGTCTTAGAGAAGCAAATTTTGACCGGACCAAACTTCCTAGATTGGATCAGGAATATTCGTTTGGTGCTGAGGTACGAAAAGATTGAGTACGTCTTGGACGAGGCTATTCCCGTGTGTCCCGAGAATCAGACTGCCGATCAAGTTGCTGCTTCGAATCAAGCCAACAAGGCAAAGGTTGATAAGCATCAAGAGGATGCTAAATACGTGCAGTGTATTATGCTGGCGACAATGAGCAATGAGCTGCAGAGACAACATGAAAGCATATTGCCGTACGAGATGCTGAAGCATCTTGAGTCGCTCTTTAAGACGACAACCAGAAGTGTTGAATTTGATTTGATCAAAGAGATACACAGATGCAAGCTCAATGAAGGAGGGAACATGTCTGGACATGTTCTCAAGATGATTGGTCTCTTTGAGAAGCTTGCCGATGCCGGTGTCAAGCTGGAGAATAAGATCATGGTGATATTTGTCCTTCAATCATTGCCGAGTTCGTATTCGCAGTTCATCATTAACTACACCATGAATGCGAAGGACGTTACACTGCCCGAGCTCCATAATATGCTAAAGACATATGATCAAACTCTTCCTAAGAAGGAGAAATCGATCATGTATGTTGGGAAACCGTCTAACCCAAACCCGAGAAACAAAGGTGCTAAGGGTAAGGGAAAGTCGGGAGCCAAGGCTAACACTTTGAGTGATAGGCCTAAGCGCCTGAACCAGAAAAGGAAGTTCAAGAGGAGCGGAACGGTACAGATGAATGTCTTTTCTGTAAGCAGAAAGGACATTGGAAGGAAGATTGCCCTAAGCTAAGGGCAGATCAAGCTAAGAAGCCGCCGGCTTCTAGCTCAGGTATGTTTGTTATTGAAATGAACATGACTACTTTTGACTCCAATGGTTGGGTATTAGATACAGCTTGTGGCTCACACATTTGTAATAATGTGCAGGGGACTAATTGAACACAGGCTAGTCAAGCAAGGTGAAATCGACTTGCATGTTGGGAACGACAATCCAGTTGAAGCCAAACGCGTTGGACGCTGCAAGATAGATTTACCATCAGGACAATGTTTAGAACTTGATAAACGTCTATTTTGTTCCATCCAATGCCAGAAATATTATTTCCATTCCATTGTTGGACAATTTGGATTTTTCGCTAAATGACCAATATTATGGAAAAGCTCGCTTAGTGAATGGTTTATATATTTCGCAAAGTAGTCTACCTTTATTTCAAATACATAACAAACAACCGTCTTCAAGTAGGAAGAATAATCCGTCTTATCTATGGCATTGTCGGCTAGGCCATATCAATGAAACACGGATTCAAAGACTAAGGAAGTTGGACTACTTAGAACCATTTGATTTCGAATCGTATGGTACATGCGAATCATGTGTTAAGGGTAAGATGACGAACAAACCCTTTGTTGGACAAGGTGTTCGTGCCACTCGCTGCTTAGAGCTCATACATACCGATGTATGTGGACCTTTTAAAGTCCAAGCACGTGGAGGTTATTCTTACTTCGTTACCTTTACTGACGATTTCTCAAGGTATGGATATATTTATCTTATGAAGAATAAATCTGAGACCTTCGGGAAATTCAAGGAGTTTAGGAATGAGGTCGTGAATGAATTGAACCTAAGGATAGTCACTCTTCGATCAGATCGAGGAGGTGAATACCTTAGTGAAGAATTTATCGACTACTTGAAGGAGAATGGGATTCAATCGCAATGGACCCCCTCCGGACCCACCACAACTAAAGGGTGTGTCTGAGAGAAGGAATCGAACCGTGCTGACATGGTGAGATAATATTGGATTCTCGCATCTCTTCCAAAATATTATGGGGATATGGTACAAACTGCAATCTACATTCTGAACCATCTCCTCTAAATCAGTGGAGAAAAACTCCTTATGAGTTATGGAAGGAATAGAAGCCCTCACCTGGGCTATCTTAGACCTTGAGGCTGTCCTGCGATAGTTCAAATTGTGCTTCACTGATACGTTAGATGCCAAGGGTGTCAAGTTTATTTCATAGGCTTATCCTCGCAGACGGAGAGGCTATGAATTCTATATGTGAAGCTCACAAGGTGATAGAATCTAGAAAGTCACATTTTTAGGAAGGGAATACCTGCAGAAGAGAGGTTAGATGATATGATAGAACTTGAAGAAATCAAGACTTTGACAACGCGCGAACATGAGTCTCTTAAATCTTTGATTTGACTCAAGTTCAGTGGG